>JASPKZ010006078.1:0-1240000 GCA_030220185.1 Diploptera punctata
ACGTTTTCACCTCTCCATCCATTGGAGGATCCCGATATATTTCAAGTTCTGCCCTCGGGAGTCGGGGAAGCTTTGGATGGGACGTGTTTTACCTCTTCTCCCCATGGAGGATATACCCGATATAATTTCAAGTTCTTCCCTCGGGAGTCGGGGAAAATTTGAGGAGGGGACATTTTTTCCTCTTCTCCCACTGGAGGGAATCCCGAGTATATTTGACGTTCTTCCCTCGGGGAGGCGGGGAAAACTTCGGTGGGACGTTTACTTACATCTTCCTCCCACTGGAGGGATTCCCGGATTATAGGCCTATTGCAAGTTCTTCCCTCGGGAGTAGGGGAAAATTTGGTGGGAAGGTTTTGATCCTCTTTTCTACCAACTGCGAGGATCCCGATATAATTTCAAGTTCTTCCCTCGGGCATAGTCGGGGAAAATTTGGTGGGGCGTTTTCTCCTCTTCTCCCACTGGAGGATCCCGATATATTTCAAATTCTTCCCTCGGGAGTCGGGGAAATTTGGTGGGACGTTTTCTCGTCTTCTCCCACTGGAGGATCCCGACATTTCACAAGTTGCTCCCTGGGATGATTTTGTATGACTTTTTGTTGCCTCTTGTCGAACTTGTAATTGCTGCTTGAGGAGTTATGGGGATATTAATATAATTGTAATGTTTTATTTCGTTTTCATTACTATGTTTTTTTCTAATTTAATTGAACTTGCTTTTAAATAGATTCACTAGATATCTTCTGCACTCTTTGTACTTTTATGTTTATGGTTTTAATTATATTTTAGAGCTTCTTTTTTGGTCGGATGTTGGTTTGTGTGGTTTTCATTTTTAATTTAATCTTTCTTTTTTAGTTAGTTTCTTGCTGTAAGACAAGTTTTTTTATGTTGGCAATGTTTACTTCATACGTTACTTACAGGAATTTCATTTTTTTATTGTCCACAGTTTGAAATTTATTTGTTTATTACATTAATTTAACCACTCAATTCATGGAGTAAATTGATATAGTAATATGGGCCTACTGTACGTTCAGTTAGTGTAATAAATTATTTTTAAGCAGTAGACTTTGCCCATTTAATTCCTTTTTACATTTTTATAATTTTTTCTAACGTTGATAATATTCACTTTTTACATTACATGCTGCAATTTGTATTTATTTTATTTCATTGTCCACTGTCTGTATATCTTTTGTTTACTGTAGTATAATCAGCTCTTGAATTTGGATTTAAAATATAATTAGGCTACTTTCTCTATGCTCCTTATTGTAATTAATCACTTTTATCTGAAATCTTTAGAATTTGTCCATTTAATTCCCTGTAATTTTATTTACTTACACAGAATTTGGTGAAGTTTTATAACTGATACAATTTACTTTCAATTTAAGAGCGCAGTTTCATAGCAACTGTCTTACAATAAGATTCGCATAAAATTAAACATTTGTATTATTTGGATCTGATTACAATTGTTTCCTGTTGTGTGGTTTCTAATGTTGTAACTTAGGATAAAAAAAAATCAATAAATACACGACGTGTCAAATCTAACTACCATTCATAAGCTATCCGGAGAGGATATAAGAGGGGTTTCCATCCATGCGTAGTAATTCCGCCCGAAGGCAAGTCTTTCACTGCAATCATAGTATTTTCATGCTATACTTTGCAGCTTTACTAGGGAATTATTGGTGTGGTAGCTTCCCGTTGCTTTCCACATCGGTGAAAGATGAAGATGGTAGCCGAATGATTTTCGGGGACCGTTGGGCCCTAAGATTCCTGACATTTGTTTTACAAGTGAGGACAAACCCCGAAAGAAAACCTCCCGACCGGGAATCGAACCCGGGCCCGCTGCGTGACAAGGCAGCACGCTACCTCGAGACCATAGCGGTGGACAAGAGGTGTTTGTGTCCTCATATGTTTTATGGCCACGAAAATTATTATAGGTAAAATTTAATTTTTGGGAGTGTATATCGTGAGTTTTTGCTTCTATTCTCGAGGTTCGCGTTTTCATAACCGGCCAGGTTCTATGTATATTGGATGGAAAATTCCCCTCCTCCGGAGAGTTTTAAGCAGTGGGTCCCGAGTCTCAAGATTTTGAGGCTAATAAAAAAACAGGAACCATGAATAAAAAAGTCTCTGTGCAAAATTTATCCAAACTTCATCCATCCATGTAATACTTTGTTGCCTAATAGAAGTTTTATTGAGACGATGTGCTAATCACATGTCACTCGTAATGTAGATAAATAAGTGTAACTAAATAAGCTTCATTAAGAAACTCCCGCTATGGATTAACCGGGTCCCCACGTGTGATTTATGGGGTATATATTTACAGTGTATATCGCGAGCTTAGAATAAAGATATATTAAGTCCTAAAATGTAGTTTCGAGATAAATCTTAAATGTCTGTGTTAAAAAAGGTTAAGAATTTGTTAATTTTTAAACAAATTGTTCAAATGTAGAACTTAGTTCCTTTTACCTATAGATAGATATTAATGTGCTGTACATTATTTATTTAGCAGGTTTCACAACGTCTCACAAAATCTTCCTGCGCCCAATTAATCTACTGTTATTCTCCTCCACATCTCTCTGTCATTCCAATCCCCATCGTCCAATATTTTTCCCTCAGACTTATTAAAACACCATCAATCCACGTTATTTTTGCTCATCCTCTTCTTCTGCTACAAAATGGCACCCATTCCCCTTCTTGGGAATATGACTTCTATCATTGTTTTGACATGTAAAATATTCCCATTACCGGCCTCAGATGGCCCTTGGGGTAGTGGGAGGTTAAGGCTCCCACTTTTGCTGCACAATGGGCACTTGATGTCAGCCGGGTTGTCAGCCCTGCGTGACGGCCGCCTTTACCCCCAGAACAAGCGTCTGGTACTCATTTTCGTTAGAGGCTAAGTCGACCCCAGGGCCATAGTGCCGCAGAAGGTTTGGGTCAGTTTAAAAATCCTGAGCATACAATTTTAATTATTTGTTTTATTTCGTGAAATCCACAATTGAAGTTTGAACATTCATTACACTGTCTATTTTCTCTTCCAGAAATTCCAGTTAACGCCACCAAAAATCAATTTCTGCAGATTTTAATTAACTTGTCTTTCTAGATTTTAATTCGCATGTCTCTGAACCCTATATCTTTATACTCATTATTGTATTTTTAAAACATTTTAGAACACAATCTGATCCCATAAAATACAATGTAATTTGTTAAAATTCATTTTTTTCCCACATTCTTGGACCATTTCCATAACATATGTTACATTGATCATGTATACATCATGTTTGTACAGCCTACAGATGTGAATTTGTAAAACGATCGTTAGATTTGTAATAAAGTGGTGTTCTGAGATATAATGCAGGCCTATTACTGTACTTGGAAATCAGGAGTGTCGATGATTAATAATACTGGTCAACATGCATTTTGTCTCATGAGTACCAACAGTTGTACTTAATGCAGTTTTGTTATCCTGTTTTCAAATATGTATTCGGAATTTCTCCATCACCCACAGTTTTTTTATTTCAATTTAAATTAATGGATTTAAATAATTATTTTTTTTAATAAACCTAGATTTCTTCCCGGAAAATCTTGGCGCAGTCAGCGATGAGCACGGGGAACACTTTCATCAGGAGATTTCAGCTATGGAAAAGAGATATCAATGCAAATGGAATCCTAATATGCTGGCCGATTATTGTTGGACTATCAAGACGGATGCTCCACAGGCGAAACATAGCAGAAAATCGTCATTTCTTACTTTCTAGCTGAGTCCAAATGTTCGAATATTGTGTAGTTACGAATGTAGAAAATATTAAAATGTTTGAAATTATAAATTCCTGTCTCTCGTAAACCTTGCGTGATGGAGAAAACCCAATATCATATTTGAATTCAGGAAAAAAAATACTATCTGAATCACATTTTGTTTTTCTGAGACAAAAAAAAAAGTTTATTTTTTGTTGCTCAGTGTAATTCTCGTCCGAACGGTCAATACTGATAAAATTCATGATATAATATGATAATATCCTCAACTCATTTTCAACTTAGGGTCGGGTCGAAGGTGAAAAAGAGATAAACCCCTATAAATGACACGTGTTTTGGCCGTAATGCACCTGCGCACCGTCACAGAGACGGACGAAGGAAATGAAACGAAATGAATGAGATGAGAATGGAGAAATGGCGGAATGAAATTTGGTGCAGGGAAGACCCTGATGAAAACCTGTCCAAGTTCCCTTTCGCCTACCACGAGATCCACATGGAGGGACCGTGTTGTGAACTCGATACACCAGCTGTGATAGTCGAGCATATAACCGCTTGCACCACGGAGCCGCCTAAAATCCATGATAGTTCATTACTTAATGTAATAAGACTGTAATAGGTCTAAATTCCATCTAGGTATAACAAACAATAATTTTTACAGTAGATATAATATTTTTAAATGTTAAATATTCTGATGATTATTATTAGGAGATAGCGACGAAATTCTAAGGACCAACACGCATACTATACTGAGGAACAATAAGAAATGGAAGTTAATATCAATAAAACTAAATAGATGTGTTCACGCACAGAAATGTATAATGTAATGGAAATGGACTGTTAATGACAAATGAGGGAAATTTTGAAGCAGTGGCTGAATTCAAATACGTAGGAACAATAATTACAAACAGGAATGAGGTGAACAATAGGCTCAATACTAGAAGTGCACTGCAAGGACTCTTGTCATCACAACTATCATTATACAAAACATATAAAACTGTTATTCTTCCAGTTATATGGATATGAAACATGGTGTCTTATTTTAAGGGAGGAGAAAAGATTACGAGGATTTGAGAATAAAGTACATAGGAGAATATTTGGGCCAGAGAGAGGTGAACAGACAGGCAAATGGAGAAGACTGCATGACAGTGAGCTACTTGATCTTTATAGGAAACCGATATAATAAAAACAGTTAGGTCTAGTAGATTGCGATGTGCAGGACCTGTGGCACGAATGGAATAGGAAAGAGGGGCATGGAAATTCCTTGTATGAAAACCAGAAGGAAAACGCTCAATAGCGGGGCCAAAAATGAGGTGGGAGAATAACGTTAACTATGATTGAGAGAAGTAGTTCTGCACCAATACACCATGCCTTAAACCGTTCGATTACGGGGTGAACCGCAGCAATATAAGTACAGTGGACTCTTTAATTTGAACCCCAAAGTGGATTCTAAAAATTTCGAATAATTATCCATCCTGTTTTTATAAAAAGTGGATTTTGTGTCAATAGAATACTCATGCTATAGATACATTACACCATAGTAATGAAAGCAATTTCTGACACTGAAGTAAAAACACTTTTAGAAACACAAATAACGAGATATATGTAATGTAACAAAATACAAGGCTTACTCTAATACACTGTAAATCTGATTCCATTGTTTACTTTAAAAAGTACAAAATATTTGTCTTTTGTGTGTTTAGTACTTACTTTGGGCCGACAGGCCTATATTTTAGTACTATTTTTAAAGTTGAGGAGAAGGATCTAAAAAACTCTATTCAGCATTTTGTATAACCCATAAATATTCATCTAGAAATATTTCTTACTTTATTTTAATTGATACCATGTTTTACTAGCGTCAGCTAGTGTTAGACCACATCTGCATTGTCTTTTAATTAGTCTATATTTTGATAATATTTTTAAATTATTGTAATAAGTAGGGCCTATGATTGTAATACTCGCTGGTCGAGTGGAAGAGAAGGCCTTATCACATTAATTCTGCCAGCTTTAAATAAAGGATTTTTTTTTATCCGTTTCACTTGGGGTGCGTTGAATCAATCATTTTTCTGTGTGTTGTTCCTTTCTTAGTACCCAGTATCAGTATTTCTTCATTCTGACGATGGAAATTAAAAATTAAAATGTACCTGTTGGTAGGTGCCGTCGTCCTCAACTTTGTTAAAATATTGTACATAAAAGTAACTAGAGCGCTTTCGGAAGTTATATTCTATCTTCGGCAGGTTGAGCTTCCGCTACTCGTTGTTGTGTACGGTGATGTATACTCCAACTGTTTGTAGCAGCAACTTACTTGTTTTTGACGATCTCGTATAATGGGTTTGACTGGGGTGCGTTCTCATTAAGAAGTGAGGTGTTGTTTCTTTCCTTTATAATTTCGAGGTCTTCAAATATATTTATCCTAGCTGGAATGTTTTCTCGGTGGATTATCGTGAGAGTATTTTCAATTGTGTTCATTCGATTACCTGCATTAATGAGATGTTCAGCATAGCTTGATTTATCACCCGCGTGCATGAAATATTTTAGGTGTTCTTTATATCTTGTATTAAAATTTCTCCTTGTCCTGCCAATATAAAATTTATTATAATGTTTACATGTTAGTTTGTAGACTCCCTTGTTGTTGAATTGGTTGTGTTCTTCTATGCCATTGTATATTATGTTGTTTAATTTGTTTCCTGTTTTATACGCCACTACCTAATTCCCGGCGTGCGCTGCTATTCCTAAATAAATTTTAATGTGTTTTTACCACCATCCGTGCGCTGTTATACTCTACTTTTTTGTATAGTTCTTTAAATGTTCAAATCTGTGTACATCAATTTGTGTATTTGTTATGGGTTAGGCAGCGTAAGCCATTTTGCGCCAAAGTACGGACTTTATTTCACGTTTTTCATTACAAAGGGTGAATTTTAGGGGTGAAGTGGTTGAGTATTACAACTCTCTTATAGCCTATGTTCATTGCCGGAATCTCCTGAAGATTTTTCAAAAAAACCCACCTGAATCGGATGAACGGTATGGCAGAGCACGCTTGCCCGGGAATCTACTTATCCCGATTTTCTTGGTATAAAAATAAAACTCAAAGCGCGACAGGCCTAGAAGGCTTTTGGCTGACCAGCTGGCTGTTGGTCTCACATCCACATGTGTTAATCACAGAGGTAGACGATCATCTAGCCAGTGTAGGGTGACATGTGGTCAGCATGTTGGATCCTCCAGCCGTTATAGCTTCATTGATATATTTGACATGTTTCTATACAACCAGATATTGTGTTAAATGCACGTGGAATTATACCTTCGAAACACTAAAATATTCACATAGTCGTTTTACTTTAAGTTGAGCTACGAGAAAAATAGTTTTGAACAGTAGTACAGATTTCAGTTAGAATATAGAGTGATCTATGGACTTAAATTCCCGCACACTAACATGTGTGCAAATAATTGCGTTTTTTGTAATTAGCTTTATTATTGGAGGAGCGGCCGGGAGCTGAGGCCTATCTTCGCGCGCAGAGATTTGTTTGATTTAATATGATGAAGAAAAGAAATCGACAGAGGCAATAAGTGATCCTATATTAATAAATTGGAGTTAGGGGATGTTTGGAGAATGTTTTAAAAAATGTTTAAAACATTTTTTAAAAGCGATTTTCTAAAACATAGGAAGTTGTGCGAGAAAAAAAGTTAGATTTCTACTGAAATATTCTGATTGGGTAGAAGTAAATGTAAACTTTCCCGTTATTAAGAATTTAGAACATTGATAGTCTTTGGAAAATCCTGTTCTATCTGTTTGTGGAATTGTAAGACCCAAAATATCTTTCGAAGAGGCAGGAATAAAATAAAAGTCTTATTTCTGCTAAAGTGTCTGTCTTGGGAAAGGTAGCATACAAGTTTAGATCCCCTAGAAGCATTATAGGGTGGATAAAATATCACAACCTCTCTTTTTGACACCTAGTCTCGTGTTAATATATCGACATATTGATATTATATTGTCCGACATAGAAGATTGGGGAGTTGAGTGGGGTGATTTGTAATGTTTATTATCATTTTGAAGCTATTTTTGTGGTTTTTTGAGTAATGTTTTAAAAATATCAGCAGTATCCCGTTTACCATATGACCAAAGTGATATTTCTGTTGCAAGAGAAAGCTCATCGCGGGAGAATTCCTGCTTAAGTGAACATTTCTTCTATTCCAGCCTCTTGAAAAGTTATTTTGGGTCTTCCAATTCCATAAGCAGATGGAACAGAATATTCCAAGGACCGTCATTGTTCTAAATTAATTATTAATAACGGGAAAGTTAACATCCACTCTTAGCCAATCAGAATATTTCATTAGATTTTTTTCGCGCACAACTTCGTACGATTGAGAAAATCGCTTTTCAAAATAATATCGATTTTTAATATAATTCAAAACATTCTGCTAACATCCCTCTACCCCTAATTTGTTTACTAAATGATAACTTATTGCCTCTATCTAACTTTTTCCCATATTAAATCAAACAATTATTCTCTGCGCACAACGGTTGGCCTCAGTTGCTGGTTACCTCCTGTAATGAGAAAGCTAATTTAAAAAACGCAATAAATTGCACATATGTCATTTTGCGGGAATTAAAGTCCATAAATCGCTCTATATTATGACTAAAATTGTACTACTATTCAGAACTGTTTTCTTTGTAGCTCAATTTAAAATAAGATGATTGTGTAAATTTTTTAGTGCATGGAAGGTATGATTCCACATGTATTTAACATAATATCTGGTTATATAGAAAAACATTAAATAGGCCTATATCAATAAAATTACAAACCTTGAGGTGAAGTATCCATATAGAATATGAAGAATAGCTCAATGAACTTGAACACACAACGCTAATAACACAACTGGGATATAGACCAGATGAGTTCTTAACAATCTACAACTTCCGATGTTTATGTTGTCTGCATAAATATTATAATTGTACCCTCCTTTGCAGATAATTATATTAGAGTGAAAAAAAGATAACTTGATTAGTGTGAGTGAAAATTGTGTTTTTTTTTTTCCAGCTAGATTTCATTTCTAGCCAACTGTGCACCGGTTCCACACTGGCCGAAATTCCATGAGAAAAAATTTCTTCGCCCATGGATACTCGAATCAGCGTAAGTCCCGTAGTTCTACGCCAAGGCTTCTTGCCTTGACCACTCGGCTACGGCGCGGGACTCTTGGCATTAATGAAAGATAAAAATGGTTATTGTTAGTTATCCGTAAGAGATAAACACGTGCCGTCTCGGAATTTTTTGTAGAGCTTTTTGAGATATTAATATCTGTATACATTAATGTTGTGTATTTTTTATGGTTTAGGCAGCGTAAGCCATTTAAGCATCCAAAGAGCTACTTTTTTCATATTACAATTGTACCCTCCTTTGCAGATAAGTTAGTACCGTCATATAATACGTAATTATATTAGAGTGAAAAAAAAGGTAAATTGAGTGAAAAATAGTATTTTTCCAGCTAGATTTAATTTTGGCCCACTGTGCACCGGTCTCATACTGGCCGAAATTCCATGAGGAAACATTTGTTCCCCATGGAGACTCGAACCAGCGTAAGTCCCGTAGTTATACGCCAAGTCTTCTTGCCTTAACCACTCTGCTACGGCGCCGGACTTTTGTATCACTAATAAAGATGAAAGATTCACCCGAATGGGTATTATTCTCTTGGTATCAATGAAAGACAGAAATGGTTCTTTGAATTATTCTTAAGAGATAAACATATGCTGTCGCGGACTTTTTTCTAGAGCTTTTTGAGACATTCAATTCTGTGTACATTAATGTTGTGTATTTCTTATGGTATAGGCAGCGTAAGCCATTTCAAAGTCCAAAGAGCTACATTTTCACGTTTTCCAATACAAAAGACGATTTTTAAGGGTGTAGGAGTTGAGTATCATAACTCTCTTATAGCCTATGTTCATCCGGGGAATCACCTGAACATTTTGGAAAAAAAACCATTACAATCGGATCAACGGTATGGCCGCGCATAAAGTACGAACAAACAAACAAACAAACAATCATTAATTTTTATATATAAGATAACGAAAGAAAAGCTGTGAAATATTAATATCCTGTATGCAGTAATTTGTTTCTTGTCATTAGTACGTCGTCAGCGTTAAATTTGTGAAAATGGCAATATCTGTACTGAAGTGATTCCATACGCTGAAAATTGCGAGGTCTGGTTCCATTGTTGCTGTGCAACGAGCTTTCCGACTTCAATTTGTAATTGATTCTCCGACAGATAAAATTATCCGTCGATGGTATAAACAATTAGAAACAACTAGATGGATCATATCTGTAAAAGGAAAAGTCCAGGAAGTCTACGAACGTGTCGGTCCGGATGACATGATTCATTCTCATACCCTCCACGGTCTCCCGATCTCACATCTTGTGATTTCTTCCTGTGGGGGTCTGTGTAGGTCCATGTGTACGTACCATCACTTTCGGTCGACCTTCCAGACTTGATAAGGAGGATTGTTGCTGCTGTTGAATCCATTACTAAAAATATGCTAAGCAAGGTTTGGGAGGAATTCTACTATCGGCTAGATGTGTGCCTTGTTGCTCACATCGAACACTTATAAAGTATGTTATGAAAACTCAAAGAGTTTCTCTTTAATCCCATGTAACTTATGTTCTTATATATATCACCTAAGGGAAATTAAATAACTTTGAAACCCCGTCCATCATTTTCGAACACCCTGTATATATATCTGCTTTTTTATAGACTTCCAAACCGTTCAACCGATCTTCATGAAAATTTGTATGTACGGGGTTTCAGATGCGGCGAGAGTTTAGCCGTTATCTATTAGGTCTATGTTCTAAAATCATTAAAGTATAGGAGTTCACCTGTAACGAAAATTTAAAAATCGCTCTAGCGATCGTAATTTTTGATGTTTCACAACAAGACTCGGAATATCCTATTAAAATAAACCGATATATATTATCCAAAACATCAGCGAAATCCGACCATTAGAAGTGGCGGTTTACCTGAAATTTGACATTAAAAATGTACTCTAGCAACAGCCATGTTTGGCTCGTCGCATTGTAAACCATATAATTATTTAACCCTCAATATTTAATTTATTTAGGCGTAGCAGCGAACGCCGGACATTAGCTTGTTATACATATCCATCCATCCATAGTAATTCTGCCCGAGGGCAGGTCTTTCACTACAATCACAGCATTTCCTTGCTGTGATTTGTAGCTTTACTAGGGAATTGTAGGTGTGGTTGCTTCCCGTTGCTTTCCACACCGGTGAAGGATGATGATGATGATAGTGATAATGATAAGGATGATGATGATGGCCATAATAAATATGAATTATCTACATGTTGATTAATATTATATAATAGGCATAGGCTACACAATATAGAGTTAACAAGAAAAAAAGATGATGATGATGATAATAATAATAATAATAATAATAATAATAATAATAATAATAATAATAATAACCTATTATTTGATTGAGTAATTGGCTTGTTAAAAAAGTGCAAACTATTGTAGAATAAAACAAGTATATTATATTGTCATAAGTAATGCCAAGAGTGATTTTCAATTTATCTACAGGATTTTAAAATTAAGAGTGGCATTTTTTAGGACTATTTAACGAATAAAACTAAGCTGTGTACCCACACATCATTATTTAAATATAGTTATATATTTATACATTTAATGTAAACGGCCATGTTTTAAAATAAATGAGAAATGTTTGGTTATGTTTAATTTCTTCATCACTGCAACTTGATCATATTATTTATTGCCAAATAGGATCGCAATATTGTAAGAATGCAGCCTAGTGGAGAAATAATGAAACACATCAAACCGTATATTATAATAACAGTATAGGTTGTTAATTTATTACTTTAATAAACAACTCAGTAAAATCAAGGAACCTGTTCATTATTTGCTAGGCCTATATACAATGTATTTGTTAGAGAAAAATAATGCTCTGAGCTGTTCAGAAGAAAAAAGCTAATATAGAGAAATCGATAAAGAGCGAGGTGAAACACGATGCCATTGGTTTTAAAACAACATTCATTGAAACGTGATTGGTTATTGACTACCATTTGGGACATGAGTAAAATAGTCTAAGGAAATATTAAATGAGACTTTTTTTTATCTGTTTTTGAGTCGGGCAATCCTTGATAGACGAGGGGAGGGAATTCCAGAGTCGGGGGACTGGAACAAGTAAGGATGAGGAGAATACTGAGATGTACGATGTAGATGAACAGCTAGAGTTAAATTTAATATTTAATTATTAGATTCACCCTTAGATATAACAATTGACCGATATCCTGGATCCCCAGATCATATGAACCTCCGATAAACACAAGTATGACAGAGATAACATAGAGGAGGAAAATGGGTTTGAAAATATTCACTATATGCCATATGTGTAAACCGCTCCATCAAACTAAGCACAGAGAAAGACTTAGCTTTTGACGGCCGATCAAATACCGTATTTAAGACGTTTTAAACACCTGTGGATTGCCAGAAACCATTTTTTCCTAAATTAATTAAGTTGAAGGGTTGTATGAGTGAATAAATGAAGATAACATTACATGATAGGGGAAGGAAGAGAAGTGGAGAATTTTGGTGAGATTAAACTTCGATAAAGGGAAAACTCCCGAAAATCCCGGTACGACCCACCACTAATGCCCCTCCGGTTTCCCAAGGATTCGAAGCATGTATAGGAACGTCATAGTTAATCCATTTTCCACGTACCCAGTTGTTATATTACTTCGTTAATATTTTGTGTTTTTTATTGTATTTGACTTCACCTCAATTTTCATTAAGTAATGCCACGAGTGATTTCCAATTATCTACAGAATTTGGAAATGAAGAGTGGCATTCGAGAAGACTATTTAACGAATAAAATTAAGCTGTTTACCCACAAACCATTATTTAACTATAGATATTTTAACATATTTATATATTTAATGTAAACGGCAATGTTTGAAAACAAATGAGAAACGATTGGCACGCTTCATTTGCTTCTTTTGTTCATCACTGCAACCAGATCATAGTATTTATTGCCAAAGGATCGCAATGTTATAAGAATGCATAAATTAAAGTAATCCCTGATAAGAATGCACCCTAGTGGAGAAATTTATAACCAACGTTATAGATATTAATTTATTTCTGTTGTAAATATAGCCTATCAATTATATTTTTCTGCAACGTCATTTCCTGGAAAATAATTCGTTTAAGAAAGGGCAAACAGTGGTTTCTTTTTTTGTGGTATAATCATTGTTAGAAATGTTTTTATATTATCCCTCACTTGCGCTTTCTGTCGACATTCAAGCACTATATATACAATCTGGTAGCCGTATTTCTGGGGTCCTCAGGCACTGCAAAAATAATGCTATGGCCTATTCAGAATGTTAAAAAGGAGGTGCTTTCTTTATTATGATAAACTTTAGTTGGTAAATTTTAGGGGAAACACGAATGTGATTGGTTGTAAATAAAAAATCATTGAAATGTGATGGTTCATTGACTTCCATTTGGGGCATAAGTTAAATAGTCTTATTAATGTGATTTTAATGTAAACACTGTAACCGAGCCCAAGCACAGTTACAATGAATAGTAATAGTATATTTTAATGCAAGATTAAGATGTGGTTTTTACGGAAGGGAGGATATCACTCGGTTTTTAATTTCCGGGATTCTGTAAAACTTCACAATCGTGTGTTGTACATTATTTTTTTTGGCGCGATGGTGTTTTCAAAATAATAAGTGATAGTAAAATAATATCTTTGTTAGAAAATATTTTCGTTCATTATAAACAACTGACTAACGTTAACAGTGTGGCCAATGATTATACCGTAAATACCGAACATAATTCAATTGAGACTACAGCAGGCCGGGACACCAATCAGGGATAACATGGCTGCAAGTACGTATTTATTGTTTTATATTGTTTCAAATAAAGTTCAGTCCATTTGAAGTACAGTGATTTATTTCGTATAACGCATATTAACACTACCTTTTGGATATATTTGCATATACATTGTGTGTAGTATACATCAAGGGCAGTGGTTTTACTTCCCGCACGAGGTAGGTAATATGTAATACTACAGTATAGTTATTTAGGTTGGCAACCCCGAAATTTAGGAAATTGACTTTCAGTCATGGTCGCCGCTGTTAGTACGACAGAACGCACTATCGCGCAAAAATACATATACATTTCGCGCACTGTAAACTGCGGTTGAGGGCCGTTATTTGTCATCTCATAGCGTTTTTTTTCCCCCCATTTATACTGGTTATCCTTCTTGTTTTACCTTTTTTATTTTTTGTTTTACCTGTTTGTTAACTTTCTTCAGTTCTCACATAGACACAAGGACAAGACATACACACCTATACCCAAGGTGGAGATTTAAAATCCCCTACCCCGTCAGGAATCGAACCCGGGTCACCGGAGTGGAAGGTAGGGACTTTACCGACTACGCCACGGCGACGGACAAACCTAAGGGCTACCTCTCACTCTACGTTTCAGTCCCTAGCTTATACCTGAGAGAAAATTCTGTCTCTGATATTTGTATCAGTGTTGAAATAAATTAAAAATTATAACATTGTATTGTATTGTAAGCCTATGTTTTCCCTTTACAGAGATTTAGGCGCTCTCCCCCTACAGGGAAGAATTTGAACCATACCAATTTAGTTACACTTGTTTTCGTATAGATGTCATTTTGAGTGGTACGTGGTCAGCGTTCCGCCTCATACTGACATCTAGAAGTACAGTACTGGACGGGAAAAATTCGGTAAATTTTGCTTAGAGGCTTTTTCATTCAGGCTTAAGGATATTTTACGAGCCTGAAAATCTTCAGACTCGGGACCCACGGCTTAAAGTCCCTCCCGGAGGAATTGCTCCTTGGATTTTTAAAAAAATATAACATAAATATAAATTTGTTACATTGTGAATCCGTCTCATCAACTTTGTACAATATTAATTCTTTGTAGGCCTTTCGGGACTAGTCCTATCATCGGAAAAAGGATCTGAAGGTAGTATATATATCTACTGATACTGAATGCAATAATTTGTGACTTCATACCTCAAAGGGATAAATGTTATTAGTGTTGAGATAATTCATATCGTGTGCTACACATGATTATTTACATTATGAAAGTTAAACATTAAATTGTCTTGTTGGTAGGTGCCGTCGTCCTCAACTTTTTAAAAATATTGTATATAAAATAAACTGGAGCGCTTTCGGAAGTTATCTTCATCTTCTGCAGGTTTGAGTTTCCGCTACTCGTTTTTGTTGGATAAAAATATTATTTAACCTCGTATACCATATTGTCCCGCGCCGTAGCGGAGCGGTTAAGGTAGGAAGCCTTGCGGCAGAGCTACGGGACTTGCGCTGTTTCGAGTCTCCATGGGGGAAGAAATTTTCTCATGGTATTTCGGCCAGTATGGGACCGTGCCCACCCAGCATCGTGAGGCAATTGGGTAGCTTACAATAAGTATGCGGCTCCAAGTTGAGGAACCAGCTATAACGGCTGGGGGACTCGACCATGCTAACCACATGTCACCCCTACACTGGCTGTTGATCATCTACCTCTGGAATTGACACATGTGGATGTGAAGGACCAGCAGCCGGTGGTGAAAAGGGCAAACCGCTGAAAAGTGGAAAAACCCTCAATCGGAATCGTATATACCGATATTTTGGTCTCTTCCTGTTGATAATTTTGTCTCTTCCTATTGGTAATGAGAAATATATCCGCAAATTAACTTCTTTGACAAGGATATCGATTTATCAATGTACAATCGATATGGTAGCAGCAACAAATGGCAAGAGAAAACAACTTAAAAAATACTAAAAAAATTCTGTTGCTCTAAAAAATATATTAAATGTTGTATAATGAAAACTGCCATTACTGTTAATAGTTATTTCTCATAAAACCATATGTTATTGATTTTTCCCAAGCCCAAAGAGATTTAACAGTAAATAAATGCTATTTATAACTATACAGCCGGCTTATAAATCGCCCGGAAGTAAGATCGGAATACATAACCTCACATTTGGTAAATGTTAAACATTATAATTATTTTTAGCTTCTGATGTATTATTCGGTAAATAGTCACTCCAAATCGAATCCGAGGTTGAGTTTTTCATTAAAAAAAACGACCTCTTCATAGATTACTGTTGACTATTTAACTCATGCCCCAAATGGGATTCAATGACATATCACATTTAAATGATTTTTGAATTACAACCAATCACAGTCGTGTTTCGCCTAGAATTTACCAATTAAAGTTTATCATAATAAAGAAAGCATCTCCTTTTAACATTCTGAATAGGTCATAGCATTATTTTGCAGTGACAGACTCTCTAAGAAATACGGCTACCATATTGTATATATATGTAGTGCATGCATGTCAGCAGAAAGCGCATGCAAGAGATAATATAAAAACATTTGTAACAATTGATTATACCACAAAAAAAAAAAAAAAGAACCACTGTTTCGCACTTTCTTCAACGAATTATTTTCCAGGAAATGACATTGCAGAAAATTCTAATTGACATATTTATATCATAGGACATCAGAAATTAATTAATACCTATAACGTTGGTTATAAATTTCTCCATTAGGGTGCATTCTTAAAACATTGCGATCCTTTGGCAATAAATACTATTATGATCTGATTGCAGTGATGAACAAAAGAAGCAAATGAAGTGTAACAATCGTATCTCATTTGTTTTCAAACATCGGCCGTTTACATTAAATACATACATATTTTAAAATAACTATAGCTAAATAATGATTTGTGAGTAAACAGCTTAATTTTATTCGTAAAATAGTCCTAACAAAAGCCACTCTTGATTTCCAAATTCTCTAGATACATTTATTCCTCACTTCGTGAGTCGTTGAGTTTATTGATCATTTGGAAATCACTCGTGACATTACTTATGACTATTTAACTCATGCCCCAAATGGGACTTAATGGCCAATCACGTTACAATGATTTCTGTTTTACAACCAATGAGACTCGTGTTTCACGAAATATTTATCAGTGTTATAATTACCATATTAAAGAAGGCTCCTCCTTTTAATATTCTGAACAGGTCTGAACATTATTTTGCAGTGACTGAGCCTGTGAGAAATACGGCTACCAGATTGTATATATAGTGCATGAATGTCAACACATGCCGCATGGGGGAGTTAATATAAAAACATTTGTAGCAATTGATTATACCACCAAAAAAAAAAAAGAAACCACTGTTTGGCACTTTCTTAAAAGTATTTTTACCCAGGTAACAATAAAGAAAAAAATAATTGTCATATATACATCATATGACAACAGAAATAAATTAATATACAGTTTGATGTGTTTCATTTTTTGTCCACTAGAGAGCATTCTTACAATATTGCGTTCCTTTGGCAATAAATAGTATGATCTGGTTGCAGTGATAAACAAAGAAGCAGATGAAGCGTACCTATCGCTTCTCATTTGTTTTCAAACATCGCCGTTTACATTAAATATATAAATATTTTAAAATAACTATAGTTAAATAATGATTTGTGAGTAAACAGCTTAATTTTCTTCGTTAAATAGTCCTAACAAATGCCACTTTTGATTTCCAAATTCTCTAGATAAATTGGAAATCACTCGTGGCATTACTTATGATAATTTTGCAATCAATTATAACTTTATCTTAACATATAAATATTCAAAGTACAAATTCGCATTTGAAATGCATCTTTACTATTAACAGATGAATCAATATTTATGTCAGTAATACAAATTCACCTCATGTTACCCAAGTACAGCAATGCCGCCAGGGACCCGATACTTTAAAATTCACAAGGTATTCATACAAGCATGTATTCCAGTACTTTACTTAAGTTGGAAGTAGGTTTTAATAAAGAGAGCCAAGCGTTTGCAAAAGCAGTAAATTGAAATAAAATGAAAAATTACTTTGTGTTAAAATCAAATAGAATTCCCTTGAATTGAATCTAACGTAAATTGTATTGGTTGTTCATTTTATAATTAAATTAGAGCAAAAAATATTGAATAGGCTCTTCTACTTGAGTAACCATAGAGTGTTCTCATAATTTACATTGCGGTTCTTTCTAAACTGTTACGCCATTAATAAACAATAAAGTTCCGCTTTTGTTTACTTACAATTCTGTTGATTCTGACAGAGGCCTAATATAGCCTTTTATTGTTCACAGTGAATTAAAGAAAGAACGCACAATTTCAGAAAAGAACTAAAACTGCAGCCCACACAGAATGTGAGTAGTCTATTGTATATGCAAATTTTAAAGTTATTCAAATTCAACTAATTTATCTATTATTGATATCGATTTGTCGATATCACTATCGCTTTGCGTTTGTTTTCCTGAGTATTTTGACTCCACACTCGATATGTTTGTGGGTATTTTATCCTTATCTCGAGTTATGAGCCTATATTAAATAATAATTTAGATTTCCATCCATAGTAATTCTGCCCAAGGGTAGGTCTTTCATTGCAATGATAGTATTTTCATGCTATGCTTTGCAGCTTTACTAGGGAATTGTAAGTGTGGTAGCTTCCCGTTGCTTTCCTCACCGGTGAAGGATGATGATGATAATGATGGTGATGATGATGGCCGGATGATTTCGGGGGCCATTTGGCCTTAAATATTTTCTGACATTTGTCTTACAGGTGAGGAAAAACCAATTTAGATTTAATTAATTATTTAATTTATATTACAAAATAAAACGATATGGAAGGAATTTCGGCTTACATGTAATTTGTATGTAATTTTTGTATGATATTATTGATCGCTGGTTTATTGGAAGAGAAGGGCTTATGACCTTAACACTAACTACTTAAATAAATAATAGTAATAATAAATTATTATTATTATTTAGCAAATAAGATGGTACGGTCATGTCCAGCGAATGGAAGAGGATCGACTACCAAAACCTGTTTTGGAATGGAAACCTAAGGGAAGACGAGGCAGAGGAAGACCTAAAACCTCCTGGAGTCATCGAATATGTTTATACATGACGGAGATACATCTACAACCAGGAGATTGGTGGACCGATAAAATTGGCTATTAGGAATCGGACGATGTCAAAGACATACATCAACCGATAATCTATCTATTATATTATTATTATTATTTATTGTTTTATAATTCTAATATTGTGACTATCACCTCAACGAAGATTTACTATGTATTTTACTAATGTTGTACCTGAACAACTCTGTTCCATTCTGCATTTTATAAAATGGAGAATTCAGATTGAATCAAAGAGTGATGCAGTTTTTCAACAGTCATTCCTGTGACGATATATGAAAATTATAAACATTAGAAATGAATTAAAATAATTATCATACAAGGAAACGAAACTAATTTCATAATATTCATATATTAAAGTAAAATTAAAGCTAACAATTCACTTTACACAGAATTACATTAACTACTATAAAGCTATATAATTAAACCTAACTACACACTATGTTATGACATATTTACATTAGTTGAAGTTACTATTTACAATTATTAACAATAAGTTTAAGTACAAACACAATATATTTTTACACTATTCTGAGATGTCGCTGACAATTATTCACGGTGTAATGAGAGTGATAATTCTAATAACTGTGTAACAGAATATGAACTGATTTCAACATTATTATTGTTACAGAGAGAAATGTATCTTTGTCACACGAAAATAACACTGGTATTGCGCACAGGGCCTACTGTACATTTATGATGTCGGATTATTGTGAAGGTATTAGGTGATATTAGTAGCATTTGGAAATGTCCTCAACAGAAAGTCCAGAATTCTTCAGGCAGAACGCTCGTGCTAGGAAAAAAATAGATTTGGCGCTCTCACGTCTTTCTCAATGGAGAATCATATTATTCAATGTGTTGCTCTCTCGGGATTCGATGAGCTTGTGGGGACGTTTTTTCCTCTTCTCCCACTGGAGGATCCCGATAATTTTCAAGTCCTTCCCTCGGGAGTCGGGGAAAATTTGGTGGGACGTTTTTACCTCTTCTCCCACTGGAGGATCCCGATATATTTCACGTTCTTC
Source organism: Diploptera punctata (assembly GCA_030220185.1). Taxonomy (NCBI): domain Eukaryota; kingdom Metazoa; phylum Arthropoda; class Insecta; order Blattodea; family Blaberidae; genus Diploptera; species Diploptera punctata. The sequence goes on from JASPKZ010006078.1 coordinate 19,794, forward strand.
CCTCGGGAATCGGAGAAAATTTGGTGGGACGTTTTTTTCCTCTTCTCCCACTGGAGGATCCCGATAATTTTCAAGTTCTTCCCTCGGGAGTCGGGGAAAATTTGGTGGGACGTTTTCACCTCTCCTCCCATTGGAGGATCCCGATATATTTCAAGTTCTTCCCTCGGGAGTCGGGGAAGATTTGGTGGGACGTTTTTACCTCTTCTCCCACTGGAGGATACCCGATATATTTCAAGTTCTTCCCTCGGGAGTCGGGGAAAATTTGGTGGGACATTTTTTCCTCTTCTCCCACTGGAGGATCCCGATATATTTGAAGTTCTTCCCTCGGGAGTCGGGGAAAATTTGGTGGGACGTTTTTACCTCTTCTCCCACTGGAGGATCCCGATATATTGCAAGTTCTTCCCTCGGGAGTCGGGGAAAATTTGGTGGGACGTTTTTACCTCTTCTCCCACTGGAGGATCCCGATATATTTCAAGTTCTTCCCTCGGGAGTCGGGGAAAATTTGGTGGGGCGTTTTCTCCTCTTCTCCCACTGGAGGATCCCGATATATTTCAAATTCTTCCCTCGGGAGTCGGGGAAATTTGGTGGGACGTTTTCTCGTCTTCTCCCACTGGAGGATCCCGACATTTCACAAGTTGCTCCCTGGGATGATTTTGTATGACTTTTTGTTGCCTCTTGTCGAACTTGTAATTGCTGCTTGAGGAGTTATGGGGATATTAATATAATTGTAATGTTTTATTTCGTTTTCATTACTATGTTTTTTTCTAATTTAATTGAACTTGCTTTTAAATAGATTCACTAGATATCTTCTGCACTCTTTGTACTTTTATGTTTATGGTTTTAATTATATTTTAGAGCTTCTTTTTTGGTCGGATGTTGGTTTGTGTGGTTTTCATTTTTAATTTAATCTTTCTTTTTTAGTTAGTTTCTTGCTGTAAGACAAGTTTTTTTATGTTGGCAATGTTTACTTCATACGTTACTTACAGGAATTTCATTTTTTTATTGTCCACAGTTTGAAATTTATTTGTTTATTACATTAATTTAACCACTCAATTCATGGAGTAAATTGATATAGTAATATGGGCCTACTGTACGTTCAGTTAGTGTAATAAATTATTTTTAAGCAGTAGACTTTGCCCATTTAATTCCTTTTTACATTTTTATAATTTTTTCTAACGTTGATAATATTCACTTTTTACATTACATGCTGCAATTTGTATTTATTTTATTTCATTGTCCACTGTCTGTATATCTTTTGTATACTGTAGTATAATCAGCTCTTGAATTTGGATTTAAAATATAATTAGGCTACTTTCTCTATGCTCCTTATTGTAATTAATCACTTTTATCTGAAATCTTTAGAATTTGTCCATTTAATTCCCTGTAATTTTATTTACTTACACAGAATTTGGTGAAGTTTTATAACTGATACAATTTACTTTCAATTTAAGAGCGCAGTTTCATAGCAACTGTCTTACAATAAGATTCGCATAAAATTAAACATTTGTATTATTTGGATCTGATTACAATTGTTTCCTGTTGTGTGGTTTCTAATGTTGTAACTTAGGATAAAAAAAATCAATAAATACACGACGTGTCAAATCTAACTACCATTCATAAGCTATCCGGAGAGGATATAAGAGGGGTTTCCATCCATGCATAGTAATTCCGCCCGAAGGCAAGTCTTTCACTGCAATCATAGTATTTTCATGCTATACTTTGCAGCTTTACTAGGGAATTATTGGTGTGGTAGCTGCCCGTTGCTTTCCACTCCGGTGAAAGATGAAGATGGTAGCCGAATGATTTTCGGGGACCGTTGGGCCCTAAGCTTCCTGACATTTGTTTTACAAGTGAGGACAAACCCCGAAAGAAAACCTCCCGACCGGGAATCGAACCCGGGCCCGCTGCGTGACAAGGCAGCACGCTACCTCGAGACCATAGCGGTGGACAAGAGGTGTTTGTGTCCTCATATGTTTTATGGCCCGAAAATTATTATAGGTAAAATTTAATTTTTGGGAGTGTATATCGTGAGTTTTTGCTTCTATTCTCGAGGTTCGCGTTTTCATAACCGGCCAGGTTCTATGTATATTGGATGGAAAATTCCCCTCCTCCGGAGAGTTTTAAGCAGTGGGTCCCGAGTCTCAAGATTTTGAGGCTAATAAAAAAACATTATCCAAACTTCATCCATCCATGTAATACTTTGTTGCCTAATAGAAGTTTTATTGAGACGATGTGCTAATCACATGTCACTCGTAATGTAGATAAATAAGTGTAACTAAATAAGCTTCATTAAGAAACTCCCGCTATGGATTAACCGGGTCCCCACGTGTGATTTATGGGGTATATATTTACAGTGTATATCGCGAGCTTAGAATAAAGATATATTAAGTCCTAAAATGTAGTTTCGAGATAAATCTTAAATGTTTGTGTTAAAAAAGGTTAAGAATTTGTTAATTTTTAAACAAATTGTTCAAATGTAGAACTTAGTTCCTTTTACCTATAGATAGATATTAATGTGCTGTACATTATTTATTTAGCAGGTCTCACAACGTCACACAAAATCTTCCTGCGCCCAATTAATCTACTATTATTCTCCTCACATCTCTCTGTCATTCCAATCCCCATCGTCCAATATTTTTCCCTCAGACTTATTAAAACACCATCAATCCACGTTATTTTTGCTCATCCTCTTGTTCTGCTACAAAATGGCACCCATTCCCCTTCTTGGGAATATGACTTCTATCATTGTTTTGACATGTAAAATATTCCCATTACCGGCCTCAGATGGCCCTTGGGGTAGTGGGAGGTTAAGGCTCCCACTTTTGCTGCACAATGGGCCCTTGATGTCAGCCGGGTTGTCAGCCCTGCGTGACGGCCGCCTTTACCCCCAGAACAAGCGTCTGGTACTCATTTTCGTTAGAGGCTAAGTCGACCCCAGGGCCATAGTGCCGCCAGAAGGTTTGGGTCAGTTTAAAAATCCTGAGCCTACAATTTTAATTATTTGTTTTATTTCGTGAAATCCACAATTGAAGTTTGAACATTCATTACACTGTCTATTTTCTCTTCCAGAAATTCCAGTTAACGCCACCAAAAAACAAATTTCTGCAGATTTTAATTAACTTATCTTTCTAGATTTTAATTCGCATGTTTCTGAACCCTATATCTTTATACTCATTATTGTATTTTTAAAACATTTTAGAACACAATCTGATCCCATAAAATACAATTTAATTTGTTAAAATTCATTTTTTTCCCACATTCTTGGACCATTTCCATAACATGTGTTACATTGATCATGTATACATCATGTTTGTACAGCCTACAGATGTGAATTTGTAAAACGATCGTTAGATTTGTAATAAAGTGGTGTTCTGAGATATAATGCAGGCCTATTACTGTACTTGGAAATCAGGAGTGTCGATGATTAATAATACTGGTCAACATGCATTTTGTCTCATGAGTACCAATAGTTGTACTTAATGCAGTTTTGTTATTATGTTTTCAAATATGTATTCGGAATTTCTCCATCACCAACAGTTTTTTTATTTCAATTTAAATTAATGGATTTAAATAATTATTTTTTTAATAAACCTAGATTTCTTCCCGGAAAATCTTGGCGCAGTCAGCGATGAGCACGGGGAACACTTTCATCAGGAGATTTCAGCTATGGAAAAGAGATATCACTGCAAATGGAATCCTAATATGCTGGCCGATTATTGTTGGACTATCAAGACGGATGCTCCACAGGCGAAACATAGCAGAAAATCGTCATTTCTTACTTTCTAGCTGAGTCCAAATGTTCGAATATTGTGTAGTTACGAATGTAGAAAATATTAAAATGTTTGAAATTATAAATTCCTGTCTCTCGTAAACCTTGCGTGATGGAGAAAAAAACCCAATATCATATTTGAATTCAGGAAAAAAATACTATCTGAATCACATTTTGTTTTTCTGAGACAAAAAAAAAGTTTATTTTTTGTTGCTCAGTGTAATTCTCGTCCGAACGGTCAATACTGATAAAATTCATGATATAATATGATAATATCCTCAACTCATTTTCAACTTAGGGTCGGGTCGAAGGTGAAAAAGAGATAATAAACCCCTATAAATGACACGTGTTTTGGCCGTAATGCACCTGCGCACCGTCACAGAGACGGACGAAGGAAATGAAACGAAATGAATGAGATGAGAATGGAGAAATGGCGGAATGAAATTTGGTGCAGGGAAGACCCTGATGAAAACCTGTCCAAGTTCCCTTTCGCCTACCACGAGATCCACATGGAGGGACCGTGTTGTGAACTCGATACACCAGCTGTGATAGTCGAGCATATAACCGCTTGCACCACGGAGCCGCCTAAAATCCATGATAGTTCATTACTTAATGTAATAAGACTGTAATAGGTCTAAATTCCATCTAGGTATAACAAACAATAATTTTTACAGTAGATATAATATTTTTAAATGTTAAATATTCTGATGATTATTATTAGGAGATAGCGACGAAATTCTAAGGACCAACACGCATACTATACTGAGGAACAATAAGAAATGGAAGTTAATATCAATAAAACTAAATAGATGTGTTCACGCACAGAATGTATAATGTAATGGAAATGGACTGTTAATGACAAATGAGGGAAATTTGAAGCAGTGGCTGAATTCAAATACGTAGGAACAATAATTACAAACAGGAATGAGGTGAACAATAGGCTCAATACTAGAAGTGCACTGCAAGGACTCTTGTCATCACAACTATCATTATACAAAACATATAAAACTGTTATTCTTCCAGTTATATGGATATGAAACATGGTGTCTTATTTTAAGGGAGGAGAAAAAGATTACGAGGATTTGAGAATAAAGTACATAGGAGAATATTTGGGCCAGAGAGAGGTGAACAGACAGGCAAATGGAGAAGACTGCATGACAGTGAGCTACTTGATCTTTATAGGAAACCGATATAATAAAAACAGTTAGGTCTAGTAGATTGCGATGTGCAGGACCTGTGGCACGAATGGAATAGGAAAGAGGGGCATGGAAATTCCTTGTATGAAAACCAGAAGGAAAACGCTCAATAGCGGGGCCAAAAATGAGGTGGGAGAATAACGTTAACTATGATTGAGAGAAGTAGTTCTGCACCAATACACCATGCCTTAAACCGTTCGATTACGGGGTGAACCGCAGCAATATAAGTACAGTGGACTCTTTAATTTGAACCCCAAAGTGGATTCTAAAAATTTCGAATAATTATCCATCCTGTTTTTATAAAAAGTGGATTTTGTGTCAATAGAATACTCATGCTATAGATACATTACACCATAGTAATGAAAGCAATTTCTGACACTGAAGTAAAAACACTTTTAGAAACACAAATAACGAGATATATGTAATGTAACAAAATACAAGGCTTACTCTAATACACTGTAATCTGATTCCATTGTTTACTTTAAAAAGTACAAAATATTTGTCTTTTGTGTGTTTAGTACTTACTTTGGGCCGACAGGCCTATATTTTAGTACTATTTTTAAAGTTGAGGAGAAGGATCTAAAAAACTCTATTCAGCATTTTGTATAACCCATAAATATTCATCTAGAAATATTTCTTACTTTATTTTAATTGATACCATGTTTTACTAGCGTCAGCTAGTGTTAGACCACATCTGCATTGTCTTTTAATTAGTCTATATTTTGATAATATTTTTAAATTATTGTAATAAGTAGGGCCTATGATTGTAATACTCGCTGGTCGAGTGGAAGAGAAGGCCTTATCACATTAATTCTGCCAGCTTTAAATAAAGGATTTTTTTTTATCCGTTTCACTTGGGGTGCGTTGAATCAATCATTTTTCTGTGTGTTGTTCCTTTCTAGTACCCAGTATCAGTATTTCTTCATTCTGACGATGGAAATTAAAAATTAAAATGTACCTGTTGGTAGGTGCCGTCGTCCTCAACTTTGTTAAAATATTGTACATAAAAGTAACTAGAGCGCTTTCGGAAGTTATATTCTATCTTCGGCAGGTTGAGCTTCCGCTACTCGTTGTTGTGTACGGTGATGTATACTCCAACTGTTTGTAGCAGCAACTTACTTGTTTTTGACGATCTCGTATAATGGGTTTGACTGGGGTGCGTTCTCATTAAGAAGTGAGGTGTCGTTTCTTTCCTTTATAATTTCGAGGTCTTCAAATATATTTATCCTAGCTGGAATGTTTTCTCGGTGGATTATCGTGAGAGTATTTTCAATTGTGTTCATTCGATTACCTGCATTAATGAGATGTTCAGCATAGCTTGATTTATCACCCGCGTGCATGAAATATTTTAGGTGTTCTTTATATCTTGTATTAAAATTTCTCCTTGTCCTGCCAATATAAAATTTATTATAATGTTTACATGTTAGTTTGTAGACTCCCTTGTTGTTGAATTGGTTGTGTTCTTCTATGCCATTGTATATTATGTTGTTTTAATTTGTTTCCTGTTTATACGCCACTACCTAATTCCCGGCGTGCGCTGCTATTCCTAAATAAATTTTAATGTGTTTTTACCACCATCCGTGCGCTGTTATACTCTACTTTTTTGTATATTTCTTTAAATGTTCAAATCTGTGTACATCAATTTGTGTATTTGTTATGGGTTAGGCAGCGTAAGCCATTTTGCGCCAAAGTACGGACTTTATTTCACGTTTTTCATTACAAAGGGTGAATTTTAGGGGTGAAGTGGTTGAGTATTACAACTCTCTTATAGCCTATGTTCATTGCCGGAATCTCCTGAAGATTTTTCAAAAAAACCCACCTGAATCGGATGAACGGTATGGCAGAGCACGCTTGCCCGGGAATCTACTTATCCCGATTTTCTTGGTATAAAAATAAAACTCAAAGCGCGACAGGCCTAGAAGGCTTTTGGCTGACCAGCTGGCTGTTGGTCTCACATCCACATGTGTTAATCACAGAGGTAGACGATCATCTAGCCAGTGTAGGGTGACATGTGGTCAGCATGTTGGATCCTCCAGCCGTTATAGCTTCATTGATATATTTGACATGTTTCTATACAACCAGATATTGTGTTAAATGCACGTGGAATTATACCTTCGAAACACTAAAATATTCACATAGTCGTTTTACTTTAAGTTGAGCTACGAGAAAAATAGTTTTGAACAGTAGTACAGATTTCAGTTAGAATATAGAGTGATCTATGGACTTAAATTCCCGCACACTAACATGTGTGCAAATAATTGCGTTTTTTGTAATTAGCTTTATTATTGGAGGAGCGGCCGGGAGCTGAGGCCTATCTTCGCGCGCAGAGATTTGTTTGATTTAATATGATGAAGAAAAGAAATCGACAGAGGCAATAAGTGATCCTATATTAATAAATTGGAGTTAGGGGATGTTTGGAGAATGTTTTAAAAAATGTTTAAAACATTTTTTAAAAGCGATTTTCTAAAACATAGGAAGTTGTGCGAGAAAAAAAGTTAGATTTCTACTGAAATATTCTGATTGGGTAGAAGTAAATGTAAACTTTCCCGTTATTAAGAATTTAGAACATTGATAGTCTTTGGAAAATCCTGTTCTATCTGTTTGTGGAATTGTAAGACCCAAAATATCTTTCGAAGAGGCAGGAATAAAATAAAAGTCTTATTTCTGCTAAAGTGTCTGTCTTGGGAAAGGTAGCTAATACAAGTTTAGATCCCCTAGAAGCATTATAGGGTGGATAAAATATCACAACCTCTCTTTTTGACACCTAGTCTCGTGTTAATATATCGACATATTGATATTATATTGTCCGACATAGAAGATTGGGGAGTTGAGTGGGGTGATTTGTAATGTTTATTATCATTTTGAAGCTATTTTTGTGGTTTTTTGAGTAATGTTTTAAAAATATCAGCAGTATCCCGTTTACCATATGACCAAAGTGATATTTCTGTTGCAAGAGAAAGCTCATCGCGGGAGAATTCCTGCTTAAGTGAACATTTCTTCTATTCCAGCCTCTTGAAAAGTTATTTTGGGTCTTCCAATTCCATAAGCAGATGGAACAGAATATTCCAAGGACCGTCATTGTTCTAAATTAATTATTAATAACGGGAAAGTTAACATCCACTCTTAGCCAATCAGAATATTTCATTAGATTTTTTTCGCGCACAACTTCGTACGATTGAGAAAATCGCTTTTCAAAATAATATCGATTTTTAATATAATTCAAAACATTCTGCTAACATCCCTCTACCCCTAATTTGTTTACTAAATGATAACTTATTGCCTCTATCTAACTTTTTCCCATATTAAATCAAACAATTATTCTCTGCGCACAACGGTTGGCCTCAGTTGCTGGTTACCTCCTGTAATGAGAAAGCTAATTTAAAAAACGCAATAAATTGCACATATGTCATTTTGCGGGAATTAAAGTCCATAAATCGCTCTATATTATGACTAAAATTGTACTACTATTCAGAACTGTTTTCTTTGTAGCTCAATTTAAAATAAGATGATTGTGTAAATTTTTTAGTGCATGGAAGGTATGATTCCACATGTATTTAACATAATATCTGGTTATATAGAAAAACATTAATAGGCCTATATCAATAAAATTACAAACCTTGAGGTGAAGTATCCATATAGAATATGAAGAATAGCTCAATGAACTTGAACACACAACGCTAATAACACAACTGGGATATAGACCAGATGAGTTCTTAACAATCTACAACTTCCGATGTTTATGTTGTCTGCATAAATATTATAATTGTACCCTCCTTTGCAGATAATTATATTAGAGTGAAAAAAAGATAACTTGATTAGTGTGAGTGAAAATTGTGTTTTTTTTTTTTCCAGCTAGATTTCATTTCTAGCCAACTGTGCACCGGTTCCACACTGGCCGAAATTCCATGAGAAAAAATTTCTTCGCCCATGGATACTCGAATCAGCGTAAGTCCCGTAGTTCTACGCCAAGGCTCTTGCCTTGACCACTCGGCTACGGCGCGGGACTCTTGGCATTAATGAAAGATAAAAATGGTTATTGTTAGTTATCCGTAAGAGATAAACACGTGCCGTCTCGGAATTTTTTGTAGAGCTTTTTGAGATATTAATATCTGTATACATTAATGTTGTGTATTTTTTATGGTTTAGGCAGCGTAAGCCATTTAAGCATCCAAAGAGCTACTTTTTTCATATTACAATTGTACCCTCCTTTGCAGATAAGTTAGTACCGTCATATAATACGTAATTATATTAGAGTGAAAAAAAAGGTAAATTGAGTGAAAAATAGTATTTTTCCAGCTAGATTTAATTTTGGCCCACTGTGCACCGGTCTCATACTGGCCGAAATTCCATGAGGAAACATTTGTTCCCCATGGAGACTCGAACCAGCGTAAGTCCCGTAGTTATACGCCAAGTCTTCTTGCCTTAACCACTCTGCTACGGCGCCGGACTTTTGTATCACTAATAAAGATGAAAGATTCACCCGAATGGGTATTATTCTCTTGGTATCAATGAAAGACAGAAATGGTTCTTGTAATTATTCTTAAGAGATAAACATATGCTGTCGCGGACTTTTTTCTAGAGCTTTTTGAGACATTCAATTCTGTGTACATTAATGTTGTGTATTTCTTATGGTATAGGCAGCGTAAGCCATTTCAAAGTCCAAAGAGCTACATTTTCACGTTTTCCAATACAAAAGACGATTTTTAAGGGTGTAGGAGTTGAGTATCATAACTCTCTTATAGCCTATGTTCATCCGGGGAATCACCTGAACATTTTGGAAAAAAAACCATTACAATCGGATCAACGGTATGGCCGCGCATAAAGTACGAACAAACAAACAAACAAACAATCATTAATTTTTATATATAAGATAACGAAAGAAAAGCTGTGAAATATTAATATCCTGTATGCAGTAATTTGTTTCTTGTCATTAGTACGTCGTCAGCGTTAAATTTTTGTGAAAATGGCAATATCTGTACTGAAGTGATTCCATACGCTGAAAATTGCGAGGTCTGGTTCCATTGTTGCTGTGCAACGAGCTTTCCGACTTCAATTTGTAATTGATTCTCCGACAGATAAAATTATCCGTCGATGGTATAAACAATTAGAAACAACTAGATGGATCATATCTGTAAAAGGAAAAGTCCAGGAAGTCTACGAACGTGTCGGTCCGGATGACATGATTCATTCTCATACCCTCCACGGTCTCCCGATCTCACATCTTGTGATTTCTTCCTGTGGGGGTCTGTGTAGGTCCATGTGTACGTACCATCACTTTCGGTCGACCTTCCAGACTTGATAAGGAGGATTGTTGCTGCTGTTGAATCCATTACTAAAAATATGCTAAGCAAGGTTTGGGAGGAATTCTACTATCGGCTAGATGTGTGCCTTGTTGCTCACATCGAACACTTATAAAGTATGTTATGAAAACTCAAAGAGTTTCTCTTTAATCCCATGTAACTTATGTTCTTATATATATCACCTAAGGGAAATTAAATAACTTTGAAACCCCTTCCATCATTTTCGAACACCCTGTATATATATATATCTGCTTTTTTATAGACTTCCAAACCGTTCAACCGATCTTCATGAAAATTTGTATATACGGGGTTTCGGATGCGGCGAGAGTTTAGCCGTTATCTGTTAGGCCTATGTTCTAAAATCATTAAAGTATAGGAGTTCACCTGTAACGAAAATTTAAAAATCGCTCTAGCGATTGTAATTTTTTATGTTTCACAACAAGACTCGGAATATCCTATTAAAATAAACCGATATATATTATCCAAAACATCAGCGAAATCCGACCATTAGAAGTGGCGGTTTACCTGAAATTTGACATTAAAAATGTACTCTAGCAACAGCCATGTTTGGCTTGTCGCATTGTAAACCATATAATTATTTAACCCTCAATATTTAATTTATTTAGGCGTAGCAGCGAACGCCGGACATTAGCTTGTTATACATATCCATCCATCCATAGTAATTCTGCCCGAGGGCAGGTCTTTCACTACAATCACAGCATTTCCTTGCTGTGATTTGTAGCTTTACTAGGGAATTGTAGGTGTGGTTGCTTCCCGTTGCTTTCCACACCGGTGAAGGATGATGATGATGATAGTGATAATGATAAGGATGATGATGATGGCCATAATAAATATGAATTATCTACATGTTGATTAATATTATATAATAGGCATAGGCTACACAATATAGAGTTAACAAGAAAAAAAGATGATGATGATGATAATAATAATAATAATAATAATAATAATATATAATAATAATAATAATAACCTATTATTTGATTGAGTAATGGCTTGTTAAAAAAGTGCAAACTATTGTAGAATAAAACAAGTATATTATATTGTCATAAGTAATGCCAAGAGTGATTTTCAATTTATCTACAGGATTTTAAAATTAAGAGTGGCATTTTTTAGGACTATTTAACGAATAAAACTAAGCTGTGTACCCACACATCATTATTTAAATATAGTTATATATTTATACATTTAATGTAAACGGCCATGTTTTAAAATAAATGAGAAATGTTTGTTATGTTTAATTTCTTCATCACTGCAACTTGATCATATTATTTATTGCCAAATAGGATCGCAATATTGTAAGAATGCAGCCTAGTGGAGAAATAATGAAACACATCAAACCGTATATTATAATAACAGTATAGGTTGTTAATTTATTACTTTAATAAACAACTCAGTAAAATCAAGGAACCTGTTCATTATTTGCTAGGCCTATATACAATGTATTTGTTAGAGAAAAATAATGCTCTGAGCTGTTCAGAAGAAAAAAGCTAATATAGAGAAATCGATAAAGAGCGAGGTGAAACACGATGCCATTGGTTTTAAAACAACATTCATTGAAACGTGATTGGTTATTGACTACCATTTGGGACATGAGTAAAATAGTCTAAGGAAATATTAAATGAGACTTTTTTTTATCTGTTTTTGAGTCGGGCAATCCTTGATAGACGAGGGGAGGGAATTCCAGAGTCGGGGGACTGGAACAAGTAAGGATGAGGAGAATACTGAGATGTACGATGTAGATGAACAGCTAGAGTTAAATTTAATATTTAATTATTAGATTCACCCTTAGATATAACAATTGACCGATATCCTGGATCCCCAGATCATATGAACCTCCGATAAACACAAGTATGACAGAGATAACATAGAGGAGGAAAATAGGTTTGAAAATATTCACTATATGCCATATGTGTAAACCGCTCCATCAAACTAAGCACAGAGAAAGACTTAGCTTTTGACGGCCGATCATATACCGTATTTAAGACGTTTTAAATACCTGTGGATTGCCAGAAACCATTTTTTCCTAAATTAATTAAGTTGAAGGGTTGTATGAGTGAATAAATGAAGATAACATTACATGATAGGGGAAGGAAGAGAAGTGGAGAATTTTGGTGAGATTAAACTTCGATAAAGGGAAAACTCCCGAAAATCCCGGTACGACCCACCACTAATGCCCCTCCGGTTTCCCAAGGATTCGAAGCATGTATAGGAACGTCATAGTTAATCCATTTTCCACGTACCCAGTTGTTATATTACTTCGTTAATATTTTGTGTTTTTTATTGTATTTGACTTCACCTCAATTTTCATTAAGTAATGCCACGAGTGATTTCCAATTTATCTACAGAATTTGGAAATGAAGAGTGGCATTCGAGAAGACTATTTAACGAATAAAATTAAGCTGTTTACTCACAAACCATTATTTAACTATAGATATTTTAACATATTTATATATTTAATGTAAACGGCAATGTTTGAAAACAAATGAGAAACGATTGGCACGCTTCATTTGCTTCTTTTGTTCATCACTGCAACCAGTTCATAGTATTTATTGCCAAAGGATCGCAATGTTATAAGAATGCATAAATTAAAGTAATCCTTGATAAGAATGCACCCTAGTGGAGAAATTTATAACCAACGTTATAGATATTAATTTATTTCTGTTGTAAATATAGCCTATCAATTATATTTTTCTGCAACGTCATTTCCTGGAAAATAATTCGTTTAAGAAAGGGCAAACAGTGGTTTCTTTTTTTGTGGTATAATCAATTGTTAGAAATGTTTTTATATTATCCCTCACTTGCGCTTTCTGTCGACATTCAAGCACTATATATACAATCTGGTAGCCGTATTTCTGGGGTCCTCAGGCACTGCAAAATAATGCTATGGCCTATTCAGAATGTTAAAAAGGAGGTGCTTTCTTTATTATGATAAACTTTAGTTGGTAAATTTTAGGGGAAACACGAATGTGATTGGTTGTAAATAAAAAATCATTGAAATGTGATGGTTCATTGACTTCCATTTGGGGCATAAGTTAAATAGTCTTATTAATGTGATTTTAATGTAAACACTGTAACCGAGCCCAAGCACAGTTACAATGAATAGTAATAGTATATTTTAATGCAAGATTAAGATGTGGTTTTACGGAAGGGAGGATATCACTCGGTTTTTAATTTCCGGGATTCTGTAAAACTTCACAATCGTGTGTTGTACATTATTTTTTTGGCGCGATGGTGTTTTCAAAATAATAAGTGATAGTAAAATAATATCTTTGTTAGAAAATATTTTCGTTCATTATAAACAACTGACTAACGTTAACAGTGTGGCCAATGATTATACCGTAAATACCGAACATAATTCAATTGAGACTACAGCAGGCCGGGACACCAATCAGGGATAACATGGCTGCAAGTACGTATTTATTGTTTTATATTGTTTCAAATAAAGTTCAGTCCATTTGAAGTACAGTGATTTATTTCGTATAACGCATATTAACACTACCTTTTGGATATATTTGCATATACATTGTGTGTAGTATACATCAAGGGCAGTGGTTTTACTTCCCGCACGAGGTAGGTAATATGTAATACTACAGTATAGTTATTTAGGTTGGCAACCCCGAAATTTAGGAAATTGACTTTCAGTCATGGTCGCCGCTGTTAGTACGACAGAACGCACTATCGCGCAAAAATACATATACATTTCGCGCACTGTAAACTGCGGTTGAGGGCCGTTATTTGTCATCTCATAGCGTTTTTTTTCCCCCCATTTATACTGGTTATCCTTCTTGTTTACCTTTTTTATTTTTTGTTTACCTGTTTGTTAACTTTCTTCAGTTCTCACATAGACACAAGGACAAGACATACACACCTATACCCAAGGTGGAGATTTAAAATCCCCTACCCCGTCAGGAATCGAACCCGGGTCACCGGAGTGGAAGGTAGGGACTTTACCGACTACGCCACGGCGACGGACAAACCTAAGGGCTACCTCTCACTCTACGTTTCAGTCCCTAGCTTATACCTGAGAGAAAATTCTGTCTCTGATATTTGTATCAGTGTTGAAATAAATTAAAAATTATAACATTGTATTGTATTGTAAGCCTATGTTTTCCCTTTACAGAGATTTAGGCGCTCTCCCCCTACAGGGAAGAATTTGAACCATACCAATTTAGTTACACTTGTTTTCGTATAGATGTCATTTTGAGTGGTACGTGGTCAGCGTTCCGCCTCATACTGACATCTAGGAAGTACTAGGACGGGAAAATTCGGTAAATTTTGCTTAGAGGCTTTTTCATTCAGGCTTAAGGATATTTTACGAGCCTGAAAATCTTCAGACTCGGGACCCACGGCTTAAAGTCCCTCCCGGAGGAATTGCTCCTTGGATTTTTAAAAAAATATAACATAAAATTTGTTACATTGTGAATCCGTCTCATCAACTTTGTACAATATTAATTCTTTGTAGGCCTTTCGGGACTAGTCCTATCATCGGAAAAAGGATCTGAAGGTAGTATATATATCTACTGATACTGAATGCAATAATTTGTGACTTCATACCTCAAAGGGATAAATGTTATTAGTGTTGAGATAATTCATATCGTGTGCTATACATGATTATTTACATTATGAAAGTTAAACATTAAATTGTACCTGTTGGTAGGTGCCGTCGTCCTCAACTTTTTAAAAATATTGTATATAAAATTAACTGGAGCGCTTTCGGAAGTTATCTTCCATCTTCTGCAGGTTGAGTTTCCGCTACTCGTTGTTGTTGGATAAAAATATTATTTAACTAGTATACCGATATTTCGTCTCTTCCTGTTGATAATTTTGTCTCTTCCTATTGGTAATGAGAAATATATCCGTAAATTAACTTCTTTGACAAGGATATCGATTTAACAATGTACAATCGATATGGTACAGCAACAAATGGCAAGAGAAAACAACTTAAAGATTACTAAAAAAAGTTCTGTTTCTCTAAAAAAATATATTAAATGTTGTATAATGAAACTGCATTACTGTTAATAGTTATTTCTCATAAAACCATATGTTATTGATTTTTCCCAAGCCCAAAGAGATTTAACAGTAAATAAATGCTATTTATAACTATACAGCCGGCTTATAAATCGCCGGAAGTAAGATCGGAATACATAACCTCACATTTGGTAAATGTTAAACATTATAATTATTTTTAGCTTCTGATGTATTATTCGGTAAATAGTCACTCCAAATCGAATCCGAGGTTGAGTTTTTCATTAAAAAAAACGACCTCTTCATAGATTACTGTTGACTATTTAACTCATGCCCCAAATGGGATTCAATGACATATCACATTTAAATGATTTTTGAATTACAACCAATCACAGTCGTGTTTCGCCTAGAATTTACCAATTAAAGTTTATCATAATAAAGAAAGCATCTCCTTTTTAACATTCTGAATAGGTCATAGCATTATTTTGCAGTGACAGACTCTCTAAGAAATACGGCTACCATATTGTATATATATGTAGTGCATGCATGTCAGCAGAAAGCGCATGCAAGAGATAATATAAAAACATTTGTAACAATTGATTATACCACAAAAAAAAAAAAAAAGAAACCACTGTTCGCACTTTCTTCAACGAATTATTTTCCAGGAAATGACATTGCAGAAAATTCTAATTGACATATTTACATCATAGGACATCAGAAATTAATTAATACCTATAACGTTGGTTATAAATTTCTCCATTAGGGTGCATTCTTAAAACATTGCGATCCTTTGGCAATAAATACTATTATGATCTGATTGCAGTGATGAACAAAAGAAGCAAATGAAGTGTAACAATCGTATCTCATTTGTTTTCAAACATCGGCGTTTACATTAAATACATACATATTTTAAAATAACTATAGCTAAATAATGATTTGTGAGTAAACAGCTTAATTTTATTCGTAAAATAGTCCTAACAAAAGCCACTCTTGATTTCCAAATTCTCTAGATACATTTATTCCTCACTTCGTGAGTCGTGAGTTTATTGATCATTTGGAAATCACTCGTGACATTACTTATGACTATTTAACTCATGCCCCAAATGGGACTTAATGGCCAATCACGTTACAATGATTTCTGTTTTACAACCAATGAGACTCGTGTTTCACGAAATATTTATCAGTGTTATAATTACCATATTAAAGAAGGCTCCTCCTTTTTAATATTCTGAACAGGTCTGAACATTATTTTGCAGTGACTGAGCCTGTGAGAAATACGGCTACCAGATTGTATATATAGTGCATGAATGTCAACACATGCCGCATGGGGGAGTTAATATAAAAACATTTGTAGCAATTGATTATACCACCAAAAAAAAAAAGAAACCACTGTTTGCACTTTCTTAAAAGTATTTTTACCCAGGTAAAAATAAAGAAAAATATAATTGTCATATATACATCATATGACAACAGAAATAAATTAATATACAGTTTGATGTGTTTCATTTTTTGTCCACTAGAGAGCATTCTTACAATATTGCGTTCCTTTGGCAATAAATAGTATGATCTGGTTGCAGTGATAAACAAAGAAGCAGATGAAGCGTACCTATCGTTTCTCATTTGTTTTCAAACATCGGCGTTTACATTAAATATATAAATATTTTAAAATAACTATAGTTAAATAATGATTTGTGAGTAAACAGCTTAATTTTCTTCGTTAAATAGTCCTAACAAATGCCACTTTTGATTTCCAAATTCTCTAGATAAATTGGAAATCACTCGTGGCATTACTTATGATAATTTTGCAATCAATTATAACTTTATCTTAACATATAAATATTCAAAGTACAAATTCGCATTTGAAATGCATCTTTACTATTAACAGATGAATCAATATTTATGTCAGTAATACAAATTCACCTCATGTTACCCAAGTACAGCAATGCCGCCAGGGACCCGATACTTTAAAATTCACAAGGTATTCATACAAGCATGTATTCCAGTACTTTACTTAAGTTGGAAGTAGGTTTTAATAAAGAGAGCCAAGCGTTTGCAAAAGCAGTAAATTGAAATAAAATGAAAAATTACTTTGTGTTAAAATCAAATAGAATTCCCTTGAATTGAATCTAACGTAAATTGTATTGGTTGTTCATTTTATAATTAAATTAGAGCAAAAAATATTGAATAGGCTCTTCTACTTGAGTAACCATAGAGTGTTCTCATAATTTACATTGCGGTTCTTTCTAAACTGTTACGCCATTAATAAACAATAAAGTTCCGCTTTTGTTTACTTACAATTCTGTGGATTCTGACAGAGGCCTAATATAGCCTTTTATTGTTCACAGTGAATTAAAGAAAGAACGCACAATTTCAGAGAAGAACTAAAACTGCAGCCCACACAGAATGTGAGTAGTCTATTGTATATGCAAATTTTAAAGTTATTCAAATTCAACTAATTTATCTATTATTGATATCGATTTGTCGATATCACTATCGCTTTGCGTTTGTTTTCCTGAGTATTTTGACTCCACACTCGATATGTTTGTGGGTATTTTATATCCTTATCTCGAGTTATGAGCCTATATTAAATAATAATTTAGATTTCCATCCATAGTAATTCTGCCCAAGGGTAGGTCTTTCATTGCAATGATAGTATTTCCATGCTATGCTTTGCAGCTTTACTAGGGAATTGTAAGTGTGGTAGCTTCCCGTTGCTTTCCTCACCGGTGAAGGATGATGATGATAATGATGGTGATGATGATGGCCGGATGATTTCGGGGGCCATTTGGCCTTAAATATTTTCTGACATTTGTCTTACAGGTGAGGAAAAACCAATTTAGATTTAATTAATTATTTAATTTATATTACAAAATAAAACGATATGGAAGGAATTTCGGCTTACATGTAATTTGTATGTAATTTTTGTATGATATTATTGATCGCTGGTTTATTGGAAGAGAAGGGCTTATGACCTTAACACTAACTACTTAAATAAATAATAGTAATAATAAATTATTATTATTATTTAGCAAATAAGATGGTACGGTCATGTCCAGCGAATGGAAGAGGATCGACTACCAAAACCTGTTTTGGAATGGAAACCTAAGGGAAGACGAGGCAGAGGAAGAACCTAAAACCTCCTGGAGTCATCGAATATGTTTATACATGACGGAGATACATCTACAACCAGGAGATTGGTGGACCGATAAAATTGGCTATTAGGAATCGGACGATGTCAAAGACATACATCAACCGATAATCTATCTATTATATTATTATTATTATTTATTGTTTTATAATTCTAATATTCTGACTATCACCTCAACGAAGATTTACTATGTATTTTACTAATGTTGTACCTGAACAACTCTGTTCCATTCTGCATTTTATAAAATGGAGAATTCAGATTGAATCAAAGAGTGATGCAGTTTTTCAACAGTCATTCCTGTGACGATATATGAAAATTATAAACATTAGAAATGAATTAAAATAATTATCATACAAGGAAACGAAACTAATTTCATAATATTCATATATTAAAGTAAAATTAAAGCTAACAATTCACTTTACACAGAATTACATTAACTACTATAAAGCTATATAATTAAACCTAACTACACACTATGTTATGACATATTTACATTAGTTGAAGTTACTATTTACAATTATTAACAATAAGTTTAAGTACAAACACAATATATTTTTACACTATTCTGAGATGTCGCTGACAATTATTCACGGTGTAATGAGAGTGATAATTCTAATAACTGTGTAACAGAATATGAACTGATTTCAACATTATTATTGTTACAGAGAGAAATGTATCTTTGTCACACGAAAATAACACTGGTATTGCGCACAGGGCCTACTGTACATTTATGATGTCGGATTATTGTGAAGGTATTAGGTGATATTAGTAGCATTTGGAAATGTCCTCAACAGAAAGTCCAGAATTCTTCAGGCAGAACGCTCGTGCTAGGAAAAAAATAGATTTGGCGCTCTCACGTCTTTCTCAATGGAGAATCATATTATTCAATGTGTTGCTCTCTCGGGATTCGATGAGCTTGTGGGGACGTTTTTTCCTCTTCTCCCACTGGAGGATCCCGATAATTTTCAAGTCCTTCCCTCGGGAGTCGGGGAAAATTTGGTGGGACGTTTTTACCTCTTCTCCCACTGGAGGATCCCGATATATTTCACGTTCTTCCCTCGGGAATCGGAGAAAATTTGGTGGGACGTTTTTTCCTCTTCTCCCACTGGAGGATCCCGATAATTTTCAAGTTCTTCCCTCGGGAGTCGGGGAAAATTTGGTGGGACGTTTTCACCTCTCCTCCCATTGGAGGATCCCGATATATTTCAAGTTCTTCCCTCGGGAGTCGGGGAAGATTTGGTGGGACGTTTTTACCTCTTCTCCCACTGGAGGATACCCGATATATTTCAAGTTCTTCCCTCGGGAGTCGGGGAAAATTTGGTGGGACATTTTTTCCTCTTCTCCCACTGGAGGATCCCGATATATTTGAAGTTCTTCCCTCGGGAGTCGGGGAAAATTTGGTGGGACGTTTTTACCTCTTCTCCCACTGGAGGATCCCGATATATTGCAAGTTCTTCCCTCGGGAGTCGGGGAAAATTTGGTGGGACGTTTTTACCTCTTCTCCCACTGGAGGATCCCGATATATTTCAAGTTCTTCCCTCGGGAGTCGGGGAAAATTTGGTGGGGCGTTTTCTCCTCTTCTCCCACTGGAGGATCCCGATATATTTCAAATTCTTCCCTCGGGAGTCGGGGAAATTTGGTGGGACGTTTTCTCGTCTTCTCCCACTGGAGGATCCCGACATTTCACAAGTTGCTCCCTGGGATGATTTTGTATGACTTTTTGTTGCCTCTTGTCGAACTTGTAATTGCTGCTTGAGGAGTTATGGGGATATTAATATAATTGTAATGTTTTATTTCGTTTTCATTACTATGTTTTTTTCTAATTTAATTGAACTTGCTTTTAAATAGATTCACTAGATATCTTCTGCACTCTTTGTACTTTTATGTTTATGGTTTTAATTATATTTTAGAGCTTCTTTTTTGGTCGGATGTTGGTTTGTGTGGTTTTCATTTTTAATTTAATCTTTCTTTTTTAGTTAGTTTCTTGCTGTAAGACAAGTTTTTTTATGTTGGCAATGTTTACTTCATACGTTACTTACAGGAATTTCATTTTTTTATTGTCCACAGTTTGAAATTTATTTGTTTATTACATTAATTTAACCACTCAATTCATGGAGTAAATTGATATAGTAATATGGGCCTACTGTACGTTCAGTTAGTGTAATAAATTATTTTTAAGCAGTAGACTTTGCCCATTTAATTCCTTTTTACATTTTTATAATTTTTTCTAACGTTGATAATATTCACTTTTTACATTACATGCTGCAATTTGTATTTATTTTATTTCATTGTCCACTGTCTGTATATCTTTTGTATACTGTAGTATAATCAGCTCTTGAATTTGGATTTAAAATATAATTAGGCTACTTTCTCTATGCTCCTTATTGTAATTAATCACTTTTATCTGAAATCTTTAGAATTTGTCCATTTAATTCCCTGTAATTTTATTTACTTACACAGAATTTGGTGAAGTTTTATAACTGATACAATTTACTTTCAATTTAAGAGCGCAGTTTCATAGCAACTGTCTTACAATAAGATTCGCATAAAATTAAACATTTGTATTATTTGGATCTGATTACAATTGTTTCCTGTTGTGTGGTTTCTAATGTTGTAACTTAGGATAAAAAAAATCAATAAATACACGACGTGTCAAATCTAACTACCATTCATAAGCTATCCGGAGAGGATATAAGAGGGGTTTCCATCCATGCATAGTAATTCCGCCCGAAGGCAAGTCTTTCACTGCAATCATAGTATTTTCATGCTATACTTTGCAGCTTTACTAGGGAATTATTGGTGTGGTAGCTGCCCGTTGCTTTCCACTCCGGTGAAAGATGAAGATGGTAGCCGAATGATTTTCGGGGACCGTTGGGCCCTAAGCTTCCTGACATTTGTTTTACAAGTGAGGACAAACCCCGAAAGAAAACCTCCCGACCGGGAATCGAACCCGGGCCCGCTGCGTGACAAGGCAGCACGCTACCTCGAGACCATAGCGGTGGACAAGAGGTGTTTGTGTCCTCATATGTTTTATGGCCCGAAAATTATTATAGGTAAAATTTAATTTTTGGGAGTGTATATCGTGAGTTTTTGCTTCTATTCTCGAGGTTCGCGTTTTCATAACCGGCCAGGTTCTATGTATATTGGATGGAAAATTCCCCTCCTCCGGAGAGTTTTAAGCAGTGGGTCCCGAGTCTCAAGATTTTGAGGCTAATAAAAAAACATTATCCAAACTTCATCCATCCATGTAATACTTTGTTGCCTAATAGAAGTTTTATTGAGACGATGTGCTAATCACATGTCACTCGTAATGTAGATAAATAAGTGTAACTAAATAAGCTTCATTAAGAAACTCCCGCTATGGATTAACCGGGTCCCCACGTGTGATTTATGGGGTATATATTTACAGTGTATATCGCGAGCTTAGAATAAAGATATATTAAGTCCTAAAATGTAGTTTCGAGATAAATCTTAAATGTTTGTGTTAAAAAAGGTTAAGAATTTGTTAATTTTTAAACAAATTGTTCAAATGTAGAACTTAGTTCCTTTTACCTATAGATAGATATTAATGTGCTGTACATTATTTATTTAGCAGGTCTCACAACGTCACACAAAATCTTCCTGCGCCCAATTAATCTACTATTATTCTCCTCACATCTCTCTGTCATTCCAATCCCCATCGTCCAATATTTTTCCCTCAGACTTATTAAAACACCATCAATCCACGTTATTTTTGCTCATCCTCTTGTTCTGCTACAAAATGGCACCCATTCCCCTTCTTGGGAATATGACTTCTATCATTGTTTTGACATGTAAAATATTCCCATTACCGGCCTCAGATGGCCCTTGGGGTAGTGGGAGGTTAAGGCTCCCACTTTTGCTGCACAATGGGCCCTTGATGTCAGCCGGGTTGTCAGCCCTGCGTGACGGCCGCCTTTACCCCCAGAACAAGCGTCTGGTACTCATTTTCGTTAGAGGATAAGTCGACCCCAAGGAGGCGCCATAGTGCCCGCCAGCCAGGCAGAAGGTTGGGTCAGTTTAAAAAATCCTGAGCCTACAATTTTAATTATTGGTTTTATTTCGTGAAATCCACCAATTGAAAGTTTGAACATTCATTACAATGTCTATTTTCTTCTTCCAGAGAAATTCCAGTTAACGCCACCAAAAAAACAAATTTCTGCAGATTTTAATTAACTTATCTTTCTAGATTTTTTAATTCGCATGTTTCTGACCCGTATATCTTTATACTCATTATTGTATTTTTAAAACATTTTTTGAACACAATCTGAATCCAAGAAAATACAAATTAATTTGTTAAAATTGCATTTTTTTCCCACATTCTTGGTACCATTTCCATAACATGTGTTACATTGATCATGTATACATCATTTTTGTACCGCCTACAGATGTGAAGTTGTAAAACGATCGGTAGATTTGTTTGTAATAAAGTGGTTGTTCTGAGATATAATGCAGGCCCTATTACTTTCCTTGGAAATCAGGAGTGTCGATGATTAATAATACTGGTCAACATGCATTTTGTCTCATGAGGACCAATAGTTGTACTTGTAATGCAGTTTGTTATTATGTTTTCAAATATGTATTCGGAATTTCTCCATCACCAACAGTTTTTGTTTTTATTCAATTAAAATTAATGGATTTAAATAATGATTTTTTTAATAAACCTAGATTTACTTCCCGGAAAATCTTGGCCGCAGTCAGCGATGAAGCACGGGGAACACTTTCATAAGGAGATTTCAGCTATGGGAGGAAAAGAGATATCACTGCAAATGAGAATCCTCATATGCTGGCCCGATTATTGTTGGCGGGACTATCAAGACGGAGTGCTCCAAAGAGCGACAACATTAGCGCAGAAAAATCGTCATTTCTTACTTTCTAGCATGAGGTCCAAATTTTCGAATCTTGTGTAGTTAACGAAATGTAGAAAATATTAAAATGTTTGAAATTATAAATTCCTGTCTCTCGTAAACCTTGCGTGGATGGAGGAAAAACCCAATATCATATTTGAATTCAGGAAAAAAAATAAAAAAAATACTATCTATGAAGTCAGATTTTGTTTTTCTGAGACAAAAAAAAAGGTATTTTTTTGTTGCTCAGTGTAATTCTCGTCCGAACGGTCAATACTGATAAAATTCATGATATAATATGATAATATCCTCAACTCATTTTCAACTTAGGGTCGGGTCGAAGGTGAAAAAGAGATAAACCCCTATAAATGACACGTGTTTTGGCCGGAATGCACCTGCGCACCGTCACAGAGACGGACGAAGCAAATGAAACGAAATGAATGAGATGAGAATGGAGAAATGGCGGAATGAAATTTGGTGCAGGGAAACCCCTGATGAAAACCTGTCCAAGTTCCCTTTCGTCTACCACGAGATCCACATGGAGGGGTCGTGTTGTGAACTCGATATCCCAGCTGAGATAGTCGAGCATATAACCGCTTGCGCCACGGAGCCGCCTAAAATCCATGATAGTTCATTACTTAATGTAATAAGACTGCAATAGGTCTAAATTCCATCTAGGTATAACAAACAATAATTTTTACAGTAGATATAATATTTTTAAATGTTAAATATTCTGATGATTATTATTAGGAGATAGCGACGAAATTCTAAGGACCAACACGCATACTATACTGAGGAACAATAAGAAATGGAAGTTAATATCAATAAAACTAAATAGATGATTTCACGCACAGAAATGTATAATGTAATGGAAATGGACTGTTAATGACAAATGAGGGAAATTTTGAAGCAGTGGCTGAATTCAAATACGTAAGAACAATAATTACAAACAGGAATGAGGTGAACAATAGGCTCAATACTAGAAGTGCATTGCAAGGACTCTTGTCATCACAACTATCATTATACAAAACATATAAAACTGTTATTCTTCCAGTTATATGGATATGAAACATGGTGTCTTATTTTAAGGGAGGAGAAAAGATTACGAGGATTTGAGAATAAAGTACATAGGAGAATATTTGGGCCAGAGGGAGGTGAACAGACAGGCAAATGGAGAAGACTGCATGACAGTGAGCTACTTGATCTCTATAGGAAACCGATATAATAAAAACAGTTAGGTCTAGTAGATTGCGATGTGCAGGACCTGTGGCACGAATGGAATAGGAAAGAGGGGCATGGAAATTCCTTGTATGAAAACCAGAAGGAAAACGCTCATAAATAACGTGATATATGTAATGTAACACAATACAAGGCTTACTCTAATACACTGTAAATCTGATTCCATTGTTTACTTTAAAAAGTACAAAATATTTGTCTTTTGTGTGTTTAGTACTTACTTTGGGCCGACAGGCCTATATTTTATTACTATTTTTAAAGTTGAGGAGAAGGATCTAAAAAACTCTATTCAGCATTTTGTATAACCCATAAATATTCATCTAGAAATATTTCTTACTTTATTTTAATTGATACCATGTTTTACTAGCGTCAGCTAGTGTTAGACCACATCTGCATTGTCTTTTAATTAGTCTATATTTTGATAATATTTTTAAATTATTGTAATAAGTAGGGCCTATGATTGTAATACTCGCTGGTCGAGTGGAAGAGAAGGCCTTATCACATTAATTCTGCCAGCTTTAAATAAAGGATTTTTTTTTTATCCGTTTCACTTGGGGTGCGTTGAATCAATCATTTTTCTGTGTGTTGTTCCTTTCTTAGTACCCAGTATCAGTATTTCTTCATTCTGACGATGGAAATTAAAAATTAAAATGTACCTGTTGGTAGGTGCCGTCGTCCTCAACTTTGTTAAAATATTGTATATAAAAGTAACTGGAGCGCTTTCGGAAGTTATATTCTATCTTCGGCAGATTGAGCTTCCGCTACTCGTTGTTGTGTACGGTGATGTATACTCCAACTGTTTGTAGCAGCAACTTACTTGTTTTTGACGATCTCGTATAATGGGTTTGACTGGGGTGCGTTCTCATTAAGAAGTGAGGTGTCGTTTCTTTCCATTATAATTTCGAGGTCTTCAAATATATTTATCCTAGCTGGAATGTTTTCTCGGTGGATTATCGTGAGAGTATTTTCAATTGTGTTCATTCGATTACCTGCATTAATGAGATGTTCAGCATAGCTTGATTTATCACCCGCGTGCATGAAATATTTTAGTTGTTCTTTATATCTTGTATTGAAATGTCTCCTTGTCCTGCCAATATAAAATTTATTATAATGTTTACATGTTAGTTTGTAGACTCCCTTGTTGTTGAATTGGTTGTGTTCTTCTATGCCATTATATATTATGTTGTTTAATTTGTTTCCTGTTTTGTACGCCACTAGCTAATTCCCGGCGTGCGCTGCTATTCCTAAATAAATTTTAATGTGTTTTTACCACCATCCGTGCGCTGTTATACTCTACTTTTTTGTAGAGTATTTTTAGATGTTCAAATCTGTGTACATCAATTTGTGTATTTGTTATGGGTTAGGCAGCGTAAGCCATTTTGCGCCAAAGTACGGACTTTATTTCACGTTTTTCATTACAAAGGGTGAATTTTAGGGGTGAAGTGGTTGAGTATTACAACTCTCTTATAGCCTATGTTCATTGCCGGAATCTCCTGAAGATTTTTCAAAAAAACCCACCTGAATCGGATGAACGGTATGGCAGAGCACGCTTGCCCGGGAATCTACTTATCCCGATTTTCTTGGTATAAAAATAAAACTCAAAGCGCGACAGGCCTAGAAGGCTTTTGGCTGACCAGCTGGCTGTTGGTCTCACATCCACATGTGTTAATCACAGAGGTAGACGATCATCTAGCCAGTGTAGGGTGACATGTGGTCAGCATGTTGGATCCTCCAGCCGTTATAGCTTCATTGATATATTTGACATGTTTCTATACAACCAGATATTGTGTTAAATGCACGTGGAATTATACCTTCGAAACACTAAAATATTCACATAGTCGTTTTACTTTAAGTTGAGCTACGAGAAAAATAGTTTTGAACAGTAGTACAGATTTCAGTTAGAATATAGAGTGATCTATGGACTTAAATTCCCGCACACTAACATGTGTGCAAATAATTGCGTTTTTTGTAATTAGCTTTATTATTAGAGGAGCGGCCGGGAGCTGAGGCCTATCTTCGCGCGCAGAGATTTGTTTGATTTAATATGATGAAGAAAAGAAATCGACAGAGGCAATAAGTGATCCTATATTAATAAATTGGAGTTAGGGGATGTTTGGAGAATGTTTTAAAAAATGTTTAAAACATTTTTTAAAAGCGATTTTCTAAAACATAGGAAGTTGTGCGAGAAAAAAAGTTAGATTTCTACTGAAATATTCTGATTGGGTAGAAGTAAATGTAAACTTTCCCGTTATTAAGAATTTAGAACATTGATAGTCTTTGGAAAATCCTGTTCTATCTGCTTGTGGAATTGTAAGACCCAAAATATCTTTCGAAGAGGCAGGAATAAAATAAAAGTCTTATTTCTGCTGAAGTGTCTGTCTTGGGAAAGGTAGCATACAAGTTTAGCTCCCCTAGAAGCATTATAGGGTGGATAAAATATCACAAACTCTCTTTTTGACACCTAGTCTCGTGTTAATATATCGACATATTGATATTATATTGTCCGACATAGAAGATTGGGGAGTTGAGTGGGGTGATTTGTAATGTTTATTATCATTTTGAAGCTATTTTTGTGGTTTTTTGAGTAATGTTTTAAAAATATCAGCAGTATCCCGTTTACCATATGACCAAAGTGATATTTCTGTTGCAAGAGAAAGTTCATCGCGGGAGAATTCCTGCTTAAGTGAACATTTCTTCTATTCCAGCCTCTTGAAAAGTTATTTTGGGTCTTCCAATTCCATAAGCAGATGGAACAGAATATTCCAAGGACCGTCATTGTTCTAAATTAATTATTAATAACGGGAAAGTTAACATCCACTCTTAGCCAATCAGAATATTTCATTAGATTTTTTTCGCGCACAACTTCGTACGATTGAGAAAATCGCTTTTCAAAATAATATCGATTTTTAATATAATTTAAAACATTCTGCTAACATCCCTCTACCCCTAATTTGTTTACTAAATGATAACTTATTGCCTCTATCTAACTTTTTCACATATTATATCAAACAATTATTCTCTGCGCACAACGGTTGGCCTCAGTTGCTGGTTACCTCCTGTAATGAGAAAGCTAATTTAAAAAACGCAATAATTTGCACATATGTCATTTTGCGGGAATTAAAGTCCATAAATCGCTGTATTTATGACTAAAATTGTACTACTATTCAGAACTGTTTTCTTTGTAGCTCAATTTAAAATAAGATGATTGTGTAAATTTTTTAGTGCATGGAAGGTATGATTCCACATGTATTTAACATAATATCTGGTTATATAGAAAAACATTACTATATCAATAAAATTACAAACCTTGAGGTGAAGTATCCATATAGAATATGAAGAATAGCTCAATGAACTTGAACACACAACGCTAATAACACAACTGGGATATAGACCAGATGAGTTCTTAACAATCTACAACTTCCGATGTTTATGTTGTCTGCATAAATATTATAATTGTACCCTCCTTTGCAGATAATTATATTAGAGTGAAAAAAAGATAACTTGATTAGTGTGAGTGAAAATTGTGTTTTTTTTTTTTTTCCAGCTAGATTTCATTTCTAGCCAACTGTGCACCGGTTCCACACTGGCCGAAATTCCATGAGAAAAAATTTCTTCGCCCATGGATACTCGAATCAGCGTAAGTCCCGTAGTTCTACGCCAAGGCTTCTTGCCTTGACCACTCGGCTACGGCGCGGGACTCTTGGCATTAATGAAAGATAGAAATGGTTATTGTTAGTTATCCGTAAGAGATAAACACGTGCCGTCTCGGAATTTTTTGTAGAGCTTTTTGAGATATTAATATCTGTATACATTAATGTTGTGTATTTCTTATGGTTTAGGCAGCGTAAGCCATTTAAGCGTCCAAAGAGCTACTTTTTTCATATTACAATTGTACCCTCCTTTGCAGATAAGTTAAGTACCGTCATATAATACGTAATTATATTAGAGTGAAAAAAAAGGTAAATTGAGTGAAAAATAGTATTTTTCCAGCTAGATTTAATTTTGGCCCACTGTGCACCGGTCTCATACTGGCCGAAATTCCATGAGGAAACATTTGTTCCCCATGGAGACTCGAACCAGCGTAAGTCCCGTAGTTATACGCCAAGTCTTCTTGCCTTAACCACTCTGCTACGGCGCCGGACTTTTGTATCACTAATAAAGATGAAAGATTCACCCGAATGGGTATTATTCTCTTGGTATCAATGAAAGACAGAAATGGTTCTTGTGAGTTATTCTTAAGAGATAAACATATGCTGTCGCGGACTTTTTTCTAGAGATTTTTGAGACATTCAATTCTGTGTACATTAATGTTGTGTATTTCTTATGGTTTAGGCAGCGTAAGCCATTTCAAAGTCCAAAGAGCTACATTTTCACGTTTTCCAATACAAAAGACGATTTTTAAGGGTGTAGGAGTTGAGTATCATAACTCTCTTATAGCCTATGTTCATCCGGGGAATCACCTGAACATTTTGGAAAAAAAACCATTACAATCGGATCAACGGTATGGCCGCGCATAAAGTACGAACAAACAAACAAACAAACAATCATTAATTTTTATATATAAGATAACGAAAGAAAAGCTGTGAAATATTAATATCCTGTATGCAGTAATTTGTTTCTTGTCATTAGTACGTCGTCAGCGTTAAATTTGTGAAAATGGCAATATCTGTACTGAAGTGATTCCATACGCTGAAAATTGCGAGGTCTGGTTCCATTGTTGCTGTGCAACGAGCTTTCCGACGGCAATTTGTAATTGATTCTCCGACAGATAAAATTATCCGTCGATGGTATAAACAATTAGAAACAACTAGATGGATCATATCTGTAAAAGGAAAAGTCCAGGAAGTCTACGAACGTGTCGGTCCGGATGACATGATTAATTCTCATACCCTCCACGGTCACCCGATCTCACATCTTGTGATTTCTTCTTGTGGGGGTCTGTGTAGGTCCATGTGTACGTACCATCACTTTCGGTCGACCTTCCAGACTTGATAAGGAGGATTGTTGCTGCTGTTGAATCCATTACTAAAAATATGCTAAGCAAGGTTTGGGAGGAATTCTACTATCGGCTAGATGTGTGCCTTGTTGCTCACATCGAACACTTATAAAGTATGTTATGAAAACTCAAAGAGTTTCTCTTTAATCCCATGTAACTTATGTTCTTATATATATATCACCTAAGGGAAATTAAATAACTTTGAAACCCCGTCCATCATTTTCGAACAACCTGTATATATATCTGCTTTTTTATAGACTTCCAAACCGTTCAACCGATCTTCATGAAAATTTGTATATACGGGGTTTCGGATGCGGCGAGAGTTTAGCCGTTATCTGTTAGGCCTATGTTCTAAAATCATTAAAGTATAGGAGTTCATCTGTAACGAAAATTTAAAAATCGCTCTAGCGATCGTAATTTTTGATGTTTCACAGCAAGACTCGGAATATTCTATTAAAATAAACCGATATATATTATCCAAAAAATCAGCGAAATCCGACCATTAGAAGTGGCGGTTTACCTGAAATTTGACATTAAAAATGTACTCTAGCAACAGCCATGTTTGGCTCGTCGCATTGTAAACCATATAATTATTTAACCCTCAATATTTAATTTATTTAGGCGTAGCAGCGCACGCCGGACATTAGCTTGTTATACATATCCATCCATCCATAGTAATTCTGCCCGAGGGCAGGTCTTTCACTGCAATCACAGCATTTCCTTGCTGTGATTTGTAGCTTTACTAGGGAATTGTAGGTGTGGTTGCTTCCCGTTGCTTTCCACACCGGTGAAGGATGATGGTGATGATAGTGATAATGATAAGGATGATGATGATGGCCATAATAAATATGAATTATCTACATGTTGATTAATATTATATAATAGGCATAGGCTACACAATATAGAGTTAACAAGAAAAAAGATGATGATAATAATAATAATAATAATAATAATAATAATAATAATAATAATAATAACCTATAATTTGATTGAGTAATTGGCTTGTTAAAAAAGTGCAAACTATTGTAGAATAAAACAAGTATATTATATTGTCATAAGTAATGCCATGAGTGATTTTCAATTTATCTACAGGATTTGAAAATTAAGAGTGGCATTTTTTAGGACTATTTAACGAATAAAACTAAGCTATTTACCCACAAATCATTATTTAAATATAGTTATATATTTATACATTTAATGTAAACGGCCATGTTTTAAATTAAATGAGAAATGTTTGGTTATGTTTAATTTCTTCATCACTGCAACTTGATCATATTATTTATTGCCAATTAGGATCGCAATATTGTAAGAATGCAGCCTAGTGGAGAAATAATGAAACACATCAAACTGTATATTATAATAACAGTACAGGTTAATTTATTACATTAATAAACAACTCAGTAAAATCAAGGAACCTGTTCATTATTTGCTAGGCCTATATACAATGTATTTGTTAGAGAAAAATAATGCTCTGAGCTGTTCAGAAGAAAAAAGCTAATATAGAGAAATCGATAAAGAGCGAGGTGAAACACGATGTCATTGGTTTTAAAACAACATTCATTGAAACGTGATTGGTTATTGACTACCATTTGGGACATGAGTAAAATAGTCTAAGGAAATATTAAATGAGACTTTTTTTTATCTGTTTTTGAGTCGGGCAATCCTTGATAGACGAGGGGAGGGAATTCCAGAGTCGGGGGACTGGAACAAGTAAGGATGAGGAGAATACTGAGATGTACGATGTAGATGAACAGCTAGAGTTAAATTTAATATTTAATTATTAGATTCACCCTTAGATATAACAATTGACCGATATCTTGGATCCCCAGATCATATGAACCTCCGATAAACACAAGTATGACAGAGATAACATAGAGGAGGAAAATGGGTTTGAAAATATTCACTATATGCCATATGTGTAAACCGCTCCATCAAACTAAGCACAGAGAAAGACTTAGCTTTTGACGGCCGATCAAATACCGTATTTAAGACGTTTTAACACCAGTGGTTTGCCAGAAACCATTTTTTCCTAAATTAATTAAGATGAAGGGTTGTATGAGTGAATAAATGAAGATAACATGACATGATAGGGGAAGGAAAAGAAGTGGAGAATTTTGGTGAGATTAAACTTCGATAAAGGGAAAACGCCCGAAAATCCCGGTACGACCCACCACTAATGCCCCTCCGGATTCCCCAGGATTCGAAGCATGTATAGGAACGTCATAGTTAATTCATTCTCCACGTACCCAGTTGTTATATTACTTCGTTAATATTTTGTGTTTTTTATTGTATTTGACTTCACCTCAATTTTCATAAGTAATGCCACGAGTGATTTCCAATTTATCTACAGAATTTGGAAATCAAGAGTGGCATTCGATAAGACTATTTAACGAATAAAATTAAGCTGTTTACTCACAAATCATTATTTAACTATAGATATTTTAACATATTTATATGTTTAATGTAAACGGCAATGTTTGAAAACAAATGAGAAACGATTGGCACGCTTCATTTGCTTCTTTTGTTCATCACGGCAACCAGATCATAGTATTTATTGCCAAAGGATCGCAATGTTAAAAGAATGCATAAATCAAAGTAATCCCTGATAAGAATGTACCCTAGTGGAGAAATTTATAACCAACGTTATAGATATTAATTTATTTCTGTTGTAAATATAGCCTATCAATTATATTTTTCTGCAACGTCATTTCCTGGAAAATAATTCGTTTAAGAAAGTGCAAACAGTGGTTTCTTTTTTTGTGGTATAATCAATTGTTAGAAATGTTTTTATATTATCCCTCACTTGCGCTTTCTGTCGACATTCATGCACTATATATACAATCTGGTAGCCGTATTTCTGGGGTCCCCAGGCACTGCAAAATAATGCTATGGCCTATTCAGAATGTTAAAAAGGAGGTGCTTTCTTTATTATGATAAACTTCAGTTGGTACATTTTAGGGGAAGCACGACTGTGATTGGTTGTAAATAAAAAATAATTGAAATGTGATGGGTCATTGACTTCCATTTGGGGCATAAGTTAAATAGTCTTATTAATGTGATTTTAATGTAAACACTGTAACCGAGCCGAAGCACAGTTACAATGAATAGTAATAGTATATTATAATGCAAGATTAAGATGTGGTTTTTACGGAAGGGAGGATATCACTCGGTTTTTAATTTCCGGGATTCTGTAAAACACTTCACAATCGTGTGTTGTACATTATTTTTTTTGCGCGATGGTGTTTTCAAAATAATAAATAATAGTAAAATAATATCTTTGTTGGAAATATTTGCGTTCATTATAAACAACTGACTAACGTTAACAGTGTGGCCAATGATTATACCGTAAATACCGAACATAATTTAATTGAGACTACAGCAGGCCGTGACACCAATCAGGGATAACATGGCTGCAAGTACGTATTTATTGTTTTATATTGTTTCAAATAAAGTTCAGTCTATTTGAAGTACAGTGATTTATTTCGTATAACGCATATTAACACTACCTTTTGGATATATTTGCATATACATTGTGTGTAGTATACATCAAGGGCAGTGGTTTTACTTCCCGCACGAGGTAGGTAATATGTAATACTACAGTATAGTTATTTAGGTTGGCAACCCCGAAATTTAGGAAATTGCCTTTCAATCATGGTCGCCGCTGTTAGTACGACAGAACGCACTATCGCGCAAAAATACATATACATTTCGCGCACTGTAAACTGCGGTTGAGGGCCGTTATTTGTCATCTCATAGCCTTTTTTTTTCCCCCCATTTATACTGGTTTTCCTTCTTGTTTTACCTTTTTTATTTTTTGTTTTACCTGTTTGTTAACTTTCTTCAGTTCTCACATAGACACAAGGACAAGACATACACACCTATACCCAAGGTGGAGATTTAAAATCCCCTACCCCGTCAGGAATCGAACCCGGGTCACCGGAGTGGAAGGTAGGGACTTTACCGACTACGCCACGGCGACGGACAAACCTAAGGGCTACCTCTCACTATACGTTTCAGTCCCTAGCATATACCTGAAAGAAAATTCTGTCTCTGTTATTTGTATCAGTGTTGAAATAAATTAAAAATTATAACATTTTATTGTATTGTAAGCCTATGTTTTCCCTTTTTACAGAGATTTAGGCTCTCTCCCCCTACAGGGAAGAATTTGAACCATACCAATTTAGTTACACTTGTTTTCGTATAGATGTCATTTTGAGTGGTACGTGGTCAGCGTTCCGCCTCATACTGACATCTAGGAAGTACTAGGACGGGAAAATTCGGTAAATTTTGCTTAGAGGCTTTTTCATTCAGGCTTAAGGATATTTTACGAGCCTGAAAATCTTCAGACTCGGGACCCACGGCTTAAAGTCCCTCGCGGAGGAATTGCTCCTTGGATTAAAAAAAAAAATATAACATAAAATTATAAAATTTGTTACATTGTGAATCCGTCTCATCAACTTTGTACAATATTAATTCTTTGTAGGCCTTTCGGGACTAGTCCTATCATCGGAAAAAGGATCTGAAGGTAGTATATATATCTACTGATACTGAATGCAATAATTTGTGACTTCATACCTCAAAGGGATAAATGTTATTACTGTTGAGATAATTCATATCGTGTGCTACACATGATTATTTACATTATGAAAGTTAAACATTAAATTGTACTTGTTGGTAGGTGCCGTCGTCCTCAACTTTTTAAAAATATTGTATATAAAATTAACTGGAGCGCTTTCGGAAGTTATCTTCCATCTTCTGCAGGTTGAGTTTCCGCTACTCGTTGTTGTTGGATAAAAATATTATTTAACTCGTATACCAATATTGTCCCGCGCCGTAGCGGAGCGGTTAAGGTAGGAAGCCTTGGCGCAGAGCTACGGGACTTGCGCTGGTTCGAGTCTCCATGGGGGAAGAAATTTTCTCATGGTATTTCGGCCAGTATGGGACCGGTGCCCACCCAGCATCGTGAGGCAATTGGGTAGCTACAATAAGTAGCGGCTCCAAGTTGAGGAACCAGCTATAACGGCTGGGGGACTCGACATGCTAACCACATGTCACCCCTACACTGGCTGTTGATCATCTACCTCTGGAATTGACACATGTGGATGTGAAGGACCAGCAGCCGGGTGGTAAAAGGGCAACCGCTGAAAAGTGGAAAAACCCTCAATCGGAATCGTATACCGATATTTTGTCTCTTCCTGTTGATAATTTTGTCTCTTCCTATTGGTAATGAGAAATATATCCGCAAATTAACTTCTTTGACAAGGATATCGATTTATCAATGTACAATCGATATGGTACAGCAACAAATGGCAAGAGAAAACAACTTAAAAAATTACTAAAAAAATTCTGTTGCTCTAAAAAAATATATTAAATGTTGTATAATGAAACTGCATTACTGTTAATAGTTATTTCTCATAAAACCATATGTTATTGATTTTTCCCAAGCCCAAAGAGATTTAACAGTAAATATATGCTATTTATAACTATACAGCCGGCTTATAAATCGCCCGGAAGTAAGATCGGAATACATAACCTCACATTTGGTAAATGTTAAACATTATAATTATTTTTAGCTTCTGATGTATTATTCGGTAAATAGTCACTCCAAATCGAATGCGAGGTTGAGTTTTTCATTAAAAAAAACGACCTCTTCATAGATTACTGTTGACTATTTAACTCATGCCCCAAATGGGAGTCAATGACATATCACATTTAAATTATTTTTGAATTACAACCAATCACAGTCGTGTTTCGCCTAGAATTTACCAATTAAAGTTTATCATAATAAAGAAAGCATCTCATTTTTAACATTCTGAATAGGTCATAGCATTATTTTGTAGTGACAGACTCTCTAAGAAATACGGCTACCATATTGTATATATATGTAGTGCATGCATGTCAGCAGAAAGCGCATGCAAGAGATAATATAAAAACATTTGTAACAATTGATTATACCACAAAAAAAAAAGAAACCACTGTTTGCACTTTCTTAAACGAATTATTTTCCAGGAAATGACATTGCAGAAAAATATAATTGACATATTTATATCATAGGACATCAGAAATTAATTAATACCTATAACGTTGGTTATAAATTTCTCCATTAGGGTGCATTCTTAAAACATTGCGATCCTTTGGCAATAAATACTATTATGATCTGATTGCAGTGATGAACAAAAGAAGCAAATGAAGTGTAACAATCGTATCTCATTTGTTTTCAAACATCGCCGTTTACATTAAATACATACATATTTTAAAATAACTATAGCTAAATAATGATTTGTGAGTAAACAGCTTAATTTTATTCGTAAAATAGTCCTAACAAAAGCCACTCTTGATTTCCAAATTCTCTAGATACATTTATTCCTCACTTCGTGAGTCGTGAGTTTATTGATCATTTGGAAATCACTCGTGACATTACTTATGACTATTTAACTCATGCCCCAAATGGGACTTAATGGCCAATCACGTTACAATGATTTCTGTTTTACAACCAATGAGACTCGTGTTTCACGAAATATTTATCAGTGTTATAATTACCATATTAAAGAAGGCTCCTCCTTTTTAATATTCTGAACAGGTCTGAACATTATTTTGCAGTGACTGAGCCTGTGAGAAATACGGCTACCAGATTGTATATATAGTGCATGAATGTCAACACATGCCGCATGAGGGAGTTAATATAAAAACATTTGTAGCAATTGATTATACCACCAAAAAAAAAAAAGAAACCACTGTTTGGACTTTCTTAAAAGTATTTTTACCCAGGTAACAATAAAGAAAAATATAATTGTCATATTTACATCATATGACAACAGAAATAAATTAATATACAGTTTGATGTGTTTCATTTTTCTCCACTAGAGAACATTCTTACAATATTGCGTTCCTTTGGCAATAAATAGTATGATCTGGTTGCAGCGATAAGCAAAGAAGCAGATGAAGCGTACCTATCGCTTCTCATTTGTTTTCAAACATCGCCGTTTACATTAAATATATAAATATTTTAAAATAACTATAGTTAAATAATGGTTTGTGAGTAAACAGCTTAATTTTATTCGTTAAATAGTCCTAACAAATGCCACTTTTGATTTCCAAATTCTCTAGATAAATTGGAAATCACTCGTGACATTACTTATAATAATTTTGCAATCAATTATAACTTTATCTTAACATATAAATATTCAAAGTACAAATTCGCATTTGAAATGCATCTTCACTATTAACAGATGAATCAATATTTATGTCAGTAATACAAATTCACCTCATGTTACCCAAGTACAGCAATGCCGCCAGGGACCCGATACTTTAAAATTCACAAGGTATTCATACAAGCATGTATTCCAGTACTTTACTTAAGTTGGAAGTAGGTTTTAATAAAGAGAGCCAAGCGTTTGCAAAAGCAGTAAATTGAAATAAAATGAAAAATTACTTTGTGTTAAAATCAAATAGAATTCCCTTGAATTGAATCTACCGTAAATTGTATTGGTTGTTCATTTTATAATTAAATTAGAGCAAAAAATATTGAATAGGCTCTTCTACTTGAGTAACCATAGAGTGTTCTCATAATTTACATTGCGGTTCTTTCTAAACTGTTACGCCATTAATAAACAATAAAGTTCCGCTTTTGTTTACTTACAATTCTGTTGATTCTAGCCTTTTATTGTTCACAGTGAATTAAAGAAAGAACGCACAATTTCAGAGAAGAACTAAAACTGCAGCCCACACAGAATGTGAGTAGTCTATTGTATATGCAAATTTTAAAGTTATTCAAATTCAACTAATTTATCTATTATTGATATCGATTTGTCGATATCACTATCGCTTTGCGTTTGTTTTCCTGAGTATTTTGACTCCACACTCGATATGTTTGTGGGTATTTTATCCTTATCTCGAGTTATGAGCCTATATTAAATAATAATTTAGATTTCCATCCATAGTAATTCTGCCCAAGGGTAGGTCTTTCATTGCAATGATAGTATTTTCATGCTATGCTTTGCAGCTTTACTAGGGAATTGTAAGTGTGGTAGCTTCCCGTTGCTTTCCACACCGGTGAAGGATGATGATGATATTGATGGTGATGATGATGGCCGGATGATTTCGGGGGCCATTTGGCCTTAAATATTTTCTGACATTTGTCTTACAGGTGAGGAAAAACCAATTTAGATTTAATTAATTATTTAATTTATATTACAAAATAAAACGATATGGAAGGAATTTCGGCTTACATGTAATTTGTATGCAACTTTTCTATGATATTATTAATCGCTGGTTTATTGGAAGAGAAGGGATTATGACCTTAAGACTGACTACTTAAATAAATAAATAAACAATAATAATAATAATAATAATAATAAATTATTATTATTATTATTTAGCAAATAAGATTGTACGGTCATGTCCAGCGAATGGAAGAGGATCGACTACCAAAACCTGTTTTGGAATGGAAACCTAAGGGAAGACGAGGCAGAGGAAGACCTAAAACCTCCTGGAGTCATCGAATATGTTTATACATGACGGAGATACATCTACAACCAGGAGATTGGTGGACCGATAAAATTGGCTATTAGGAATCGGACGATGTCAAAGACATACATCAACCGATAATCTATCTATATATTATTATTATTATTTATTGTTTTATAATTCTAATATTGTGACTATCACCTCAACGAAGATTTCCTATGTATTTTACTAATGTTGTACCTGAACAACTCTGTTCCATTCTGCATTTTATAAAATGGAGAATTCAGATTGAATCAAAGAGTGATGCAGTTTTTCAACAGTCATTCCTGTGACGATATATGAAAATTATAAACATTAGAAATGAATTAAAATAATTATCATACAAGGAAACGAAACTAATTTCATAATATTCATATATTAAAGTAAAATTAAAGCTAACAATCCACTTTACACAGAATTACATTAACTACTATAAAGCTATATAATTAAACCTAACTACACACTATGTTAAGACAAATTTAAATTAGTTGAAGTTACTATTTACAATTATTAACAATAAGTTTAAGTACAAACAAAAGATATTTTTACACTATTCTGAGATGTCGCTGACAATTATTCACGGTGTAATGAGAGTGTTAATTCTAATAACTGTGTAACAGAATATGAACTGATTTCAACATTATTATTGTTACAGAGAGAAATGTATCTTTGTCACACGAAAATAACACTGGTATTGCGCACAGGGCCTACTGTACATTTATGATGTCGGATTATTGTGAAGGTATTAGGTGATATTAGTAGCATTTGGAAATGTCCTCAACAGAAAGTCCAGAATTCTTCAGGCAGAACGCTCGTGCTAGGAAAAAAATACTATTAGGCGCTCTCACGTCTTTCTCAATGGAGAATCATATTATTCAATGTGTTGCTCTCTCGGGATTCGATGAGCTTGTGGGGACGTTTTTTCCTCTTCTCCCACTGGAGGATCCCGATAATTTTCAAGTTCTTCCCTCGGGAGTCGGGGAAAATTTGGTGGGACGTTTTTACCTCTTCTCCCACTGGAGGATCCCGATATATTTCACGTTCTTCCCTCGGGAATCGGAGAAAATTTGGTGGGACGTTTTTTTCCTCTTCTCCCACTGGAGGATCCCGATAATTTTCAAGTTCTTCCCTCGGGAGTCGGGGAAAATTTGGTGGGACGTTTTCACCTCTCCTCCCATTGGAGGATCCCGATATATTTCAAGTTCTTCCCTCGGGAGTCTGGGAAGATTTGGTGGGACGTTTTTACCTCTTCTCCTACTGGAGGATACCCGATATATTTCAATTTCTTCCCTCGGGAGTCGGGGAAAATTTGGTGGGACGTTTTTACCTCTTCTCCCACTGGAGGATCCCGATATATTTCACGTTCTTCCCTCGGGAATCGGAGAAAATTTGGTGGGACGTTTTTTCCTCTTCTCCCACTGGAGGATCCCGATAATTTTCAAGTTCTTCCCTCGGGAGTCGGGGAAAATTTGGTGGGACGTTTTCACCTCTCCTCCCATTGGAGGATCCCGATATATTTCAAGTTCTTCCCTCGGGAGTCGGGGAAGATTTGGTGGGACGTTTTTACCTCTTCTCCCACTGGAGGATACCCGATATATTTCAAGTTCTTCCCTCGGGAGTCGGGGAAAATTTGGTGGGACGTTTTTACCTCTTCTCCCACTGGAGGATCCCGATATATTGCAAGTTCTTCCCTCGGGAGTCGGGGAAAATTTGGTGGGACGTTTTTACCTCTTCTCCCACTGGAGGATCCCGATATATTTCAAGTTCTTCCCTCGGGAGTCGGGGAAAATTTGGTGGGGCGTTTTCTCCTCTTCTCCCACTGGAGGATCCCGATATATTTCAAATTCTTCCCTCGGGAGTCGGGGAAATTTGGTGGGACGTTTTCTCGTCTTCTCCCATTGGAGGATCCCGACATTTCACAAGTTGCTCCCTGGGATAATTTTGTATGACTTTTTGTTGCCTCTTGTCGAACTTGTAATTGCTGCTTGAGGAGTTATGGGGATATTAATATAATTGTAATGTTTTATTTCATTTTCATTACTATGTTTTTTTCTAATTTAATTGAACTTGCTTTTAAATAGATTCACTAGATATCTTCTGCACTCTTTGTACTTTTATGTTTATGGTTTTAATTATATTTTAGAGCTTCTTTTTTGGTCGGATGTTGGTTTGTGTGGTTTTCATTTTTAATTTAATCTTTCTTTTTTAGTTAGTTTCTTGCTGTAAGACAAGTTTTTTTATGTTGGCAATGTTTACTTCATACGTTACTTACAGAAATTTCATTTTTTTATTGTCCACAGTTTGAAATTTATTTGTTTATTACATTAATTTAACCACTCAACTCATGGAGTAAATTGATATTGTAATTAGTGTAATACATTATTTTTAAGCAGTAGACTTTCCCATTTAATTCCTTTTTACATTTTTATAATTTTTTCTAACGTTGATAATATTAACATTTTACATTACATACTGCAATTTGTATTTATTTTATTTCATTGTCCACTGTATATCTTTTGTTTACTGTAGTATAATCAGCTCTTGAATTTGGATTTAAAATATAATTAGGCTACTTTCTCTATGCTCCTTATTGTAATTAATCACTTTTATCTGAAATCTTTAGAATTTGTCCATTTAATTCCCTGTAATTTTATTTACTTACACAGAATTTGGTGAAGTTTTATAACTGATACAATTTACTTTCAATTTAAGAGCGTAGTTTCATAGCAACTGTCTTACAATAAGATTCGCATAAAATTAAACATTTTTATTATTTGGATCTGATAATAATTGTTTCCTGTTGTGTGGTTTCTAATAATGTAACTTAGGATAAAAAAAAATCATAAATACACGACGTGTCAAATCTAACTACCATTCATAAGCTATCCGGAGAGGATATAAGAGGGGTTTCCATCCATGCGTAGTAATTCCGCCCGAAGGCAAGTCTTTCACTGCAATCATAGTATTTTCATGCTATACTTTGCAGCTTTACTAGGGAATTATTGGTGTGGTAGCTTCCCGTTGCTTTCCACTCCGGTGAAAGATGAAGATGGTAGCCGAATGATTTTCGGGGACCGTTGGGCCCTAAGCTTCCTGACATTTGTTTTACAAGTGAGGACAAACCCCGAAAGAAAACCTCCCGACCGGGAATCGAACCCGGGCCCGCTGCGTGACAAGGCAGCACGCTACCTCGAGACCATAGCGGTGGACAAGAGGTGTTTGTGTCCTCATATGTTTTATGGCCACGAACATTATTATAGGAAAAATTTAATTTTTGGGAGTGTATATCGTGAGTTTTTGCTTCTATTCTCGAGGTTCGCGTTTTCATAACCGGCCAGGTTCTATGTATATTGGATGGAAAATTCCCCTCCTCCGGAGAGTTTTAAGCAGTGGGTCCCGAGTCTCAAGATTTTGAGGCTAATAAAAAAACAGCAACCATGAATAAAAAAGTCTCTGTGCAAAGTTTATCCAAACTTCATCTATCCATGTAATACTTTGTTGCCTAAAAGAAGTTTTATTGAGACGATGTGCTAATCACATGTCACTCGTAATGTAGATAAATAAGTGTAACTAAATAAGCTTCATTAAGAAACTCCCGTTATGGATTAACCGGGTCCCCACGTGTGGTTTATGGGGTATATATTTATAGTGCATATCGCGAGCTTAGAATAAAAATATATTAAGTCCTAAAATGTAGTTTCGAGATAAATCTTAAATGTTTGTGTTAAGAAAGGTTAAGAATTTGTTAATTTTTAAACAAATTGTTCAAATGTAGAACTTATTTCGTTTTACCTATAGATAGATGTTAATGTGCTGTACATTATTTATTTAGCAGGTTTCACAACGTCTTACAAAATCTTCCTGCGCCCAATTAATCTACTGTTATTCTCCTCCACATCTCTCTGTCATTCCAATCCCCATCGTCCAATATTTTTCCCTCAGACTTATTAAAACACCATCAATCCACGTTATTTTTGCTCATCCTCTTCTTCTGCTACAAAATGGCACCCATTCCCCTTCTTGGGAATATGACTTCTATCATTGTTTTGACATGTAAAGTATTCCCATTACCGGCCTCAGATGGCCCTTGGGGTAGTGGGAGGTTAAGGCTCCCACTTTTGCTGCACAATGGGCACTTGATGTCAGCCGGGTTGTCAGCCCTGCGTGACGGCCGCCTTTACCCCCAGAACAAGCGTCTGGTACTCATTTTCGTTAGAGGCTGAGTCGACCCCAGGGCCATAGTGCCGCCAGAAGGTTTGGGTCAGTTTAAAAATCCTGAGCATACAATTTTAATTATTTGTTTTATTTCGTGAAATCCACAATTGAAGTTTGAACATTCATTACACTGTCTATTTTCTCTTCCAGAAATTCCAGTTAACGCCTCCAAAAATCAATTTCTGCAGATTTTAATTTACTTATCTTTCTAGAGTTTAATTCGCATGTTTCTGTACCCTATATCTTTATACTCATTATTGTATTTTTAAAACATTTTAGAACACAATCTGATCCCATAAAACACAATTTAATTTGTTAAAATTCATTTTTTTCCACATTCTTGGACCATTTCCATAACATATGTTACATTGATCATGTATACATCATGTTTGTACAGCCTACAGATGTGAATTTGTGAGACGATCGTTAGATTTGTAATAAAGTGTTGTTCTGAGATACAATGTAGGCCTATTACTGTACTTGGAAAATCAGGAGTATTAATGATTAATAACACTGGTCAACATGAGTTTTGTCTCATGAGTACCAATAGTTGTACTTAATGCAGTTTTTATCGTGTTTTCAAATATGTATTCGGAATTTCTCCGTCACCCACACTTTTTTATTTCAATTTCAGTTAATTGATATAAATAAATATTTCTTTAATAAACCTAGATTTCTTCCCGGAAAATCTTGGAGCAGTGAGTGATGAGCACGGGGAACACTTTCATCAGGAGATTTCAGCTATGGAAAAGAGATATCAATGCAAATGGAATCCTAATATGCTGGCCGATTATTGTTGGACCTTCAAGAGGGATGCTCCACAGGCGAAATATAGCAGAACATTGTCATTTCTTACTTTCTAGCTGAGTCCGAATATTCGAATATTGTGTAGTTACGAATGTAGAAAATATTAAAGAGTTTTAAATTATAAATGCCTGTCTCTCGTAAACCTTGTGTGATGGAGAAAACCCGATATCATATTTGAATTCAGGAGAAAAAATACTATCTGAATCACATTTATTTTTCTGAGACAAAAATAAAGTTTATTTTTTCTTGTTCAGTGTAATTCTCGTCCGAACGGTCAATACTGATAAAATTCATGATATAATATGATAATATTCTCAACTCATTTTCAACTTATGGTCGGGTCGAAGGTGAAAAAGAGATAAACCCCTATAAATGACACGTGTGTTGGCCGAAATGCACCTGCGCACCGTCATAGAGACGGACGAAGCAAATGAAACGAAATGAATGAGATGAGAATGGAGAAATGGCAGAATGAAATTTGGTGCAGGGAAAACCCTGATGAAAACCTGTCCAAGCTCCCTTTCGTCTACCACGAGATCCACATGGAGGGGTCGTGTTGTGAACTCGATATCCCAGCTGTGATAGTCGAGAATATAACCGCTTGCGCCACGGAGCCGCCTAAAATCCATGATAGTTTATAACTTAACGTAATAAGACTGCAATAGGTCTAAATTCCATCTAGGTAGGCCAAACATAAATTTTTACAGTAGATATTATATTTTGAAATGTTAAATGTACTGATGATTATTATTAGGAGATAGCGACGAAATTCTAAGGACCAACACGCATACTATACTGAGGAACAATAAGAAATAGGGGCTGGAAGTTAATATCAATAAAACTAAATAGATGTGTTCACGCACAGAAATGTATAATGTAATGAAAATGGACTGTTAATGACAAATGAGGGAAAATTTGAAGAAATGGCTGAATTCAAATGCGTAGGAACAATAATTACAAACAGGAATGAGGTGAACAATGGAATAGGCTCAATACTAGACGTGCATGCTATTATGCATTGCGAGGACTCTTGTCATCACAACTACTCGCAAAATCATTATACAAAACATATAAAACTGTTATTCTTCCAGTTATATGGATATGAAACACGGTGTCTTATTTTAAGGGAGGAGAAAAGATTGAGGATTTGAGAATAAAGTACATAGTAAAATATTTGGGCCAGAGAGAGGTGAACAGACAGGCAAATTGAGAAGACTGCATTGGCAGTGAGCTACATGATCTTTATGGGAAACTACGATGTAATAAAAACAGTTAGTTCTAGTAGATTTCGATGTGCAGGACCTGTGGCACGAATGGGGTAGGAAAGAGGGACATGAAAATTCCTGGTATGAAAACCAGAAGTAAAACGCTCAATAGCGGGGCCAACATTGAGGTGGGAGAATAACGTTAACTATGATTGAGAGAAGTAGTTCTGCACCAATACACCATGCCTTAAACCGTTCGATTACGGGGTGAACCGCAGAAATATAAATACAACGGACTCTTTAATTTGAACCCGAAAGTGGATTCTAAAAATTTCGAATAATTATCCA
This sequence comes from Diploptera punctata, assembly GCA_030220185.1. Taxonomy (NCBI): domain Eukaryota; kingdom Metazoa; phylum Arthropoda; class Insecta; order Blattodea; family Blaberidae; genus Diploptera; species Diploptera punctata. The sequence goes on from JASPKZ010006078.1 coordinate 64,370, forward strand.
TCCTATTTTTATAAAAAGTGGATTTTGTGTCAGTAGAATACTCATGCTTTAGATACATTACACCATAGTAATGAAAGCAATTTCTGACACTGAAGTAAAAACACAACTGAAATACGCTTGTAGAAACACAAATAACGTCAGATTAGTAATTCAACACAATAAAAGGCTTACTCTAATACACTGTAAATCTGATTCCATTGTTTACTTTAAAAAGTACAAAATATTTGTTTGTCTTTTGTCTGTTTAGTACTTACTTTGGGCCGACAGGCCTATATTTTATTACTATTTTTGAAGTTGAGGAGAAGGATCTAAAAAAACTCTATTCAGCATTTTGTATAACCCATAAATATTCATCTAGAAAGCTTTTCTTACTTTATTTTATTTGATACCATGTTTTACTAGTGTCAACTAGTGTTGGACCACATCTGCATTGTCTTTCGATTAGTCTATATTTTGATATTATTTTTAAATTATTGTAATAAGTAGGGCCTATGATTATAATACTCGCTGGTCGAGTGGAACAGAAGGCCTTATTACATTAATTCTGCCTGCTTAAATAAAGGATTTTTTTTATTCGTTTCACTTGGGGTGCGTTGAATCAATCATTGTTTTGTGTGTTGTTCCTTTCTTAGTACCCAGTATCAGTATTTCTTCATTCTGACGATGAAGGTTAAACATTAAAATGTACCTGTTGGAAGGTGCCGTCGTCCTCAACTTTGTTAAAATATTGTATATAAAAGTAACTGGAGCGCTTTCGGAAGTTATATTCTATCTTCGGCAGGTCGAGCTTCCGCTACTCGTTGTTGTGTACGGTGATGTATACTCCAACTGTTTGTAGCAGCAACTTACTTGTTTTTGACGATCTCGTATAATGGGTTTGACTGGGGTGCGTACTCATTAAGAAGTGAGGTTTCGTTTGTTTTCTTTATAATTTCGAGGTCTTCAAATATAGTTATCCTAGCTGGAATGTTTTCTCGGTGGATTATCGTGAGAGTATTTTCAATTGTGTTCATTCGATGACCCGCATTAATGAGATGTTCAGCATAGCTTGATTTATCACCCGCATGCATGAAATATTTTAGGTGTTCTTTATATCTTGTATTGTAAATTTCTGCTTGTCTGCCAATATAACATTTATTACAATCTTTACATGTTAGTTTGTATACTCACTTGTTGTTGAATTGGTTGTGTTCTTCTATGCCATTGTATATTATGTTGTTTAATTTGTTTCCTGTTTTATAAGCTACTAGCTAATACCCGGCGTGCGCTGCTATTCCTAAATAAATTTTAATGTGTTTTTACCACCATCCGTGCGCTGTTATACTCTACTTTTTTGTAGAGTATTTTTAGATGTTCAAATCTGTGTACATCAATTTGTGTATTTGTTATGGGTTAGGCAGCGTAAGCCATTTATGCGTCACAGTAGGGACTTTATTTCACGTTTTTCATTACAAAGGGTGATTTTTAGGGGTGAAGTGGAGAATATTACAACTCTCTTATAGCCTATGTTCATTGCCGGAATCTCCTGAACATTTTTCAAAGAGCCCCATCTCAATCGGATGAACGCTATGGCAGAGCACGCTTGCCCGGGAATCTACTTTTCCCGATCTTCTTGGTATAAAAAAAAACTCAAAACGCGACAGGCCCAGAAGGCTTTTGGCTGACCAGCCGTCTGTTGGTCTCACATCCACATGTGTTAATCACAGAGGTAGACGATCATCTAGCCAGTGTAGGGTGACATGTGGTCAGCATGTTGGACCCTCCAGACGTTATAGCCGGTATTCTCAGCCTGGAGTCGCTCCTTATTGTATTTCCCAAATGGCTGACGATGTTGGGTGGGCACCGCACAGTGGGCCAGATATGAAATCTAGCTGGAAAAAAGTATTTTACTAATTCTCGCCAATTCATTTTTCTTCACTCTAAAATTATTGCCAGATGACTGTTCTTCACTTATCTGCAAAGGAGGGTAGATTTCTAAAATTTATTTAAACAACATAAACATCGGAAGTGCCGATAGTTAAGAACTCATCTGATCCGCATCCCAGTTGTGTACCGAACTGTAGAAATAAATACGTTTTGCATTAAAGTTCAGAGAGTTATTCGTCTTATTCTATATGGATACTTTACCTCAAGGTTTGTACTCTTCATTGATATATTTGACATGTTTCTATACAACCAGATATTGTGTTAAATGCACGTGGACTTATACATTCGAAGTACTAAAAAAATGCACACACTAGTTTTACTTTAAATTGAGCTACGACAAAAATAGTTCTGAACAGTAGTACAAATTTTAGTTAGAATATAGAGCGATTTATGGACTTAAATTCCGCACAACAACATGTGTGCAAATAATTGCGTTTTTTTGTAATTAGCTTTATTATTAGAGGAGCGGCCGGGAGCTGAGGGCTATCTTCGCGCGCAGAGAATTGTTTGATTTAATATGATGAAGAAAAGTGATCGACAGAGGCAATAAGTGATCCTATATTAATAAATTGGAGTTAGGGAATGTTTGGAGAATGTTTTAAAAAATTGTTTAAGAACATTTTTTTAAAAGCGATTTTCTAAAACATAGGAAGTTGTGCGAGAGATAAAAAATTAGATTTCTACTGAAATATTCTGATTGGCTAAAAGTAAATGTAAACTTTCCCGTTATTAAGAATTTAGAACACTGATAGTCGTTGGAAAATCCTGTTCCATCTGCTTATGGAATTGTAAGACCCAAAATATCTTTCGAAGAGGCTGGAATAAAAAAAATTATTATTTCTGCTGAAAGGTAGTTTGGGAAAGGTAGCATAAAAAATTTGCTTCCCTAGAAGCATTATAGGGTGGATAAAATATCACAACCTCTCTTTTTGACACCTAGTCTCATGTTAATATATCGACATATTGATATTTTATTGTCAATAAAGACAATGATTCGTCCGACATAGAAGATGGGGGAGTGGAGCGGGGTGATTTGTATTGTTTATTATCATTTTGAAGCTATTTTTGTGGTTTTTTGAGTAATGTCTTTAAAATATCAGCAGTATCTCGTTTACCATATGACCAAAGTGATATTTCTGTTGCAAGAGCAAGTTCATCGCGGGAGAATTCCTGCTTAAATGAACATTTCTTCTATTCCAGCCTCTTCGAAAGTTATTTTGGGTCTTCCAATTCCATAAGCAGATAAAACAGAATATTCCAAGGACCGTCATTGTTCGAAATTAATTGTTAACAACGGGAAAGTTAACATCCACTCCTAGCCAATCAGAACATTTCATTAGATTTTTTTTCGCGCACAACTTCGTGCGTTTGAGAAAATCGCTTGTCAAAAAAATATTGATTTTTCAATATAATTTATAACATTCTGCTAACATATCCCTACCCCTAATTTGTTTACTAAATTATAACTTATTGCCTCTATCTAACTTTTTCCCATATTAAATGAAACAATTATTCTCTGCGCGCAACGGTAGGCCTCAGTTGCTGGTTACCTCCTGTAATGAGAAAGTTAATTTATGAAACGCAATAATTTGCACATATGTCATTGTGCGGGAATTAAAGTCCATAAATCACTCTATATTATAACTAAAATTTGTACTACTATTCAGAACTGTTTTCTTTGTAGCTCAATTTAAAATAAGATGATTGTGTAATTTTTTTAGTGCATGGAAGGTATGATTCCACATGTATTTAACATAATATCTGGTTATATAGAAAAACATTAAATACATCAATAAAATTACAAACAATGAGGTGAAGTATCCATATAGAATATGAAGAATAACACACTGAATTTGAACATACAACGCTTATAACACAACTGGGATATAGACCAGATGAGTTCTTAACAATCTACAACTTCCGATGTTTATATTGTCTTCATAAACATTAGAACCCTCCTTTGCAGATAATTACATTAGAATGAATAAATTGATGTGTGTGAGTGAAAATAGTTTTTTTCCAGCTAGATTTCATTTCTAGCCAACTGTGCGCCGGTCCCACACTGGCCGAAATTCCGTGAGAAAAGTTTCTTCGCCCATGGAGACTCGAACCAGCGTAAGTTCCGCAGTTCTTTGACCACTCGGCTTCGACGCGGGACGCTTGGCATTAATGAAAGATAAAAATGGTTATTGTGAGTTATCCGTAAGAGATAAACACATGCTGTCTAGGACTTTTTTGTAGAGGTTTTTGAGATATTAATATCTGTATACATTAATGTTGTGTATTTCTTATGGTTTAGGCAGCGTAAGCCATTTAAGCGTCCAAAGAGCTACTTTTTCACATTAGAATTGTACCCTCCTTTGCAGATAAGTTGAGTACCGTCATATAATAATTGCATTAGAGTAAAAAGAAAGAGAAAATTGAGCGAAGAATAGTATTTTTCCAGCTAGATTTAATTTCTGGCCCACTGTGCACCGGTCCCATACTGGCCGAAATTCTATGAGGAAAAATTTGTTCCCCATGGAGACTCGAACCAGCGTAAGTCCCGTAGTTATGCGCCAAGACTTCTTGCTTTAACCGCTGGGCTACGGCACCGGACTACTTGTATCACTAATACAGATGAAAGATTCACTCGAATGGGTATTATTCTCTTGGTATCAATGAAAGCAGAAATGGTTCTTGTGAGTTATCTGTAAGAGATAAACATATGCTGTCGCGGACTTTTTTCTAGAGCTTTTTGAGACATTCAATTCTGTGTACATTAATGTTGTGTATTTCTTATGGTTTAGGCAGCGTAAGCCATTTAAAAATCCAAGAGCTACAGTTTTCACGTTTTCCACTACAAAGACGATTTTTAAGGGTGTAGGAGTTTAGTATCATAGCTCTCTTATAGCCTATGTTCATCCCGGGAATCACCTTAACATTTTGCAAAAAAACCCATTACAATCGGATCAACAGTATGGCCGCGTATAAAGTACGAACAAACAAAAAAAAACATACATACAAATAAACAAACATTAATTTTTACATATAAGATAACGAAAGAAAATCTGTGAAAGAGTAATACCCTGTATGCAGTAATTTTTTTCTTGTCATCGTCGTCAGCGTTAAATTTGTGAAAATGGCAATATCTGTACTGAAGTGATTCATTATGTTGCAAATTGCAAGATCTGGTTCCATTATTGTTGTTCAACGAATTTTTCGAGGCAATTTGGAATTGATTCTCCGACAGATAAAATTATCCGTCGATGGTATAAACAGTTAGGAACTAGATGGATCATATCTGTAAAAGGAAAAGTCCAGGAAACCTACGAACACCAAATGACGTGTCGGTCCAGATGACATGATTCATTGTCATACCCTCCACGGTCTCCCGATCTCACATCTTGTGATTTCTTCCTGTGCGGTTATGTGTAGGACCATGTGTACATACCACCATTTCCGGTCGACCTTCCAGACTTGATAAGGAGGATTGTTGCTGCTGTTGAATCCATTACTAAAAATATGCTAAGCAAAGTTTGGGAGGAATTCTACTGTCGGCTAGATGTGTGCCTTGTTGCTCACATCGAACACTTATAAAGTATGTTATGAAAACTCAAAGAGTTTCTCTTTAATCCCATGTAACTTTTGTTCTTATATATATATCACCTAAGGGAAATTAATTAACTTTGAAACCCCGTCCATCATTTTCGAACACCCTGTATATATATCTGCTTTTTTATAGACTTCCAAACCGTTCAACAGATCTTCATGAAAATTTGTATGTACGGGGTTTCAGATGCGGCGAGAGTTTAGCCGTTATCTGTTAGGCCATGTTCTAAAATAATTAAAGTATAGTTCACCTGTAACGAAAATTTAAAAATCGCTCTAGCGATCGTAATTTTTTATGTTTCACAACAAGACTCGGAATATCCTATTAAAATAAACCGAGATATATTATCCAAAAAATCAGCGAAATCCGACCATTAGAAGTGGCGGTTTACCTGAAATTTGACATTTAAATGTACTCTAGCAACAGCCATGTTTGGCTTGTCGCATTGTAAACCATATAATTATTTAACCCTCAATATTTAATTTATTTAGGCGTAGCAGCGCACGCCGGGCATTAGCTTGTTATACATATCCATCCATCCATAGTAATTCTGCCCGAGGGCAGGTCTTTCACTACAATCACAGCATTTCCTTGCTGTGATTTGTAGCTTTACTAGGGAATTGTAGGTGTGGTTGCTTCCCGTTGCTTTCCACACCGGTGAAGGATGATGATGATGATGATGATAGTGATAATGATAAGGATGATGATGATGATGGCCATAATAAATATGAATTATCTACATGTTGATTAATATTATATAATAGGCATAGGCTACACAATATAGAGTTGACAAGAAAAAAAGATGATGCTAATAATAATAATAATAATAATAATAATAATAATAATAATAATGATAATGATAATGATAATGATAATGATAATGATAATGATAATGATAATGATAATGATAATGATAATGATAATGATAATGATAATAATAATAATAATATTAATAATGATAATGATAATAATAATAATAATAATATTAGTAATGATAATGATAATGATAATAATAATAATAATAATAATAATAATAATAATCTATAATTTAATTGAGTAAGTGGCTTGTTAAAAAAGTGCAAACTATTAAAGAATAAGGGGGGCACGCCGCAGCGTAGTGGTTAAGGCACTGCGCTACAAGCCGGAAGGTGGAGGGTTCGAGTCCCGGTGGGGTCAGGATTTTTAAACTGACCCAAACCTATCTGGCCGGAACTATGGCCCTGGGGTCGAATAAGCCAAGTACCACAACTGAAGATGAGGACCAGACGCGGGTTGTTCTGGATCCGGTAAAGGCGAACAACGTCACGCAGGGCTGACAACCCAGGCTGACATCAAGTGCCGATTGTCAAGAACAAAAGTGGGAGCCGTAAACTCCTAACTACCCCAAGGGCCTCCTGATGGCTGTAGTGGGGAACACTTTACTTTTATTAAAGAATAAGACAAGTCTATTATATTGTCATACGTCATGACATGCGGATTTTCAAGGTATGTAACAGGATTTGAAACCTTAAGAGTGGCATTGTTTAGGACGATGTAACGACTACAAATAAGCTGTTTACCCAAAAATCATTCTTTAAATATAGTTACCGGTATTTTAAAATATTTATACATTTAATGTAAACGGCCATGTTTTAAAATAAATGAGAAATGTTTGGTTATGTTTAATTTCTTCATCACTGCAACTTGATTATATTATGTATTGCCAAATAGGATTGAAATATTGTAAGAATGCAACCTAGTGGAGAAATAATGAAACACATCAAACCGTATATTATAATAACAGTATAGGTTGTTAATTTATGACTTTAATAAACAACTCAGTAAAATCAAGGAACCTGTTCATTATTTGCTAGGCCTATATACAATATATTTGTTGGAGAAAAATAATGCTCTGAGCTGTTCAGAAAAAAAAGCTAATATAGAGAAATCGATAAAGAGCGAGGTGAAACACGATGTCATTGGTTTTAAAACAACATTCATTGAAACGTGATTGGTTATTGACTACCATTTGGGACATGAGTAAAATAGTCTAAGGAAATATTAAATGAGACTTTTTTTTTTATCTGTTTTTGAGTCGGGCAATCCTTAATAGACGAGGGGAGGGAATTCCAGAGTCGAGGGACTGGAACAATTATAATTGATGAAAGTTAAAAATTCAATTATACCTGTTAGTACGTGCCGTCGTCCTAAACTTTATTAAAATATTGTATATCAAATTAACTGGAGCGCTTTCGGAAGTTATCTTCCATCTTCTGCAGGTTGAGTTTCCGCTACTCGTTGTTGGATAAAAAATTATTATTTAACTCATATACCGATATTTTGTCTCGTCCTGTTGATAATTTTGCCTCGTCCTGTTAATAATTTTGCCTCTTCCTGTTGATAATATTGCCTCTTCCTATTGGTAATGAGAAATATATCCGCAAATTAACTTCTTTGACAAGGATACCGATTGAACAATATATGATCGATATGGCACAGCAAGAAATGTCAAGAGAAAACAACTTCAAAAATTACTAAAAAAAAAGTTCTGTTGCTATAAAAAATATTATATGTTGTATAATGAAACTGCATTACTGTTAATAGTTATTTCTCATAAAACCATATGTTATTGATTTTTCCCAAGCCCAAAGAGATTTAACAGTAAATATATGCTATTTATAACTATACAGCCGGCTTATAAATCGCCCGGAAGTAAGATCGGAATACATAACCTCACATTTGATAAATATTAAACATTATAATTATTTTTAGCTTCTGATGTATTATTCGGTAAATAGTCACTCCAAATCGAATGCGAGGTTGAGTTTTTCATTAAAAAAAGACCTCTTCATAGATTACTGTTGACTATTTAACTCATGCCCCAAATAGGAGTCAATGGCATATCATATTTAAATGATTTTTGATTTACAATCAATCACAGTCGGGTTTCGCCTAGAATTTACCAACTAAAGTATATCATAATAAAGAAAGCATCTCCTTTTTAACATTCTGAATAGGTCATAGCATTATTTTGCAGTGACTGACTCTCTAAGAAATACGGCTACCAGATTGTATATATATGTAGTGCATGAATATCAGCAGAAAGCGCATGCAAGAGATAATATAAAAACATTTGTAACAATTGATTATACCACAAAAAAAAAAAGAAACCACTGTTCGCACTTTCTTAAACGAATTATTTTCCAGGAAATAAGATTGCAGAAAAATATAATTGACATATTTACATCATAGGACATCAGAAATTAATTAATACCTATAACGTTGGTTATAAATTTCTCCACTAGGGTGCATTCTTACAACATTGCGATCCTTTGGCAATAAATATTATTATGATCTGATTGCAGTGATGAACAAAAGAACAAATGAAGCGTAACAATCGATTCTCATTTATTTTCAAATATTGCCGTTTACATTAAATACATACATATTTTAAAATAACTATAGCTGAATAAGGATTTGTGAGTAAACAGCTTAATTTTATTCGTAAAATAGTCCTAACAAATGCCACTCTTGATTTCCAAATTCTCTAGATAAATTTACTCCTCACTTCGCGAGTCGTGAATTTATCGATAATTTGGAAATCACTCTTGGCATTACTTATGATAATTTTGCATTCAACTATAACTTTATCTTAACGTAGAAATATTCAAAGTACAAATTCGCATTTGAAATGCATCTTCACTATTAACAGATGAGTCAATATTTATAAGTCAGTTCACCTCATGTTACCCCAAGTAAAACAATGCTGCCAGGGTCCCGATACTTTAAAGTTCACAAGGTATTCATACAAGCATGTATTCCAGAACTTTACTTAAGTTGGAAGTAGGTTTTAATAAAGAGAGCCAAGCGTTTGCAAAAGCAGTAAATTAAAATAAAATGGAAAAATGACTTTGTGTTAAAATCAAATAGAATTCCCTTGAATTGAATATAAATTGTATTGGTTGTTCATTTTATAATTAAATTAAGGCAAAAATTATTGAATAGGCTCTTCTACTTGAGTAACAATAGAGTGTTCTCATAATTTACATTGCGGTTCTTTCTAAACTGTAACGCCATTAATAAACAATAAAGTTCCGCTTTTGTTTACTTACAACTCTATTGATTCTGACAGAGGCCTAATATAGCCTTTTATTGTTCACAGTGAATTCAAGAAAGAACGCACAATTTCTGAGAAGAACTAAAACTGCAGCCCACACAGAATGTGAGTAGTCTATTGTATATGCAAATTTTAAAGTTATTCAAATTCTACTAATTTATCTTGCCACAAGTTGCTGTTTGCGTTTCTTGCTAATTAAATTTTAATTTAGCTAATTTGTATTGTAAAAGAGTGCCTCTATGGTTTAACGGTATATCTGACTATTTCCTACTAGGGACCCCGGATACGATTCATGGCTATATAGTATAATTTTTTCTGTCTGTAGTGGCACAGGAACGGAGTTCACTCAATCTCGTGATAACAACTTCGACATTACCACTAGATAGAGAAATAAAGAAAACGGTCAGGAAAATAAATGAATGTCGAGGGGATTCTTTGTTCTCTCATCTACTTTGTAACATGAACCACTTCAGTCGGCTTATGGATGTACCAATCTATCGTGTTACGGATTTATTATCGTCCATAGTAAATTACTTGAATTATATACACTAGCTAATACCCGGTGTGCGCTGCTATGCCTAGATAAATTAACATTAATGTGCTGTTATATTTAGTTGGATAAGTAAAAGGAAAAGTAATTATAAATTTATATATATATATATATATATATATATATATATATTAGATACCCCGTGCTGATTACCCGTCGTTGCCCGGAAATCTACTTATCCCGATCTTCTTGACACAAATGAGCTGAAATACGAAAATTAATGTTTTATGTTTAGTTAAATAAGTAAAAGGAAAAAAATATATATCTTAATTATTTTTAGATACCCCGTGCTGTTTACCCGGCGTTGTCCTGGAATCTACTCATCCCGATCTTCTCGGCATAAATGAGCTAAAAGACAAAAATTAATGTACTTCTTATGATTAGTTGAATAAGTGAAATGAAAAATAATTATAAATGCATATCGTAATTATTTTAAGATTCCTCGTGCTGATTACCCGGTGTTGCCCGGGAATCTACTTATCTCGATCTTCTTGGCATAAATGAACTAAAAGACAAAATTTGTTTTTGTGAGTTATCCGTAAAAGAATACCCGCCATGTGCTGCTATGCTTGCACAGGAATCTACGTACTTGTCTCGATCTTCTTGGCATCAATGAAAGACAAAATGGTTATTGTGAATTATCCGTAAGAGATAAACATATGCTGTCGCGGACATTTTTGTAGAGCTTTTTGAGATATTCAATTCTGTGTACATTAATTTTGAGTATTTGTTATGGTTTAGGCAGCGTAAGCCATTTAAGCGTCCAAAGAGCAACTTTTTTCACGTATTCTACTACAAAGGGCTATTTTTAGGGGTATAGGAGTTGAGTATCACAACTCTCTTATAGCCTATGTTCAACCCTGGAATCTCCTGAACATTTTGCAAAAAGCCGCATCACAATCTGACCAACGGTATGGCCGCGCATAAAGTACGAACGAACAAACAAACAAATAAACAAACAAACAAATAAACAAACAAACAAATAAACAAACAAACAAATAAACAAACATATATATATACTTATCACTTTCTTTAGGCAACATGCGGTTCAGTTAGATTTATTTTGACTTTACAATTAAGAGTGCTGGATATTAGCTTCAATTGCAATACATTTAAATCTCTTTATTTTTTAGTTATTGGTCTCTCAGAAGATTAGTTTATCGCCATCATCATCATATTCTTCTTCTTCTTCTTTTTTATGGTAGGCCGTCGGCCTGTTCCGCTCTCAGAATTCATCTTCCAATCGTCTTCTAGGACGTCCCACATCTCTATAGCCTCGAGGCTGGTACTACAGTGCTTGTTTTGTTAGCCTAGAAGAGTCCATTCTTAAAATATGTTCATGCCATTTTGTTTATAGCTTTGTATTTTTCATTGAGATTAATTTATGATTTATATTATTCTTGTTTATCTTATAATATTGATATATGAGCTGATGACTCAATCGGGAAGGTCCTTCATCTCCTTACAGGGTCAAAAATACGTATGTGATCCATTGTTAAAATCCATCGCCTGTCAGTTCGTGCGTGTCACTGTAAGGCCCGGGTGGCGTGTATCACGTAAAAGTACCTATAAGGCCACAGGTTAAACTGCGTTAATTGATTGGAATAATATTGATATGATTAAAATTTCATAATGATTTAACTCTATTTTTATTCACTTAATTTTGTTTGATATTATATGTATGGCTTTTCTATATCTATTTTCATTATTTCTCACTGTTAACATTTTTTTTCTCACTGGCTGAATGGAAGAGAAGGACTCATGGAATTATCTGTGCCAATTTAAATTAATAATAATAATAATAGTAATAATAATAATAATTTATTATTATTATTGTTATTTAATTTTAAAATACTTTACATTGATTGTGGCCTTAGATAAAGCTTGGCTCAATTATAATTTTTCATCTTACAATAAACTATAATTTTCAAATTTTTGTGTAATACATTGAAGATAATCTCAGAGTAGTATCAAATGTATGTACGAGTAATCAAATATTCGTATATACTTTGTAAATCTTTAAAAAGTATGAAATTAACTTATAACATTTTAGCGATTTTAAGTTCGAAATTCTTCCGACAATAATCCTTTGCCTTATTAAAACACGTAGAAACAGGTTTAATTCAAGAATTTGTTCTGTCGCAAATAAATGCGACGAAGGAAATGAATTTGTAGATGTATGTAAGATTGCATTTTAAATTTGGCTTTAATAAAGTTACAAATAAGGGAATAATAAAGTAATTTTCTTTCATATAAAATCCATAACCCCGTCGTAATATACCAATTTAAAGATATTTGTTCAGCGATTTAAAAAGTATATTCTTTTATTTTTAAAGGAAACCAGCCACTCCTCATATCCATGTATAACGGTCTTAAACTTGTTTAATAAAGTATCTTATTTGTATCTTGAAGTACTTTTGTTATTACAAAATTCTAGAATCAAGATATTTCAGATGTTCAGGGGATAGACAATTGTCTTGTTTCGAGACTTTTTTTTCCAACTTCAATACAGAATGTAGTCCAAAGTAATAGAAGAGATGGTGACATTGTAATCGCTTGAATGGGCATGAAAACTTATCTAGAGTTTATTTGTCTACCAGTGATGAGTGCCAGCTATGCTATTGTTACAGATCAGAACCCTCTAGAAACTTTACCCTGATTCTATACCAGTCAAGCGTGTGTCTCTACAAAAAATATCATTTTATTTATTCTATTTGCATACATTCATATGAATGACATGTAAAGGGAGAAGTTAAACTAAGCGGGAGAGAGAGAGAGAGAGAGAGAGAGAGAGAAGAGAGAGAGAGAGAGAGAGAGAGAGAGAGAGAGGGAGGTAGGGAGGTACTTTTACATCCCCCACACCTAGTGGGCCTTACAAGGACACTATCTATACTTACTCACTGGCATTATCGAACCCGTAGGTTCATGGCCGCGCGGATATAAGCTCTCCATACATCCCTATCCTGAGCTAATGCTTTCCAATCATTCCCTGTATAATCTACTTTCCTCAAATCATACTTAATGTTATTCTCCCACCTCATTCTTGGTCTACCAACTGGGCGTTTTCCCCCTGGCTTTGCTACAAGAAGCTTCTATGCAAGTCTTTCATTCCCCATACGTGCAACATGTCCTGCCCATCGCAGTCTACGAGACTTAACTGTTCTTATTATATCTGGCTTTCTATAAATACCATGTAGTTCATTGTTATGTAGTCTTCTCCATTCACCTGTTTGTTCATCTCTCTTTGATCCAAAAATTTTCTTAAGTACTTTATTCTCAAATACTTGTAATCTCCTTTCCTCCCTTAAAGTAAGAGTCCATGTTTCGCACCCATATAATATAACTGGTAGAATAATAGTTTTATATATTTTCAGCTTAACGTTTTTTGAAAGGAGTTGGGACATGAAGAGTCTCTACAATGCATAATAGAACGCATTTCCAGAATTGAGCCTACTATAGGGGCAGGATTTTAAACTCTAAATCACGTATAAATCTTTTCGACCAGAGAAAACATTGAAGGTGATCAGCTCAATGCTAGGTCCACCTCCTAAACAACACAGATAGTGTATTTAAGATAATACACAATATCCACTCATAGATTCATACTGAACAAGGATACTATTATATTGGTAACAGTGATGGATTGATGCGGATCGGGAATATCTGGGTACTAAAGTTTCCTTATATTTATTTTAAGGGTTCAGGAAGATTATCTCGATCGGGGATCGAACCATTTTTCGCTGCATCTGAGCCACTCACACTACTTCGAGACCAATGCAGAGAATCTTCTTCTTCACTTCACGGGCTAGGCAAAATGCCTGTTCCGCCTCACAGCTGTTCTGTCCATCTTTTCACTGGCCTTCCTACATTCCTTGAACTCCTTGACTTGTAGTAAAATGCTGCTTTTGGTAATCTTGTTACGTTCATTCTTTCTACATGTCTAAACCATTTTTCTCTATATCCTTTGATTTTATCATTTAATGGATATATATTTAACTCTGTTCTTATATCTTCATTCTTTAACCAATCCATTCTTGTGCAACCTTTTGTTCTACTAAGGTAGTTCATTTCAACACTCATCTCTCTCACAGTGTTCGCAGAGGATCTAAAAACTAATAATAAAGTAAGCAAAGCATGCTGCTGATACGATAGACAGCCCTATATGATTGATATGAAACAAACAAAGGGGAAAAATTCTAATCAACCTGTGTGTAGGCCTACATTGTATAAGCTATATACTATTTAGTGAAAATAAATAATACATTAATTGCTGGAACGATGTCCATCAGTGGTGTGTTCTGTTTGCTATTTCATAGTTATTCAATTTGCTCATGAATAATATTATTGTTTGATAGTCTCAGATATAATTCTTCTACTACTACTACTACTAATAATACTTTCAGTAATACTTTAAATCACTATTTTTCTATAGATATTAGTATACAAAGATCGGGATACGATAGAAGGGTGTCACTAGCAGGAAAACATAAAACCTGACTTAAATCCTGCATTCCGCAAGTCATGAAAAGTGGAGCACGATATACGAAATTTACGAAATTAATTTAACATTTTTACCTCACAAAACATAAATACGTTATATAATATAAATCTGCCTATCTTGACTCTGCAGTACTTCCCTCTTCACACGCAGCATGGTAGTTGAAAACAAAATGTCACCATGTACACGACTAAACTAGGTATGTTTTAGAAATAAATAAAATAGGCCTTCTTATGACCTCGATGTCACAGGCTGTAGTTTCGATACAAAGCTTATCCTATTCCAGCCTATGTTGACTAATAAAATAACTAACTGAATCACTCGCACTATGGAACAAGTACGTTCATGACAGTACTGACAAAAGCTCTCAACACATCTCTATCCTAAGCTAATGTTTTCCAATCATCCCATGTATAATCTACTTCCTTCAAATTGTGGTTGATGTTATTCTAACACCTCATTCTTGGTCTGCCAACTGCGCTTTTTTCTCTGTTTTTCCTACAAGAAGCTTCCATGCCCCTCTTTCATTCCCCATTCGTGCCATAAGTCCTGCCCACTGCAGTCTACGATACTTAACTTACTTACTTACTTACTTACTCACTGGCACTATTGAACCCGAAGGTTCATGGCCGCGCGGACATAAGCTCTCCATACATCCCTATCCTGAGCTAATGCTTTCCAATCATTCCCTGTATAATCTACTTCCCTCAAATCATAGTTAATGTTGTTCTCCCACCTTATTCTTGGCCTACCAACTGGGCGTTTTCCCTCTGGGTTTCCTACAAGAAGCTTCCATGCACGTCTTTCATTCCCCATACGCGCAACATGTCCTGCCCATCGCAGTCACGAGACTTAACTGTTCTTATTATATCTGGCTTCCTATAAAGACCATGTAGTTCATTGTTATGTAGTCTTCTCCATTCACCTGTCTGTTCATCTCTCTTTGGTCCAAAATTTTTCCTAAGAACTTTATTCTCAAATACTCGTAATCTCCTTTCCTCCCTTCCTCCCTTAAAGTAAGAGTCCATGTTTCGCACCCATATAATATAACTGGTAGAATAATAGTTTTATATATTTTCAGCTTAACGTTTTTTGAAAGGAGTTGGGACATCAAAAGTCTCTGCAATGCATAATAGCATGCATTTCCAGAATTGAGCCTATGTTTAATTTCTTTGTGCATCTCATTCCTATTTGTGATTATTGTTCCTAGGTATTTGAATTCAGCCACTTCCTCAAAATTTCCCTCATTTGTCATTAGCTGTCCATTTCCATTATATACTGAATTTCTACGTGTGACCATATATTTAGTTTTACTGATACTTAACTGTTCTTATTATATCTGGTTTCCTATAAAGACCATATAATGTAGTTCAATGTTATGTAGTCTTCTCCATTCGCTTATCTGTTCATCTCTCTTTGGTCCAAAAATTTCCTAAGAACTTTATTTTCAAATACAGTAAAAGCTCCTTATTCGCGGGTTAAAAAAATTGCGACCCAGTACCTGTATTCGCGGCTAAAACTGTCTTTACTCGCGGATTCATTATTAACCATCAGCAGTATTTTCTTACTGCAGGCAGGTACCAAGGCGGCTTTTATAAATAGTGATTAAAACCAAATGGACAAATATATATAAAAACAAAACAAACCTTATTGTCATTAACCAAGGCGGCTTTTATAAATAGTGATTCAAAGCAAATGGACAAATATATATAAAAACAAAACAAACCTTATTGTCATTAACCCTAAAGTCCATTGTTAAAAGCTGCTGTCGTATTTCACGTGCCGATATGTACTTTGATAAATGCCTCCATTGCCACGATCGGTAGCCTATATTATTGTTTCAACTTATGATTCGATGCAATAATTTTGATTGAATAACACGCCTCTCTTGTGATTTGTTCCCAGATTATAATGTCGAGTAAAAGGAAAGAAAAATTAGTACCGAAGAGAAAAAAATAGTGTTGCCGCTTAAAATAAAAATAAAAATGCTTGATCGTTTATACACGTTGGCGAGTCGTTTGCGTCTATATCACACTGTTTCAGTGTTAATGAATCAAGAAATCCGAAGACAAAATAAGGAATTCTATCGCAGAATTCACAGCTAAATATCAATTTTAATTGAAAGGCCATTTAAAAACATCAAAACAGGGAAAAATTACTAAGTTCTTTAAGTCCTTGCCTAAACCTGACAGTAATGATTAATAGAACATGTTCAAAATCTCTCATTAATTGGTTTTATTTTGATAATTTTTATTTTATTCTGTAACCTTGGAACGTATCTCCTATATACACATGCAAATTACCATTCCATATTCGCGGTTTCTGTATTCGCGGCATATTTCCGGAACATATCCCCCGCGAATAAGAAGCTTTTACTGGTACTAGTAATATTTTCTTCTCCCTTAAAGTAAGAGTCCATGTTTCACGTATAACTGGGAGAATAACAGTTTTATATATTTTCAGTTTAATGTTTTTTCAGAGAAGTTGGGACGATAAGAGTTCCTGTAATGCTTGCTAACATCCATTTATAGAATTGAGTCTATATTTGTAATTTATTTTAGTACACAGAATAAATTTGAACTACTGGATACAACAAAAATATCCCATTAATGTTATGAATTAGATTTTAAATCGTGTGTAGAGGCTAAGTAAGAATAAAATATCGTGTAACGAGAATATTTTGATAAGGAGTTGAAGTGTTATACCGCCTTTTTAGTTAAATCTACTATAAATACCATAGTCACACTGAATAGCATTAGATGTGTTTTTAAAGAATGATGAACAGCATGTGTGCTCCAAATATTGCAATTAATCCTTTCTTTTTAAACTTTTTGACCTATCTAAGGAGTAATAAAAGTGGATATAAAAGAATTGAGCGAGACGTAGTGTTGTGTTAAAAATGTAAAGTTATTTATGGGAAGACTAAACATTGGTTTAAACCGAGCGGAGTTTCATGATAAGAGAGTTTTTCTTCATCTTACACATTGTTGTTGTCTAAGTCTCGCTAGTTTCTCTGGCGAGCCAAGTTTTTGAGGCGGAGATAAGAATTGTTATTTAATGAAACAGTGGTCTATGTGAAATACCTGTTTTACTTTCCATTATCAACCTTAAATTGGCAATGTATCATATAAGATATATTAGTTTAATTTATTTAATATATTTCAAGTTCATATGTGTTATTAATATTTATATATCCTAAGGCAAATAACTTTTAATAGATCTTATATATTAAAACATACTGCTATATATAAATACAACAATAAATATACGAGTAAAATTATTTAAATTTCTATCAAATTATACAATAATACACAGTAATAAATCATAGTACCTATGTGAAAATTGGACACTTATACATACATAGTGTCCTGCCCAAGAGCATGTCTTTCACTGCAAACTCTCCACTCTTTCCTTAATTCAGCCTTCCTTTTGTATCTGCATACAAACCATTTATTTTAATATTGTCTATCATCTGATGTCTTTTTCTGACTCTAACCTTCTTTCCGTTGACTATTCCTTGTAGGGCATACGTCAGCAAGCAGTTTCTTCTTTATGAGTTCAGATAAAAGGATTTATATAAGTAACTGAAATTGAATTCTTACGTTCAGTAACAGGCTATAAATAGATATGGAATATAATGAAGAAATAAGAACCGAATTAAACATCTAGAGGTGTTACGGATAAAATTCAAAATCTAACTAGCTCCAATATGTAGAAAGAATGACACCCAATAGATTTCCACAAATTTTGCTTCACTACTAACCCAAAGGAAGAAGAAATATTGGGCGCCCCGAACTAATTGGAGCGACACGGTCTCATGATGTGGAAACAGGTCTATAGCTTAATTCCATAACGTAGAAGTAGTAGAAGGATACGAAGAAGAAGAATCATTTATAATTATGCACAGTTATGTTTTCACTGCGGTCCGAAACTTTTATATAACTAGTACTTGAAATTAATATTTCGCCAATTTAAGGGCTAACATCTGCATTATCGAATGTCATAAAAAATAAAACAACTATTCTGCTTACTTAAAAAATTTGTATTCTTATGTATCCCAGCCCATTGTGGAATGACAGGCAATGAGGCAGCTGATTTTCTAGACAAGAAGGGTAGCAAAATTGTCTCCAACCCAAATTCTACTTCAGTTTTCTTTCACTCTATAAAAATAATCATATCGAATAAATATATAAATAAATCAGAGAGGAATACACCATCAGAACATCTGGAAAGAGATGGGATAATACACAAATTTACAACATTACTACATTGCAAAAAATATTCGCAGTGGCAGCTTTAAGATTACTAATAGGACACGACTGTCTATATAAACACTTACACAGGTTTGTCATAGCAAGTTCACATAAATGTTTTTTTTTTGCAATTTAAATTAATATAATGGAACGAAACCATCTTCTTCGTTATCCAGCTTTTGTAGAAGAGACCAGGCTTCCTGCTAAATATTGGAGTGATTTCATTGTCAAGTGCTCGACATTAGATACCAACCAACCAATAATTTCATGTGCCAGTTGAATTACAGTAGTGCTATTACAATAGTGAGTTACAGTGATGGTGGTATTTAAGAGGCAACTGTTGAAGTGATAGTAGAATTGAAGTGTTTCAATTGACAATAGATACATTAGTGAACTATAAAGTGTATGCAACTTATAGAGTAAGAATAGTAAACTACAGTTTTTAAAATTAAATAAAAGAAGATTATGTAATTAAGTGAAACTAGAGGCTTTATTTAAGAGTTACTGGTAGTGTAAGGTCACCCACACTCCCAATAAGTTACTATATTATATTATATATATCTTAATATATAAAAATTACGTGTCACGTTGTTTGTCCGCGATGGAATCATAAACTACTGAACCGATTTTAATAAAATTTTGCACACTGTGTGCTGTTTGATCCAACTTGAGACCTACGGTTGTTTATAACTAAATTTATAGTCGCATTATTTTTTATTGCAAATTATTTGTTTATTATTTAACAAAGAGTTATAATTATCTGTGAGCTCCATACGATTCTAACAGATGACGGTGTAAGGTAATTGGTTTATTATTTAACCAGGTGGCTGTGCTTTTTGGTTGCAACCGCGAATTTCAATTGAATTACAAATATTGATTATTTCATAATTTAAGTGTGTTCAGTGTTTATTTTATTTTCAATATATTGATAATAATATTAATTTCGTGTGTAAGTATTAGTTTTAAATAATCTGGCTGAAAGACAGCAACTTAATTTAAATTTAACTGGACCGAGAAGGGGCATTGAACAATATGGCGAATCAGTTCTAGAGACCATGAATGATAAGATATCAAGTGAATTTCCGAAGATGAAATATAGGGTTTCTTTATGATTAGTTGAAAATAATCATCGTTTCAGTATAGGCCTATGTGACCTAAATCTTACATTTAAGAAGAATGTAAATTTAAAAAACATATGAAGGTCCTAAGGAACGGAATAACAGAACTGTAAGTAAGTCTGTTAGTTATAATAATATGCCTAATATTACAGAAATAATCTCCATGCCTCAATTAAATGAAAAACAAGATGACTATAATATATCACAAGATGATATTACTATACAGAGACTTCTTGATGATGATGAGAATCCAAACTGCCAACAAGTTCGTAGAAAAAAACGAAAGTATAATGAAATCAGCAGGCCTCCTCAAAATATTCCATCAATAAATGTATATAATCCTTATGATACACGTATGGATGATACTGAGAATACAGACAACATAAATTCATCTCTATCAACAAAACCATACGGAAAAATTAACGTAAAAATAGTTAAAGGCGATACGAAGTTCGCCGGGCCATCTAGTATATATATAACACTAATGTAGCATATTACAAATTATATATATTAAAGCTACGAATAAGCGAAATTTTATACAAAATATTTCATCCTAGTCACTTTGGCAGATTATCTCGCCAATATTTTAAATTCCATCTCCCTCCCCCCCCCCCTCTGCTGTGAAGGCAAATTTATATACTTTTACCTCAAAAATTGTTTCTTTTCCCAAGTTCTTCTAATAGGCGCGCTTAAACTAAAATTCTTCCCTAGAATATGGAGATGAACTCTTTGATTCTCTTAGGCGCTGAAAACGACATTTTCATTAAAGATTCACTCACATAAAATATGTACAATAATGTCACTAACATATTAAAATGCTGAAATTTTTTAGCATTGAATTAGAGCTTAGTGGTTTGCAAGTTCAGTCGTGGATTTTTGCTATTCTCCTTGTTTCATCATCACTCCCTCCATAGTAGGCTAACATGCAGGACAGATTAAACTAGTCCGAAGCTGGCTTCTTTTTGTTGTAGTTAAAAAAAAAAAATACACACACACACACAGAGCACATGACAGACATAGTTGCACCCGCAACTATCTGTCGTTACATAACATATACCATAGAAAACTTGCTTCGGCTCACTCATCAATCCTCATACCAATAAAATAACTATTAAAACATATAGCTATATGTTTCGAAGAAATGTGACTGTTTTATCAACATATTGTTGAATGTGTGTGATCGATATTTTTTACTGAAGCAGTGGTTGCTTCCCCTGAATGCTTGCCACTGATATATCGTATTCTTCCCGCATCCATTCCTTAATAACCATGGCATCAGTAGTGTAGAATCTTTCATTAGTGGAGTCCTTCATTCGGAGCTCTGGTAGCAATTCCTCAAATGCTGGAGTAGATTGCAGTCATTTTTAGTTCTCAGGTCGTGAACCAAGGTCTCCCCGGCTAGGACATATTCATTACACATATCGTGACCCCACAAGGAAGTCTTTCCTCCAGGCCTGCTATGCACATTGTGTGGTACTTACTATACCTTAGATTGCAACAAAAGATCCGTTTCTCTGACTCAATTCTGTTCAAACTAGAATCAGATATAATCTGAACACTTGGATGCAACGTGACTCTAAATTCAGTATGAGTCACTTTTCTTTTGTCCATTGGGCGCTTCATATTTGAGTTTATAGAGAATAAGTATAAAATCGCTACTTTTCAGGAAATCCTTTTTTTTTTTTTATCCGAGAACAAATAATATTCTTACGAGATATCAAGAAAAGCTCCTTTATTATTTTGTTATTTATTTATATTAATTAATTATTTAGCCTAGTGGATTTAAGTCCATGGGGCCTTCTCTTCAACTCATCAGGACAAACATATGTTACATTCAAATACAGAAACCGTAATAATATTGATACTGGACGATTATTTGGCCAAACTGAACATAATAAAAGTAAGATCTAATAATAAAATATAAGTTAATAAAAATCAAAATTATACACACAATAATAAAATATATACAAAGAAGAATAGCTTCCATCTGCTATGTTTAAAAAAGCAGAAGGAAAATAGTAAAATGATAATAAAATGTAATGAATTAACCGGTCGCTTATTTTTCTTTTCATATCATATACCGGTATATAAAGTTCACCACTGTGGTCTCGAGGTAGCGTGCTCCCTTGTCAAGCAGCGGGCCCGGGTTCGATCCCCGGTCGGGACATTTTTTCTGGGTGATGTTTTTATCGGGGTTTTTCCTCACCTGTAAGACAAATGTCAGGAAAACGTTAAGGCCCAAACGGTCCCCGAAATCATATGGCCATCATCATCATCATCATCCTTATCATTATCATCATCATCCTTCACCAGTATGAAAAGCAACGGGAAGCCACCACACCTCTAATTCCCTGGTAAAGCTGCAAAGCATAGCATGAAAATGCTATGATTACAGTGAAAGACCTGCCCTCGGGCAGAATTACTATGGATGGATTGATATATATATATGTGTGTGTGTGTTATAATTAAATGTTTAACATTGAGCAATGCAAGCTTAATATGGTATGATAAGAAAAATAAATGCCTGGACGGGATTCGAACCCGGATCTCTGAGTCTGTACCTCAGCGTGTATAATACATATATAAGAAAAATAAGTGTTTGAATTGGATTCGCCTGGTAGTGTAAATGGAGAGTATAATACATATATAAGAAAAATAAGTGTTTGAATTGGATTCGCCTGGTAGTGTAATGGACATCACGCTGAGGTACAGACTCAGAGATCCGGGTTCGAATCCCGTCCAGGCATTTATTTTTCTTATCATACCATATATATATATATATATATATATAAAGACATCACCTTAAAATATTGATAACTATTAATACTATTTTAATAAAATATAACAAAATTAATTATTAATTCTAAAAAAATACTATTAACGAGATGTTTGTTAGTTAATTTTTAAAAAAGTTTGTTTGTGAAAGATGTCATAATTTGGCAGTATCTGAGATTGGTTGGATGTGAATTCCATGTTCTAGCAAGAGAAACTGTAAAATATTGTGAATAATAGATAATGATGAGGAGGAACATAACGGACAATGTGCTGATGGGATCTGGTGCCTGATTTATGTGTATCAGAGAGTCGAATGAAGCGGTGCGATAAACAAATAGGTGATGATGTGTGTAGTATTTTATAGAGAAGTGACAAGAAATGGACGGTTCTACGATCTCGTAGCCGAAACCATGACAGTTGTTCCAGGGACGGTGTAACGAGATCAATTCTGCGAATAGCACAATATAAAGTTCACCAGAATTATGAACACGTTAAAGTATTTGAGTAGCCTATTTACATTTGTTAAATACAATGATCAAAATAAGGCATAGCAAGTGTTACTACTGTTTTACTTATACTTATTCCGAACTAAGTTCCAATTATACTCTAATCTAACTTGCATAAGGTATTACTTAGCCGACACCTTCTATTGGAGGAATCGTGGTGCTACTTTCACCCGCCATATGACTGAATTGTGTACGGAACTGTTATCGATAGAAACATTGTTCTTAACCAACATCATATAATACGGGAAATAAGACTAAATATAAGGTACGATGGTACCAATAATTAGGAATTTTCTCCATTTATTATTTATTAACGACAAAAAATATATGTACCTACCTAATCAGACGTTTAAGTTTCTCCATGATGTCGATAGATATCCTTTATTTAATAATTTCATTACTAATAGAATTTTTGCTCCATGCTGATTTACCTGTAAATTCTGCTGTTATTTTCTCATTATAATTGGCTGGGTATTTTTCACTAAACTGTTTGAAAAAAGTTCAAAATAATTTGTTTCTCTCCGCTTTTCAAAGGCTTTTCTTTTTAATGCTTTAAAAATGTCTAGGAAAAGCAATCGTTTGAAACAATTGAAATTCTAAAGTATTTTTCATTGCGCGTGCATAATAATTAAACAATGAAATATAACGACTTACTCTTTTTTAAAAATCTCTTTCTTTCTCGTTTTCTTTCGTTTACACTGTTCTTCCTTTTTTTTTGTTTCACCTTTAACTTTTTTATCTTATTCACACATACAAACACAAGACAGGACACATACCCAGACCCAAGGTGGAGATTTAAAATCCCCTACCCCGCCGGGAATCGAACCAGGGTCGCCGGAGTGGAAGATAGGGACTCTACCGACTACTTCACGGCGACGGACACTCTCAAACCAAACCTTGAGGATGCCAAACTCAGTCTCTGCAAAACGTCGTGGAACTTCAAGCCTGAAGATCATGACCAACAGCCCGGAAATCTTCTTTAAGGTCATAACAAATAAAGAAATGCTTATTTATTTAATATATTAAAATATCGTAATCATATATTTTAAAATTTTGCCATATAACATATATTGCCATATGCCAGATAATATTATATATTTGTATTGTATTTGTTTCGAGTATTAGAGAGCGCACTACATTTTCTTATACTCTTAAATGTAAACAGTTTTCCGACGAATGAAAACACAGCCCATACATCTTGTTTGTTTACATTGCAACTGGAACTTAGCTGGGAAGAGGTACAATATTTTACTTAGAGCAGAAGGCACTGGAGATGATCACAGTATGTCATTTTGATAATTTTTCGACTTAACTCATTCCCTGTGATCGCAGACATAAGAGATAAATTATAAATAAATAATAGTTTAAAAAAACTAAAACAACACGCTTTATTAGAAAACTTAACTAAAAAATGAAAAATAATTTTAATTTCCAACACGCTTGGGATAAAATTGAAGTGGTCAACAAAAAAAAATCATCTCCAACACACCTATAATAAAACTGAAGTTAACTACAAAAAAATAATTTTACCATCAAAAGCGTGGGGTGCTCTTTATCAATTAATATATTTGATAATAAACATATATTGGTAAAAGTAAAGGCTCTAAGAAGAAAACGTAAAAACCATAAGAAGCACCCCATGCTTTTGATGGTAAAATTATTTTTTTGTAGATAACTCTAGTTTTATTGTAGATGTATTTGAGATGATTTTTTGTTGACCACTTTAATTTTATCCCAAGCGTGTTGGGAATTGAAATTATTTTTCATTTTTAGTTCGGTTTTCTAATAAAGTGTTTTGTTTTAGTTTTTTAAACTTTGTTTATTTTTTTATTTTGGTTATCTAATGAAGCGCGTTGTTTTAGTGTTTTTAAACTATTATTTATTTTTTAATTTTTAGTTTAATTGATTGTCATAAATCGTAATCCCATGGAAATTTAATTGTTTACGATATTTTTAGAGTCTAGGCACGAGTATAATTATATATTTTTTAAAATTATTATTATCTAACATTATTATAGTTTATTTTAAAAAATCCTCCGGGCCGAATTTGAACCATGGATTTGGACCTATGGATTACTGAAACTATATACCACCACGTCCACCGCTCTACCAACTGAGCAACCAGAGGATATAATATTAATATCTTACAACGATGGACTAAAAAGTCGATAAGTCCGCAACCTATTATATATTATTTATGACATTATTGTATTGTCATTATTTCTTTACAAGTATACAAAGTTTCAAGTCGAATGAATGTTTTTAAGTGGGAGAAAGTCGTGTTGAAAGATTCTGTTACATAGATAGATACAGGTCAAGATAATATAAAGCGTGTAAAAATAAGTAGAATTAAAGTTCATTAGTTAAATCAGATTTCTTCCTGAAAAGCAACTAGTTTAGTAGAATAGTAATGGAACACGGTGTCAGAATATATTGATCCTTTGAGACATTCGAGGGTTAATTAAAACTGCTTTTTCATTCACGAGATTAAAACAAGTTCTCTGGCAGTGAGCTGATGTTCACGCGCGCAAAATAAAAGAGAACTCGTACAAACAGCGGCAGCTACAAGAAATGGACTTAATTTACAGGATATACTTGTACCGTTTGCAAAAGCGAAATCCCATACGTGTTTTGTTCCTGGCGAATAAAGTCAGCTTGGTAATTATATTGAAATAACTTTGCACACAGGAAACAACTTTTATTAAAGCCATGTAGGACAATAGGGAATAAGAGTAATCTGATTAAAACAATCTGTGTACGAGTTTATTTCCTTCTATATAGTGTTTTAATATTTGTTTAATATTTGCATTATATTTGTTATTTATAGAAGACTATATTTCAAGTTCTGTTACAAATAATGTTATTACATGGATGGGAAACCTGAACAGTAAGTAGAAAACAAGCCAATAAGCTGTTAACAGTAGAAATGGATTTTTGGAGACGATCGACAAGAATTTTAAGAAGGGATAAGGTCAGAAACAGCACACTAAGGGGAATTATGCAAGTTGAAAAAAAAATTTGTAGAACAATCAGAAGAAAAATGTTTGAAATAGTGTGGACACCTCATAAGAATAGAAGAAGAGAGAATACCAAAGAATATCCTTAATTAGAAAGCTAATGGAAGAAGTGAAAGAGGTAGACCTAGAGAACATTGGATAGATGGAGTTAGGAGAAGTATCGAAGCTAGAAATTTGAGGGAAGAAGATGCTTTAGGCAGGAACCTTTGGCGACAAAACACTTTGGGTTGAAGGAAAAACACTGTATTGTGGAATATTCCTAAATATTTACTTAAAACTAGGTGATTATCCGGCGTTTCCCGTGAATCTACTTATCCAGATGTTTTTAATTAATTGTTATATGCCAAATTTTACTTACATGAAACAAAAATTGGGGCCGCTAGAGCGTTAACGGACTATGGCATTGCGAGCGATGTCTCGCAACCTCTTATGATAGAGAAACCGGCGTTACCCGGGAATCTACTTATCCCGATCTTCTTGGCATCAATGAGCTGAAAGACAAAAATTGTTATTGTAAGTTTTCCATAAAAGATAGACATATGCTGTCTAGGGATTTTTATAGAATTTTTTTAGATATTCAATTAAATGTTCATTAATTTGCTGTATTTGTTATGGTTTAGGCAGCGTAAGCCATTTAAGCGTCCAAAAGGCATGCTTTTTAGTGCACCGATGCACTTTTTGATTTAGCTCCGGCCCAATACTACGTACGTATGTTACGTACGTTAATTGTCCTAGAAAAATTCTCTAAATGATTGGAAAAATCCCATTGCAATCGGTGAAGTAGTTTGAGTCCATAAAGAACATACAAACACACAGACTAGCACTTATTTTGGTAAAATATATTTATGTGAAAATGCTCATATGATATTTATTAGCGAATTCTGAAAGAATGCAGCCATTGAGGTTCTTATAATGAAAATAAAAATAACAAATCTTCATCGATCCTACTTGGTAGATACGGAAAATGACCAAACAACTAGTTTTTATATAAGAGGACCATGGAAACTCCTTGTTAAAATGCAGAAGGAGAACACTTAGTAGGTAGGCCAAGAATCAGGTGAGAGAATAACATCAACTATAATTTGAAGGAGATAAATTATACAAGAAATGATTGGAAAACATTAGTTTCAGGATAGGGATGTATGGAGAGTTTATGTCCACGCGGCCATCAACCTACGAGTTCGATAGTGCCAGTGAGTGAGTTACATATATTTAAAAAATAAAATTAGTATCTGTGGTGGGTGTCGTCCTCAAAAAATTAAAATTAAAAAAATAATCCGCTAGGCGTTTCGGAAGTAGTTCCATATTCTAAGCTGTTCTATTGATTCAAAAAATAATAATAATTTGTTGAGGACGACTGCCACAACAGGTACAACTTTTATTGTTTTAAATATTTAACAATAACCTGCACGATGTTAATAATCTTTAATTTTTATAATCATGTTTGAACACCGTTGACGTTTAAATTATTTCAATTATAAAACAAAATGTACCTTATAAAACAGTCTTCCTCAACTATTATAACTTCTGTTATAAATGTTGTCCTAATATTAAAATTAAACGCTTTTCGAACACATGCTTCATCCTCAGGAATTCTTATGGTATTGTTTTAAATTTAAGAATAATAATTCCTGAAGATGAAAGAATGTCTTCGAAAAGCTTTGAATTTTTATATTGGAACAACATTTACAACAGAAGTTATTATAGTTGAGGAAGACTGTTTTGTTAGGTACAAAGAAAATTTATACTTAAATAAAGAGATGTTAATAATGCTTTATATTTGTGTGTGTGTCTGTGCGCGTGTGTAGGCCGCGGTGGTCTAGTGATTATGTTCCTTGCCTCTAGTCCCGAGAGTCGCGGGTTCAAACCAGGCGGGGTCGATGGGTTTTTAGGATGGAAAAATCCAAGGGTCATGTCCTATGGAAGGGACTATAAACCGTAGGTCCCGAGTCTGAAGATTGTCAGGTTTGTAAAAGAACCGCAAGCCTTAATAAAAGGACCTTTGTTTAAAAATTTAACTAACCTTCATCCATCCAAGTAATACCTTGTATTTTTAGAAGATATCGGACAACAGGGCCGTGGCTCATAACTTATGTTTATCCCAGACGTTTCTCCCTCGACTACGGAGGACATCTTCAGTGGCGAGTAGTTCTCGGCCGTGTTTCCGACCAAGAAACACCACTTAGAAGAACTCGCCACTGAAAATGCCCTCCATAGTCAAGGGAGAATCGTCAGGGCGAACACCCGTTATGTACCAAGGCCATATAGCCCACAATCTTCTAATAACATTACCATCGGCCGTGAAAGCCTGCATTCTACAATTAATACGTTAGTTACGTACTAGATGTCTCGTTGAGAGGATGTGCTAACCTCATGTCACTCGTTGACATCTGTAGGTAAATAAGCGTAATTAAATAAGCTTGGTTGAAACACTCCCACTTAGGAAGCACACTCTATTCCCCATATGAGCAAGTACAGGGTGTATATGCGCATTATATATATATATATATATATATATATATATATATATATATGGAGAGAGAGAGAGAGAGAAAGAGAGAGAGAGAGAGAGAGAGAGAGAGAGAGAGAGGAGAGAGAGAGAGAGAGAGAGATATACAGAGTTAGTTCGGGTAATATGGACCCTTCGGTTTCAGTGCACCTTATTAATATCGTCTTTAATTGGTGCTGCCCTGGAAAAGAAAATATTTCAACTTCTTCCCTTCATCAACATGGCATGTTCAAGGCCGTTTCGTTTATTCTTTCTATGAAGAAGGGTTTATCTGTGATATTATGAAAACGATAACTTTAAAAGTTTTTCAAGCTAAGAATTAATTCTTAATTTCTGCTATTGGATATTATGAATACTGGAAAAATCTCCTAAATATATTATATTATGTATATGTTGTTTTAATAGATTGATGGGTTTGGTTTGATAAATTGTGAGATGGCTGCTATATACATTAATTAAACATAACAAAGGAATTCGGTTAATGTGGACCTTCCACGAGTCGGTTAAAGTGGACCTGGGTCCATATTACACGAATATTTATATTTTATCAATGAGGATGCTATCTGTAAAAAACATGTACTTATTTAATTTTATTTAATATCCTTGTAATTTTACTGAACCCAAAGACCATCGCTGTCTGCAGATGAATGACGTGTGAATGTCATAATCAACAACCATTTTTCAAAACATTAAATAAATATCAACGCTTTTTAATTACAATTAGCCATAATTTCTTTCAGAATAATTTATGCCTGTTCGTATAAATTAATTGATTGAATAAACTTAAAAATAGTCTACAAGCTAGGATAGACTCTGGGATCCACTTTACCCGAATGTAGATGTTAAATTGGACCTCTCTTGTAATGTAAAAAAGTTAAAAATTATGAAGATATTTACATATTTGAATAAAATAACAATGCTATTTCATAGTTATAACACCAATGATAATTACTTACTTACTCACTGGCACTATCGAACCCGTAGGTTCATGGCCGCGCGGACATAAGCTCTCCATACATCCCTATCCTGAGCTAATGCTTTCCAATCATTCCCTGTATAATCTACTTCCCTCAAATCATAGTTAATGTTGTTCTCCCACCTCATTCTAGGTCTACCAACTGGGCGTTTTCCTTCTGGCTTTCCTACAAGAAGTTTCCATGCACGTCTTTAATTCCCCATACGCGCAACATGTCCTGCCCATCGCAGTCTACGAGACTTAACTGTTCTTATTATATCTGGCTTCCTATAAAGACCATGTAGTTCATTGTTATGTAGTCTTCTCCATTCACCTGTGTGTTCATCTCTCTTTGGTCCAAAAATTTTCCTAAGAACTTTATTCTCAATTACTTGCAATCTCCTTTCCTCCCTTAAAGTAAGAGTCCATGTTTCGTACCCATATAATATAACTGGTAGAATAATAGTTTTATATATTTTCAGCTTAACGTTTTTTGAAAGGAGTTGGGACATCAAAAGTCTCTGTAATGCATAATAGCACGCATTTCCAGAATTGAGCCTATGTTTAATTTCTTTGTGCATCTCATTCCTATTTGTGATTATTGTTCCTAGGTATTTGAATTCAGCCACTTCCTCAAAATACACTAATGATAATTACTGTAATTAAACAAAATTCAGATCTCTTAATTACGACAAATTCAAAATAGGGGTTCACATTACCCGAATTTCCTATATAATGCTCTACATACATGTATTTTCGTACCAAAACTTCAAATTTATATTGCATATATTTTTAGCCACCCGGTACGTTAAAACGGTGTTCTGCAGTTGGCATACATTATAGGGAAATGCGTTTTCTCATATTTAAATTGTGCCATCAAAACTGACATGGCAAAAAGCATACGTCAACAGCTCTTTCCATTAGTTTGAAATACAAAATGTCAGCTTACATAAAATACCGTATCCCTTCAGTAAAAAGTACAAGTAATATTAAAATTCTCATTTTCTTAGAATTAAATAGCAACATGTCAGGATGTCAACTTGTTGAAATGACTACAGTGACTTACGATATGAGCATACTTATAGTTCTAAAACTAATTAACTTCCATTTCTAGATGTATTAAGACGCATATACAACAAGCAGTGCGCAAATAATATTAATTCACCCATTTGATATGTAGAAACATAGACACTTCATACATACATACATAGTTTTCAGCCCAAGAGCAGGTCTTTCACTGCAAAATCAGCATTCTGCACTCTTTCCTTAACTCAGCTTTCTTTTTTGTATCTGCATACAAACAATTAATTTTAATATTGTCTATCATCTGATGTCTTTTCCTGCCTCTAACTTTCTTTCCGTTGACCATTCCATCTTGGGCATCCGTCAGCAGGCGGTTTCTTCTTAACCAGTGGCCAATCCAATTTCTTTTCCTCTTATTTATGAGTTCCAACATTGTTCTACCTTCACCCACTCTATCACATCTTATTTTTTTTATTTTTCCTATCCATTTTATACCTTCCATCCTTCTCGATATCCACATTTCAAAAGCTTCCAGTCGCTTTTCCTCATTCCGTCGTAATGTCCACACAAATCACACAACTAGTTCTTTCCGTAATTCTTCTGCCAAAGGTCCGCAGAAAATGCTTATCTTCTTGTTAAACGCTTCTTTTGCCATTGCTATCCTCTGCTTTACTTCTTGACAGCAGTTCATGTTACTACTGATAGTATAACCCTAGTAGGCCTATTTGAAGTTCTCCACTTGATCACCTAAAAATATGTAACTTAGGTTAATGTAGGGTGTCTCTACTATCCATTTCTATGAAAACCCTACTTTTTTTTTTCCTTTTCTTTGCATACACTATTATCTCAGTGCAATATGTTAAGC
Source organism: Diploptera punctata (assembly GCA_030220185.1). NCBI lineage: Eukaryota > Metazoa > Arthropoda > Insecta > Blattodea > Blaberidae > Diploptera > Diploptera punctata. Next base: position 96,053 of record JASPKZ010006078.1, read on the forward strand.
ACGGAGAACGGTTGCCATTGTTTGTGCACGGGTACGCGGATTGTCATATGAAGACGTCAGAGCTGAGTTTACCTATGAATTTCACAAACCAGCTCCAACAAGGGCACACATTCATTTAATTGTAAACAAATTTAAGCGTACTGGCAACTAATGAGGCGCATCATGCCGACCACGCGTATCAACAGGAACAGTGCAGTAGGTTGAAATTGCCACTGATAGTCCGAACTCATCAACTCGACGCCTCAGTAGGGAGTCGAATGCCTTTCGCAACACAGTATGGAAAATTCTACGTTATACTCTACGAAAACGTCCTTATCACGTCTGCTTAATTTACTGAATCGTATCATAGAATCAGCAGGTCTAAATGTTAAGGTCTACATTTCGTTCATAGTTGAAAGTTGGAGTATGTGTTTTAACCTAGATGGCGGTCATGTGGGAAGACAGTACAATATGTGTGAAACTTTACAATAACATTGATTTTTCAATAATTGTCTTCCTTCATTGAAATGGATAGGGAATTTAGAGATACTCTGTGTTGTTTTAGTAATAACTAACTCACTGGTTCTATCGAACCCTTAGATTTATTGCCGCGCGGACATAAGCTCTCCATGCATCCCTATCCTGAGCTAATATTTTCCAATCATACCCTTATGATTTACTTCCCTCAAATCATGGTTAATGTTATTCTCCCACCTCATTCTTGGTCTGCCAACTGGGTGTTTTCCCTCTGGGTTTCCGACAAGAAGCTTCCATGCATGCATTTCATTCCCCATGTCCTCCCCATCGCAATCCACGAGACTTTACTGTTCTTATTATATCTGGCTTCCTATAAAGACCATGTAGTTCATTGTTAAGTAGTCTTCTCCATTCACCTGTTTATTCATCTCTTTGGTCCAGAAATTTTCCTAAGTATTTTATTCTCAAATACTCGTAATCATCTTGCTTCCCTTTAAAGTAAGAGTCCATGTTTCGCTTCCTTATAATATAACTGGTAGAATAATAGTTTTATATATTTTTAGTTTAACGTTTTTTTAAAGAGTTGGAACGTCCAAGAGTCCTTGTAATGCATAATAGCATGCATTTCCAGAATTGAGCCTTTCTTCGTGCATCTCATTCCTATTTGTGATTATTGTTCCTAGGTATTTTAATTCAGCCACTTCCTCAAAATTTTCCTTATTTGCCATTAGCTGTCCATTTCCATTATATAATGTATTTCTACGTGTGACCATTTATTTAATTTTATTGATATTTACTTCCAGTCCCAATGTCTTAGTGTTACTCAATATTGTGTGGGTGTTGGCCTTTAGTATCTCCTCGCTATCGGCCAGTAGTACTACATCATCAGCATAAACTAACAGCTTATTAATACCATTGAGTTATAGGCCTTCTTCATCCTCTAAAGATTTGATGGCATGCTCTAGTAGATAATTAAATAGTAGAGAAGATGGTGCATCTCCTTGCTTCAATGGTAAATAAACAAATCTGTTAGGTTGTCTCATAAATAATATTGATTTTTCTGGCTGGTGGAATTTTTAAAGTTCAATTCACTGGGAGTTTGTTTCAAACGACGTTCAGTTGACACGGATCTTTATTCTCAACAACTGCAACGAGTTCACAACATTTAGAAGATCGCTTCTTGTAGGAAAACCAGAGGTAAAACGTCCAATTGATAGACCAAGAACGAGGTGGGAGAATCAAATTAACCATGATTTGATGAAAGTAAATTACACAGGGGATGAATGGAAAATATTATCTCCAGAGAATGATGTATGGAGAGCTTATATCCGCGCGTGCATGAACCTACGGGCTAGATAGTAGAGTAAGTTTCCACTGAAATTCAGTTCAGTTCAGTTCTTACTGTTCTTCAAGCTTATATTCCTCGCATTTGATTGATGAAGGTAAATACAGTATTGGCCCGAATATAAGCAGCATTTATTTTTCAAATTTCGTGAATGAAAATTAAAGGTGCAGCTTAATTGAGAAGCCGATACATTTTCACTGTAATAGGAACTTGAAATGTAGCGCGCGTTGCTAATTTTTAATTTTGAAATGGAGTAACAATGGCGCGCACTCGTGTTTGGAATTGCCAGCAATCGTATGTTGCAACAATGTACCAGTCTTTTTTACGGTAATCATGCTCTTTCGTATGATATGACAGATTAAAACAATTACGGTAATGCATACCTACTACGATACATTCATTCTTCAACAATGAGTGAAAACGTCGAAAGAAAAGCTTCAACAAACTTGGGAATTCGGCACAGTTATGATGCTGGTTTCAAACTTGCAGTTATTCGTTATGCTAGGGACACATCTAATAGAGAAGTCGGCAAAAAGTTTAATTTGGACGAATCTAATGTGCGGTGCTGGATCGCATCGGAGGATAAACTGAAAAGTGCCACTGCAATCAGAAAATCTTTGAGAGGACCAAAAGCTAGGAAATACCTTGAACCTTGTTTTCTTTTTTCCCTCTGAAATTAACAGTGTGGCTTATACTCGGGTGCGGCTTATATTCGCGCCAATACGGTAAATACTATTTATATGTTATTACTATTAATTAAAATTAAGCCCATTTGTTATTATCAGTATAACAAAATTGTACCTATAACTCCAAATTTATACGTGATCAAACTGAAGCTAGATCCATAAAATGGCAAGACCAATCTTTGGAAGCCGCTTCCTACTACATTAGATTAAATCCTTCGAGAACAAGACCTCTTTATTTGTGTATAATAAAAATATAAAAAATCAAAATAAAAATAATATAAAAACACGTAGGCCTAAGTTTAGTTGAAATCGTCTTCTAGACCGTAGTCTATTTTCGTCTACTGCTGACGGTTGCATGCGTCGTAGAGAGCATGCATAGATTCCTGAAGATGTTTAACACAGAAATAGATGAAACTCAAGTTTTATAAAAACTGGACCATGATCATTTAGCCCGATGACGATTTCAACAATAATCAAGACACCGGCCGTGAGAGGCTAAAAAAATTAAGAAATAACGTAGTGTTTTTAGAATATTTTAAATAATCGAGTCAATTCCGTCATATGTAACCGCATTATTTTAATTGTTCTTTACTCAGAATTCTATTTTGTATATTTTAGTTTTTGAACATGTTGTAGTCTAATATAGACGATCTAATTAATCACCCTTGTTGTTTGCGGAGTTTGAGTGATTACATATAACTAAACCTTTCATATTATGTAATCATTCATATAACATCCATTGTGTTAACACATTATGTAATTAAATTACGAAAAATTCATTTTTTAATTAATTACTCCTGTATTACGTTAGTATTAACTGAACTATTAAATTAACTTTTTCTTTACTAAACTTTATTGTCTATTTTATAATTCTTTAAAGGGATAACTGTAGGGAGTCCTGTAAAACGTTCCAATATTCAAAGAGGAAGTTATGTTCGACAAAATAAGTAACTTACAGAATACATCTTTATTTTGTTAATTAAATCCTATGTATCCAGTTATGTGCGAGAAAATAACACAGCCAGAAAAAACGGGCCCTACATTCGACTGTATGAGGAATTCGTATAGTTTATGGAGTTCCTGCGTGACTGATTCAAAATGACGTCCTCCATAATCAGAGTACAGTCGACATCGGCGCAGGAAAGATGGTGGAACTCGATCTAATAATCCAGGTGTGTTATTAATAACATCTGCAATTATACGAGCACTAGCTTCTCTTCTGTAACAATAGATGTTTCATATACTATAGACTTAATGTAGCCTCAAAAAAATAAATCAATAGGGTGGATGTCCGGAGAACTTGCTGGCCAGCAGAAGTAGGAATATCCCTTCCGATCCAACGGACAGAAACAACTTCATCTAAACATTACCTTGCGTTGAGGATGAAATGTGGAGGAGCTCCATTTTACTGAAACCACGTACGACGTAATATATTAAGAGGAACTTTTCTATAAAGGTTGGGAGTATGCGCTGTAGAAATTGGAAATAAGTATGCCCGTTTAATCCAGAGAGGAGATAAGGATTAATTATGTGGTCAGAAATTATTCCAACCCATATTTTAACTGGAAACACGTGTTTGCGGCTCTTATCTAGAATATCATGAGGATTTACACATTACTACATATGACTGTTTATTGAGTTTAGAATTAACTCATATTTGACGTAACATTCCGGCCAAGTCACAGCCTCCCTAAGAAATCTCCTCCAGATCTTACTATCCCTGGCGACTCTTCACTAATTTTGAATTTGAAGTCTTTAACATCTTCGAAACTCCATCCACCTAGCTTTAGGTCTTACAACACTTCTTCTTCCATCTGGAGTCTCAAATCTTTGCCTTTTTCCTTATATTTGGTCGCCATGATTTGATCCGGCTTGTTTGTCTTTGGGCTTCTCAATAGATAGTTTTTACGGTGTGGAATTGCCATTGATACGGCCAGCCTCCCAACCTAGAGGATCAGGAACATATCTTAGTGGAGTGGACCCGCCAAGTACTCACCCTCACCTTCCCCCCTAAGGAATAGAATTTGCTGGTAGCGCTGCCACTTAAAAGGACAGCTAAAGCATTCTTGGATTTTAACAGTTTTATCTACTCGATATTCAAACAACCCCCGAGATTATCAACTAGCCATATTCCCCTCCACTTTTATCAGGACTTGGGAAATACCATCCAGAATTTTTAGAATTATCTCATCTCTGGTAAATATGACTTCGTCCGTGAACACTGTCGAAAAATACCTAGTCGCTCTAGTAAAGCCCAATTGCAAAACTGAGAGCGGTAGTCAACGTCTGCCAGACCTAAGGTTTGAACCTTTTGATGGTTTAAGGGATGGAGCTGCTCTTTGTGCATTACTTGACATGCACTAGCATAGTTGGTGCCAAGTGCACATGCGACAGCATAGTTCGTCTTGCACCGGTGCGGTGTTTGCGTTGTTTACTGTGGACTTTCAGATTCACATAAACGCCTCTCAACAGTTATTTGTCTGACTAACGGATCTGTGCCCCCGTAAGATATGTGAACTGAACACTAATCCATTTTCTGCCTCGGTAAATCATTTCCCCTCTCTGCATTCCTATCTCGTTTTTCTTCCGCACCTCCCACCATTCACAATTTTGAGCCTTCTTAGGGAACAGATTATTTCGTCGTCGTTCTGACAGATATCACTAAGTCCAAAATTGTTATTTGAGACACAGCGATATTAAAGTTTGATCACATATCAGAAGTCTGTTACCCCAGAAAATATTAAGCGTCTATAAATTAGAAAAGGACAGGGATAACACTTAGTGGCTTTTGCCAGACTGTGAAGACTCATTTTCGTAATATAGTAGTGTACATATCTCAAAACAGCCAATTTATGACTTAGTGGCTTCTGCTTGAACGCCGACGATTTACATTTTGCTGTCCGGTGTTGTCAACTCAACATGAATACTGTAGCACGGAGTGGTGAAATTAATATTATTAAGCAAATAATAAAAGTCAATCAGCGTCATTGGACTTAATTAAATATGAATAGGTAATAATTAACCTTACATGATTCAATATTCAAGATCCATGACACTGTTTGGGGGAAGTTTGGCAACATCCCTATTCGAAAAGTTATGGTGCTGCTGTTTGACGTGGTGAGAGGGAAGCGCGTGAGTACAGGCGTTAACTTTTCTAAGAACGACTACAGCGCTGAAGGGCACAGATCCGTTGGTCCGACAATACGAAGGTAGGATGAAGTGGATGTTTTCTATTGGAATAAGTTTCCCTGTACAATTATGCAGATGCTAAAGCACAGCATCCTCCTTCTCCATAAATTATATGAATATTTAAGTTCAGCAAATATTCCCAAAAATATATCCTTATTCGAACATTAGCCTCTTCAGTCTTGTTATTTGTAATTATTTTAAAATCTCTTACTGAAATATAATTTTCATTTTATTACTCTATAATTTCTAGAGTCTACCGCGGTGGTCTCGAAGTAGCGTGCTGCCTTGTCACGCAGCGGGCCCGGGTTCGATCTCCGGTCGGGGCAGTTTTTCTGGGTGAGGTTTTTATCGGTGTTTTCCTCACCTGTAAGACAAATGTCAGGAAAACCTTAAGGCCCAAACGGTCCCCGAAATCATATGGCCATCATCATCATCATTATCCTTCACCGTTGTGGAAATCAACGGGAAGCTACCACACCTACAATTCCCTAGTAAAGCTCCAAGCATAGCATGAAAATGCTATGATTGTAGTGAAGGACCTGCCTTCGGGCAGAATTACTATGTAAATGTAAAACAAAATAATTTCTAGAATAGCTCTATCAACACCCCTCTCCATAAATGAGATGAATATTTACAAGTTCAGCAAAACTGTAAATATTTTCCATATTGCTTTTGACAGTATCCTACATACATCGAACCTACAAAAGGAAATTGTATGGGATTCTGTGTATTAACCAATCAGGTAAGAGAATTTTTGCGCATTCCTATTGCGGTAAATTCTTTTTAAAAATATTCACTCCGCGGGATTCGAAACATTGTAATTGAAGCAAAACTGAGACTAGCGTTTGCCACCATATCCATTAGGCCACACAATCACGCAAGTGAACATAATGCCAACCCAAGATTCATAATAAAATAGAACAAATTAATCTTATTCAGTGGCGCGCTGTCGTCAAATTGATTATATATTTTACATTATTTCATAACTTCATCACATCAAAACAGAAATGGTCCGCCGTTATGATCTCAAGGTAGCGAGCTGCCTTGTCACGCAGCGGGTCCGGGTTCGATCCCCGGTCGAGACAAGTTTCCTGGGTGAGGTTTCATCGAAGTGTTTCCTCACAGTTCGAGTAAGACAAATGTCAGGAAACTTTAAGGCCCAAACAGTCTTTGAACACAATCTGGTCATCATTATCATATCCCCCTTCTCGGATTAAGTTTAGACTAAAGACTCTGTTGGAAAATCATTACCATTATTATCACCTTTAATATTATTGTAACAGCGTAACCCCAACCTCACCTCAGAAGTGTACGCAATACCACGTGAGAATACCAGAAATGTCATAATGATAACCTGGAGGCATTGATTAAAAATCTAATGCAAGTAATTACACGCTCACCCTCCACCTTAGAATTTTAGGCAAATTTTGCCAAATTTAAACGCCAATTTTCAAACTTGTGTGCATTTCAAGGAGTCTGAAAATTCCATGTAGGGTTCAAGGTGACAAATCAGAGCTAGAGTAGGATTTTCTTGGAGTTACTTCCGCTTTCTCCTTCCAAAAACTTAATTTCATCTTTTGTCCATATTTATGTCATCCATTTCATTGCATCTGTCCCTGTGATCATGCGAATGGCCTTGTCAGCTGGCATACTCGTATATTACAGACTATCATTAATAGATAATTCAGCTCATCTCATCGCTAGTCATGGTATTTCGTTGGATACAAACATAGGGTTTGCAACAAAGCAGACATTATTCCTCAAATTCCACGTAAAACTGCAGTAGCAAATTTTAGATTCATCACAGAACGTGACTCCTTAGCAAAAACTTATTATTTTTTTATTATTGTTATTATTATTATTATTATCATTATCATCATTATCATTATTATTATCATCATCATCATTGTCATTATTATTATCTTGATTATCGTTTTCTGTCTTAATTTAGCATCTCACCATATATGTGCTTTCACATGCCCCACTCCACACGGGCCTTACAGAGACACGACCTGTCGGAAAAGGGATTGTAAACATTGGATCACACGTCAAAATATTTTCACCCACAAGGACATGGAAGACGTCGCTGAGTGAGTATCAATTCAAATCAGGGCCTCCTCCGATGCAACACAACATTAGGACGAAACTCAAGTTTCACACTCATAAGTGCCCAGTAGATAGACTGCATTGGACTATAGTGTCACTTAAAAAGATGGATATTAACTAACTAGCACTGTCGAAACTGTAGGGTTGATGACTGCGCGAACATAAACTGTCCACACATCCCTATCCTTAGCTAATTTTTTCCAATCATCCCCTGTGTAATCTACTTCCCTCAAATCATGGTTAATCTTATTCTCCCACCTCATTCTTGCTCTATCTACAGGGCACTTTCCTTCTGGTTTTCATACAAGGGACTTTCTTGCCACTATTTCATTCCTCATTCGTGCCATATGTCCTGCCCATCGCAGTATACGAGACGAGACGTAACTATTCTTTTCATATGTGGTTTCCTATAAAGATATGTAATATTTTCCTTACACCCGTCTGTTCATTTCTCATTGGTCCAAAAATGTTTCCAAGAACTTTATTTTCAAATACTCGTAATCTTTTCTCCTCCCTTAAAATAAGAGTCTATGTTTCTCCTCCATATATCAGTGAGAATAACAGTTTTATATATTTTCAGTTTATTTATTTTTTTAGAGACGTTGGGGCGACGACAGTCCCTGTAATGCATAATAGCATCCATTTTTATAATTGAGCATATTTACTAGTCTACAAAGAAAATCACGTATTAAAATTGTATGTTTAATTTATTCTTCAATAAAAATAATGAAAGAAAAATAAAGAAAAGAAAATTTTAAATTTAGAGTATAGGCTAAGTAAACATTAATTAATTTTAGAATTAGAATATTATCGGTCATTATTGAGGTTCTACTCCATTGAATCCTCAAGCTTGGAAAGGTATTTATCAATCATTTTCTCGCATTTCTTCCTATTCAACTTCGTTTTCGATCTCTTAGACTTTCCCTTTGCACTGCCACTCCTACATGCACCATTTTTATTTCCTTTGCCCTTCTTCTGAAAATTCTTCTTTAGCTGTTTTTTCCCGATTTACCACCTCGTGATCTTCTCTTTTCTTCACAATCAATTATCGCACGTTACGATGTTTATCTTCTTCCGAATTATACTATAACGCCATCTTTCAAATTCTGGTTCAAAGTTTTTCACATTAACTTTCATATTCCCCCGATGGTTCGAAATGTATCGAAGTTTTTCTGTAAACAATCTGTGATTTGATTTACCGTGGCTGCATTTATTTCCTTCGACATTTTGATTGTTTCGATGACGTTCCTTTAAATACGTGATGAATAATTAGACACACAACATTTAGAACGTTGTAAATGATTATGTGAAATGTCTGTGTTACCTAGAAACAATCAAACATTGTTTTCGTTTCATAAAATATTGTTTACAATAAAGTAGTCTTAAAAATGTAATTTCTATTAAATAACAATAACAAATTGAGACTGTTGATAAATACAAAAAAAAAATATTGGTCTCGAGGTAGCGTGCTGCCTTGTCGCGCAGCGGGCCCGGGTTCGATACCCGGTCGGGACAGGCTCCTAGGTGAGTTTTTTTTCAGGATTTTTCCTCACCTGTAAGACAAATGTCAGGAAGCTTAGGGCCCAAGGTCCCCGAAATCATCCGGTCATCATCATCATCCTTATCATTATCATCATCATCCTTCACCGGTGTGGAAAGCAACGGGAAGCTACCACACCTATAATTCCCTACTAAAGCAGCAAAGCGTAGCATGAAAATCCTATGATTGCAGTGAAAGATCTGCCTTCGGACAGAATTACTATGGATGGATAGAAATACATTATATATTAGAAATGAACGGAACGGTTAATGACAAATTAGGAAAATTTTGAGAAGTTGCTAAATTCAAATACCTAGGAATAATTAAAATTGAAATTAATGAATAAGGAACAACGCCCATACTCTATTGAGTAGAACTAAGAAATTAGGACTGGAAGTAAACATTAATAAAATTGGATATATGGTCACACATAGGAATACTTTATCTAATGGAAATGGACGGTTAATTACAAATGAGGGAGATTTTGAAGAGTTGGCTGGCTTCAAATACCTGGGAGCTATAATTATAAACAAGAATGGGGTGTACAAAGAAATTAAACAATTCTGGAATTAGGTGCTATTATACATTACATGGACTCTTTGTCGTCCCAAGATCTCTCAATGAACGCTAAACTAAAAATATTTAAAAATTGTTATTCTCCCAGATATATGGATGCGAAACATGCACCCTTACTTTAAGGGAGAAGAAAATATTATAATAATTGAGAATTAACCTCTTAGCAATATTTTTGAACCAAAATGAGATGAACAGACAGGCGAATGGAGAAGACTTCATAACAGTAAGCTACCTTATCTTTGTAGGAAACGGCATGTAATAAATAGAGCCTGGATTCTTATGTAATTACATATTCTATTCCTTAGACATACAGGGACAGCAAATGTTTACGAATTCAAGCATGGACATTGCAGCATTCAAGTTTTGACCTTTTTTTTACACATTTTTGTGAATATTACGTATTTCATACAATACTACATAAGATAATGTTGAGTGATTCCGGGCTTTGTGGCCGTGGTCCATTACTGGTGTTCCTACCAGACATTTCTCCCTCAACTGCGGAGGGCATCTTCAGTGGCGAGTGCTTCTAGGTGATGTTTCCTGGTCGGAGGCTCGACTGAGAAATCACTCGGGCTCGAAGCCCGGAATCACTTAACATTATGATTACCGGCCGTGAAAGCCTGTATTCAACTACATAAGAGTAAATATTTTTCCATTTTTAGCTCAATTTTTTCTTTTAATTTTCTTTCCACTTTCTCTACAACTGTGTACGTGCATATATTTTCTTTGTTGTGCAGTGCTTACAATATCAAACTCATGTTAACAATTTGCTAAATATCTACTGTAGAGTACTTTGGAGCAAGCGGAGCAAAACATATTAGACGGAGGATCACTTGTGAGTAAAGTTAGCTAGTATTTATGTATAGCTCTTAATTACATATTTACTTGATATTATATATATTTAATTGCATCATCATGATGAAAAAATTCGTTTTAGACCACCTAACGAATGTGGTCATTCCACCGATGTTTTGGTCTTCCTTGGTCCCTCTGTTCAGTTCGAGTCTATTGGAACACCGATTTTGGAAGTCTATTTCTTTCCATTCTTCTCAGATGATTTTTCCATTCTTGTTGGTATTTTTCTGTATCTTCATCTAAACTTGGTACCCCAAATTTTTCTCTGATAATAGTGTGCTCTTGGTGATCCAGTCTATTAATTCCTAACAGTGAAAGTAAGTTTATAAGAATTTATTTATATTTAAAATTCAAATTTCACTTCCGTATTTTAGAGCAGCTTTTGATGTGATGTCATATAGGCCTAATTTTAGTTTTTTGTGTGTCACATGTTTACCAAAATGTCTTCTTATTACCACATTCATTTTATTATATTTTTGTAATTTTGAATCAATGTCACTCTTATGTTCTGAAAATACACTTCCTAAGTATGAGAAATCAGACACTTGTTCTATAATTTTTCGATCAATTTCAAATTTCACCCGTTGTATGTTTTTTCTACACGTTGCCATTGCTTTAGATTTTGAAGTAGAAAATTTCATATTATATTTGCTGGCAATTTCGAATAATTCATAAGCTGCTATTTTATTTAATTACGTTTTTACTATATTTAGCTACATACAGTATTTATGTACATATTTCTCAATTTGATACTACATAAAAATCCGGGCTGTATTCATAACACTAAATATTAAACATGCTGATGATGAGTTTAATGAGTTATTGAAAATCGTGGTATCCTCATTCGCGAATTAGGGTGAAGAATGGTTTAAGTCAATTTTTTTACTCTATTGCGCTTAGGAACTCATTCATTGACAGCTAATACTCACATCGTTTTGACCATATAACTTAGTTATTTTTATTCTTGGATCATAGGTTCCTTACCTCAATTTTTTGTCTAAGTCGCCTGTACAATTCTTGAAATTACTCCGGTGTAATTCATTAATTTCCTATGTATACAGGGCTATTGAGAAAGAAGGGAACAGACTTCAAACATTTATTTCTTCCAAAATACAAAAATATAAACACAATTCTAACGTTCCTGGAAAGAGAAAAGTTCAAATTTCACTATTTTGTGCATTCAATATGAGCACCATGTGTTACACGACATATATCAAAATGGTGGCTCATTTCTTGCCACGCACGAATCAACTGGTCCTTAGTTATCAAATTCACAGCCTCAACAATTCGATGTCGCAGATTTTCAGGCATAGGGGGACAAAAATGTCTTTTACATGAGCCTACATATAACAGTTACACGGGGTTAGGTCTGGTGACCTGGGAGGCCACCGGCGATGAAGTTGATCTTCTGCTGTTCCTCTTCCAATCCAACGTCCTGAAATGGTGTTATTCAGGTAACGTCAGACGTGGTTAGAGAAATGAGGCGGGGTACCATTATGCATAAAGATGAAGTTATCTGAGTAATCTTGAAGTTGAGGAAATATCCCGCTTTCAAGCATGTCACCGTTTTCTCCAAAAAGAAGAAAGGTCAATAAACTTTGTTTACAGATATGGCATAGAAGACATTAATCTCCGGTGAATCTCTTTCATATTCAATAACTGATATAGGATTTTCACTTGCTGTGATCGGAACTTCAAAATTTTCTCTTTCCAGGAACGTTGGAATTGTGTTTCTATTTTTTGTAGTTTGGAAGAAATAAAGTGAAGTCTGTTCCTTCTTTCTGAATAGCCCTGTATATACTTACAGTATGTAGGGTGTTCCAGAATAAGTATTACAGACTTCTAGGGGATGTAGAGGTGTTGTAGTAGATACAGTTTTGATGAGGAATCAATCTGGAAACGTAAAATTTCGACGTAAAATAGATTTGAATATCGAAACACAATGGGCTGATAACGTGTGTCTCATGTTTCGGAATAAGTATTACAGACTTCTAGGGGTTGTAGAGGGGTTGATAAGGAACCCATGTCCGGAAACATACCATTTTGATGTAAAATATATTTGAAGATAGAAACATAATGGGCTGATATTGTGTGTCTTATGTTTCAGAATAAGTATTACAGACCTCTAGGGATTGTACTACAAGTGTGGTTCCATGTGGCGACCCTGTTGTTCGTTGCACAAAGTGTATCTGCGACGCATGTTTTCATAAACGCGCTCCACAATACCTGGTGAGTGTTCAATAATTTCGGCTGCCGTCAGAATTCGTGTATGAAGATCTTCCTCCGACTCGACACGTGTAGTATCACCCCTAGAAGTATGTAATACTTATTCTGAAACACAAAACACACGATATCATAACCCATTGTGTTTCTATCTTCAAACTTTTATTATATCAAAATGGCAATTTCCGGACATGGGTTCCTTATCAAAAATGTTTCTACTGAGTCCCCTCTAGAACCCCGAGAAGACTGGAATACTTATTTTGAAACACCCTGTATACTAACAGGGGAACAAAGAAACCTACCTTAAAATTTCGTTCAGAGAAGCGGCGTGGTGTACCAAGGGCGTATAGAAAAGTGCTGTTATTAACTGAAAGAACGGGAATATACGCCATAATCCGGTAATGGCAACCCGCTGTACGTAGTAAATGGACTCCCTGCTTGACTTGGAGCGGAGTGGAGTGAGGCGGATGCAGCGCGGACGGCAGGATTATTCAATCCATCAAGTGAGGAGATGTATTACTTCCCTGTAGTTTAAATGAGATTTAGCGCTGGATTCAGTGCCTTGAAATTAAAAACGGCAGATCATTTTTGAACACTGCCTTGGTGCTCAACGCTTCTTTGGGAGAAACTTGCAGGTAGGTTTCGGCATGCACAGATTGACAGTTCCCTTGTTAGTTTAGAAGGGAACTAACAGGGCTGCATAGGTAGGTCTATTTCAAATAGAGAAATATTTGTGTATACTCCTGGATTGTCTAAATAACACATTTGGTTAATGTGTCTTCGCATAAAGATGAATATCTTGGGATCAAATGACGATTAAAGTAGAAATGGTTCTCTGTTGTTGTAAATTATTTAATGGAATTTGTTTTGTAAAAATGTTTTGGTAGAATCGTTTTCTGTGTTCTGTAGCTTGAAGTCAGAAACATTATGGAACCAGGTTCGACAATTTCCAAACGGTTACGCCTCAGGTTTAACATTTTATTTCGAGAATATTTTAGTGATAGTTGACCATGTTTGGTTCAAATTGACATGAACTCTAAATTGGATTGTTCAATATTCAATGCTAGGGAATGAATAAGATATCTAATCAACATTTTGTTCTATCAGAAAAAATGTACACAAGATAGAGACATTCATTGTTCCCTGGAAAGAACTTCATTGCCACTTCTCCACTCTCGTGTAATCAGTTTCGCTCCATTTCAGTTTATCTGCCCCGGTGATTATGTGACAGTTTGCAGCCCCGGAGATGATGTGACAGATTGCATTAATGTATATCATAGATTTTCTCACATCGTCCCTCGAACAACGGACGCGTCTAAAGAAGGGTTTTAGAAGGGTATATAACAAATTGATTTGTTTAGAGAAACCTTTGTATTAAAAAGAAATCTAGGGTAAAGTGGGGGAATTCCGATCACGATTTTATCCAGAAACCATTACTAGAGCCTCGTTCTGCATATTGCTGACATCTTCTGCAAAATGTAAAAAAAAAAAAAATGTGTCTAATGTTAATTGTACTTGAGAAGGATCACTACAATTTGGTGGACATTTTATGTTTCGTATATTTTTCTTGTAAGGAAGCTAAGCTGACTTATGCCAGGTAAGTTGGACCCTTATCAACTAAAAAATGTATTCATTTTTCAGATTTTGAAAACAGAGTGAATATTAATGTGAAATAATTGCTTACAATTTTAACATATAACTCCAATACGAAATAATGCCAAATTATTTCCAACATGGCACGTTCGGATAACTCCGATCAATACTAATCCGAGTGATGAAAGTGATTCATTGTTCGATTTTTTATTTTTATTCTTAACGTAAAAACAATGAGAATAAGCACCTGATGAAAGATTTAAAAAAATTGTAATAATAAATCGTGATGTCAGACAAGGGTGTCCTGTATCACCGTTTCTTTTTAAGTTATATATAGACGAAGTAATGTTAAAGTGGCAGATTAATTTATCTAAACATTTTAAAATAAATAATATATTGGTGGATAGAATATTATTTGCGGATGATCAAGTAGTGATTTTCAGTTCAGAAGATAATCTATAAAGAGCAATTTTCAATTTGGAAAGAATAAATGCCAATTATAATTTTAAAATTTCAAAGAATAAAAACTAAAATTTTAGCATTTAAAAGACATGATACCATAACATCAAAAATAGTAATTGATAATAAAATTCTAGAGCACGTGAATAGTTTTAAATATCTAGGTTTCAATTTATCATATGTTAGAATTGAAGATATTAATGACAAAATAAATAAATTTAATCTAAAGTGTGGCACTATTAAAATAACCCTTAAAACATGAGAAAATAAATTAAAATGAAATTTTATGAACTGATGGCTGTTCCTGTATTGATGTATGGATCAGAATGTTGGACGATCACTAAAAGACAAGAACAAAGATTGGAAGCAACTGAGATGAGATTTTTAAGAAATATAGCAGTATATTCTCTGCTGGATAAGAAAAGAAAGGAACTAAATATTTTCAAACTTACAGACCGAATAATTAAATATAGGAACGCCTGGAAAGAACATGTTGATATAATGCCAGAAGAAAGATTTCCAAAATTATTGCTAAATTATAAACCACATGGAAGGAGAAATATTGGACGCCCACACACAAGATGGTCTGAACAATTTTAACAATTCTACCTTTCATGAAACCGGAACGAGCCAAAAGGCTTAATCCCTAGATGATGATGACGATGAAAAATACATGTTGTGATGTAGATCGGGACAGGAATTGTGGTACAGGTCCACTTCATGTTCGGAAGGTTTATGCAGAATGCAACAATATAATTTTTGTTCGGAGAGACAGCAACTTCTATGTTTTTGGGTATTTCAGATTTTTCTTTAGCTTTCAATAAAAGGTAATCGGAATTACCCGTGTGACTGGGGGGGGGGGAACTCCGATCAAACCCATGTACTAAAATACATATTTTGTCAAGTTAGTTGATAGTATATTTGTATTCTTTATGCTTATCTAAGTAAGTAGTAGAACAGTAAATAATTCCAATTTTTTTCAGTTCCCTTTAAGAATAATATTAGTCATTCGACTGGTTATTTTCCCACTTCACCCTATTTAAAATAAAGTTTTCTCTCTATCGATATGAGTTAACTAGGACGAATAATTCAGATAATCGTTCTTTAGTGTTAATGGAAACTATGTGATTATCTGCAAGACTTTTGTTTGATAGGTGCACAAGAACTAATCTTTGGAAAATGTCTTTGTAATATTAATTCTGCCCCGAGAGGCAGGCATCGGTGTTGTATCATTAATGGGAATTTGAATTACCGTCACTAAAGCACAAGCTCTAGCGATGCGAGGAGTGATGTAGGATGGATATAAAATGGATGAGGTGAGAATACGCATTATGTCACCTTCATAAGCCTTCACAGATGTAGACATAATCTGTTCTCTATTACTAGTTGGAATTATATCCATGAGATGGTGAATCAGTCCTTTAGACAAGACTTAAATATTCAATATTTTAACGCGTTACCGAAATAAATTTAATTATATGACATTATAATATTAACCTGGGTAATGACCAACAAATTACAAAGTACAATACAAAGCGTAGAAATGAACTTTCTTAGAAGAACGAAAGGCTGCACAAGAATGGATCGGATAAAGAATGAAGATATAAGAACAGAGTTAAATATATATCCATTGAATGGTAAAATCAAAGAATATAGAGAAAAATGGTTTAGACATGTAGAGAGAATGAACGTAACAAGATTACCAAAAGCAGCATTTAACTAGAAACCAAGAGGTTCAAAAGGAATGTAGGAAGGTCAGTGAAAAGATGGACAGAACACCTGTGAGGAGGAACAGGCAATTTGCATAGCCCGTGAAGTGAAGAAGACGAAGAAGAAGATAATTATTAATTTCTTGAGGATAACAGCAATATGTTCAAAATTGAAAAAAGTCATAAGAGGAAAATTATTAATAAATATCCAATGTGTACATTGTGTAAGATATAAGCAATTAAATTGGCATGGGCAATTACGATGAATGCAAGAAGAAAGGTTACCCAGAAAATATTGGAATGAATCCACCTGGAAGAAGAAAGAAAGAAAGAAAAAGATCGAAACTCACGGGTGTGAGGATTAAGAGCTGGAATGAGAACAAAGAGGTCTGGAGGACATGGATTAGAAGGATAGGGACGAGTGGAGAAGGAAAATAAAACTTTAGGCACAGAAAGGTGTGTAAACATTGAATATCTGTATATAAATAAAACTGAATAATGCAGATTACATCTAAAGAATACAACAATAAAAATACACAGCTTATTGGATACAATTAAAGGTTTTATAGGTAGTTTTCTAAACCGTTACTTATTGAAGCTACAACATTTTCTTATGTTACTGGGCAGGCCTCGGTTCAAACCGGCCGATATTCCATGATAAAATTTCTTCCCCATGGGGATTCGAACCAGTACAAATCCCAGAAATATGTACTAAGCCTTTAAACCACTCGGCTTCGGCACGCGACCTATAGCTTTAGAAGTTTTTTTTCTTTAATTCGAGTGCAATTGATTAATTTGTTTTCATCTAAAAAAGTGTTGATATTTACTTTGTTTCTGTTGGTATTGATGAATAATGCAAGTGAATAATCTGTGATAGTTACATAAATCTTACGCGACCGAGTGAATGGCCAAAGCCTCATTGTTCTTAATTAGTGTTACGAGAGAATTGGTATGCGACAGTTAGCAGTAAATAACAGATATATCTGCCAATTGAAATACAGATTTTACACCATGTACCTTTCTGTTTTCCTATTCATCTCATTATTAATTCAGTGAACTGGATATAGCTGTAACATTATCCAACACCTGGTACAACGTGGCCAAATAAATAATGTATAAATCTGGTATTATCGTTTTCAATTTGGACAGCTACCGCCATGTTCGTACCTTCCACTCATATGTCTCGTATTGAAATTCCTAGGAAGAAGGTAATTTTATATATCCGGTTTTTATTGAATGTTTACTTATACTTAATATTTTGTCTATTTTGTTCGTTCAATTTAGGATAAATGAGTAGATATTATATTATATTGTACACCTACCATGTTATATTTTCTCTTGCATCAGGGAATACCCGACCTAAATAAAAGTTTACTGAAAATTTGCTTAAATAATGATGATAATATATATATATATATATATATATATGAATGTATAACTGTCTGTCTGTTTGTCCTTTATGCGCTGCCATACCGTTCATCCGATTGTGATGGGCTTTTTTGCAAAATGTTCAGGAGTTTCTCGCAAACGTTTTAGGCTATAAGAGAGTTGTAATACTCAACTCCTTCATTCTTAAAAATAATCCTTTGTAGAGAAAAAGTTTTTCGGAATATTTTGGACGCTTAAATGGCTTACGCTGCCTAAACCGTAACATATACTTCAAATTAATGTACACAGAATTGAATATCTGGCGACAGCATATGTTTATCTTTTACGGATAACTCACAATAGCCATTTTTATCTTTCAGCTCATTGATGCCAACAAAAAACCGATGTGACTAGATTCCCGGGCAAGCATAGCAGCGCAAAGCGGACTTTGTTTTACGGATAACTCTCAATAACTATGTTTGTCTTTCAGCTCATTTAAGCCAAGATCTTGATAAATAGATTCCCGGACATCACCGAGTAATCAGCACTGGGTATCTAAAATAATTACGATATCAATTTATAATTATTTTTCTTTTTACTTATTCAACTAAACATAAAAACACATTCAATTTATTTAGGCGTAGCAACGCTCTCCGGGTTTTAGCTATTAATATGCAGGGTGTATTCAAATTAGGCCGACAAACTTTAGGAGCAGATAGTTAACCTTCATTGAAGTATATTTTGTTAAGGAACCTATAGGTTGAGACGTTTCGTTTCAGTACAAGAAGAGTCTCAGAGGACGGGATGGAAGGAAGTTGGTACGAGCAAATATCAAGACATTCTGTGTCACATAATTCTGTGTTAATCCAACTACTTTATAGTCAAGAAGAAACAAGACGTTCTTAATTCTAAAAAAATAATAAATAAATACAATAAAAACACACTCACTTCAGCGTTGCATTGTCAGGATGGATCTAGTTTATTGTCCCATCACAACAAGTGCTGGAACACTTGACATCCAGACAAACAATGCATCAATGTGCCATACTTTGTCGTACCCTTCCAAAGATGCCTGGGGTTTCTTTTATTTCAGCTGCTGCGCTGAGAATGCGCGCTACAAGATCTTCCTCAGTGTCAATATCGGTTTCATAAACCATAGCCCCACAAAAAAAAAATCTAGGCAGATCAGGTCAGGCGAGCTTGTCGGTCAAGCAGTAGGCCCACTCTACCTATCCAACAAATCGTACCAATCGATGTAAACAAACTTGCTGTAATAGGTTCTGAATGCTACTGAGCTCAGGAAATAAACAAACTCAGCGATAGTAGTAATGACTAATGACAAACCCCTCTTGGACTGAAATGAGTGTTTATTCGTTTCCTTCAATCCCTTCCTGTATGATCCATCTAGCCCTACAACGAAGCGTTTCAGTCCATAGGTTCCTTAACAAAATATGCTTCAATGAAGGTTATCTGTCTGATCCCAAAGTTTGTCGGTCTAATTTAGAAACACCCTGTATGTACAGACATTCATAGTGGAGTAATTCCATATGTGACTGACTGACATTTACAATACACTTTTGCAACAATATGGTTGCATAAATATTACAATTGATTGAAATTAGGGGTGTTATCTACGTGATATGATAGAGGAATAGTGTGTGGTTAAGACTGTACTTAAATATACAACTTTTGAAGAAAAACAGTGCTATTTATTATCTATCAAAGTATGTGTAACTGACTGACATAAATGTCAACTCATCATGCAGCTTAACATGTTCATCTGCATCATGCTCTGAAGTGTGATTCCTAATTCAATTTTTCAAAATATCGTTTGGAGGACACATTTCAAGTTATATTCTCAATAAAAAACGAAACAAAAATCGCAATTAAGACTAGAGTTATAACCTAATATATGATGTGTGACTGACTGACTACATTCTGTGACTGACTGACATATCTGAATTTTATTTTGACTTTAATATTCTGGAGCTGCAAATATTATACAAATATTAAAAATAATATGAAATTATAATAGATACGTCCACCGCTGTGGTCTCGAGGTAGCGTGCTGCCTTGTCACGCAGCGGGCCCGGGTTCGATCCCCGGTCGGGACAGTTTTTCTGGGTGAGGTTTTTATCGGGTTTTTTCATCACCTGTAAGATAAATGCCAAGAAAACTTTAAGGCCCAAACGGTCCCCGAAACCATATGGCCATCATCATCCTTATCATCATCATCATCATCATCCTTCACCGGTGTGGAAAGCAACGGGAAGCTACCACATCTACAGTTCCCTAGTAAAGCTGCAAGCATAGCGTCAAAATGCTATGATTGCAGTGAAAGACCTGCCCTCGGACAGAATTACTATGGATGGATAATATATAAAAAGCGATAATATGGAGATGAATAAAGAACTTCACTCCTTTTATCATATATAGGAAATGTACAATTTGATAGCTGTAAAAATATTAAATAAATAGTGTAATTTATTTTACTTGGTTACCAAGTATCATTTTAAATTTCACAAAATAAAGAAAATATTAACTTTTTAACAACGTAGGGTCTTCTCTATAGTTAAATGTGCCTAATATGGGTATCATTTTATTACAACCATATTAACTGATTAAAATTTATCTGAAACTGTTAATGGATTGGACCATTAAAATAAATAAAAATGCCGATATGGAATTTGCATTGTTCGTTCCAGATCACTAAAATTAACTTACTTCACGCATCTCAACTATAAAGACAAAAAAAAAATAACGAAAAAGTACAGTACACAAATTATTGAAATTTGTATTTAAATATGGACAATTCTGTTATAATTCTTTCAAAGCAACTGATTACAAATTATTTTGCTGACATGAGTTCTATTTTTAAACTAAACAATCGAAAGAAATCTCTTACAACGCGCGAAATCTTACTCTATGTTTGTCTGTTTGCAGCAGGTGCACATAGTACAGTGTTGTCATACGTATTTTCACTGTTGTTTCCAATAATAATATTTTACACTACAGGTTATGCATACTTAATCACATATACTCCACGCCAATTGTATTTTTTATACAAGAAACTTCATCATCATCATCATCATCTTCATTCATGGATTAGGTCTGTTGACCCGTTCCGACTTCAGCCCATCTCTTTCTAGGTCGTTAATACAAGAAACTTCATATGATTAAAACTGTTTTTGCAATTAACAAGCATGACTCTGTTTCAATGTGGCAACATCGCACTGTGAATCCCCGATAATACGGCACACGTGTCATGTCAAAGGTCAAACTAATGCGTGAACCTTTCAGGTTCAAGGCCTTCCACACACATATTTTCTAAACATATATGAACCGCGCACCTGCTTCTAATTCCACTGACTTAATAACATACATATTGAAGAATCGCATAATGAAAAATTATTTAAATGCCATCAATACAAATATAAAAATGTAATTAATATAATTAACGTAATTACTTTACAAGACACTTTCGTTAATACTTTTTGTTAGTTATGTGCCGATAACGTAGAATTCCAGAGGAAATTTGGATCCATCAATTATCGTATTGTGTACAATAATGTTTGTATGTTTTATGTGACTGACTGTAGCTTACCCTTAATAATTATAGGGCGCATTTTAATTATCTAGAATATTATAATACAATTACTAGTTTTATAATCAGGAAGGACCGAAATATGGTATAACAAAAGAGTCGGTGAAACAAAACAAATTTATACAGTGAAATCGTAAAACAAAATTTCGTTTAATTTTGCATGTGTTTTCAGGTTTCGGAATATATCATGTTCTACTATTAATTTAGATAAGGGAGGAAAGGAGATTACAAGTATTTGAGAATAAAGTACTTAGGAACATTTTTGGACCAAAGAGAGATGAACAGACAGGTGAATGGAGAAGACTACATAACAATGAACTACATGGTCTTTATAGGACGCAAGATATAATAAGAGCAGTTAAGTCTCGTAGACTGCGATGGGCAGGACATGTTGCACGTATGGGGAATGAAAGACTTTCATGGAGGCTTCTTGTAGGAAAGCCAGAGGGAAAACGCCCAGTTGGTAGACCAAGAATGAGGTGGGAGAATAACATTAACTATGATTTGGGGGAAGTAGATTATACAGGGAATGATTGGAAAGCATTAGCTCAGGATAGGGATGTATGGAGAGCTTATGTCCGCGCGGCCATGAACCTATGGGTTCGATAGTGCCAGTGAGTAAGTATAATCCATATTTCAAACATTAACTTCTATAATCGGAAAATTTCATCTGCAAAAAAAAAATATCTCCTCGAAAAAAATACTCCTGCGCCAATTTCAAAATTTTCACATCGGTATGACATTTTCATATAATTACTCTACATTTAAATCCTTTCGCTGGCTGTCTTTTAGCTCAAATTGTCACAGAAGAAGGGCCAGTAACTATTTAATGAAACAGCTGAGCCGAACAGTCTACCAGATTTCCTAAACCATGTTTATGTTAATACACAGCGCAGTCCAGCAAGCAACTGACTGCGTTATGCGTATTAGCAATATAAGTGAGGGGACAAAAAGTCAGTCAGTCACGGGACTCCAGCGGGAAAAATAATGACTTTACAAGAAAATGTCATGTATACTACTTTTTTGTTAGTTGTGTACCGATAACGTAGAATCTAAGAGGAAATTTTAATCCATCAATTATTATGTTGTGTTCAGTAATTTTTATCCGTTTTCTGTGACTGACTGACCATAACTTACAGTTAACAACTATAGGACATATTTAAGGTATATAGAATATTAGAATCCAATTAATATTGTTTAATTTACGACCAAGTAGGACCAAAGTATGGTTTAACAAAAGATTTTGTGAAATAAAACGAATTCTTACGACCAAATCATTAAACAAGAAATTGGTAAAATTTTGCGTATTTTTTCAGGTTTGGAATATGACAAGTTCTACCGCTATTATTAGATTAAAATAATGCACATTTGAAACATTTTCTTATAGAATTATAAAATTTGATATTTACATATATATATATATTACATCAACAGATTTATTCCTGCGTCAGTTTCAAAATTTTCACCTCGGTATAACATTTTCGTGGAATCGCTTAGTGATATTCGGAAACAAAGGTTAAATTTTTATGAACATATTAAACGAAATAACTCAAATAAACTTTCAAAACAAATAATGGAATTCTACGAAAATAGAAGTAAAGCACCAGTGGATACTCTAAAATGGATTGGTGAAGTATAAAAGGGACTTAAATTGGTAGGAATTGCTCAAGAAGATACCATATACAGATATATCTTTAGAATTAAGATGCATAAGTTGCATGCTGACCAAGCGAACGAACCCAAGGGGAAAAAAAAAACTGGAACAACGTGGACAGAAGAGAGAAAAAAAGCCCATAGCCAGAAAACGAGGGAAATGTGGTGTGAAAGGAATCACCTATAAGTACTTTGCGTAGTCCAACAAAGGCTCAGTCGCAATAAAAAAAGTAAAGCTTTATTTAAGCTGGCACAGTTAAGGCCGTTAAGTCCTTCTTTTCCACTCAACTAGCGACTAAGATAATACATTTGTAGGCTCATTTTTATTATTATTTTATATTTAGTACTACGGATATGGGATGAAAACATCAAAAAAGTAATTGATGATAAACGTGAAGCATACAAAAATTCTTGTCTATAAAAAAATATGAAGATAAAGTAGAGTATCATAGGAAGAGAGCCATAGC
The DNA here is from genome assembly GCA_030220185.1 of Diploptera punctata. Lineage (NCBI taxonomy): Eukaryota > Metazoa > Arthropoda > Insecta > Blattodea > Blaberidae > Diploptera > Diploptera punctata. The sequence goes on from JASPKZ010006078.1 coordinate 119,882, forward strand.
TAAAAATGAAGTTCGCAAAAAACATAGACAAAGCTGGGAAAAAATTGTATCATTTTTGGAAAATTATATCAATGGGCCTCAACCAAAAATATATAGTTTTAAAAAATTTAAATAATGATTCAAAAGAAAATGAAAATTTAAATTGTATATCTAAAGAATCTTGGCTTAACTACTTTCATCATTTATGGACACAAAATGATGATTTATTACAAATACCAATCTCTAATAACACTGCTTTGGAACAAATTTCTATAGATGAATTAACTGATGTTGTTAAATCATTAAAAAGTAACAAAGCTCCCGGAGAAGACCACATTAATCAAGAATTATTTAAATTTTCAACTAAAAATTTTTTAGACAGATTTCTTATTCTCCTTAATATGACATGGGAAGGACAAGAACCACCACAAAGCTGGAACAAATCCATTGTAATACCAATCTTCAAAAAAGGAAGTCGCCAAATCAAAGATAACTATCGTGGAATTAGCTTGTTAAACTCTGGATATAAAATTTATGCTAATATAGTTAAGAATAAATTGAAAAAAAATGAAAATATAATTGGAGAAGAGCAGAATGGATTCAGAAAGGGTAGATCTTGTACAGATGGATTCTTCACTCTAAAACTACTATTAGAAAAACACAAGGAATTCAATATAGAAACTCATATCGCCTTCGTTGACTTCATAAAGGCTTTTGACAAAGTAGACAGAAATATATTACTACAAATTTTACAACAATATATTACTAATATCTTCAACATCTATGAAGATAATGAAATCTCTGTTAAACAAGATGGCAAATTATCTTCTTGGAAAAAGATCAACACTGGAGTAAGACAGGGATGTGGACTTTCACCGGTGCTTTTCATTATATATATATATATATATATATATATATATATATATATATGAATAAATTAATAAACGAATGGAGGAAAACACAACGAGGATATATACCCATCAATAGGAACCTCAAACTCGATGCTATTCTTTTTGCAGACGATGTAGCTCTTCTGGCACTTTCCGAAAATTATTTGGAACGATCAATTTTGATTTACAAAAAATAGGTGCCAAATTTAATATGGAAATATCAATTAACAAACTAAAATTACGGCATTTCATGGGAAGGACCCCATACAAAGTAAAATCTGTCTCCAGAATAAAATTTTAGAGAGATCTAATCAATTTAAATATCTTGGATATTATCTCTCTATCTGGAATGAAAAGGATATTCCTGAAAAAATTACTAGTTATAATAAAAGTTTGGGAATTATTAATCAAGTTATGAAACCATCCCTTGTACAAAAAAACACCAGATTACGTTTATATAACACTTTGGTTAGACCAGTGTTGACCTATGGTAGTGAAGCATGGACACTAAACATGAAAGCAGAATAACGGCTTGTGAAATGAGATTCATGTGCAGAACAGCGGGTTACACCAGATGGGATCGGAAAAGGAACACCGATATCTTAAAAGAATTGAAGACTACGCCAATTTTGGGATGTATTAAACAGTACCAACTAAATTGGAAACACCATCTTGAAAGAATGAGCTCAAATCGGGTCCCCAAAGTTGTTTTTAATTATATACCAAGAGGACGAAGATCACTGGGCCGTCTTATGAAACGCTGGAAGGAACATTTTTTATAGGATCGTAATAGGCCTTCGCCTAATACTTGGAAGGAAGAAGAAGGAGAAGAAGAAGATTTAGTACTTTCATTATGAAGTCAATAAAATGTTGAATGAAATTACAGATATAGCTATTAATAATGGTAATAATTAATAATAATAATAATAATAATAATAATAATGGTAATAATAATAATGATAATAATAATAATAATAATAATGGTAATAATAATAATGATAATAATAATAATAATAATAATAATAATAATAATAGTAGCAACAACAACAAATTCAGGCGTGCTTGCTCAGGTGGTAGCATGACTGCTTCTTGACTAGCATTTCCGGATAAAATTAACTGACTCAATACAAGATCTAACCTAGAGACTCAAGGCCACGCGGACATAAGCTCCCCATACATTTCTATCCTGAGCTAATGTTTGTAAGATTATTATGTATAACGATGGCCACTTTCCCTCTGATTTTCCTACAATAAATTTACATGCCGCTATTTCATTCCCCATGTCTGTTGTAATAACATTTGGTTTCCAATAAAGATCACGTAGCTCACTATTACGTACTTTTTTTCCATTCACTAATATGTTCGTCTCTGACTTTTGTCCAAAAATATTCCTATGAACTTTTTTCAAATATTCGCAAAATGTTCTCCACCCCTAAAGTATGATACTATGTTTTATATTAATATATAACTAAAAGAATATTCATTCTATATATTTTTAGTTCAACATTTTTTAAGATAAGTGGGTTAACAAGAGTCCATCTAATGCAGAATAGCTTGCGTTTCCAAGGATGAGTCTACGTTAGTACAACTCTTGCTTTAATCCGTTGTGAAGTTCAAAGTAAAATAATAATAATTAATAATAATAATAATAATAATAATAATAATAATAATAATAATAATAATAATAATAATAATACTTTTATTATTAATAAATATATTTCATAGTTTCATTAACAGTTGTATATTTTTTTCTCATGTGATATTAATTTAATTATAGTTGATTCATAAATTTTAATCATCATCATCACTCCAAGGATTAGGCAATTGCCCGTTCCGACTTCATAATGTATCAGTCCAACTTTTCTAGGTTTCCCGACATCACGTCTTCTTCTTTCTTGATAATTTCATACTACCCTAGCAGTGGATATCTATCCTTTCTCATTCAATTCATGTGATCAATCCACTTTTGTCTATAATTCGTGACCTTATACAATAAAATGTATATACCTTTTTTATTTTTGTATTTTTCTACTCCGTCTTCCTCAATTTTTCTTTATTATACCATGTATCTTATTTTTGTGAAGCTTTTCTAAAATTTTATTTCATCCTCATTACATTTGTTGCATTTCATTTAATATTAATCGTATTAATACAACAAATGTCATGAAGATGAAATAAAATGTTCGAAAAGCTTCACAAAAATACGATATATGGAATAATAAAGAAAAATTGAGGAAGACGGAGTAGAAAAATACAATAATAAAAAGGTATATACATTTTATAATAAGGAATATGGTGTAATAAAAAATAAAATATAAAATAAATGTAAGTATAGATTTATACAGCGAGATCAGTATAATATTGGACAGCAGACGCGGAGTTTGTGCTGTGTGATAACGAAGGTTTACACGTGCAGATACAGGACGTGAAATCATTCACGGTCACAGTCAGATAATGTACTTTGAGTAGATAAGGCTCTCGGTCGCTTTTCCTTGTGAACTGAATGACGTGTGTATAAGTCATTTCAAATTTAAAAATGTGTATCTTCTAAAACAGGCGTGTATAAGTGTAAACTAAATGGCGTGTGCATAAGTGTAAACTGTATAATGATTAATAATTTTTCTACTGAACAACGTGTATTTATTTGTGATCAATATTTGTTAACTCGTCCACCGCTGTGGTCTCTAGGTTGCGTGCTGCCTTGTCACGCAGCGGGCCCGGGTTCGATTCCCGGTCGGGACAGGCTCCTGGGCGAGGTTTTTTTCGGGGGTTTTCCTCACCTATAAGACAAATGTCAGGACGTTAAGGCCCAACGGTCCCCAAAAATCACGGCCATCATCATCATCCTTATCATTATCGTCATCATCCTTCACCGGTGTGGAAAGCAACGGGAAGCTACCACACCTATAATTCCCTAGTAAGGCTGCAAAGCATAGCAGAATTACTATGGATGGATGGATGGATTTTTTTAACTCAGTCTGCCAGCCAAATATGAAGACTTTTTGAAACACGATTCCCGAGTGTAAAATTCCGTCACGTTTAACAGTACATAATCTGTACAAACACATTTTATAAAGAGGTATCCAAAATGTATGGACAACGAAGGTGAACAGTTCCAGCACCTGCTTCAGTAAAGTTGGTAAGTACGACAATTTGTAAAATAGTTACGAAAATGTGTGTGGTTGTATCACCGCGATCCTACGCTGTCCGTTCCCCGCCGCGAGTGCGTCAGCAGTGTATAGTGAAATCCCCGCGTCTGCTGTCCAGTGCTATACTGATCGCACTGTACAATAAACGCTGCACTTTTAATTCTTATCTTATATTTTCAATTCTAATTCTTTAAAGTTTTGTACATCCTTTAACTTGTTTGAGGAACCTCATTTCCGCCGTCTGTATTCTATCTTTCTGTTTTTTCGCTGAATCCAAGTCTCACATCCATACATTATTGTAGGAATTATCTTAACTTTATACATTTTTGGTTTTGTTACTTTTTAATTTTATTCTTGAACGTTCTTTCTATTTTCCACATGCCGTCTGAAATTTAATAAAATAATATAATCCTGGTATATGCAAAAGAAGACCTTAAGATCTAAACTTCATCAGTTGAATTCTCAACAATTATTATTATTATTATTATTATTATTATTATTATTATTATTATTATTATTATTATTAACTAACTAACTCACTGACTCTATCGAACCCGTAGGTTCATGGCCGCGCGGACAACAGCTCTCCATACATCCCTATCCTGAGCCAACGTTTTCCAATCATCCCCTGTATAATCTACTTCCTTCAAATTAATGAATAATGTTATTCTCCCACCTCATTATTGGTCTACCAACTGGGCATTTTCCCTCTGGTTTTCCTACAAGAAGCTTCCATGCACCTCTTTCATCCCCCATAAGTGCTACATGTCCTGCCCATCGCAGTGTACGACACTTAACTGTTCTTATTATATCTGGCTTCCTATACATACTGTATCATGTAGCTCACTATTATGTAGTTTCCTCCATTCACCTATCTGTTCATCTCTTTTTGACCCAAACATTTTTCTAAGAACTTAATTCTCAAATACTAGTAATCTTCTTTCCACCCATTATTATTATTATTATTATTATTATTATTATTATTATTATTATTATTATTATTATTATTATTATCACTCTAAACACATTCCATTCCATTTTCTTAGTTTAACCTCTCATCGTATACGTATTATTTAGATGCCACACGCCACCCGAGAGGGAATTTAAACTATGGATCACACGCCTGGTTATTTGACCACACAGTGACTTGGAGAATTATCAGCTCAATGTCAGGGCCTCCTCCGATACAAACTCCTAACACATAAGAGATAATAACTATCATGAAATAGTATATTACGATGCGAGGTTGGAAAGTGGGTTTTACAGAAGCGAGGTACTGTTTACAAACGGAGCGATTACTGAGGTTTTTAATTTCCGATATTCTGTATAAAACACTTCACAAACGCGCGTTGTACATTTTTTTTGCGCGGTGGTGTTTTCAAATAATAAATAATAGTAAAATAATAAAATATTTGTTGGAAATATTTGCGTTCATTATAAACAACTGACTAACGTTAACATTGTGGCCAATGTTTATTGGTTGAGACTACAGCAGGCCGTAACACCAATCAGTTATAAAATGGCGGCACGTACGTATTTATTGTTTTATATTGTTTCAAATAATGTTCAGTTCATTTAAAATACAGTGATTTGTTTCGTATAATGTATATTAACACTACCTTTTGGATATATTTTTGTATATACATTGTACGTAGTATACATAAAGGGCAGTAGTTTTACTTCCATGCACGAGGTTTGTAATATGTAATATTACAGTATAGTTATCTAGGTTGGCAACGCCGAAATATAGAAGTTGAACTTTCAATCGTGGTCGTCATTCTTGTAAGTATGAAATAAAGTACTATCGCGCAAAATTTATATTATTGCTCACTAATTGTATCGTTAAATAATAGTAGTAGCAAAACCTTGTCTCTCATTGAGACTTAGGCGCTCTCCCTCTACAGGCAAGAAATTCAACCATACTAATTTACACTTGTTTTCGGATAGATGTCATTGAGTGGTCCGGGGTCAGCATTCCGCCTCATAGTGACATCTAGGAAACCAATGGAGTACTAGGATGGGTACATTCGGTAATTTTGCCCAGAGATCTTTTTATCCAGGCTTGTGGTTCTTTTATGAGCCTGAAAATCTTCAGACTCGAGACATACGGCTTAAAGCCCCTCCCGGAGTACTTGTCCTTTGGATTATTCCATCCTAAAAATCCTTGGACCGGTTTTGAACCTGCGTCTCTCGGAACTTGAGGCAAAAAAATATAACCACTAGCCCACAGTGGCCGAGATAAAGGTTTCAATTCCTTCACTAAAACAATTGTTTCCAAATTATGGTATTTTAATTCGATTTTCAAAAACTTTAAAAATTGGATTGGGAACCAAAAGAGTAGTAGGCCTATGTGGTCAAATCAGGAAAAAAATATGCTCTATATACATGCTCCATTTATAATTTCAGTTACGTTACATAAGTATACACTTAGTCGAAATTTGAATTTTTCATAATATTAATTTTATGAAATTTAAATAAATTACGTTTTAAATGAAAGCTACATTAATAGGCCTATAAGTTACATATTTAATTTCTTGCATACCTACATCGTTACAATAATAAAACAGTGAAAAGAGGAAAATAAAGAATAATAATTAAATAATAGAAATAGACAAGTAGAGGCTGCTGAAATGAAGATGTTGAGAGAAATAGCAGGATACCAAAGGACAGATAAAAGAAAAACGAAGATATAAGATCAGAACTTTATATTTATTTAATCTCTGTGAAAGAATACAATATTATCAAAATGCTTATCTTCAGCACGTATTACGAATGAACGAACCGCGCATACCAAGAATAATGTATAATTATAAACCAAAAGGGAGAGGAATGTTGGGAAGACCATTGAAGAGATGGAAGGACCAATTCGACCTATAATGAGATCGGAACAGGCCATTGGGCTTAATCCTTGTTGTTGATGATGATGATGATTAAATAGACAGGCATGGCTAGTTAAGGGTGTTGAACGCAGGACTTCAATATCCGGCAGGAAATGCTTGTTAGTAGAAAGAAAATATTTTGCATACATCATGAGTTTCCACATATTATGGGAATTTTGTGTACATGATAACTGCCACATACCGGATATTACCATATTTGGTCTTTTAGAAAAAAAACATGAATTATAAAATATGCGCATGATTTGACCACTCACATACAGGTAATCCCGCCCAAAACGAAGTTTATAAATAAGCCCTATATCAAGGGGAGCGTAACTTTTTGCAATCAGAATCTCCAACAGAAAACAGGGAGTGCCGTAAACTCGTCAACGAGGGTCACCTGCGCTGAGGGACAATGTCAGAGCTGTGGGACAGGAACGACGCCAGAATTCGGGGTCGGCGGCGGTGTCAGGGCAGAGGGTCAACGGCAACGCCAGGACTGAAATCAACACTAACGACAGCACGATGTTGGGCGCATTGTTGGGTGTTTTAATGACAGCCATCTGTAAGTGATGGTTCATTTTCGGATAGCTAAATACACCTGGATTCACCTCTCATAATTAGTTTAGGGAATAATATATGTAGTGGATGTAGATTCCCTCCATGGCATCTTTACCTTGTCGTGGTGGAGTAGCTTGCGTGCTTAAATGATCCTAAGAGCTATGCCGGCGATAGCATTGCTGCCGATAGGGTTACCCATGCCGGACTGGTCGAAGGTGATAAGCCAGACGAAAAAAGTACCTTGGTCGAAAGAGTGACTATCTTTCACCGTAAAAATACAACCGTCAAGAAATGCGGACATGGGTTCAACTGGGGTAAAATTTTCCGGAGGTCAAATAGTCCCCCATTCGGTTCTCCGGGCGGGGACTACTTCAGGGAACCCATGCCAAAGGCTCAAACACAATTCATTATATAATGGAAATGGACAACTAATTACAAATGAGGGAAATTTTGAGGAAGTGGCTGAATTCAAATACCTAGGAACAATAAACACAAATAGGAATGAGATGCACAAAGAAATTAAACATAGGCTCAATTCTGGAAATGCGTGCTATTATGCATTGCAGAGACTTTTGATGTCTGAACTCCTTTCAAAAAACGTTAAACTGAAAATATTTAAAACTATTATTTTACCAGTTATATTATATGGCTGCGAAACATGGACTCTTACTTTAAGGGAGGAAAGGAGATTACAAGTATTTGAGAATAAAGTACTTAGGAACATTTTTGGACCAAAGAGAGATGAACAGACAGGTGAATGGAGAAGACTACATAACAATGAACTACATGGTCTTTATAGGAAGCCAGATATAATAAGAACAGTTAAGCCTCGTAGACTGCGATGGGCATGACATGTTGCACGTACGGGGAATGAAAGACTTGCATGGAAGCTTCTTGTAGGAAAGCCAGAGGGAAAACGCCCAGTTGGTAGACCAAGAATGAGGTGGGAGAATAACATTAACTATGATTTGGGGGAAGTAGATTATACAGGGAATGATTGGAAAGCATTAGCTCAGGATAGGGATGTATGGAGAGCTTATGTCCGCGCGACCATGAACCTACGGGTTCGATAGTGCCAGTGAGTAAGTAAGTATATAAGTGGATGTAGATTGTACAGAGGATTTCATTTTTGTGTTTATTTTATTTTATTTATATGGGAAGTAAACATTATTTATATTTACTCGTGTTTGTGTTAATTTATGTGCCTTATGGGTAGTGTTCAGGTTAGGGAAGAGACAGGAACCTTCGCTACCCTTGGTGTTCCCATTTCCCTACCCTGGTAGGCATCACATTCTAATATCTTCAGCAAACATCAACCAAAATTTGATTGAGGTATTTTCATTTTTCCATGGCGATACTGAGAATTAAAATTTATCTAACCGAATTTTGGGTTAGTTACCCCACATCACGTTAAAATGAAATATGAAAATTATATGAATTTTAATAATCACGGAATGAATTGAATACATTAGCATGTTAGACTGGGGTATAACATTTACTTCGCAAGTTATTACTCAATAAATGAGTACTCTGGAAGCTGAACAACCTGTAGACTGCGCGATGAGATTATATCCTGTGATTTTCTTTATGATGTCTCTACCACTTTGATTATACTATATGTTATCATAGCGTGATTCCCATTTGATATCGGCTTTGCACAGCAAAATTTTCCATCAAGTTCGTATGGAGCCAAAATCCGCTTTCTTTTCATTCTGAGTTTCAGAGTGGAATAACGCTAGATGAAATATTAAAATACGAGTATCTCTCTACGTAAATGTGCTAAGATATAAGTCACTTACTCTTAACTTAATGTGAATAGAAAACTCACATTCTGAATGTATTAGCACTTCAAACCTCATGTCATGAAATAATATTGCAACTTTATTCCTTGTTATGAAGGCAGTATCAGGGAAAAGAATATGATTCTCGCTATAATACTTGGTTTTGTTCTCTTTGTTCACATATTCAGAGCTAAATTATGCATTTTTTGTAACTTTACAGTATTTCAACTTCAACATTTATCTCTTTTCTGTTTTTTTGTTACATCTTCCATCACTACAAATACTATAAAATGTATAGAATTTAATACTATAAACAAATCGTTTCAATTTGAAATCGTTAATTGTGTTTACAAGGTAAACATTTACCATCAAGTTTGGATGGAGAAAATATCCGTTTCATTTCATCCCGAGCTTCAGAATGGAATATTGCTAGTTTAAATTATTGCAATTTTATAATTTGATAAGAAAGAAATATCAATAAAAATTATATTATTCTCACCATAACACTAAGTTTGTTTTTACTTATCATAAGTAACGACAAGAGTGATTTCCAATTTATCAAGAGGATTTGGAAATCAAGAGTAGCATTTGTTAGGCCTATTTACCGAATAAAATTAAGCTGTTTACTCACAAATAATAATTTAAATATAGCTATTATAAAATATTTATATATTTAATGTAAACGGCGATGTTTGAAAACAAATGAGAAATATTTAGTTATGTTTCATTTGTTCATCACTGCAACTTGATCATACTATGTATTGCCAAATAGGATCGCAATTTTGTAAGAAGGCACCATAGTGGAGAAAAAATAAAACACCAAACTGTATATTTTAACCAACATTATAGCTTTTTTTTTTCGGAATCAACTCACGTCAGTAAAACCAGTATCTAAAAACACAATTATTGAATACACAATTGTCAAATGTGTAAGTCGAAGGAATCTCTTGATTATATGCTGTATTCGACGTATTTGTTAGAGAGTCAGTCACTGCAAAATAATGCTCTGACCTGTTCAGAATATTAAAAAGGAGGAACTTTCTTTACTTTAGTAATCAAAATTCGATAATTATCAAGGTAAAACACAACTGTGATTGGCTATAAAACAAAATTCATTGAAACGTAATTGGTCATTGACTGTCATTTAGGGCATCAGTTAAATAATCACCGTAACACTAGGTTTTGTTACTTGTTTATCATATTAAGACCTCGATTATAATTTATAAAATACACTATTTCACGTTTCAAATTAATTTACAAGTATAAAGGACGTCACTTACCATCACAATATCGTTTCCGATTGTAAGTTATACTCGTATGTGTATCGAGTTTGGATGAAATTGTTCCAGGCGTTCCAGAGTTATGCGTAAATGTAATACAATATTTTTACATTTCACCCTCTCTAATCCCCCTAAGGGTACTAGGGGGGTACGCTTTTCAAGATTATAATCAATTAGCGGGTATCAAATTTAGATGAAATTGCTCAAGGCGTTGGAGTTATCTTGGCACATATAAACATACATACGTAACTAATGAACTCAATGGGGATATCGAACCCAGAGGTTCATGGCCGCATGGGATAAGCTCTCCATGTATATCTATATCCTGATCTAATGTTTTCCAGTCATTCTATGTATAATTCACCTCACTCAAATTATTATTCTCGAATCACATTCTCGGCCTACCTACTGGGAGCTTTCCTCTGTTTTCCTACAAGAAGTTTTAATGACACTCTTTCCTAGATCATATGTGTTACTACAAGTCCTGCCCATTGCAGTCTATGAGATTTAAAAAATTGTTGTTAATGCATCTGGTTTCCCATAAATACCCTACTAAATTTAGTGCAGAAATATTGATACACTTAAAAATATCACAGAGAGAAATAAAAAAAAATAATTATTTCTTCACTATATACAAAAACAAAATTATACGCCTTTACATTGCACTCTATAAAGTTAAATAAACGCAGTTTCCTCTGTTTTAACATAACAATTAACGAGGAAAAAAAAATTTATACAGGAAAAGCAAAAATTAACAAACAAAAAGTATTGATACAGTCACATATTATGACTGTTTTGAGTCTTTACGTTTTGTACTTTTTGAGTTCAATGCTTGGTTGGAAGTTCCTTTGATTCCAAGATGGCTTGAGGACGACGTAGCATTGACCCGACTAAATTTGAAGTTACTGAAGAAGGTATATTTCTGTATTCTTCTTCCAAAGCGTTTCTCAGGTCTTCTTTGTTGGAATCCTACCTTGAATGAATTCTCCTTTTTAGATGTTCCCATAAATTCTCAATGGGGTTTATGTCAGGAGTCTAAGGAGGCGTTTTGATGTACTTTGGTGTGTTATACAAAATCCATAAACGCGTATTGAAACCGATGTGTTTGGGATCATTATCTTGCATGAATACAAAACCTTGTTTGATCCACATTTCCTCTGCAGAGGTATGAAGATTGGTCTTCAGTATGTTCATAAACTGTTGTGATCCATCACACCATCGATACAATGCAAGGTCCCGACTCCAGAGGTACTCATGGATTCCCATACTAATAACGAACCACCAATACATTTCACAGTGGGTTGGAGATTTTGCTTATGTAGCTCTGTATTTTAATACCTCCAGACTTTTCTTCTTCAATCTGAACGGAAAATGTCGATTTTAAGCTCGTCAGTATAAATTAGTTTTTTACAAAATTCTTTGGAGCTGTTTATGTGTGTTTTAGCCGATGTCCAAATTTTCGTTTCAGTTTTCTTCACTTACTAAACATTTTCTACGGCTGTTTTCCCATGCAGTTCGTTAGATCGTACACTGTTACGAACATTGCTAGCAAAAATACTAATATTAAAGTCATTCTTGATAATAGCTGCTAAATTAGGGGCACTACTTTTAGGTTTTTTATTTATTTTTCTCATTAATGCTTTATCAACATTAACACACAATTTTCTAGGACGTCCTGATCTATGGTTATTTCGAAAGATTTTCGTTCGCCAACTCTATCAATTATATGCTGAATGTTTGGTCTTGGCCTTCCAATTATTTCACTTATTCCATTTAGCCATTTACACTGATTATGCAAACCAATAATTAATTCCCTTTCTTCTACTATAGTCTTTCTACCTTTGCGTTCCATTCCAGCTTAATCTGCAGCCAGAACACACACAACTACACGGCAGAGTACTCAAGGCTAGAGTGAATAACAACACTACCAGACCAACCCTCACTCGACTTCATGTGAACGTTCTGTTGACCAAAACTTAATACTGTACCAACATTTTTTGTTGGTTAATTTTTGTTGTTCACGTACAAATTATTTTTTTATTCGTTAATTGTCATGTTAAAACAGAGGAAACTGCGTATATTTAACTTCGTAGAGTTCAATTTATATGTGTATATTCTTGTTTTTGTGTGTAGTGAAGAAATAATGGGATTATTTATTTGTGTCTGTGTTATTTTTAAGTGTATCAATACTTTCTGCACTAACTGTATGTAGATTATTGTTATATAGTCTTAGCCATTCACTAGCCTCGCTTTGGTACAAACATTTTCCTAAGAAATTTATTCTCATAATATTTTTTCCTCCCTTAAAGTAAGAGACCATATATATAATAGAGAATATGTATAAGAAAAATAAATGTTTTTTTCTGGATTCGCCTGGTAGCGTAAGTGGTAGCGCACTGAGATATCAATTCAGAGGTCTGGGTTCAAATCCCGTGCAGGCATTTATTTTTCTCATTTTGTCATATATATATATATATATATATATATATATGTATAATAGATTATATCAATTTTTAGAATACGCTAATTTTAGTTTGTTTTATAATGTAATATAAGCCTAACTTGTAGGCCTATTACATACGGATAGAACTACATTAACTCAGCCACAATAATTAAAAGTATTATTATTATTATTATTATTATTATTATTATTATATCATTTCTAGTTATTCCGAGTAATAATATAATTTTATCATATTATTTTTATATACATTTAGTTAGTCTACCATCTAAGTTCTAGTATTTTACGGGTGAGTGCTATATTGTCCAACACGTGTGTAGTGTGTGAGGTGCGGTAGACGGCATCCCGATACTTCTTTAAATGGCTTAAAAGGATCCCATTACTTCTTGTCATCGTTAATACCAGTCTAGATTGTTTTCTTGTACTATTAACTTACAGTTTAGGTATGTATTGATTTCAATAATTATTTCTTCTTATTTCATAATCGAATGAAATATAATCGAGTCGTTTATTATTATGATATTCACTTTATCAACGACCTATCACTACTAATGTCGCTATGGTACAAACTACATTTTCGTATTCTTAAGGCTTGCAGTAAATTATACATTTTAAAAAACATTTAGACCTCTTGCCTTGCACACATTTCATCCCATTCCAATGCGGCGACAAAGGTAGCCTCTCTCTAATAGACAAGTTGCTTATTTCTATTGTTGATGACATGTCGCGTCTGGATAGCTAATTATTGAAATTAAATCTGATGCCTATAAATTATATCTTTTTTTTTTATCCCACCTCAAGCACTATTATATAATTATACAATTAGTCTCACTCAACTTGTGGCCGCTAGCGGGAAAAGTGACTGCAGGCAGTGAATCATCAACTCGCGATGCCTATGCGCTGCAACTGGCGCACGGCGGAGTGAGTCAGTCGAGCTTCATGCCTGTAAGTTGAAACAAGCGTTCTACTGCAATACTGTATGCTCATGCTATACAGTGTTATAAAGTAAAATTAAGCACTTAGTTAATTTATGTAGTGATCTTAGTTCATAGTTAACATTATGCCTTGATCATGTTTACAGTCCAGCATAGGGTGTTTATGTACAATAATAATGTGAAAATAGAGTCTTGCAAGAAGTCGTTAGATGATCCAGAAATACACTTTTCAGGTGTAAATCCTCCAAATATAGAGAAACCGTTCGACGACTGTAAACAAATTTATAAAAACGGGTTCTGTGCTCGATAAACAACCAAGAATAACGAAATGTGTGCTGACTGATGATAAATTAGATGAAATACGAGATAGATTAGAACATACGCCAACAAAATATCTAAGTCGACTTGACCAAGAAACCGGTATATCGAAGAGAACAGCATGGCGAGATTCGAAACTATTACTGTCACATTAGAGTTAATTAGGGAAATGTTTGAAGGTCTGATTATAATTATTAATTAATTATAATTATATATATTAACTATACTTATTAATTATAATTATTAGTGTAGGCTTATAGTAATCACGGTCCACAGATTTAACTATTTGCGATTTTCATTTTTAGGATTACTTAAAGAAATGAAGTGTATGCAAGAAATCTCCAGACGTTAGACGAAGTGAAAGATTATGTCAGCACAGAAATAAACTTAATAACACAACAGCAACTAATGCGTGTGAATCACTACCTATCACGATGCCGAAAATGAGTGGATGTAGGTGGAGAACATTTCCAACATCTTCTGTCATAAGGTATGTGCTTATTTTCACTCTTTCACTCGTCATTATCATGTACCAATAAAGTGAGAGAAGTTCCGTGCAATTGATATGACTGGCCGGCGCGGATTGATGACTCACTGCCCTCAGTCACTTTTCCCGCTAGCGGACCATAGGTTGAGTGAGACGGATTGTATATAATATATATACAGGAATGGATTTAGAAATATTCGACGGGGACGGGAGAGCCCTATCGACTACCCCATATAGATTTATGAGAATTAAGGCCATACTAAAACAATTGCTAACTAAATATTTAACTAAATAAAATAATGTATACATTTTCAGCTGTAATGCAGATTCATTTTGTTTAAATAATGAGCCACAGGCCAACAGAAAATTTCAATTCTTTCTAAAATGCATTCTGGTTACATTCCAAAAAAAATGTGACTTGCATCAGATCCATGAATACAATATGTAAATAAAAATAAATAAATTACGCTCAAAAAATAGTACGATGATAATAATCTCACATCTTTTACTAAATCATCAATATCTGAATTCAGGACATTGTTAAAAGCTGGAATCGAGGATTGAAGTTGAAAGACGTTTTTGTAACTATCACATGAGAATCTAGTGGACAATTCATTAAAAATATTATTCAAGAATGGAAAAAAAAAAAAAAAAAAACATTAATACTATAAATGATCTTCTGGAAAAGTTGTAGGAATATTATTTCTATAAATTAGTCTGAATGTTATTCGAGTCACCTTAACTTCTACATCAATATCTTTTGCTAATGCTAATGTGGTAGCGTTCTCAAAAACAGACTGACATTTTATTTTCTTAATATAGGCTAGTTTAGATTCCAAGAGTATATTAAATAGATGGAAAAGTTATTTTAATCAGCTATTAAATGTACATACAGAACAGGACATTGAGGAGGATAAGTTACAGACAGCAGAAATGCTAGTCGCAGAGCCAAGTGCATTAGAGGTTGAAATGGCAATTGAAAAATTGAAGATATATAAAGCATCAGGTTCAGATGAGATCTCAGCAGAACTGATAAAATCAGGGGGAGAAAAACTGATCGACAAGATACGCTGTTTGCTTAGTATGATTTGGAAAAAAGAAGCTCTTCCAGATGAATGGAAGGAATCAATTATCGTACCAATTTATAAGAAAGGAGATAAAACTGATTGCAACAACTATAGGGGCATCTCATTACTTTCAACTTCGTACAAAATTCTAACAAATATATTAGTAAGCAGACTTACTCCCTATATTGATGACATTCTAGGAGATCATCAATGTGCATTTAGAAGAAACAGGTCTACAACAGATCAGATTTTTAGTATAAGACAGATTTTAGAAAAGAAATGGGAATATAATGGTACTGTACATCAACTATAGGCCTACGTAGACTTCCAAAAAGCATATGATTCAATTAAGAGGGAGAAGTTATATAGTATCCTGCTGGAGTTCGGAATTCCTAAAAAGTTAGTTAGACTTATACGAATGTGTCTAAATGGCTCAACGAGTAGGGTGCGTGTAGGCAAACAGTTTTCAGACACTTTTGAAATCCAGAATGGGTTGAAGCAAGGAGATGCACTATCTCCTCTACTATTTAATTTTGTACTAGAGCATGCCATTAAATCTTTAGAGAATGAGGAAGGCTTACAACTCAATGGTATTAATAAGCTGTTAGTTTATGCTGATGATGTAGTACTACTGGCCGATAGCGAGGAGATACTAAAGGCCAACACGCACACACTATTGAGTAACACTAAGAAATTAGGACTGGAAGTAAATATCAGTAAAACTAAATATATGGTCACACGTAGAAATACATTATATAATGGAAATGGACAGCTAATGACAAATGAGGGAAATTTTGAGGAATTGGCTGAATTCAAATACCTAGGAACAATAATCACAAATAGTAATGAGATGCACAAAGAAATTAAACATAGGCTCAATTCTGGAAATGCATGCTATTATGCATTGCAGAGACTTTTGATGTCCCAACTCCTTTCAAAAAATGTTAAGCTGAAAATATATAAAACTATTATTCTACCAGTTATATTATATGGGTGCGAAACATGGACTCTTACTTTAAGGGAGGAAAGGAGATTACGAGTATTTGAGAATAAAGTTCTTAGGAAATTTTTGGACCAAAGAGAGATGAACAGACAGGTGAATGGAGAAGACTACATAACAATGAACTACATGGTCTTTATAGGAAGCCAGATATAATAAGAACAGTTAAGTCCCGTAGACTGCGATGGGCAGGACATGTTGCGCGTATGGGGAATGAAAGACGTGCATGGAAACTTCTTGTAGGAAAGCCAGAAGGAAAACGCCCAGTTGGTAGACCAAGAATGAGGTGGGAGAACAACATTAACTATGATTTGAGGGAAGTAGATTATACAGGGAATGATTGGAAAGCATTAGCTCAGGATAGGGATGTATGGAGAGCTTATGTCCGTGCGGCCATGAACCTACGGGTTCGATAGTGCCAGTGAGTAAGTAAGTGAGTAATATAGGCTAGTTTAAGGTATCTCTAACTCTTTCAGACATTCAGTTTAACACTGAACTGAATCAATGCTCGGATTTTGTAGTTGTGTTGAAAGGGTCACAGTTATTTGGAATATTTCAACTATGATAAATAGAGCAATTTGAACTCGAACTTTAGAATATAGTTGAGTAAACTATGTGCATTATTACTCAAAGACTGCTTCTTCCAGGAATAACACGATAGCAGGCAAAATGTTCTTAAATTGTAAAATAACAACGTGCAGTTCAATCATCGAGTTTCACACAAAGATATAAATTAAATTTTTTTATGCTGAGAATATTTCTTTTTTTCAAATGCCCCAGGCTTGTCTTTCGACATTCCTGGTTTTCTCTCCTGGCATGGCGTACTTGTAACCCACTTCTGAGGTTGGGGCGCCTGGAAGGCGAGGTTACGTTGCCCCGATGATATGACGGGTGATGATGATGATAATGGTGCGCCAGGAGAGTCTCTAATCCTAAGCTTAACCTAAGATGAATATGAATGATGATGATTGCGATGACCGTATGATTTCGGGGACCGTTTGGCCCTTAAAGCTTTCCTGACATTTGTCTTACAGGTGAGGAAAAACCGCGATAAAAACCTCACCCAAAAAAACTGTCCCGACCGGGGATCGAACCCGGGCCCGCTGCGTGACAAGGCAGCACGCTACCCCGAGGCCACAGCGGTGCTGAGAATGCAACTGACTGATTTTGTCTTTCATGATTACTGTTTATAAGACTCCTTAACGAAATTCACAACTTCACCGATCGCGTCAAGAGCTTTTCTGATGTCCAGGAATTCTGGAAACGCCTGCAAATTCCGACTTACAAGTTACCAGAAAGTCGTAATATTTCGATGGAACCCACGCTTTAATCGGCTGTATAATTAGTATAATCATTTCGAAAATCTTGGTTCACAAAAAGCTTATATCAAGTTCATCGCAGTCATTAGATAAGGATATTACGGTTCACATTACTGGTAATCAAGTTAGTAACATTATCACTATTCGGCAATATTTTTTGCTATGTCCGAACCTTAGCTTCAGCACAGATTGTTTTAACGAACTTTAATAAATTACTAGGCTATTAATTTTCTAGAACGCAGGCTTTCATGGTCCGTACTCATAATGTTAAGTGATTCCGGGCGTTGTGGCCGTGCTCCATTACTAGTGTTCATACTAAACGTTTCTCCCTCAAATGCAGAGGGAGCCTTCAATGGTGAGTACTTCTAGGTGTTATTTCCTGGTCGAGCCTCCGACCAAGAAACAACAGCTAGAAGTACTCGCCACTGAAGATGCCCTCCGCAGTTGACGGAGAAACATCTGGTAGGAACACCAGTAATGGAGCACGGCCACAAAGCCCGGAATCACTTAACATTATTTATTTTGTGTTTAGACATCCGACAATAAAAATGCGACCTCCAAGGATCGAACGTCTAACTGCGCACTTCACTCCATTGAGCACTACTGAGATCATTCTTGTAACTGGAATAGGCTTACTTACTTACTTACTGACTGGCACTATCGAACCCGTAGGTTCATGGCCGCACGGACATAAGCTCTCCATACATCCCTATCCTGAGCTAATGCTTTCCAATCATTCCCTGTATAATCTACTTCCCTCAAATCATAGTTAATGTTGTTCTCCCACCTCATTCTTGGTCTACCAACTGGGCGTTTTCCCTCTGGCTTTCCTACAAGAAGCTTCCATGCAAGTCTTTCATTCCCCATACGTGAAACATGTCCTGCCCATCGCAGTCTACGAGACTTAACTAACTGGAATAGGCTACATTTTTGAATCAACAGTTAACAGGTCACAGTTTAAGGTTCAAATTAATGAAGTGGTTCGTTTCAAGTGGATGCTTAATTAACATAAGTCAGCAGGTGATTATTCTTTGCCGTTTTTCCATTGTTTAAAATAGAGCTCTGAAAATCTTTTCTCCAAACCTATGTTTAATTTTCATTATTAAAATAAACTGCGCGAAATAAATGAACATAGTTATAATTATGTAGATATTATTTCATTATATTTCATTGCATTAGGCCTTTAATACGTGTGTGTGTGTTCCGATACCACTCACTGCACTTTACGTGCTTCGGGTGGTTCCACGTTGGCGAACAGATAGTGTTAATTTTGTTTAATTTCAGTTTTTACGCACCACGTCCGCAGATCATTTTACGTAGATTATATATTTTTCTATTGTGTACAGAGAAGAGTTTAGCATGAGTGTAGATTTGTTTAGTGTAGCCTAAATTGTGTTGTTTGAGACATGATGATGATGAAGAGAAGGGAAAAGGTATAACCCGGTGCCAGCAATACTCTGCTCCTATCGATAAGTACCAAGGGAACCTCCAGGTTTAATGTGCCCATCCGACGGACGAATCACTGTCAGCAGTACCATATGCCTTATCAAAATATACACTGCAGATAAGTTTGCAATTGAATGCAGGAATCTCATGCACAGCCAAATGATTAAAAATTGTGCACCACCACCCCTTCCGGCCGCAAGATAAAAACTATTGTAATTACATTAACTTAATTAAACTAATTTACATTAAGTAAACAATTGAGTTGGTGTTTACTTGATGAAAATCCATTACTTATTTAATTAAATAATTTACATTAACTTAATTAAAGTAATTTAACACACAACGTTTTCAACCCCGCCGGATATTGAACCCGGGTCCGCTAGTCAGGAAGGAGGGATACTACTACCTCAGAACGGCAGACGTACAGTATTATAATATGAAAAAGTAGCATATTAAGATACTGTAATAATAAAATAACATTGTTTGCCTCTCACGGACTAAATCCGTGTTTCATTCCTGGTCAGATCAATTTATTGACACAACTTTTTATTTCAATATTCAACTTGATTTTAATAAGTTACATAGACTATTTAACTCATGTCGCAAATGGTAGTCAATGACCAATTACGTTACAATGATTTTTGATTTACAACCAATCACAGTCGTGTTTCGCCTAGAATTTACCAACTAAAGTTTATCATAATAATGGAAGCACCTCCTTTTTAACATTCTGAATAGGTCATAGGATTATTTTGCAGTGACTGACTCACTAAGAAATACGGCTACCAGATTGTATATATAGTGCATGAATGTCAACACATACCGCATGCGGGTGTTAATATAAAAACATTTGTAGCAATTGATTGTACCACCAAAAAAAGAAACCACTGTTTGCACTTTCTTAAATTCATTTTTTTCGCAGAAAAATATAATTGTCATATTTACATCAAAGGACATCAGAAATTAATTAATATGCAGTTTGATGTGTTTAATTTTTTCTCCACTAGAGAGCATTCTTACAATATTGCGTTCCTTTGGCAATAAATAATATGAACTGGTTGCAGTGACGAACAAAAGAAGCAAATGAAGCCTATCGATCGTTTCTCATTTGTTATCAAACATCGCCGTTTACATTAAATCTAAAATAACAATATTTAAATGATGATTTGTGAGTAAACAGCTTAATTTTATTCGTTAAATAGTCCTAACAAATGCCACTCTTGATTTAAAAATTCTCTACATAAATTCACTCCTCACTTCGTGAGTCGTGAATTTATCGATAATTTGGAAATCACTCGTGGCATTACTTATGAAAAATTACTTTCTTACAACTGGCTATATTAAAAAAAAAAAAAAAACTGGCGCGACGATGGAAAAAGTTTTTTTTTTAATGCCACAGGCAGGTGAATAAAATCAACATAATTACTAGATGACAATGGAAAATAATAAGTGCAAGAAATACGTAAATACGGAACTACTAAACTTTATAATTGCTGTATGATCTGATGGAGGGAACTCGGGCACCGCACTTGTGTGTGTGTGTGTATATATATATAACTAAACTTTTCTGTACGTGTGTTTGTCACTGAACTCCTCACGACTGGACCGATTTTCATGAAAATTTTTGTGTGTCTAATTGGGTCCCTCTATGATTTATTCACAATTAGTCCTCTAAGAAGCTTCTTATAGGAAAGCCAGAGGGAAAACGCCCAGTTGGTAGACCAAGAATGACGTGGGAAAATACCATTAACTATGATTTGAGGGAAGTAGATTATACAGGGAATGATTGGAAAGCATTAGCTCAGGATAGGGATGTATGGAGAGCTTATGTCCGCGCGGCCATTAATCTACGGGTTCGATAGTGCCAGTGAGTAAGTAAGTAAGCCCTCTAAAACAATTGGGTGTAGGAGTTTACCTGAAGTGAAAATTAAAAAAATCACCCTCTAGCGGTCAACATTTTTTATGTTTCACAACGAAACGCAGTATATCTTATTAAAATAAACAGAGGTAGGCATTGCAAAAAATGAGTGAAATACCTCAATTAGAAGTGAAGGTTTACTTGAAATTCGAAATTAAAAACTACCTAAACAATTGGACCAATTTTGATGACTTTTTTTATGTGTTTGAGTGTGCCCCTGGATAATTTAGATTCACAATTGGACTCGGTAGGTGGCGCTGCGATTGGGTTATAAATTTTTTATGATAGATGTGTTGTCATCTTCATTATCACATATTCCGCGCGACAAAGATGTGACGTCATCATGCACGCTTCTTGAGCCACAACAGATGATTGTGGGAGATTTTCTTGAGAACTTTTTAATAATATCTAATTACGTCTTAATTAGTGAATTTTGTGGTAAAAAGAAACTTTATCTTTTTATCGTCCGACCATTACACGAGAATTGAACGTTCGGGCAGGGCAACGTCTGCCGGTTACGCTAATGTATATATATATATTGGAAAATAATTAAATATGGATGACCAGATTGGCGGCCAAGACCTGTTGTCAATAAACAACTGGCAGTGTAGAGCCTGAATCTCTTTCCTTTACTATGGTTTATAATTTATAGTTTTGCATTACGGTTAGGTCAAATTAATGCTATTTCATGGTTGAATTCGGGTTTCGAGATGAATAAAATGAAAGAAAAATGTCCTTGAAATACTATCTTCCACATGCTACTTTTATTTTGGAACATTGTGTCATGTTTAGATAGAGCTTGCGGTTTTACATTGCATGTTACTCCAGTTGATACAAACGACTTGGTGAATATTTTAATGGTTGCATGTGTACTTGCTAAACATCTTCAAAGTGGTGCTACTTCTCTGTCGCATGTCTTTTCAAAAGGAAATACAGCTGCGGTAAATATTTGAATAAAATATTTCCGTGCACCTGACATCTAGCTACAAAGAGTTAAAAAATCACTTTTTTATAAATAATTAAACAATTCAAGAATATCTATTATTTAAATAAATTCTAGGTCATATATATATATATATATATGTATATGAAAACTTTCTTATTCATACTTATATCCGCGAAAATCTGCAATATAACATATATATATATATATTAACGGTTAAAATAAATTTAAGTATTTACAAGGTGAGATCACCTGTAGTTTACAGTCTTCCAAAGGATAACAATTTCAGCTTAATATATTATTCTTCAATTGGAAATTAAAGAATAATTTAAAGTAACTAATTTAGATGTGAATTTAATAGAATAAGATGTTACTATCTACCCTAATACAATTAATCAAAATTGTAATTTAGATATATTCCAATTCAAATTCTATCCCCTCAAAATAAAACTTCGTGAATCCAGTTTAAAACCATGGATTCACTATACATTTTATAAGTAATGCACTCCACTAGAGAAATATTTACGAGTATAAATTGTCATATTTAGAAGCATGTTTGTATTAGCTACTGGAACATTATGCTTTTTGAATATCAGCTAAATATATGAATCACTTATCATTAAAAAATACACTGGTCGATAAGGTTTTCTTCACAATATATCTGATTAGTGAATCTAGTCTATGTTTTTCCATACTGAATTCAGATATGTAGTCTGAATTTTTCCATCAGGCACAGTTTTTTTGTGACAGCTACTTTTTTAAAATTGATTTTAGCTTTCTCTTTGAACTGTCATAGGAATCTTTACCTTATATGTAGCGATTTTATTCAAACTGTATTTAAGAGCTGTCTCTGATGAGCACGGTGAGCGTTTTCATCAGCAAATTTCCACAATGGAAAAGAGGTACCAAGGCAAGTGGAGTTCTAATATGCTGGCTGAATACTGTTGAACCAAGAAGAGAGATGTTCCAGATGCAAAATATGTCCGAAAATCACTATCTACCATTTTCTAGGTAAGTCAGAATGAGTTAGAGTTACATGCATTTTATTAAAAATTGTAACAATTATTGTATTGTATTGTAAGCCTATGTTTTCCCTTTACAGCGATTTAGGCGCTTCCCCCTACAGGGAAGAATTTGAACCATGCTAATTTAGTTACACTTGTTTTCGTATAGATATCATTTTGAGTGGTACGTGGTCAGCGTTCCGCCTCATACTGTCATCTAGGAAACCAAGGTAGTACTAGGACGGGAGAATTCGGTAAATTTTGCTTAGAGGCCTTTTCATTCAGGCTCAAGGATCTTTTACGAGCCAGAAAATCTTCAGACTCGCGACCCACGGCTTAAAGTCCCTCCCGGAGGACTTGCTCCTTGGATTTTTCCGTTCTAAAAAATCCATCGACCCCGGCTTGAACCCGCGACCCTTGGGACCAGAGGCAAGGAGCATAACCACTAGTCCACCTCGGCCGACTGTAACAATTATAAAAAATGTAAATGAATATCACAGAAAACTCTTGCCTGATAGGAAAAAACTGAAATGATATTTAAATTCAGGATGAAAAATACTTCTAAAATCTCATTTTTATTCGTGTGAAAGAAAGAAGTTCATTTTGTCGACCAGTGTTATTAATAGAGATTAATACACTTCCTGTAGCTGAAATCCGTTTATGTAACTTGTGTTGAAAGCATGTACGCTCATTGCTGTGGTCTCGGGATAACGTTGCCGTCTTGTATACAGTGGGCCCGGGGTTGCATCCACATCGGACAGGTTTCATGAGTGATTATTTTTTTCCTCGCCTGTAAAACAAATTTCCGGAAACTTTAAAGTCTAAAGGTCCTCGAACATCATCTAATGTCATAATTTTCATTATTATATTTAACATTTTTAGTGTGTACCGTTTTAGATGTTGTAATGTCTCGGAGGAAGCCCTCCATGTCCTTGTGTGATCAAAAAATGTGATCCAAAGTTTAAAATCCTGTTTTGATAGATCGTACTACTGCAAGGCCCAATGACGGTATGGGACATGCTAAAAGAACTTAGTTTGCCGGATCCGGAAAACGACCTCAACTTTTCACATTCCAATCGTGCGTAATATAATGCTATAGCGTAACATATTTTTTCAGGTTGTGGTGCTCAGGATAGTTTGCCCGCAAGCCTGACTAGATAATTGAAGAATTAAAGACTTGAGCGGTGTGTGACACGTGAGGATTTCAGAACAAAAGTGGATCAAGTCCATATTTTACTCTTTTGAGAAAAAAACTAACTGCAGACAGCATTTTTTCACAGTGAAAAACGAAAATACAATACTTGGTTCACCATTGCTCTGAAGACATATTAATATTTTAAATCTAAATTCATATATTACTAGAATTTTATATTTTTGAACTAGGTCCATGTTTGCTCTGAAAACCTCATGTAAATGTACCTATTTGGCGAGAGGCTAAACTACGATGGAGAAGAAGAAGTGTCGATTGTGTATGCTTTCCAATATTCCTCATTCATCATCCAATAAAACTTTAGTAGTTCATAATGGATGATAATTAAGACTGTTCGTCTAGGAGCGCTCACTTATGGATTAAAAAAAATATATTGATCAGGACAATTTTCAAATATCAATTTACAATACACAGTTTAAAAGGGTGGTTAGGGGTTATAATCCAGGTATCTACTGTTATTAAAATAGTAAAACGAAACTAATTACTATATATATATATATATATATATATATATATATGTGTGTGTGTGTGTGTGTGTGTACATCCCAATGTAGTGAAAGGATACTCCCGTGCGGGTGTTAATTGACCAAGCTAATTTAGTTACGCATATTTTCATACATATGTCGGCGAGTGATAAGCGGTTGGCCTCAAAGAGACAATAGGTAGGCAATTAAGATATTACTTTTATGGAAAAGGCCGATTACATATTGCTTAGAGCAGGGGTCACCAATTGGCGGACCGCGGTCCGGATCCGGACCCTGGGGTTTTGGTTTCCGAACCGGTTAAATATCGAATTAATACAAACAAAAGCCGTTTAAATCCCAATATAACCAGTTGTACCAAATTTCATGTCATGGTAGTATTATTGTTGACTCGGTTGGTAGTACTGCTTGTGGTCGGAGATTTGACTGAGATGAACGGAATTCCGTTTGAAACCTGGTATCGTGAAAAACACGGAATTTATTAAACATTTAAATACATTACTCAGACAATATGTTAAGATTATCATAAACTTATTAATAATTATAATTAATAATTGTGTACTACTGAGCTGTCCTTTTAGTATTTACCAAGTGTTTTGTTTAATTTGTGCAATATTCATACCCATAACATAATTTAAATAATTTGCTTATAATATCAATTACTTAATAAACGCTTCGTATGTTTAATCAACTGTGGTTACGGACCTCGACTTAATTTACTAATTTGAAAATGGATCTCCATGAAATCTAATTGGTGATTCCTGGCTTAGAGGCTCTAATTAATGTTTGAGTCAGAAAATCTTTAGACTCGGGACGCACGCCTTTATGTCACTCGCGGAGGACTTGTCACTTGTATTCTTCTATCCTAAAAATCCATTTAACTACGGAGTGAATCATAAATATGGCTATACGTTTGATCGCGTTGTGTGATGAAAATATTACCATTACAGGAAATATGAAATTACCGTTGGAAAGGCAATTATTCAAATTGCAACAATGGAATAAAATTAAACAGTGTAGAACTTATGTCATTAGTCAAAATGGCGTTGAATATGCAACAGCAAATTACAATTTCTGCATGGGCAATAACGTATATTAATGATCGTGAGGCCGCAAGACGGGCAAGACATGAGTTTAACGTAGCATTGCAGCCGTCGACTGTGGGGAAGTGGAGAAAACGACTACTGAAAACGGGAAGGATGCAGAAAATCAAACCACCTGGAAGGCCTCGTATTAGCACGGATGCAGAAACAACGAAGAGAATTGTGGAGGCGTTCGACGCTAGCCCACAAAAATCAACCCGCAAAGCTGCACGTGAGCAATGATTTGTTTTGTTTTGTTCTATTGTTGTAATTTGAAGTATTCCTTTTCCAATGATAACATCATATTTCCATTAATAATAATTTTTCGTCACAAAATGCGATCAAACGTATAGCCATATTTCTGAATCACTCTGTAGGTCGGGTTGGAACATAACTCCTAGTCGTGTGTGTATGTGTGGGGGTGGGGTGATTTTTGTTCCGGAGAAAGTATACTCAGTCATTAAAGGTTATCGGAAACCTAGTCTCACTTACGCCATATATAGATTCGTATTCATATAGCACCACAGACATTATTCCAGTTTTATAAATTTTGATCTTTAGATTCTTAGACAAACCCGAGAAGACAGGAGACAAGCATGAAATAGAATTTTAAAATATTAAATTTTTTTTTCAGCAAATAATACTTTCGTTGGCATGCAAGTTGATTTTAAGACGTGATTACATTGAAAAACTAGACTATATTTCCGTCATCTAACATTTAAAGAGCAAATTGCTAGTTTTGTAAGTTGTAAGACTGTACAACAGATGTGGAAAGTTTGCTAAGAGCATATCATCAATAGAAAGAGTGTGAGGTTGTGTGAACGACAGCTGCAGAGAATAATTAGAGAAAACTATGTTGTAAAATAACAACCGCAAGAAGGAAGAGATTTAATAGCACCCCGTGCATAATTACAGGTTACCCGATCCCGTCAGCAGGAGCACGTTCCCTGACAATAGCGCATCTTGCAATCCCACCTGATGACGCTTTTATAACATCGCCGCGGGTTGCTTTTAACTACAGTTGGAGCATTCTGCACGTATTCAAACTTCACAGAATCATAATCCACCTTACATATTCATCATTACATTACTCTCACCATCACCAACTTATATATATATAAGTACATATATACTAGCGGACCCGGCAGACGTTGTCCGGCCTCTCGTCTCATGGCGGGACGATAAAAATATAAATTACTCTTTTACCATAAAATTCACTAATTAATTCTCGGGTTTATAACCCGGTTCATGACATATTTGGCCTTCATTGCTTAATGCCAAAATGTAATTGTACCATCGATATATATATATATATATATATATATAGTAGCAATATATTTTATGCCCTACGTTATGCAATATGCAAGAGTTTAATTTTATGGGAGGTAAGATGAGAAACCCAACTATTTTTTTTTTACTGCTCGTTGAAATTCGTTGATATCCTGCACCAGCTTCGTTGATTTATTATATTTGGTATTTGTAGGATTACTGTCACTTGAATGACGCGAATGAGATAAAGTTGTTTGATAGGAAAACTGGTCGGGTTCAAGTTTAGTTTTGGATAGTTCAGATTTACAGTTGAAGTTCATGTCTTGGAACACGGTTTTGCATTGGTTCCCAACATCGACCAGCGAAAGAAGTCGCCAGTAACGTTCAACATGGGTAGTAGTAGATCATTTCCTTTGAGATATAATAATAATAATAATAATAATAATAATAATAATAATAATAATAATAATAGGCTAATAATAATAGTATTATTATTATTGTTATTATTATTATTGTTATTATTACTGTTATTATTATTATTATTATTATTGTTATTATTAAGAAAGTAAAATCCAAGCAGCCGAGATGAAATTTTTAAGAGGAGTAAAAGGCTGCACTAGAATGGACCAGATAAGAAACTAGGATATCCGTGAAGAACTGCAGATCTACTCCATAAAAGAAAAGATATTTAACAACAAGATACAATGGAAAGAACACGTAGAAAGAATGGAAGAAAGTAGATTACCAAATAAAATCTTCCATTATTTTCCAAGAGTAAGAAGAGATGTCGGACGTCCTCGGAAGAGATGGTCTTAGATCTATTAGTGAAGACGGAACACGCAACTCTTGCCTAAACCAGGAAGTGAAGAAGAAGAAGAAGAAGAAGATTATTATGTTCAAAATTACAAAAAACAAAATCATACTAGAAAAAAATATTATTAAATATTCAATAGTAGATTATAAAAGATATAAGTAATTGAAATGGTATGGGCATGTACGACGTATGCAAGAAGATAGGTTACCCCAGAAAAACAATTGGAATAGTGTCCACCTGGAAGAAGAAATAAAGGAAGATCTCGAAACTCATAGATGCAAGAAATAAGGACTGGAATGAGAACAAGAGGACTGGAAGACACGGAATGGATGGACGGGACGAGTGGAGAATGAAAATAAAACTTTAGGCACAGAAATATGTGTAAATAATGAAAATGTATATAAATAACTACAATTATTATTTACTTAGTTACTTACTTACTGACTGGCACTATCGATCCCGTAGGTTCATGGCCGCGAGGACATAAGCTCTCCATACATCCCTATCTTGAGCTAATGCTTTCCAATCATTCCCTGTATAATCTACTTCCCTCAAATCATAGTTAATGTTATTCTCCCACCTCATTCTTGGTCTACCAACTGGGCGTTTTCTCTCTGGCTTTCCTACAAGAATCTTCCATGCAAGTCTTTTATTCCCCATACGTGCAACATGTCCTGCCCATCGCAGTCTACGAGACGTAACTGTTCTTATTATATCTGGCTTCCTATAAAGACCATGTAGTTCATTGTTATGTAGTCTTCTCCATTCACCTGTTTGCTCATCTCTCTTTGGTCCAAAAATTTTCCTAAGTACTTTATTCTCAAAAAACTTGTAATCTCCTTTCCTCCCTTAAAGTAAAAATCCATTTTTCTCATCCATATACTATATAACTGGTAGAATAATAGTTTTATATATTTTCAGTTTAACGTTTTTTGATAGGAGTTAGGGCATCAAGAGTCTCTGCAATGCATAATAGCACGTATTTCCAGAATTGAGCCTATATTTGTCCCGCGCCGTAGCCGAGCGGTTAAGGTAGGAAGTCTTGGCGCAGAGCTACGGGACTTGCGCTGGTTCGAGTCTCCATGGGGGAAGAAATTTTCTCATGGTATTTCGGCCAGTATGGGACCGGTGCCCACCCAGCATCGTGAGGCAATTGGGTAGCTACAATAAGTAGCGGCTCCAGGTTGAGGAACCAGCTATAACTGCTGGGGGACTCGACATGCTAACCTCATGTCACCCCTACACTGGCTGTTGATCATCTATCTCTGTGATTGACACATGTGGATGTGAAGGGCCAGCAGCCGGCTGGTAAAAGGGCAGGAAAGTGGAAAGATCCTCAATCAATCGGCCTATGTTTAATTTCTTTGTGCATCTCATTTCTATTTGTGATTATTGTTCCTAGGTATTTGAATTCAGCCACTTCCTCAAAATTTCCCTCATTTGTCATTAGCCGTCCATTTCCATTATATAATGTATTTCTACGTGTGGCCATATATTTAGTTTTATTGATATTTACTTCCAGTCCTAATTTCTTAGTGTTACTCAATAATGTGTGCGTGTTGTCCTTTAGTATCTCCTCGTTATCGGCCAATAGTACTACATCGTCAGCATAAACTAACAACTTATTAATACCATTGAATTGTAAGCCTTTCTCATTCTCTAAAGATTTAATGGCATGCTCTAGTACACAATTAAATATTAGAGGAGATAGTGCATCTCCTTGCTTCAACCCATTCTGGATTTCAAAAGTGTCCGAAAAATGTTTGCCTACACGCACCCTACTCTTTGTGCCATTTAGACACATTCGTATAAGTCTAACTAACTTTTTAGGAATTCCGAACTCCAACAGGATACTATATAACTTCTCCCTCAATTAATTGAGGGAGAAGTTATATAGTATCCTGTTGGAATTCGGAATTCTTAAAAAGATTATTATTATTATTATTATTATTATTATTATTATTATTATTATTATTATTATTATTATCATTATGTTCAACATTGGAAAAATAAGAAACAAATTCATACGAGAAAAAATGAATATTATACATTCAATAGTAGATTATATAATATATGAGCAATTAAATTGGTATGGACATGTACGACGAATATAAGAAGGAAGGTTACCCCCAGAAAACATTGGAATGGTGTCCACCTGGAAGAAGAAAGAAAAGAACACATCAAAACTCATAGATACAAGAAATAAGAACTGGAATGAGAAGAAGAGGACTGGAGGACTTGGAGTGGATGGACGGGAAGGAGTGGAAAAGGAAAATAAAACGTTAGGCACAGAAATATGTGTAAACATTGAAAATATATATTTAAATAAATAAAATTATTATTATTGTTGTTATTGTTATTATTATTATCATTATTATTATTATTATCATTATTATTATCATTATTATCATTATTATCATTATTATCATTATTATCATTATTATTATTATTATTATTATTATTATTATTATTATTATTATTATTATTATTATTATTATTATTATTATTATTATTAGATTTAAAAACAAAGCCATACTTGAAAAAATTGATATCAAATATTCAATAGTAGATTATATGAAATATAAGCAAATAAATTGGTATAGGCATGTAAGTTGAATGCTAAAATTAAGGTTATCAAAAAAAAAACATTGGAATGGTGTCCACCTGGAAGAAGAAAGGAAGGAAGACATCGAAACTCACGAATGCAAGAAATAGGAACTTGTATGAGAAGAAGAGGGCTGGAGGACATGGAGTGGATGAATAGGGACGAGTGGAGAAGGAAAATAAAACTTTAAGCACAGAAAGTTGTGTAAACATTGAAAATCAATCAATAAATAGATTAATAGTAATAATATTTTTTTCTTGTAAGCACATGTTTTCCCTTAACAGAGATTTAGGCGCTTTCCCCCTACAGGGAAAAATTTGAACCATACTAATTTAGTTACATTTGTTTTCGTATAGATGTCATTTGAGTTGCCGCTCCGGTGTGCTTCCCAGCGTTCCGCCTCATACTGACATCTAGTTTGAATACCAAAGCATAGTACTTAGGACGGGAATATTCCGTAAATTTTGCTTAGAGGCCTTTTCATTCAGGTGTAAGGATCTTTTACGAGCCTGAAAATATTCAGACTCGGGACCCACGGCTTAAAGTCCCTTCCGGAGGACTTGCTCCTTGGATTTTTCCATCATAAAAAAATCCATCGACCACGGCCGGGTTTGAACCCGCGACCCTCGAGACCAGAGGCAAGGAGCATAACCACTAGTCCACCGCGGCATAATGATAATAATAATAATAATAATAATAATAATAATAATAATAATAATAATAATAATAATAATAATATTCTTTTGACACAACCGTCTTAAAAATATGTTTGATCTTTTGTATGGAACTATCTCTATTTTTATGAGAATGCTACCGTTTTCCATACAAGGCAAATTTTCTGTCGGGAATCACAAATGGATAATTGATTACTTGATGAATCCTCGCCACGTGTACTGAAGTTGTAACACATCCTGTACAATCCATCCTCACCAGTCTGGTAATGAAGTATTGAACGATGCTGGCCCAACAGGGACGTTCAATCACAACTTTCCTCCCCCCACTCTTCCTCATTCATTCTTTCCCATCCCTTTAACTCTCCCAGAGGGATTTTAGTAGCCCTCACCCTCGGTGCAGTCCGTGGAAATCCTCCAACACTGTAACCCCCATCCTCCCCCAGACAGACACTATTATCGCGCCCCTGAGACGTGACATCACCAAACAGCGGTCACCGTGCCACCAGAATGGACGATATCAAAGGAGCCAAGAAGTACAAGTCTTAGGATACCCCAGACTCCTTCAATCTGGAGCATTTGACTTCTCGAGTTGAATTCTATATCCAAGAGACCTCTTTCAAAACATATTTGTTCCGGCCAACAAGTTCTTTAAATCAAAGTACGAAACAATTGAATTAAAATCATTTATCATTAGAATCGTAATCTCTTTTTTTATAAGTTATGTAGGGTATGATATTCGATCGTTTATTAGTATTAATACTTTTTTCTATTACTTGCTTCTTAATTACATTGAAACCAACTTACTAAACATTTTATAATAATAACCTTGATATAACATAAAAAAATATATTTATTTTTGTCATTATCAACTTCATTAAATTTCCTGCCAAGTCAACTATACGTTGCCAAATCATTTGAAGACGGAGCACTTCATCTGCAGCACAATTTCTGGATATATCGCTCATCTGATAGATCTAAAGCTTTCTGGATATCAAATGTTGATTGAAATCGAATGCCTCGTAGAAATTCTTTGATCGTAGAGAATAAGTTAGAGTCACAAGGGCTCCTATTTAGTGAATCTGATGTGTTCAAGTACTTCCCAATTCCACCTTCTAAACAAATTCTACTGAACATCTTTTTAGGGCGGTATTACTTACTACATGTGAGAAACGGTGAATGTATTCACAAAATATTGCTATTTCAAGACTTCTAATATTACAGATTTATACTTCAAAGACTGCTCAACAACATTGAAGATTACAATGGTCATCACTAGGATCGCTGATTTACAGCGGTGTTGTCATTACTTATCGAATGACCCAGTAAATAAGTACATGAGTGAATAAATAAATAAATAAATAAATACGGTAGATGTTATACTAATTGGAAATTATTTGAACATTTTAGAAACACTGTATTTATATACTCTTAAAAACTTCTGAAAGCTTATCAAAAGGGATTAAAATTAATACCACGTTTTGATAGCAGTGTGACAGATTTAAAAAAATAATTAGACAAAGGCTAAACAATTCTGCTGACGTCATAATTCTGAATAATGACTGTCCTGTTAAAACTTCATAGTTTTAAAATTTAACAGTTTTTTTCCTTCATGTCTAATTTATCAAGCGTGGAAAGTATATTCCTCTTTAATAATTTTTCACTGTCATGGTTCAGTAGACTACAATGTGCGTATGTAGACATGGAAAAGTGCTGCCTTCAGACGTCAATAAATAGTGACAAAGGAATTATGTACATTGGGAATGCTGTGTTCTCTACACACGGACAGATGCTGCCTCTCTCATTATTTATCTTCTTCAAGCACCTTCCATGAATATTATCTCATCGTTCTTTCATTTGTCAAAGCGTTAATTCCACATTCTAATATCATTTAATGGCTTGTACTGCAATATATATATATATATATATATATCTCTCTTTTAAATTCATCAGTCATATTCGTTATGTGGCAAAGGAAAAATTATATTGGAGAGATTTTTTTACATGTGATGTGAAATTTTTTTCTAAGTTCCAATCATACACCATGCGCATGCGCCAACAAACGCTCTGGAATCACGGGATGCAGCCAACATATACACGATATTTAACGAGCCTAAAAGCTAACCTAAGACAATTTAATCACTCTAAGCTGTGAAAGACTTGCCTAAGCTAACCTAACACAATTTAAGCACTCTAACCGTGAAATAATGCGACGCCCAAAAATAAATAAGTTATGAAATTCTGTAGTAGCCTATATGTGTACAGTTAATTACTTCATACTCTATGTTGGCTGCATTGGAACAGTGTTTGTTATTGTATTAGAATATTCATTAAAATCAATATGGCTGCCACGTCGTCATGTTATATATGTACTTAAATATCATGTAAAAAATATTGAAATAACCCCAAAAAAAATTAAAATCATTGTAAATGGGGGGAAAATTTTGAAAAATGAAACCCTAAGAATAAAATTTGACAGGCGTTTATGAAGAAATTAAAAAAGTCGCGTCACAAGTTGTAAAGAATAGCCATTATATTATATCAAGTTTGGATAAGAAACCAAAGCTTGTTTTAACTTTGGTTTGAATTTTATCTTCACGTAATTTTATGTTTTAATTGGTGTTTCTTGTTTAATTATTATTATTATGTAATTATTATTGTTATTATTATTATGTAATTATTATATTCTTATTTAATAATTATTCAACATTAATGGCCATTTACTGCACAATTTATTATTCGCTGATGACCAGATTATAATAGGACAAGATAAAGAAGATATAGAATATATGATTAGAAAGTTGGTTGATGCATTTGAGGTAGGTGGACTGAAGATAAATTATATTAAAACAGAATATATGGTAATCGGAGCAAATTCAGAAGACCTACAAATAAATAATATGATAATTAAAAGTGTTGAAGATTTTAAATATCTTGGATCTATAATAGATAAATCTGGTACTTGTGAAAAATATATTATTAACAGAGTAAATTGTGCAAGGAAGGCGATTAGATCCCTGAAAGGTCTTTTATGGAATAGAAATTTGACCAGAAAAAAAAGAGATTATACAGACAATAATAGAAAGTATACTTACATATGGATCAGAAAGCTGGGCAATAAATGAAAGGATGCAGAAAAGAATCTTGGCGACAGAAATGGATGGATTACGGAGAAGTATGAGAATATCCAGGCTACAACATATTCGAAATATATATATATATATCAGACAAGAAATGGATGCACAAAATACTGTTATCGATAGGATAACAAAGAGAGCTCTACAGTGGTATGGACATCTACAACGGATATCGTAAGACCAGTGGCCTAAACGGTGTTGGATTGGATCGTACCAGGCAGAAGGAAGAAGGGGAGAAGTAGAAGAGCCTGGTATGAGGGAATATATGACGCCATGATGAAGAGGGGTATGGAAGATGGACAATGGGAAGATAGAAATCTCTGGAAGGCAGGAATCAAAGGCAAACTGCTGTAAAGTGGAAAGCCTGTATTAAGGTATTAAGGTAAATTTAATAATTATTAATCGTTGTTTATTTATATGCATGCAGAAGGAATATCTAGCTACGCCAAACACGTCATCAACTTCGGCCACCACATGAATACAACATAAAATACTGTTACTGTCTATTCACAGAGAAAGAAATCCAACAAAGATAAACAAGCTAGAGGAACTTTAAAAATTGAAATAAATAAGTAACGATTTAATTTAAATGAGAACACGCACAACTCATACAACCCTCTTCTTCTTTTCTATAGGCACATTCCTGTTTATTTACACACACTATGTTAATGATGACTACATCTCATTCCATCTCTTGAGAAGTCTGCATACCTCTCTTTTTCCTCTGGGACGTTGGTTCTTCGCTGCTTTATTAAGCTCGTATCACCAGCTTTGTCCACGTGGGCATTTCATTCCCTTTTCCTTGTTGTAATAAATGTCTCAACTTCTATGATATTGCATTCCTCCCTCTCATCCTGGTTTTTGACTCTGTCAACGCTTGTTTTGTTCACTATGGGTTTTAAAATATTAATTTGTGCTAATCTCAAGAGTTGTTTCGTTTGGACAGTATCTGTTCTTGTATCTGCACCATATGTCATTATTGGTCGAACCCTCTATAGTCTATACGAACTTACAAAACAACAGTCAATAGCTACCGACGACGCTAGAACGTCAAAAGAGTCGCAAAGCAACAACAGTTAGTAGTGAATATCCTTTTTGCTGATGATAGAAGCCGGTTTCCGAAAGGCCTACAATTCTTAAAAGGTTTTTTAAAATTTAAACTAGTTGAGGACTGCAACATCTGCCAGATATTTATTTTGTTATTTTACTTTGTAATAAAAATGAGGAATTTCCGGTGAATTGCTTCTTCCAAATAAAAATTGACTTAATTTCTAATGCTCTACTGAAGTGTCAGTTTTTTATCTATGTCATAAGTTGGTCGATTAAACACAAATTAAGTATTTATATATGTAGAAATTATTTATAGTTAAAATATTTAAAACATTTATTTTTATTTTAAGTAATTTTATGTTTGTGGCTCACAAACCAAGCAGCAAATTTGGTTATAAATTAAATAAGAGGTAGATGATGATTGTGAACAGAAGCTATTACACTTATACATGTATAATCATGCAGTGTAGGCCAACATATTGAGTAAAAATTTCTTCTTCTTCTTCTTCTTCTTCTTCTTCAGTTCACGGGCTAGGCAAATTTTCTGTTCCTCCTCACAGTTTTCTGTGAATCTTTTCACTGGCCTTCCTACATTCCTTGAATCTCTTGGTTTGAAGTTAAATGCTGCTTTTGGTAATCTTGTTACATTCTTTCTCTCTTTCTACATGTCTAAACCATTTTTCTCTATATCCTTTGATTTTATCATTCAATGGATATATATTTAACTCTGTTATTACATCTTATTTCTATATCCGATCCATTCTTGTGCAGCCTTTTGTTCTTCTAAGAAAGTTCATTTGTACGCTTTGTATTCTACTTTGTAATTTTTTGGTCATTACCCAGGTTTCATTCCCATAAAGTAATGCACGAACTGCCAGTGTTTTATAAAACTTCAATCTAGTATCTCTTCTTGTTTTGTTCTTTAATATTCTATTTATAGTTCCATATATCATTTGAAATCTTGACAGATTCATATTTAGGTCTCTTTTCAGTTTTTGTGTTTATTGTAAAATTACAACCCAAATAATTAAAATGTGTTACTTGTTCCAGAGGTTTGTTGTCTATTATGATTTTTGATCTTATTTGTTCACTTTCTCAAAAGAGAGTAAAAATTTAAAAAGTTATATTATCCTGTCATAAGACTTATGGATGCGAGAATCTGGACAATGGTGCTTAAATATCAGTTATTATTAAAACATTTTGAGGAAATATTTGGAAATATAAGAGGATCTGATAGCACAAGGAGCTCTTAATGAATCACAAACATACCAATTAATTAAAGGAGCAGATACAGTACGACATTTGTGGAGAGTCATTTGATTACCTTGATGTAACAGTTAGTCTGATAAGAGGATGAGATAGTTTCTACAAAAGTTTTGTTGTGGAAAACCTGATGGAAGACGACTGATTGATTGTTGTGCAGGAGAATATGAGGATTATTAAAGTGAAAGAATGGAAAAGGTTATTATTCTGAACTAAGAAGAAATATTTAATACTAGCCACTACCTGGCGTGTGTTGCTACGCCTAAATAAATTAAATGCTGTTTTTATTCTTAGTTTTATAAGTTAAAATAAAATTATGGGTTAATTAAATTGTATTGTATGCAATGCGACGAACCAAACATGGCGGTTGTTAGGGTAAATTTTTAATTTCGGATTTCAGGTAAATACCCACTTCTAATGATCAGAATTCGCTGATTTTTTGGCTATATCTACCTGTGTTTATTTTAATAGCACATACTGAGTTTCGTTGTGAAACATCAAACTTTGCGAAGGCTAGAGGTTTTTTTTTTTTCGTTTTAGGTAAACTCCTATACCTAATGGTTTTAAGGAATAATGGATAGAGACTAAGCACTCCCCGTACCTGAAAACTCGTATATAAACATTTGTATAACAGTCGACCGACTACGTTTCGAGTTTTGCGAGCACAAACATACGCAGGACGAATTTTTATACATAAAGATTAACCCTTAAATTTGCAATATATTCTATAGGATGCATCAATTAGTTTATTTTATTCAATGTTTTTAATAAACAGAACAAAAAAACGAACGAGTAGAAATTACTTAAATGTTTATAGAATTGCCCAATATACTCAATAATAATAGTTATATGTGATCTCGTTTTCAGTGCGGTCCGTAACATTAAAATAATTGACACGAGAAAATATTGCTTCGCCAATTTAAGGGTTAAGAGATTTAATTGCATTTGTTTACTTACTGCACATCGTTGATTGAGTGACAGATAATGCTCTGAGCCTTAACTATACCAGTTTAAATATCATAATCCTAATATGCATTTCCATCCATCCATAGTAATTCTGCCGAGGGCAGGTCTTTCACTGCAGTCATAGCATTTTCATGTTATGCTTTGCAGCTTTACTAGGGAATTACAAGTGTGGTAGCTTCCCGTTGCTTTCCACACCGGTGAAGGATGATGATGATGATGACCGGATGATTTTCGGGGACCGTTGGGCCCTAAGCTTCCTGACATTTGTCTTACAGGTGAGGAAAAACCCCGAAGAAACCTCACCCAGGAGCCTGTCCCGACCGGAAATCGAACCCGTGTCCGCTGCGTGACAGGGCAGCACGCTACCTCGAGACAATACGCATATGGCAGAGAAAAATGTATAGGACTAATTAGAAATATATATTTGAAAATCGTACAATTATCTAACCCCATTTTTAATAAGAAAAATACCACTACATAAGCCCTTTGGGTGATAAGAACGAAATTGGTTTTAATCTAATATTTTGTTATTATACTTTCTAATATCAGTGTGTGATGTCTGGGATGCAGAGACTTTGGTTTTTAGAAATAAGCATCATCCCTGTCTGAACCCTAATGTTGAGAGACAGGACGTGTTATTGCCCGTGCTACGCTTCAGTGAAGCAAGTTATATGCCAACATCTCTTCTCCTACCCAACCCAGATATACGTACATATTGGAAACATTAACTTCCTCTATATGTAAAAGAACTTTACTAGAAAGTAAACATGGCCACTGTTGCATAACAGCGTAAGTTATAAGTGATGAGCAGACGTTACATTTAGGTTCGTATAAAATCTAGTTCAATTTGTTTAATTATACATTATTTTTGTTTTCTTTTAAAAGTAGTAGTAGTAGGACTTTATTAGACAAAAAGTAAGATATTTACAATATTAATTACAAATGTGGGTCGCACGGGCAGTACGCCGTACGTGCTGTTGACAGTCCGTTACAATAAAGTAATAATTGGCACTAGTGTAAAGAAAAATAAACAACGTAAAAAAAGCAATAACATTAAAATTACATAAAGAAAACACAATAATATTACAATTAAATAATAACACAATAGCATTATACACTAATTAATTTATATATAATTATTAAGAATTAATGGTATTGCATTTTGATAACATATATTTATTCATGAATGAGTGTTGTTCTTATTTTCCGCGTTTTGCCCAGAAATTTACCCAAGTTTATCAAATTTTCTGGATTTACCACTAACTCGTAGCATGCCAATCTTTCCCGATTTGAATTTAGAAATCTTTCCGGTAATAACTGACGTCTCCAATATTCTAAATCATTACATTTTCCTAATATATGTATCTCATCTTCAAAGTTCCCGCACATTGGACATATTCGCATATCGTGATCGTCGCTAATTTTTAGAAATTTCCATGCCCCTAGCCTAAACCAAGCAAGCCCTGATCTCTCTTTAAATCCTAGATTGAGTATATACGATTCTTTTCCCCAGACGTGTTTTAGGTACTGACTTTAAAGTAAAGATAATAACACTTCAATAAAGGGGATATTTTAATATATATTCAACTAACTCACTCGCACTATCGAACTCGTATGTTCATGGCCGCTTGGATATAAGCTCTCCATACATCTCTATATTGGCCCATATTTTTCTTTCATCCCCAGTATAATCCACTTCCCTCAAATCATGGTTAATATGATTTTCCCTCCTCATTCTTGGTCTATCAATTGGGCGTTTACTCTCTGGTTTTCCTACAAGAAGCTTCCATGCACGTCTTACATTCCCCATTCGTGCCACATGTCCTGCCCATAGAAGTCTACGACATTTAACTGTTCTTATTATACCTAACTTCTTATGAAGATCATATAGCTTACTATTATGTAAGTCTTTGCCATTCACCTGTCTATTCACCTCTCTTTGGTCCAAAATTTTTCCTAAGAACTTTATTTTCAAATACTCGTAATCTCGTTTCCTCCTTTAATGTAAGAGTCCATGACTCGCAACCATATAGTATAACTGGTAGAATAACAGTTGTATATATTTTCAGTTTAACGTTTTTTTTTTTTAAATGAGCTGGCATGACATGTGTTCCTGTAATGCATAATAGCATCTAGGCCCATCCGTCCACCCCTTGGGATACCTCGGTCGTCATGACCATACTCCCAAGTCCTAGTTCTAGTCCTCCCTATCCTATGTTCACGTCCACGTTCAAGTTCACGGTCCTTAAACCAACACCCCAGGGAGAGAGTGTTGGAGTTTGCAGTTCTGGGAATTGCTGAGCTACATAGTACATCAGGTCGCTCAATCCTGACGACCCCACAGTTGGTCCACGGGCTCCATGAGCCTAGCCGGGAGGACTGCTGTCGCAGATCCACCGACCATTCCCCTGTTCTGCCTCCAGGGACGTGTCCTGCAGCCGTTGTGAGACCGGCTAGGGCTACAAGCCCAACAGTGTGAGACTTTTAGTACATCCAGGTGCTCATCTCCTGGCGACCCCACAGTTTGTCGACGGGCACGTAGGCCGAGCCAGGAACCAGTACAGTAGCTCCCCTCTGGACTGGTCCGAGCCGAGCCCTGGTATGCCCCCAGGGACGCCTTCTGCAGCTGCTGTGGGCCAGCACGGAGCTCGCAAGCTCCAACAGATGAGCAACTAGTACTACAAGGCGCTCAACTCTTGCCTACCCCACTAATGGTTCACGAGTCCCTTGGACTTAACCGGGAGGACTGTCTAGCAGATCCACCGATCTTTCCCCCAGTGCACCAGCTGGGGACGTGTTTGGTTGCTGAAGTGGGTACAGCCTGAGCATTAGTACGTCAGGTCGCTCAACTCCTGACGACCTCACAGATTGTCCTTGGGTCACTCGGTTCCAGAGTCGGCGCTAAGTCCCAAAAGCCAAAAGACCGCGCTTCCTCCTTTCTCGAGCTTGTCGACCTGGTGGTAATTCCCAGCATTACGCCCGGTATTGTCCCATCCAGCCCGTTCGCAAGACTAAGCCTAGTCGTGTAGCTGCTGTGAGGCAGCCCACTGAGCAGGGTGCTCATCTCCCATGGTGCCCCCACAGATGGTCTCAGGTTCAATGAACCAAGAGAGAAGGAGCGCCAGATCCTCCACTCTCCCATCGCCACGCCAACAGCGGCACAGGCCCCCGCTGTGGGCCGGGATAGTTCTAGGCTTGACAGCAGGCCCCTTTCGTATAAATTTTCCTGCTGACCCCACTCATGGTCCGCGAGTCCATCGGACTTGGAAGGGAGGACTGACTAGCAGATCCACCGACCTTTTCCCCACTACGCCACCGAGGGGACGCGTTTTGCTGCTGGAGTGGGCGCAGCACGAGCTATATAGTACGTCAGGTCGCTCGAGTCCTGACGACCCCACAAATGGCCCGCGGGTCCGGTCTGGACCTAGCCGGGAGGAATGCAAGCAAACCACCGACCGTTCCCCTATCCGCCACCCGGGGACGCGCCCTGTTGCTGTTGTGAGCACAGCTGGGGCCCGACGGACCCCCAGGGAATGCATAATAGCATGCATTTCCAGAATTAAGCCTATGTTTAATTTCTTTGTGAATCCCATTCCTATTTGTGACTATTGTTCCTAGGTATTTGAATTCAGCCATCTTCAAAGTTTCCTTGATGTTTGTGTTATTATGGCTGAATCCTTAAAATAGACCTATATTAAGATACGAGGCATAATTTTTAGAATTTATTTTCCTGAATTAATTTGGATGATGGAATATTGCACCATTGGTTTTCTATTACTAATTTATTTGCCCTATCCAACCCTGAGCTTATAGCCGCGCAGATATAAGCTCTCCGTACATCCTTATTCTGAACTACTAATTTTCAATCATTGCTTGTATAATTCACTTCTCTAAAATTATGGTTAATATTATTCTCCTACCTCAAACTTGGGCTATCTACTAAGTACTTTCTCTCTGGTTTTCCTTCAAGAAGTTCCCTTGTTCCTCTTTCATTTCCCATTCATGCTACGTGTAATGTGATCGTACTAAACTCCCCTTATTATATTACACAATCACCGTTATGTAGTTGCTTCCATTCAACTGTCTGTTCACCTCTCTTTGGTACAGCCTTTGAAAAAAATGATGGCGCAACTCTTGATGGTGGGAAGTTAAGAGTTTTGAAGAGCGATTCATACCAGTACGTTCTTACATGTACTGAGTCGTTAAAGTAAAAAGCGGAAGGCGTAAGTCTCTTCATGCAGCATTCGTATATATAGCTTTAGTGGAACAGTCGGTAAGATGTTCTTTTTCCGACGACGCGGGCCCACGTTCGATTCTGGCCAGGTAGATTTTTAAATTTTTTATTTATTATTATTTAATAACGTTGTTAATTTTTATAATCCCTACATGTTACCAGGCTTCGTTATGTAAATAAATTTGTATATATATGGAAATATTCCCGGTCGGGACAGGCTCATGGGTGACATTTGTTCCGGGTTTTTCCTCACCTATGAGATAAATGTCAGAAAGCTTAGGGTCTAACAGTCCCCGAAAATCATCCGGCCATCATCATCATCCTTATAATTATAATCATCATTCTTCACCGGTGTGGAGAGAAACAGGAAGCTACCACACCTACAGTTCCCTAGTAAAGTTGCAAATAATAGCATGAAAATGCTATGATTGCAGTGTAAGACCTGCCCTCGGGCTGAATTACTATGTAATGGAATATATGAAAATAAATA
Source organism: Diploptera punctata (assembly GCA_030220185.1). Taxonomy (NCBI): domain Eukaryota; kingdom Metazoa; phylum Arthropoda; class Insecta; order Blattodea; family Blaberidae; genus Diploptera; species Diploptera punctata. Next base: position 162,572 of record JASPKZ010006078.1, read on the forward strand.
AATTAAAGGGAACAGCTCTCATATATATATATAACTTATATATATATAATGAATAACGATAGTAACGTCTCATTACTTTGTTTACAAAACACATGGCATAACAAATTATGTATTTCCATTACTAATACAAAATGCGTCTGATTAATTTAAATTAATATCTAACTTCATTATACAAGTAAGTCCTGAAGTACTGCATTGCTTCATACGGATGATTTCTAGGAGAGATGGTTCTGGTCTAGTGGAGGGAGCTTCTGCTTCCCGTGGATGAGGTCGAGCGTTCGATCCTGCTGTCATGTTTTTTTTCTCTCGTCCTTATTTAATTTTCTTTGTTTTGTTTCATTTCTTTTGCTTTGTTTTATTTTCAGTTACTACTTATTTACACCAAATTGTTTTCCATTGCACGACACACAATGAAATAGAACGGATTTAGTATCTCAAATAGTTGCATACCGTGAACCAAATAGCATGATCTCTGATCATGCGCAGTGGCTTCGTTCTGAGACTTGAAAATTATGTGTGCGCCATCAATTATTTCAAAGGCTGTACGCTGATATATACGTTTTCTGAGAACTTTATTCACAAATACTCGTAATCTATTCTCCTTCGTTAAAGTAGAGTCCATCTTTCGCATCAATATAATTAACTGTAAATTCCAGAATTAATTTTTTTCTTATTTAAAATTTGAAAAAAATGAGCCTGATTACATAATTTTGTGTTCTATTGTGAATGCACAAAACGTCCATTTTGCTTACATAATATTACGTGGTCTAGTTATAATAACGTGAGTGAGATTGTATTCTCCAGACACTTGTTACTTCTTTACAGGTAAACATATAAGAAATTATTTTAGAGGAATATCGGAGAAAAGAGCAAACATTTCTGTCCACAATCCCTGGATAAAAAGCTGAAAAGTCTATATTCTCCTTAAAGCAACAGGTAAGTACGAGATTTCTCTTTTGTCATTATTTATATATTTTACTTTGAGTTTCTCCTCTTATTTTTCTACGCGGTAGATTTTTAGCCTGTTTTAAGTATGTGATGATCTCTCCACATTTTTTTCTAGGATGGGCCATGTCTCTATAGCCTTCCGATTTGTAATCGAAAATCTTTCTGCATATTATTTTGTAGTCGATATGTAGTGCGCTCTCGCCATTTGATTTTATAGGAAATAAGTTTTCCCATTTATGTTAAGTATTTATAGTCTACTTTTAATTCAATTATTATTTACTTGATCAAGCAAAATAGTCAGAAATTATTCATCCACATATTCCGAAATCTCTTAATATGCTATTATGATTAGCGTCTGTGAAAGCCTGCATCCAACTATGCGCAAGAGAAACTAGTCCACACATACCGCATCTTTTGTGAGCTGCGTAAATACCAAATTGTCTATAATATAATGTATTTCTTAGTTTTACCAATTAACTTGCGAGATGAGGCAAGCTTATTTAGTGGGGGACGCTTTGCCTCCCATCCGGCAAGCAGGCGTACAACCTTCGTGACCACACGTAGAATAATCTTGACGGACGCTCTGAGATGGTTATTTCAACATTTCCATTTTTGCTTTTGGATCACTATTACTAAACACTATAATGTAAGAATTTCCTTCAAAATTTGCAAGTTTTCGTGTGAACATTTTCGAACAGAAGGATGAAGTTCAAATTTCGAACAAGATAATAAAGCATCAAAGTTTGGTCGCGTGATGGCACGAATAATTAATGTGCCTGCGATGAATTCTCGTGAAGTTTCTCATAAATACATTCATCATCTTGGAGGGGATGATGGGCGGGATTTGTGTACTTAGCCTATTGTTTATTGACCTTAGAACATCTTTTACATCAGCATAATTACTCAGCCCTTCTCATTATAGAGGTTTGTTGGAAAGATAACAAACTGCTAAATTTAACTCTATAGATCTAACCATGCTGTAATCACCAAATATTTCTTTACTAATTTTATCAATTTTTAATTAAAGTAAACATCCACAGCTGTGATCTCGAGGTAGCGTTGGTGTCTCGTACGCTGACGGCCCGGGTTCGATCCCTAGTCAGGATACGTTTTCTGGGCAATGATTTTTCGGACTTCTTCATCTGTATTATCAGGAAGCTTTAAGATCCAAACGGTCTCACAACATCATCTGGCCACCATTATCATATTTGGTATGAATGTGTGTGAATTGTGTGTTTCGTCTTCATGTTGTTGTTGTCTCGAAGGAGACCATGACATTAAGCTGACCACTTGTTCGGGGAGGACCACAATGACCTTGTGTGAGCAAAGAAGTATGTGTATGAACCATATGTTTGAATTCCGCTCCCGACAGATAATGCCAATGTAAGGCCCGGATGGTGTGTAGGACATAAAAATTATCTCTAAGGCGAGAGCATAATCTGAGGAAAAAATAAATTAATTAAAGTAATTGAATTTTAATAGTCCCGCGCCGTAGCCGAGCGGTTAAGGTAGGAAGCCTTGGCGCAGAGCTACGGGACTTGCGCTGGTTCGAGTCTCCATGGGGGAAGAAATTTTCTCATGGTATTTCGGCCAGTAAGGGACCGGTGCCCACCCAGCATCGTGAGGTAATTGGGTAGCTACAATAAGTAGCGGCTCCAGGTTGAGGAACCAGCTATAACGGCTGGGGGACTCGACATGCTAACCACATGTCACCCCTACACTGGCTATTGATCATCTACCTCTGTGATTGACACATGTGGATGTGAAGGGCCAGCAGCCGGCTGGTAAAAGGGCAACCGCTGAAAAGTGGAAAGACCCTCAATCGGATCGGATCGGAATTTTAATAAGTGTGAAGTCTTGCAGGACTTGTCATTAATATCTGCCTTTAAATGTATCTCCTTACTACTTCCACTATTCAACTCATGCCCCAAATGGGAGTCAATGACCAATCACGATTTAATGAATTTTTTATTACAACCAAATCACAGTCGTGTTTCACCTCGATAAGTATCGAATTTTGATTACCAAAATAAAGAAAGTTCCTCCTTTTTAATATTCTGAACGGCCAGAGCATTAGTTTGCAGTGACTGGCTCTGTATCAAATACGTTGAATACAGCAATTAATCAACATATTTTTTCGACCTACACATTTGATAATTGTGTGTTTAATAATTGTGTTTTAAAATACTGATTTTTTACACAATGAATCAATGAGAAATTAACTGGAGATATTTTCAATAGTCGATAAACTAGAAGAGCATAAACACCAATGGAAAGAACATTTAGACAGAATGGATAATACAAGATTACTCGAAAAGAGGAAGAAGAAGAAAATACTGATTTTACTGAGTTGTTTCCGAAGAAATTAATTAATAACCTAAAATGTTCGTTATAATATACAGTTTGACGTGTTTAATTTTTTCTCCATTAGTGTGCATTCTTACAATATTGCGATTCTATTTGGCAATAAATAATATGTTCAAGTTGCAGTGATGAACAAATGAAACATAACCAAACATTTCTCATTTGTTTCCAAACATCGCCGTTTACATTAAATATATAAATATTTTAAAATAACTATATTTAAATAATGATTTGTGAGTAAACAACTTAGTTTTATTCGTTAAATAGTCCTAAAAAATGCCACCCTTGATTTCAAAATCCTCTAGATAAATTGTAAATCACTCGTGGAATTACTTATGATAAAGAATTTACGATCAATTTTTAATTAGGATATCTTCTCTATATATTTTATACGAGTAATCTAGTAATTTTAAATTCCGCAACGTGGCCGAGCTGCTACCAACAGCTAGCATTGTCGCAATTATCGACCTGACAATATATACAGAGTGAATTATAATTTCACCGATAAACTGCAGGGACTGATTTCTGACTGGAAATTGAGAAAAAATGTCCTATGAATAAGTGTCCATCAAATGCATCGTTGTCACGGTAGATGGCACTGGCGAATGGCATTATTCTAATAAGGTTGGATTTATTGGTATTTTACAACCATTTAGAGATGCTATTAAGTTATTTAGAAAGGAACAGACATTTCCATTAATTTCTAATTACATCTCTCGGCCCTGTTCCATGGCCTGCTAGATCACCGGACTTAAACCCTCTGGATTTTTACCTCTGGGGGAACCTGAGAAGCGTTGTGTATGCTAAACCAGTTCCTGATGTACATTGCTTTCAACAGCGTGTCCACGTTGTCTGTGACGGTATTCGGAGAGAAGCCGGAACATACGAAAAAGTAAGGCAATCCATGATATGAAGCGTGAACGCATGCATTGCATCCCCCATGGAGGCAACTTTGAACATCCGTTGTGACGTGGATGCGATTATGCTATGTACTGTGTGCCGGGACGATTTGTTGTCGTTGCACGCTCATCGTTCATTTCCGGACACGTGTTTATAGGACTTTTTTTCCTTCATTACCAGTCAGGAATCAGTCCCTGATGTTTATCGGTGTAATTAACGTTCACCCTGTATATATACAGACAATAAACTCCATTAGATATCATCATCATCATCATCATCATCATCATCCATGCAACTATTAGGCCGTGTGGCCTGTTATGGTCTCAAAGCAGAATTTTCCATCAAGCGCTTTTTTGGACGTCCCGGCGATCTTTTGCCTTGTGGCAATAGCGAAGTATGGCTTTTGGAATTCTATGAGATGGCATTCGTTGAAGATGGGCTTTCCAGTTGTTCTGGTAGTGTTGTATACGGTGAAGAATAGGTTCTACATCCAACTCTTCCATAATTTCCTCATTTCTTTTAAGGTCCCACTTTGTGTAGCCTGCTGTATGGCGCATAAATTGCATCTCATTTGCTGTTATTCGGCTTTCATCTCTTCTTCGTATCGTCCATGCTTCACTGCGATATCTTAATACTGGTCTTGTGAGAACCTTATAAAGCCGTAATCTTGTGTTCTTCTGTACTAAATATGGTTTCATTATACTGTTAATTATCCCCGTTGTTTTTGTAAAATGTGTAATTTTCTCTGATATATCAGCTTCATCTTGAAATGTTAAATTATAACCCAAATAATTAAATTCGTTTACTCGTTCTAAAATTTCAATATAATACCCCATATGACTTTTTGTTTTTTTTAGTACTTTATGTGACTCGATTTAATATAGGTGCAAAGAGTGGTAGACTTCCTGAGAACATTCATTCTTGCGTGAAAAATGAAATGTTCGGAGGAGTTGAAAACTCAAGCATCCATTCAAATTTGAAGTTGAGCGATAAACACTTCTTTCCTCTCCCTGCCACACTTTCTCTATATCTATTAATACTTTTATCTAATTGATTTGATCGAGTAACAATGTTTTGTTATAACGACATTCTGTCTTTTCTAGCTTAGAATTCAGAAACATTTGCGAACAGTTAAGGCATCAGATCTGACAATTTAATTTCAAGTTCAAACTGACACGGACTGCAAATCGGATTACTTAATATATATTGCCTAGCGTATGAACAAAATAGTTACGAAAATTCAAAATTGATTAATTTCTGATTCATAACGAACGTGAAATTTTAACAAGAGGATCAATCAATGAGGCTGGAAAATCATCCCATTGATTGTTTTATACCTGGTACTAGTAAACTACTGTATGTACTTTACTTTGTAGGCATTCGATCACGTCTGCCACTTAAGTAAACACAGGAGCAATATTCAAGACTCTAAACTTCTATTCTCTTTGAAGTGCAAATTGGGTTACTTTGAAAATGTAAACAGAGTTAGGTATCACTTTAAGGAAAAGCTTCAAGATTTAAATGAAGGTAGCATCAAACAGTAAGTGTTCGTTAATTTACAACTATAAAACTCGTGCAGGTTAAAGCACACAAGATTCATTAAAATTAGCTAAGTTGCCCTCCAAATTACTCTTCAGACGGATCTAATTATCATATGGATGAGAGAAGGGGTAAGTTAAATCTACTTGTTAGATTACCTTAGGAGGTTACTCTTAGATTCATTTTTAAAACTATTAAACTCTACACAGATTTAATTAAAATTAATTAAACTCTCTGAATGTTTTCTTTATAAGAGAATTATAAAATGTTCTCATATCGAAATCTACCTACGGGGATTCTATACCACCATGCCACCAACATAAATAAAATAAAAAAAATAAACAAAAAAACAAACAATTTATTGTTGCAGTATGTGAATAATTACCCGAGAAAAAAATACCCAAAAGAAACATATGTATATATATACAGGGTGGACCGCTCGAATGGACCTAATTTCAATTGCTTGTTACTGGCAAACGGTTGAAGATAGAAACTTAAAACAACGTTCATAGTACAGAAAAACTCACCAAGTTTCGAATCCTGTCGGTAGATGGCACAAAGATACGTTTCTCGTTCTTAGATTTAATTGTTTGTGAAAATGGCGACTCCGCAGATGAAAGCGCAAGCTGTTTTGTGGTATGCGGAGTTTAAATCAATCATTAGAGTTCAAAGGGAGTTCCGGCGTGTGTTTAACCGTGATGCTCCAACTGCTAGAAGCATAAAGAAGTGGCGGCGTGATACATTATTAGCTACAGGATCTGTGTTGAAGAAGCATGGTGGTGGTCGCAGAGCAAAACCGGTGAAATGGTAGCAAATGTTCAAGCCGCATTTGAGCGAAGCCCCCGGAAGTCATTAAGATGAGCTTCGCGGGAACTTCAAATACCAAAATCGACATTACAACGGATTGTCCACAAACGCCTCAAACTGCACGCATATAAAGTGCAGTTAGTGCAACGTCTGGAGCCGAATGACATGCCGAAACGAGTGGAATTCGCCAATACGATGCTGGACCGTCTCGGCGCTGATCCTGACTTCATGACCAAGATTTTCTTCTCGGACGAAGCCACTTTCCATTTGTCAGGCAAGGTAAACCGGCATAATGTGCGGATCTGGGGATCGGAGAATCCTCACGCTATTCAAGAGCATGTTCGTGATAGTCCGAAGATGAATGTTTGGTGCAGTTTGTCACATAATAAGGTCATTGAACCGTTTTTCTTCGCCGAGAAAACTGTTCGTGGTACCACATATCTTGACATGCTGGAGCAGTTCTTCTTTCCACAAATTGAACAACTGCAGCCTAACATCGTTTTCCAGCAAGATGGTGCTCCTCCCCACTGGTCCAATGAAGTTCGTACGACTTTGGACAACATTTTCCCTGGCCGTTGGATTGGTAGGGGAGGACCAATCGCGTGGCCCCGAGATCTCCCGATTTAACACCACTGGATTTCTTTCTCTGGGGCTATGTCAAAGATAAAGTTTACACCACCCCAGTCAAAGACCTTCGTGATCTTCGTGAGCGCATCATAGAGGCTATTGAGAACATTCCCAGAAGACATACTCCAACGTACTTGGCAAGAAATTGTTCATCGCTTTGATATCGTCACAGTGACTGCTGGGGCTCATATAGAGATGTGGTGATCTGGATATCAAAACTTGGTGAGTTTTTCTGTAATATGAACGTTGTTTTAAGTTTCTATCTTCAACCGTTTGCCAGTAACAAGCAATTGAAATTAGGTCCATTCGAGCGGTCCACCCATATATCTTTCCAAAAAAGTATATAGGTATATACGGGGCTTCCAATATAAATCCGGACCGGCCTCACGGGGTTTCACCCGTCAGGCAGCGCTCTCTCCTCGACCGCATTTCACTCTGCCAGCCGCTCGTCCTTGAACTAGTCAGTTTACTATCGTTCGACAAGATGAGACGTCAGCTGACATTAGAGCAGCGCATTTATGTGTGTAAATGTTATTATAAATACGAATCAGCTCGTCGCGTTCGCGAGGAATTTATTCGGAACTTCCCTGGACAATTACCTCCTTCCAGATCGACAATCCACTATCTTGTGACTAAATTTGAGACCACTGGTTCAGTACAAAATAAGAAACACACGAGAAGGCGTACGGTTCTCACCGAAGAAAAATTAGACGAAACTGGCGAAAATTTGGAACGTTCACCACAAAAATCATTACCGAAATTAGCACAACAAGTTGGGATTTCAGTATCTTCTGCACATACAGCAACAAAATTGTTAAAACTCAAACCTTACAAGTGTACACGTGTTCATTGTCTAAACCAAGGTGATCCCATAGCACGTGTGCGTTATTGTGTTTACTCGGTATAACGCCTGTTTAACTGCGGGAGGACAATATTTCCAGCATTTTCTATAAGGTAAGAAACAGTTCAAGGACGGGTGGCAGGCAGGGTGAATTGTAGGAGGAAGATACAGCACTGCGTGCGGGTGCAACTCCGTAAGGCCGGTCCGGTTTTATATTGGAAGCCCGTTATATTTTTTTTTTAAAAAGTGAAAGATGCCTTAAAATAAAGTAAGACTTTGAGCTCAAAGTAACCTAAAATCAGCATATTTGCAATGCAAAATATGTGTTAGTCATTGCTCGACAGTGTAGCCAACTTATTACAAAAATCCGCTAACAAATAAGTGAATGCTAAACTAATCTGGTGGTACTAACTCACCCATTTTCTCAACATAATTTGACCAAACTAAGATAAACGTGATTTTCTATCACTAATTTTTCAATTTTCTCAACATAATTTGCCCAAACTAAGATTAACCTGACTTTCTAACACTAACTTGTCAATTTTCTCTACCTAATTTGCCCAAACTAAGATTAACCTGACTTTCTAATACTAACTTGTCAATTTTCTCTACCTAATTTGCCCAAACTAAGATTAACCTGACTTTCTAACACTAACTTGTCAATTTTCTCTACCTAATTTGCCCAAACTAAGATTAACCTGACTTTCTAACACTAACTTGTCAATTTTCTCTACCTAATTTGCCCAAACTAAGATTAACCTGACTTTCTAACACTAACTTGTCAATTTTCTCTACCTAATTTGCCCAAACTAAGATTAACGTGACTTTGTAACACTAACTTATTAATTTTCTCAGCCTAATTTGCCCAAACTAATATTAACGTGACTTTCTAACACTAACTCGTCCATTTCTCAACCTAATTTGCCCAGACTAAGATTAACTTGACTTTCTAACACTAACTTTTAAAATTTCTCTACCTAATTTGCCAAAACTAAGATTAACTTGACTTTCTAACACTAACTTTTCAATTTTCTCAACCTAATTTGCCCAAACTAAGAGATTAACCTGACTTCCTAACACTAAGTTGTCAATTTCCCCTACCCAATTTGCCCAAACTAAGAGAAAATTGACTTTCTAACACTAACTTGTCAATTTTCTCAACCTAATTTGCCCACTAATATGGGTGGACTCTTGGGATTGAATCCTCTTACAAGTGAGTAAAATGTATAGGCAATTGGCTCTCGCGGAAACATGTGTTATCACATTGACCAACATGATGCTAGAAGTTACTTGTTCTGCGTTCGAATATTCTCTGGTGGCATGGGGGCATAGAATAGCCTATATTTGAAATTAATATGATACTATTTCCATACTGTTTTGAAAAATAAATAAATAAACAGTTGCAAGTTTGAACTGTAAGTAACCGAAATCGAAACCTAAGTTTCTAGAAAAAATCAGTGAAAATTTAAACGTTACGTTTGTGCAGTCCTTGTTGCAGGTAGGGGTGAGTGCGGGAGATAATAACAGAGAGCATGCCCAGTTGTCTAAGTGCTTCTGCCGAGCTGCCATGATATATTCCAGTCTTGATTTCAAGAAGATGCAGTTGGGACTCGCAGCTGATTTTTGATAAATAGGATCCCCCATAGAGAACAGAACCAGCGCACCCGTATCTCTGGGCCAAGGCATTATCTCTTAGTCCGTTTTGTTACAGCACTGGACACTATAGCTCTTACACAGCGATTATTATTGAGGAAATTTTACATGGTACATGGGCGGATTGAACTTACGGGGATGCAAGTCATTTTCATCAGCTGCAAAATTCTCAACATTGTAGGCCTACAAATTCAATACAATTTGTACCGGAGCTCGGTGGTAGGCAAAATATCTCAGGGTTATGAACTCTTTATAAGCAAAAGAACAACGTATAAATATACACTCAATTTTAACGAATCCAAGAACTCTTTATTTTCGGAGAAATACACTTTTGTTAATACAGTTACAAGTTTTATCTAAGAGTGGAGTCGATGAAATACTTAGAGGTCCACGTGCTCGAGTCAATATTTTTAAAGTCCAAATGCTTAACGGACTATAACTTTAAATTCAACTATTTCTCGGACGAATCTAATATTAACACTGAAACGGAGATCGCGGTCTGCAGGTCTACGATGTTCCAACACTGAACACAGAGTCACTGAGAGTGATAGATTTTTAACTGAATCGAAGATCGCGGCCTGCAGATCTACTATGTTTCAACACTGATCACAGAGTCACTGAGAGTGATAGTATTTTGATATAAGTTCTCGCTTATAAAGGCGGTGGCTCCTCCCACTTTTCTCGAGTCCACTCCTTACAATTGAATATATATTTATGTTTTATAATATTATTTACTAGTATGTATAACATTTCTAAGAACTGGGTAAATTGGTTCTTTGATATTTAATAGAAAAATGTTTATCAGTTTCTTTGTAAATTGTCAATGTTAAGAGATTATCTTTTCTAGAGGTGAATGACTGTCTTTTGTTGTCTGTACTAGGCAGGTAGTAATTCTTTATCATCATTTCTTGGAATTCCTTAGTAGCGTTAATTGGTTTCTAAGAATTGGTCAATAGATTTTTAATATTTTTAATAGCTAACTAATGTTATATTTTCTTATTAGTTGTATAGACTGCTAATTTGAATTCTTTTGACAATACCCTTTTTTGTGTTCCTATATTATTTGTAAGTTGTGTAGTAGGTAGAGTTCTGACAATACCTCTTTATTTGTCATTTGTATAGCAGGTAGCGTTTTACAGTATTTTATTCTAGACAAATGTAGGTGGAATTTTTACATGGATATTTTTATTTTTCCACATACATATTTTATAGCGATATGAGTAATATATTCTATTTTCATTTTTTTAATAGATTTATTTAATTTTAATAACAATTTAATATATTTCGGAACATTTTAGTTTCAGCTCCATGCATATTAGAGTTGTATCTTAGTTTATATGTCTCCTTACATATTAATCGCTACAAATTGAAGCCTGTTGTTACATTTAGATTCAGTTAACACTCCTAAAATGATAACAATACAGTTCAACATTTTTGTTCCTCAATTTATTACCGTGCAGCTCTTTTTCGTTATGTTATTTTCTGGAAAACAAAGAAATGTGACTTAAATCACTGTAACTTAACCCATCCCTATCAGACCTTTGTGAAATGTATAACTATACAACTGACGAAAGTCTAACTAACTAACTAACTCACCGGTCCGCGCAGACATACATCCCTATCCCCAGCTAATGTTTTCCAATCATTCCCTTACAATATACTTCCCTCAAATCATATTTAATATTATTCTCCCACCTCATTCTTCGTCTACCAACTAGGCGTTTTCCCTCTGGTTTTCCTACAAGAAACTTCCATGCACGTCTTTCATTTCCCATTCGTGTCACGTGTCCTGCCCATCGTAGTCTATGAGACTTAACTGTTCTTATTATATCTGGCTTCCTATACATATCATGTACTTCACTGTTAAGTAGTCTTCTCCATTCACCTGTCTGTTCATCCCTCTTTGGTCCAAACATTTTCCTAAGAACTTTATTCTCAAGTACTCGTAATCTCCTTTCCTCCCTTAAAGTAAGAGTCCATGTTTCGCACCCATATAATATAACTGATAGAATAATAGTTTTATATATTTTCAGTTTAACGTTTTTTGAAAGGAGTTGGGACGCCAAGAGTCTCTGCATTACATAATAGCACGCATTTCCAGAATTGAGCCTATGTTTAATTTCTTTGTTAATCTGATTCCTATTTGTGATTACTGTTCCTAGGTATTTCAATTTAGCCACTTCTTCATGTAAGTAATTTTTGTTCTACGTCGTATGTACAATAAAATGTTCGTCTCTTGCTGGATAGAAGCAGTGTGATGTAATATTAGTCCACGAGCCTCAAACGTAAAATTGTACAAGCAATTGTGCTCGCACGTTTTAGTACCCTGCGTGAATTACGACGTCATATTTTATTTGGGGTTTTCAGAAGCTGATAATTAGAGGTATAGATTAAATATGGCGAAGCTCTGTGTTTGTTTACTGCAATAAACATTACATCCCAAGAAAATAGAACAAATGTTAATAGCATCATAACTTTTACCCTTCAAATTGCTGCTGTAAACACAAATTGTTTCCCATTTATAAAACAACTTCACTACTAGTCTTACAAATGATAGTAAGAGTTTGTTTTTAAACAATAACATTAACTTTTATAAGATTCATGATATGTTCCGTTGAGGTATTATTCAAAATTAAAATACAAAATTATGGAATATTCACCTGAAAGGTCCGTCTCCTCAACTTAATTAATTATTTAACTGCAGCGCTTTCGGGACTTGTCCCATCATCGGCAGGATTCAAAACTGGTGTTTCACTGAAGATCAGGTAGAGGGGGTTACATGTATTGGGTTCGTTTTCGTTTATCAGATTGTCGTGGTTGTGAGCTGCTTTCATGATTTCCATCTCTTCGAGTACGTTTATCTTCGCTGGATTATTTTCTCTGTGCATTAGTGTTAGGGTGTTTTCAATATTTAACATGCGATGTCCTTCATGGATAACGTGTTTTGCATAGCTTGATTTTCCTTCTGCGAGAATGAAGTCTCGAAAATGTTCTTTAAATCTGATGTTAAAACTCGTATGATAGGAAGAACAAACAGGAGTTTTAACATCAGATTTAAAGAACATTTTCGATACTTCATTCTCGCAGAAGGAAAATCAAGCTATACAAAACACATTATCCATGAAGGACATCGCATGTTAAATATTGAAAACACCCTAACAGTAATACACAGAGAAAATAATCCAGCGAAGATAAACGTACTCGAAGAGATGGAAATCATGAAAGCAGCTTACAACAACGACCATCTGATAAACGAAAACGAACCCAATACATGTAACCCCCTCTACCAGATCTTCAGTGAAACACCAGTTTTGAATCCTGCCGATGATGGGACAAGTCCCGAAAGCACTACAGTTAAATAATTAATTAAGTTGAGGAGACGGGCCTTTCAGCTGAATATTCCATAATTTTATATTTTAATTGTAAACAATATTTGCGATATGATTAAAATATCTTTAACCAGTGGCGGCTCTTTCCTGGGCTAACTAGGGGTTCCTCCTCTTCCTCAACTCGTGTTGGACTTAGGGCCAACTCCAGGGATGAGATTTGGTGAAGTTCGATGTAGGGGTACAGCCAAAATTACGTTTTCTCTCGATTACGTTTTTAATTTATGATGGGAAGATGGTGAGTGGAAGCGAGTAGGAATACAAAGTGATGAAGTGGACAAAGTGTTTTGAAACTGGTATTTTATTAACGACCCTATCCAACAAATGAGGAGGTGGGAAAATAACATTAACCAAGATTTGAGGAAGTATATTATACAGGGAATGATTGGAAAACATTGGCTGAAGATAGGATCGTATGGAGACCTTATGTCCGCGGGGCTATGAACCTACGGATTCGATAGTACCAGTGAGTTAGTTATCCAACAACTGAGGTCATTGTCGTCGCAATTCAAATCTACATATTATTTAAAGCTCTGTAAATATACAAAATAGGATCAAGAGTTCCTCCACTTCTCTTCCGAAGGAATTAAATCACTGGCAATACCGAATACGTAGATTCATGATATCGCGAACACAAGCTCTCCAATCATCACTTGTATAAACTACTTCCCTCAAATCATGGTTAGTATTATTCTTCCATTTTAATCTTAGTCTACCAACAGGACGTTTTCCCTCTGGCTTTCCTACACCTTTCCCTCCCCATTCCTTCCACACATCCTGCCCATCGTAGAAGAAAGTCATACAATTTTACGCCCTGAAAATCGATCGGCCCCGTTCTGGTTTGAACACCCGAATCTCGAACCAGAGGTGAGCTACTAACCACTAAATTACACTGGTCAACATGTCTTTTGTCTCATGAGTGCCAATAGTTGTACTTAATGCAGTTTTTTACCCTGATTTCAAATATGTATTCGGAATTTTTCCATCACCCACAGTTTTTTTAATTTAATTTCAATTAATGGATTTAAATAATTATTTTTTACATAAACGTTTTTTCGTCCATTTGTCCATTGTAAAATAGAACCAAATGAGCTAACTCAGGAGATTTCAGCTATGGAAAAGATATATCAAGGCAAATGGAAACCTAATATGTTGAACCATCAAGAGGGATGCTCCATAGGCAAAATATAGCAGAAAATCGTCATTCCTTACTTTCTAGGTGAGTCTGAATGTTCGAATATTGTGTAGTTATGAATGTAGAAAATATTAAAGTGTTTGTAATTATAAATTCCTGTCTCTCGGAAACATTGCATGATGGAGAAAAACCGATATCATATTTGGATTCAGGAGAAAAAATACTATCAGAATCACATATTTTTCTTTCTCAGACAAAAAAAAAAGTTCCTTTTTTGTTGCTGAGTGTTATATTGATGCTGTTAGGTTAGTAAGTGACAAGATTCTGTGATTCGATGTAATAAACTGGAAATGTATAAGCTAGTGTAAGCTATGAGTCACACGTATAATCTAATTGGGAAGTGTAAACATTCAATAAATTAAATAAATAATGAAAAAAATAAATGTAACGCGGACGCCAGTAAATTACATTAAAATGACAAATACAATCTGCACATTGATTAATTCAGTGTCAATATGCTGTGGATTAAATGGAGATTTTGTGTGGCAGCTGTTTTCATTTATAAAACTCAATTTGCATGATCCTGAGATAACGTAGCGCCTGCGCGAAATTGTTTATGTAACCGGCAACGCACGTGTAATGTGATCAGATATTAATTAAGCATAACTTCATCATTGGTTCGCCCCGTAAATAAACTCCACTCAGCTCTTCTAATTAACCTTTTCTGCACAGAATTAATTACTCAGTGCCGCAATGAAACCTCTGAGAACTTGAGTTCACCCATCTTTCCTCCCAATTATTTCTAAGCAATGAAAAATATTAACTTCGCTGTGGTTTAATTATTTCAACCATAATGAATAAATTATATAAACTCTTCGAGTTTTTATCTAATCAAGAAATTCTTCTTAGAAGTAGGTCACATCTTTCCGTTCTTTTCAGATATAATAATAATAATAATAATAATAATAATAATAATAATAATAATAATAATAATAATAATAATAATAAATAATAATAATAATAATAATAATAATAATAATAATAATAATAATAATAATAATAATAATAATTAATAATAATAATAATAATTAATAATAACAATAATAATAATAATAACAACAATAACGACGACGACGAAAAGAATAATGAAATAATAGGATAACGGCAAAAACAATAATACAATAATATTATTGTTATATAATGTGGTTAATGCTATTCTCCCACTACATTATTGGTCTACCAACTGGATGTTTTCTACTGGTTTTCCTACAAAAACTTCCATGCGCTCTTTCATTCTTCATGTGGCACGTATGGTGAATGAAAGTGTGACATGGAAGCTTCTTGTAAGAAAATAAAAAAGAAACAACCAGTTGGTAGACGAAGAATGAAGTGGGAAGATAATATTAACCATGATTTGAGAGAAGTAGATTATACAGAGATGATTGGAAAACATTAGCTTAGGATAGGGATGCATGGAGAACAAATGTCCGCGCGGTCATGAACCTAATAATTAGATAGTGCCAGTGAGTTAGTTAATAATAATGATAATAATAATAATAATAATAATAATAATAATGATAATGATAATAATGATAATAATATCTTATCCTTAATTAAATTATTTTTAGTTTGTGAAATCTTACCTCAATATTAATGTTGATTTGTTCTTGAAAATGTTTCGATTAATCTTCTAAAAAACCTTATCGTTAATTTAATTACGACGACCAATTATTAAAAAAAACATCGTTAAATAAAATATTAAAATAAAACACACTTTTCATTGTGGTGTTAAGAGTGAAGTGATAAAAATTTATAGTGAAATACTGTATGATTAAAACCTGTACACACATATATATATATATATATATATATATATATATATATATATATATATATATATATTCATTTATCAGTCTGCTTTATATTTGAAAAATACTCGTGGTTTTATTCCTTGCAGATTTCAGTACTAATTGAATTTCTTCGAGATGTGGTCTCTTTTCTCGATTGGAAATTATTTAATTACTCGATATTTTTTTAGATATTTTTTTTCATTTGTAATTATGCACAGGCTTCACCTACGTTGTCATATATTTTTTTTATGTTAACATATTTTTATCGGCCGCTGTGGACTAGTGGTTATGCTCCTTGCCTCTGGTCCCGAAGGTCGCAGGTTCAAACCCGGCCGTGGTCGATGGATTTTTTAGGACGGAAAAATCCAAGGAGCAAGTCCTCCGGGAGGGACTTTAAGCCGTGGGTCCCGAGTCTGAAGATTTTCAGGCTCGTAAAAAATCCTTAAGCCTGAATGAAATGGCCTCTAAGCAAAATTTACCGAATTTTCCCGTCCTAGTACTACTTTGGTTTCCTAGATGTCAGTATGAGGCGGAACGCTGATCACGGACCACTCAAAATGACATCTATACGAAAACAAGTGTAACTAAATTAGTATGGTTCAAATTCTTCCCTGAAGGGGGAGAGCGCCTAAATCTCTGTAAAGGGAAAACATAAGCTTACAATACAATACATTGTTTTATTAATTATGAAATGATGATATTTGTTGAAATAATTTGCCCTTTGAGAAACCATCCAATATTTTCCTTGATTTCATTCCATTAACGCAGTTTAACCTCTCGCCTTATAGGTATTTTACATGCCAACGCAATCCGGGCCTTACAGTGACACGACATGTCGGGATACGGGTGTTAACTGTAGATGACAACACTTACCTTCTTTGACCACACAAAGATGTTTTCTTTGACTATATAAAAAATTAATATAAAATTATGGAATATTCACCTGAAAGGTCCATCTCCTCAACTTAATTAATCATTTAACTGTAGCGCTTTCGGGACTTGTCCCATCATCGGCAAGATTCAAAACTGATGTTTCACTGAAGATCTGGTAGAGCGGGTTGCATGTATTGGGTTCGTTTTCGTTTATCAGGCTGTCGTTGTTGTGAGCTGCTTTCATGATTTCCATCTCTTCGAGTACGTTTATCTTCGCTGGATTATTTTCTCTGTGCATTACTGTTAGGGTGTTTTCAATATTTAACATGCGATGTCCTTCATGGATAACGTGTTTTGCATAGCTTGATTTCCCTTCTATGTGAATTAAGTCTCGAAAATGTTCTTTGAATCTGATGTTAAAACTCCTGTTTGTCCTTACTATATAAAATTTGTTGCAGTCCTTACATGACAGTTTATAAACTCCTTTGCTGTTGAAAATGTTATTTTCTTCAATGTTATTGTTTATTATGTTGTTTAATTTGTTATTGGTTCTGTATGCTATTTTTACGTTTTTATCGGCTTTCTTTAGTGCATTGGCTAATTTCGTCGTTTCTTTTCCTGTGTATGTAAGTGTTATCCATGTTTTCTTGTTGTTGTCAGATTCTTTTTCTAGTTTAGTTATGTTGGTTCTGTCCTTCTTCCTTTGTGTTTTTTACGAGCTTATCTATGAATTCTTCATTATAGCCATTGGTTTTTGCCATATACTTAATGTAGTTGAGTTCTTGGATATAATTGTCTTTGCTTAATGAGAGTTTCAACATTCTACTAACTAAGCTATTAAATGTACTAATTTTCTGTTGAAAAGGGTGTGTAGAATTTTTGTTTATGGCCACAGAGCATTGTTTGTGGGTTTCCGGTAGATACCGATATCTAGTTTATTGTTGTGTAGATTTTTGGTTATAGACAAATCTAAGTAGTTTATGCTGTTATTAACTTCTATTTCTTCGGTGAAAGTGATTTTTTCATGCATGTTGTTTAAGTCTTGTAGTATTTCTTTTTCTTTTCTGTTTTCATCGTCATATATTATTAGTACGTCATCGACATATCGTATTATTAGTTTTATGTTGAATTTGTGTATTAGTTCCTCAAAATGTTTATTTTCCAGTTCTTGTAGGAAGATTTCTGCCATTATTCTAGATGTAGGGCTCCCCATCGGGATCCCGTCTTCTTGAATAAATAGTTCATTGTTAAATTGGAAGTAATTTTGCTTTATTGTTGTTGTTATTAGTTTGTTTAACTGATTGATATAGTTATCTTCAAGTTTACTGTCTGTTAGTTTTTGTTTTATTATGTTTGCTGTTTCGTTCATTGGGATATTTGTGTAGAGGTTTTTTATGTCGAATGACGTCATTTTAGTATTCCTATTGATTTCTAAATGCTGTAGTTTGTCTGCTAGTTCAAATGAGTTCTTAATCGTGTAACGGTTTTCAAGTTTGACATCATTTTTCATTTTCTGAGCGATTAATTTGGAAATTTTATAGTTAGGAGCATTCATGCAATTAACAACTGGTCTTATGGGAATGTTGTCTTTATGGCTTTTTGGAAGGGCTTTCATTACTGGTGGTGAGGGAGTATTATTTACCCATTTGGCGTTTTTGTATTTATAACAGCATAAACTACTTAGATTTGTCTATAACCAAAAATCTGCACAACAATAAATTAGAAATCGGTATCTACCGGAAACCCACAAACAATGCTCTGGCCATAAACAAAAATTCTACACACCCTTTTCAACAGAAAATTAGTACATTTAATAGCTTAGTCAGTAGAATGTTGAAACTTCCATTAAGCAAAGACAATTATATCCAAGAACTCAACTACATTTAGTATATGGCAAAAACCAATGGCTATAATGAAGAATTCATAGATAAGCTCGTAAAAAAACAAAAAAGGAAGAACAACATAACCAACATAACTAAACTAGAAAAAGAATCTGACGACAACAACAAGAAAACATGGATACCACTTACATACACAGGAAAAGAAACGACAAAATTAGCCAATGCACTAAAGAAAGCCGATATTAAGACACAAATTCACAATCTTAACATAATAAGACCGAAATATATATAATCACAAGCAAAAATATAACTTAAACCTCCAAAAAATAGCATACAGAACCAATAACAAATTAAACAACATAATAAACAATAACATTGAAGAAAATAACATTTTCAACAGCAAAGGAGTTTATAAACTGACATGTAAAGACTGCAACAAATTTTATATAGGAAGGACAAACAGGAGTTTTAACATCAGATTCAAAGAACATTTTCGAGACTTCATTCACGCAGAAGGGAAATCAAGCTATGCAAAACACGTTATCCATGAAGGACATCGCATGTTAAATATTGAAAACACCCTAACAGTAATGCACAGATAAAATAATCCAGCGAAGATAAACGTACTCGAAGAGATGGAAATCATGAAAGCAGCTCACAACGACAGCCTGATAAACTAAAACGAACGCAATACATGCAGCCCCCTCTACCAGATCTTCAGTGAAACACCAGTTTTGAATCCAGCCGATGATGGGACAAGTCCCGAAAGCGCTACAGTTAAATGATTAATTGAGTTGAGGAGACGGACCTTTCAGTTGAATATTCCATAATTTTATATTAATTTTGAATAAACCTCAACGGAACACATCATGAATCTTATAAAAGTTGATTTGACTATATAACTCATGCCCCAATGAGAGTCAAATGACCAATCACGTTTCAATGAATTTTGTTTTACAACCAATGACAGTCGTGTTTCACCTAGCTATTTATCGAATTATGTTTACTAAAATAAAGAGAGCTCCTGCTTTTAATATTCTGAACAGGTCAGAGTATTATTTTGCAGTGACTGACTGTGCAACAAATATGTTGAATATAGCAAATAGTAAACAAATTCCTTAGACCTACAAATTTGATAATTGTGTGTTCAATAATTGTGTTTTTAAATACTGATTTTACTGAGTTGTTTACTAAAGAAATAATTAATAACCTACAATGTTGGTTATACTATACAGTTTGATGTGTTTTATTTTTCTCCACTAGGGTGTATTCTTACGATATTGCGATCCTAGCAGTGGTTGAATAAATGAAACATAACCAAATATTTCTCATTTGTTTTTACATCGCCGTTTGCGTTAAATATATAAATATTTTAAAATAACTATATTTAAATGTCCACAGCTGTGATCTCGAGGTAGCGTGCCGCCTTGTCACGTAGCGGGCCCGGGTTCGATTCCCACTAAAGGAAGAACATCTATTTTCATTTCATTATTTTCAATCATTATAGTCAACAATTTTTTAGGGTCAGGTATTTTTGTGGGGTTTTTCCTCATCTGTAAGATAAATGTCAGGAAGCTTAGGGCCAACGGTCCCCGAAAATCATCCGGCCATCATCATCGTCATCATCATCCTTCACCGGTGTGGAAAGGAACGGGAAGCTACCACACTTATAATTCCCTAGTAAAAATGCAAAGCATAGCATGAAAATGCAATGATTGCAGTTTAAAGACCTGCCCTTGGACAGAATTACTATGGATAGAGGGATATATTTAAATAATGATTTTTGAACAAACATCTTAATTTTATTCATTAAATAGTCCTAACAAATGCCACTCTTGATTTCCAAATCCTCTAGATAAATTGGACTCCGAGTCTACAACAAGGTAACATCACCTAGAAGCACTGAAGATGCCCTCCGCAGTTGAGGGAGAAGCGTCTGGAAGAAATGCTAGTTACAGACCACAACCACATAGCCCGGAATCTTTAAAAACTATGATTACCGGCCGTGGAAGCCTATATTCCACAACTCGTGGCATTAGTTATGATAATTGAGAAAATCGTCAATTCACCCATCAAGTTGTGATCTATATGTAACATATAGACCCAAGAATTCGAGTTCCGGAATCCTGAATATGAGCATCTAACCGAGAAAATTCTCTCTCTAAAGATAAAATAGAAGAAGGAGAAGAAGAAACATACATCTAATTAAATTTATAATGTGCGATTTGCTTTTGTTGACCTTAAGGTAGTAGATAATGATAAAATCCATCGTAACTTGTGGTTTTACCAACAGTAGAAATTTATATTGAATAGATTTCACAGATCTACAGAGTTCGCTGCAGTAGAGGGATGTTGAATGTCATCACAACCTCCCCAAGTGCATAGTTAAGTACAGTCGAGTGTAAGATAAACTAACTTCTGAGTCAACTGTTCGCTTACTGAGAGCACATATTACTCATTATCTTTTTAAAATTCAGTCCGTCATTAGAATAAACCGAACATTTTCTTTTATAAATCCAATAGTTGCCCCGAAAAGAGATCTAACCCACCAACTATAAATTGTTGGGAAAGCGAATATTTATTTTGAGGCTATTACCTTTATTATATCATATACATTTTAATCTCTCATCCTATTCGAATATTATACAGCCAATTTGAATGCAAAATAACATGCTAATAACTAAATATTAACAATTTATTACAGAATTGAGTGAAAAGTAATTATCTCTATAGAAGGGAAAAATTATCTAACACAAATTTAACTAATGCTATAATAAGAAATAGAAAATACGTATTGAACACTGATTCAGTTAGGAAACTTTCTAACTTAATTTTCAGTATTTATGTTCCATTTAATGTCATTTTGTTACATTCTTTGTGTCTTTCTTATTTTCACTCAATTTCTCTAAGATCCTGATTAGAATTCACGGACCTGTGGTAGAATGCGCAATAATTGTTTTTCTGCACTGCTACTCGTGACCTGACTAACTGCTTCCGTTATTTTGTTACATATAGATCGCTATTCACTTCAAAGCCAACATTTAATAAGTAAAAGTTTAAATAAATAATAGTTTAAAAAACTAAACCAACACGCTTTATTAGAAAACCGAACCAAAAAAAAAGAAAAATAATTTTAATTTGCAACACCGCTTGGGATAAAATTAAAGTGATCAACAAAATAATCATCTCCAACACATATAGAATAAAACTAGAGTTATCAACAAAAATAAAATCATTTTACTATCAAAAGCGTGGGGTGCTCTATATCAACTACTATATTTGATAATAAACAGATATTGGTACAAGTAAAGTCTCTAAGAAGAAAATGTAAAAACCATAAAAAGCACCCAACGCTTTTGATGGTAAAATTATTTTATTTTGTAGATAACTATAGTTTTATTCTAAATATGTTGTAGATGATTTTTTTGTTGACCACTTTAATTTTATCCCAAGTGTGTTGGAAATTAAAATTATTTTTCATTTTTTTAGTTCGATTTTCTAATAAAGCGTGTTATTTTAGTTTTTTTAAACTATTATTTATTTTTTAGTTTTAGTATTTTACAGAATAAGGTACAAATGTAGATATCTTTAAATTCGATACTACTGTTGTATGAGCTAAAAGTAATACTCTTCTAAAAAACCCTCCGCGCCGGATTTGAACCAGCGACCTACGGATTACTGAAATTATATACCACTACATTTTACCGCTCTACCAACTGAGCTCTTATAACGATTGACTAAAATGTTGATAAGTCCGCAGCCTATTACACCAGTTTTTATTTTTTTGATTTTCTGATCATTCTGACCAGGATTTTAGAAAACATTTATGAAACTATTGTAGTGTCATGGGTCCTTTACAAGTATACAAAGTTTCAAGACGATCCAATGATTTTAAGTAGGTGAAAATCGTGTTGAAAGATTCCGTTAGTAATTACACAAACACTTTTTTTTATTTTCTGATGATTCTGGCCAGGATTCTGGAAAAAAATGTATGAAATTATTTTATTGTCATTGTTCCTTTACACATATACATAGTTTGTAGTTGATCCAATGATTTTAAGTGGGTCAAAATCGTGTTGAAAGATTCCGTTACAGAATTACACAGACACTTTTTTTGATTTTCTGATAATTCTGGTCAGGATTTTAGACAAAAATTATGAAATTATTGCATTGTCATTGGTCCTTTACAAGTATACAAAGTTTCAAGTCGATCCAATTACTTTAAATGGGTGAAAATCGCGTTGAAATATTCCGTTAGATAGATACAGATCTAGCTAATATAAAGCGTGTAAAAATAAATAAACCAGGTCTGGAAGAGAGTATAGGTAAATTTAAATGCACCATGCCATGATACTCTCCGGATAGATCACCAATCCACTGAAAACTGAACTTTCTAATTTTTGTGGCAACCATCCAATTACAGGAATGGCGTAGTCCTTTGTTTTAGCCATAGTCTCTCCTTTGTAAGGAAGTACTAGACCAAGTTAATTTTTAGTTACCTTATTTGCTCATAAATGTCATGGATGACATGCGGTCAATACATCAACCCGATGAGACATCTAATAGGCAACTAAGATCGATATAGGTAAACTTTGCTTAGTGGCCTCTTTGTCCAGGCTCAATGATCTTTTTCGTTCATGAAAGTCTTTAGTCTCGGGACCCATGGCTTAAAATCTCTCCTGGAGGACTTGCTCCTTGCATTTTTCCGTCCTAAAAAGATCCATCGACTCCGGCCGGGTTTCAACCCGCGACCCTCGTAACTAGAGGCAAAGAGCATAACCACTAGTCCACCGCGGCCGACAACGTGCTAATAATTTCTTTTATTTTATGCCCCAGGTTGTCGTTTCGACATTTCTGGCATTCTCTCCTGGCATTGGCGTAATTGTAACCCACGTCTGAAGTTAGGGTGCCTATAAGGCGGAGTTATGTTAACCCAATGATATGATGGGTGATAGGGGCCTAAATGATAACGAAGCGCCAGGAGTGTTCTTAACCTAAACTTAACCTAAATTTCATACTCTGGGCAATCACAGGAATAATTCCCTTTAAAGAAAAAATCCTATAGTTTTACCGGGAATCGAACCCGGTACCTCATGAACTGTTGTCAGAAACACTGATCACTAGACCACGAGGCTGGTCAATAAAAATGTAAAATCCAAAATTATTTTCAACTGGTAGTTCTATGCTCTTCAGTGTTTACATCTGAGCTGATTACTTTGAGAGTTAAGTGATTTAGAATTTATTTTGTACTTTAAGAGTATGGTTATATAATCTAACTTTTTTCTTTGTACCTTACTTTAACCTCTCTCTTTTTGTATATAGTTTTACATGACCAACGCCACCCGGGCCTTAGAGAGATACGACATGTTGTGAGAGGATTTTTAACTCTGGGTCACATATACAAACATACATAGACCACACAAATTCATGGAGGGCCGCCCTGGACGGGCCACCAACATTTAAAACAAGATACGCCCTTCACTCGTTCATTGATACTAAACAACGCGAATTTTATATAGATGATTGTCAAGGCCAGATGGTGTTCGGGTCTTAAAGTTTTCCGATATTTGCCTTGCAGGCGAGGAAATAACACGCAAAGAATCTTACCCAGGAATCTTGTCCCGACCGGGGATCGAATTCGGGCCCCCTGCGTACGAGGGAACGACGTTATCCTGAGATTATAACGATGGACGATGTAAACTAACTCAATCCTTTAAAACTCAATGTATTTTACAATAAGCATTATACCAAGTTTCGTTCCATAATGCGTAGTTTAAAATAGTACATTTGATTGTTGTGTCAATTTCTACGCATTGAATAAAGAATGACTCATATTTTTGTGATGTAGATAATTTCATGAGAGTTAATTTGAAAGACTGTCAGGGTTATGTACGGAGTGAGGTAAAGTATTCGTGATGTTAAAGCCCGTCCTCAGGGAACACAAGTTTTTTACTTCGATGTTACACCTGACATGGTAGACCGTGAAGTTCTTCCAAAATTAACTGTAACGAAATAACCTATATCACCAAAGTACCTCATGTTATCTAGTGTAAGATACAGCAATCATCATTGTGAGATGTGTAAATTCCATTCATGGACATATATCACGTATAATGAGCCAAAACACAAACGTTTTTGAAATCGTAAATATCGTGAAATGCATTGTGAATGACTGAATTTTGTTAAAACAAGTATTTCGTAATATGTATAACTGTAGGCTTTCACGGCCGGCGTCTTGATCCCTATTAGGTTCGTCTTCCGGGCATATAGGCCGTGGTCCAGTCGTTCTTCTACTCGACGTTTCGTCTACTGCTGCGGTAGACATCTTCAGGAGATACTGCGTGCTCTCTGTGAACTCCTCAACAGTCGGCTGCAGACTGGCTGGTCGTTGGAAACTCCCTCCCTATTTATAGGCACGCCCCTGGTGGAGAGGGGGTTTTCTGCGCGGTCCGTAAGTAGACGAAACGTCGAGTAGAAGAACGACTGGACCACGGCCTATATGCCCGGAAGACGAACCTAATAGGGATATTTCGTAATAATTGAATAAAAATAAAAGTGTTATAAAGTTTTATAAGATTTCCATATTAATTTCAATATAAATTTGCTACAGTCGTTTCGGTACTTTATACCTTCTTTAGACGAAAAAAGAAGAAAAAACTTTTAACAGTTTTATTTTAATTTAATTAATAAGAAACAAGGATTTTCATCAAGTAAACGCCAAATAAATTGATTATAGTCTTTTATAAGATATTTAAGCATATGCCCACTATATTTCGGATTCCTTACGGGACTGTTGATTGTGGTTGTTGTAAATATGTTTTGATATAAAACGTAGTATATTCTCACATCAAGAATAACAACTTAAATAAAACTTAAATGATCTTGAAAGTTTTCATAGAACAGTTAAGGGGAGTTGGCTGTAAAAAAAAAATTAGTTAAAAGTAGCTCATAATATAAAAAAAATCAAAATCTTTAATTCTAATTACCTGGCATTATTAAAAATTTATTGTGTGAGTTTTTTTAAGAATGTTATGCTGTTTTCTGTTATATAAATAGTTTTTACAGCCTGTTATTATCCTGCTCAAATTGGATTGATACTTTGAAAAGACTTCCAACGTGTTTCCAGTGCGTGTAGAAGGCAGGGCAACAATCACTACAGAAATGCAGTGTGATAGAAATTCTGCTGCATGCACCGCGCTTCTTTCCTTTTTGAGCAATGTTCACAACATTTAACGTCTCACCTTCGGTCCGTGTGTAACTACATACTTGAGGAACCGAAGATACACACGGACTTGCTACTAATGGGAGTAGCAGACGACGATATAAATTAGGCTAATGAATAAACCATTTTATCCCATGAAGGACTAAGGTCTCCTGCAAGAGGGGAAGCTCGTGTTTCGTGATTCACATGTGGGAGCTACTTCAAATGAGCAAATCGTTACATTTTAAGCCTACATTATGATCTATAATTACGTTGAATTTTGTTTTTATTGTTACTAGGAACAATACAGAGAACGTTCAAAACTAAAATTAAATAATAAACAAAAATAAAAAATGGATAAAGTTATGGCAATTCCCACAATATCATATTGATGTGAGACTTGGGCTCCGACGAAGAAACAGAAATATAGAATTCAGACGGCGGAAATGAGATTCCTGAGACAAGTTAAAGGATGTACAAAACTTGATTGAATGAGAAATTAGGAAATAAGAGAAGAATAATTAAAAGTGCAGCCTTTATTGGATGCAGTTATGAATTATAGACAAAAGTGCATTCATCACACGAATGGAATGAGTAAGGAGAGATATCCATTGTTAGCAAGAACTTATCAAGCAAAAGAAAGACATGATGTCGGAAGACATTGAGCTGATGCATTATGAAGTTGGAACGGGCAATTGCCTAGTCCATAGAGTGACGATGATGATTGTTCATTAGCACTCTCCACACATTCATGTCACGGGCGGCCGTAGATCAATGGACTCGTATCTGATGTTTCAATGTATCCATCCATATTCATATATATCTATATAATTTATTAATTATCAATCCATATTTATTTTCAAGTATTTTTTTGGCCTGCAGAGGATTCTCTTGCCTGAGTAGGGGTTTCTTACGCTCATCTGGCATAATGTCACCTCGCTACGTGCCCCCCCCCCATTTCCATTTTATTACTGGATTTCGTTTCGCGACGTTTTTTAAAGCGGTAATTTCTTATAACCTCGTATTAGATAGACATTCTGTCGCTCAGCGTTATGACTTGTAACTTCCTGTTTATTTTCCTTTGGTATTTTTCAATAATTGTATGTTGTCATTTCGTGAGGGCCTATATTTGGCAATTTTATAGTAGCACAGGACAGATGCAGGGGTGAAGTGCCTCTAATCTTAATTTTCTGTTTAAATGTTTATACAAATATATTTACTGTACTTAAACGACCAGAAAGCCTAAGGGCTTGGGATATCCTTCCTTTTATCTATTTCGCCATTATTTGGCAAATGATACTGTCTTTCCTAGATAGATATATTCTTCTATATACTAAATTTACGTAATCGCTGTTTTTATCGCTCTGTGTGTCCTGTTCGACATTATTTAAAAGCCTACGGAGTTGATTAGATCGTTTAATTCCAGAACCATCTGTTGAAGTTCGTTGGGCGACCAGGAACATTACACTATATCGTCTTTGAATCTTAGATTTGCTTAGTTTATGTTTATACTAGTGGTGGAATCATCAGAAAAGAAAGGCAACATCTTGTTTCCCACAATCCGTTTCGAATCTCATAGCAACTAACTAGATGAAGTTAATGAGGGGGAAAATAAGAATAAGCTACATTACAACTGTAAAATGTTATTATAATAATAATCATTGTGTGGAGTAATGAAAGACGTGCATGGAAACTTCTTGTAGGAAAGCCAGAAGGAAAACGCCCAGTTGGTAGACCAAGAATGAGGTGGGAGAACAAAATTAACTATGATTTGAGGGAAGTAGATTATACAGGAAATGATTGGAAAGGATTAGCTCAGGATAGGGATGTATGGAGAGCTTATGTCCGCGCGGCCATGAACCTACGGGTTCGATAGTGCCAGTGAGTAAGTAAGTAAGTAAGTGGAGTCTGGAAGACAGGTTATTTGATTAATGTTCCTCCACATGTTCCTCCATGAATCCAAACAAAGTTTTCTCTAAATACATGAGTTCATGATAAAAATGTAGTCACACGTTTCCATCTATCTACCAGAGAGTTTTGTAGCATATATTATTAAACTACAATTAAGTTCATCGTTGTAGTATGAGAGTAACATCGTTGTTAAGGATGTATCCGGTCCTAATTTGATCCTCCATGTGGGCGAGTTTCCTGGGTGATATTTTAGAGATTTTTTTCTTTCTCACTTTAAGACAAACACCAGGAAACTTAATGCTGAAACATCCTATAATCTTCATAATTACCAACACCATATTATTTTGTATATGTCTTAACTGTCATGTTGTTTGGGAAGTGTCCCTAGCATTGAGCTCAACTGTGAGAACGTGTAATTTGCTTGGTGTGGCCAAAAGTGTACATACGTGATAGATTTTAAAACTCCACATATAAGGCGCCGGAGGATAAGGGCAATGTAAAATTATTTACAAAGAGAAAAGATACACTTAGGGAGGGAGGGAGAGAGAGAGAGAGAGAGAGAGAGAGAGAGAGACAGACAGAGAGAGAGAGAGAGAGAGACAGAGAGAGACAGAGAGAGAGACAGAGAGAGAGACAGAGAGAGAGACAGAGAGAGAGACACACACAGAGAGAGAGAGACACAGAGAGAGAGACACGCACAGAGAGAGAGAGAGACACAGAGAGAGAGAGACAAAGAGAGACACAAAGAGAGAGAGACACAAAGAGAGAGAGAGAGAGACACGCACACAAAGAGAGACACAAAGAGAGAGAGAGAGACACACACAAAGAGAGACACAAACAGAGAGAGAGAGACACACACACAAAGAGAGACACAAACAGAGAGAGAGAGAGACACACACACACAAAGAGAGACACAAAGAGAGAGAGAGAGACAAAGAGAGACACAAAGAGAGAGACACAAAGAGAGACACAAAGAGAGACACAAAGAGAGACACAAAGAGAGACACAAAGAGAGAGACACAAAGAGAGACACACAAAGAGAGAGAGAGAGAGAGAGAGAGAGAGACACAAAGAGAGAGAGAGACACACAAAGAGAGACACAAAGAGAGAGAGAGAGACACACAAAGAGAGAGAGAGAGACAGAAAGAGAGAGAGAGACAGAAAGAGAGAGAGACAGATTTTAGTGGAATTTGTTAAATTTTAGAGCAGAGATATAGATAGAATTTTCCCTTAAATGTTGCACAGTGATTCCAGGATGATAATAGGACAGAATAAAGTTAACCCAATTTCGATTGCAGTTAAATTGTATCTGTTACAATCATTGTACACATTCTGTTCAATTCATGTTTCTATATTAAATTTGAATCCAGCTTACGCCCCTAAAATTTTGTTCCCGCATTCTAACATTTTTTCCCATTATATTAGCTTTTTTTCCGCCGGTATGATCTACGGATAACGTCATAGCCTCATATGCAGCGGGGCCGGGTTCGATTCCCGGTCGGGACAAGTTTCCTGACTAAGGCTTTTACAGTTTTTCCTGGCCTTTATGATAAATGTAGGGAAATTTTAAGGCTGTAGTGGTCCTTGAAAATTATGTAGTCATTATAATCAGCATTCATATAATATTAACGATGTTTTATTGTGAATGACTTTGTGATTGATGTCTTGTCTACATGGCCGTGTTGTCTCAGTGGTGGACCTCACTCATACAAGTTCTTGTGTGGTCAAAAAAGTAGGAGTGTAAATCAGAGTAACAAATCCTCTCCCGACAGATGGTATCGCTATAAGGCTCGTGTGGTGAGAGGTATATAAAAAGCCATTAAGAGAGATGTTAAACTATAGCAGAGAGAGATGTTAATTTCTGTAAAACAAAGGGAATATATTTCTTGAAACCGTCTTCCGGGCTGAATGGCATTGGCCCAGAGTTTATGCAACTCGACGTTTTGTCTACTGCTGCAGTAGACATTCTCAGGAGACTGTGTCTGCTCTGTGAACTCCTCAGTTGACGGATGCGCATTGACGTTTCGTCTAATGCTACCATCAGCTGAGGATTTTATAGAGAGCAGGTCAGCCTCCTGATGATGTCTACCCCAGCAGTAGACCAAACGTCGAGTTCCATAAGCTCTGGACCACGGCCATTCAGATCGGAAGAGGATTTCAAGAATCAAGACACTAGTCCTGAAAACCAAAAAGTTACGTAAAGAATATATGACCGATACCATCGTATCTTTAATCCACCCAATTAATGCATAGACCTATGTGCTAAGAAATATTTAATTGGAAAACACGAACATTAGGTTCGGTGAGTAAAACTTATATTCTCTCTATTTCTCTCTCTCTCTCTCTCTCTCTCTCTCTCCCTCTCTCCCTCTCTCTCCCTCTCTCTCCTTCTCCTCTCTCGGTAAGACGGTAGACCAAAATTAGAAGAAAATAATCATGTTTTTGTTTTTTTCATAATTAAATAGTCTGTTCTTTTCTGAATATTTCTGTATACGATTTTTGTTTTACTGAACTTCAATTATAAGTGCGTTAATTTAGTTTTTAAAAATAATTGACAGCTGTCAGCTTGTAATATCATTATACTTTAAACCTTGTTTTCTCGAAAGTGAAAATTTTCGAACATTTGCCTCATTATCTCAGGAACTATTACAGATATTTACATTCAATTTTTACAAGACGGTAAACATAGTTGTACTAAAGCTATGGAACCACAATCATGATGATCGCTTCAATAGTTTCTCACTTATGAGTTTTTTAAAGTTATTTTTTAAATAAAAAATATATATTAGTGGCAAAAAATATGTACAGGACATCAATGTTTAGATACAAGCTTGACTGAGGTTCAGTGGTCGTTACAAGCCTCATTTAATATGCTGTAAACATTTCATTACAATCCATCTAGTAGTTCCTGAGAAAATGGGTCTCAAATTAATATGTTTTAACATTGATAGGATAGGGCTTACCGCCTCACCTTAAAGAGGAAAAGCACAGATTTTATATTAAGTCTTCTGCTTAGTTGGGACCGAATTAATGGACTTCTAACTTGAAGGAATTAGATACAATTCAACTCTTGCCCGAAGGACTGAACTCATTTTCATGTTTTTGCCAATTTCTTAATTGAATGTCAATTTTAATATTTTTCTCGTTTATTTCCAGTTTAATTAGATTTAATTTCCATGAAACGGAGCATAGATTGTATATGATTCTGGAAGATACGAACTTTAACAATTAACATAAATACGTATTTTGTGTCTAATAAAATCGTTCCTCCTGGGAGAGCCTTTAGTGAAAACCTATCGATAGAAGTAATTAATAGAAATTTCACACAGAGGAAGCAAGCGTATTCAAGCGTCTATATTCGCTTCCTGCCACTTTCTCCAAGTTGTATAGCCATAGGGCTTTCACTTCAACATCCCTGCCGAGATTTAATTGGTTCAGTAGTCGCCGATTTCATGCTGGTCGTCCTTGGTTGACTATTATACTCTACTTGCTTCAGTATGCGGTAATCGAAATCATCGAACGTTTCATGAGTAGGTGAATATGTGTACCTCTCATGAACCCCTCCTGTAGTGTGATCACCAAAATCACAGAGAAACCTCATACACAGACGTCTCGATACTGTGAAAACCATCAGCATAACAGTGGATATCTTACAATAATATCTTATGGCTAGTTTAAGAATAAAATCGGGGTGTGGCTGTGTCATGGACACAACCTTGTGTTTTACGCGAATACGTGTTGGTAACGGGTAAATTTTTCTTTGAGCGTATTATATGTATGTAATAATCATTCATCATCCACTTTTACATCGTTACATCATCCACTTGCATAGGCGTGGCCTTCCCAGCTGCGGATATACTGGCGCCATCGTTGATTCTCTCGAACGCATTCATTCTTTTACGTTCCCGGCACCACTTCACTGTCATAACGTGTTTTATGGGTACCACTGCATTGCTCTTGAGTAGCCCTTTCCACTGTATACGATCTTTATATTTTGATTCGGCATTATGACAAGTATAGGCCGACATTGCATTAATTATTTTAATTTTTTCTTTAACGCCGTATATATTCACTCTAAATATTTCACACTAATGTTTTATATACGCAATCGATAGATTTTAACGAGAGATGACGATTGAACTCAAACGAACGTCGTAACTTCTCAGAGTCATAATTTATTCTAAACGAAAATTATGTGACGCAGCGAAACGACCTCAAAACGGCGGCGCTTCCCCGTCCTCCGCACGAGTCACAGTCTACACTCAATGTAACGAATTCTTTGATCCTTTATACATCGAGTGGTGTAATTAAATGTTGGATATAGATGATAGATATGTAGCTGCAACACCAAACTCTATCCCCCGATTTTGTTATCATCAGTTTTTTGAATTGCCTCCCACTATGGACGAAAATAATTCTAACAAAAATTACTAATAATTTTAAATATATAGTAAAGCTAATAAATGAGGGGGTAGGAAAAATTAATCATCTTAATACAGAACCCGCTAAAAGAACTATGATTAATAATCCTACTATACTTACTATTATATTCCCTGTTCACATAAAAAAGAGACAGAATAATAACTCATTCATTCACTGAATTTCATAATATACAGATGACAAATTGTTTTAATACCTTAGCGTCAATATAAAATTGCTGTATGATGAAGTACCAGAATCACTCAACCGATACCTGAACAAAACCTTAAATTCCATCGATTGTGTTAGCTTCCCCTTTCTATAGGCTATGCTGTTTTGTTAATTATTTCATATCATTGAATATCTGGTTCGTTCTGTCAAGGTAGAACAGGAGTCTCTTCTTAGGGAGGACGAAGAAAACGTAGGTTTCAAGATTTTTATAAGTAAATATTCACAAGTTTAGATCGTCGGAAGGGCGAGAGTTTTATATAATTTTAACAGTGAATGTAATTGTACAAGTTGTGGTTTTAAAATATTATTTGCTAAGCTTAATATTTATAAAAAAAATGTTGTGAGTTTTATATTAAGATCATTCTCGCCTTGACAGGAGATGTTACATTCTAACAGCAGTAATTATTAACTTGCTCTAAAATTGTATTCTCAATCACTATTTTATTACGTATTGGAACGGTGCCTCGGAATGCCATTACTTTTGTTTTTATCAGTTGAAATTTTCATATCATCGTCTTTTGTGATGTTATGTATAGTAAATAAGCATTTTTGTTATAAATTAATAAAACATTATTATTTGTTTTATTCTTTTAATTACCATTATAAGTTTTATTCGGCCTATTTATGTATTGTACTCTCATATGTACTTAACAGTACTTGGCGCTGAACGTCACAAAATATTCATGTTAATAGTTTGACTTTCAAATAACGAATGGTTTAAGAATAATTCTCAAAATTGCATCTTACTGAAGACATGTGACTTCTATCTTTATTGTGACTGGCTTATATTTGAAAACATAATATTTGTATAATAAAACTTAAATAAAGCCGTTGATTTTAAAATAATACATCATAATCTCTCGGTCAATAATATTTTAGACATTTAATTAGAAGTTTCATTAGGGACATGTACTTTAATAAAATAAAATTTCAATAAATTAAGGATCTAGATATCCTACTTTACTATATATCATTTTAGTACTTTACGGTCTTATATGATGGCGGGAGAATCAAACATTGTGGTTACCATGTACTGTAATATTCACATAAAACATATGTAAATTTAATCACCATATGAAGAAGCCATAAAAAACTTAACTTACAAGAATCTTATAAGTATGTAAGGCAATTATATTGACACAAAAATAAATTCATATTATCATTACCACTTTATTTCATTATATGTTTAACTGAAATGAATGATATCACATAAAAATATTTTATCAGTTATACATTGTATTATTGTGTGAATTTGATTTGGTCAAAATATTGTGATTGAATCAGCTATATTTATTTATTTTTGTTAAAAGTAATATTGTAAATGGTTGGTTACATATTCATAATTGCGAATTTATGCTTTGGTTAATATTTGGATACCAACAATTTTGGATATATAATTTTCATTCGTACTTTATCTTGAAATAGTTATGTCTTTTAGCCAGTTCATTGAGCGTATATATATATATATATATATATATATATATATATATATATATATATATAAATGAATGTTTATTTGTTCGTTCGTTCGTACTTTGTGCGCTGCTATACCGTTGATCCGATTGTGATGTTTTTTTTGCAAAATGTTCAGGAGATTTCGGGGATGAACATAGGCAATAAGAGAGTTTTTGAATGTACGTGGACTATTATCTCTCTATTGCGTGAAACCTGACTTTTATTAAATACAAACCTAGCTCGTCTCATACAAGCTTCTAATTAGCAGAGTCTGTAGCTGGGCCCTAGTTTACAGACAATTTCAACTTTCTTTAAGCATACCACTCGTAGGATAACTTTAATCATCAATGCTTTTAAGCTACAGCTAATCTGTCTTTCTTTCCTTTTAATATGAACGGCTGATCATGACAGGACTAGGAACGTGCTCTACAGCACTGAAATCTCAGGTTCAAGCTTACTACAAGACAGCTAAACAATTCGTAATAATCAGACATCAAGATGTTAACTAAAAACAAGTTTAATTAATATTAAATGAAAAAACAAACAATATAATTAGCTGCCTAACTAGAATATAAACATAATAAATAGAAAAAAAAGAGAACAATGAATGAACAGTCGTGATTTAAACATAACGATGGTATATATAATAAATCATTATACAAAATGAATCCTTACGTTCTTCACTATAGTGATTAAAGTCTTCATTCACTCAAAAAACAAATATGTTTTCTTTAACAGCTTCTTTCTATAACAGAAAACGGAACAGTCTTCAGCGAAGGGATCTTCCCTTGATCCCCGGCGACCTTTACGGAACCAAAGCGTAACTCCGACTGGTAACGGTACATATCTCCGCGTCTCGTATATAGACACAAGCATCGGGGCACACCAAACCGCGCCGATGACGTAAGAAGGTGGAATAGGAAGGAAGGGAAGAGCACAGAACACAGTCTTTAACAACCACAGAGGAAAATAAGTTACGTCACAGTACGTCCTTTGTAGTGAAAAATGTAAAAAAAAATCGTTTTGTATGCTTAAATGGCTTACTCTGCCTAAACTATAATAAATAAACCAAATCAATGTACACAGAATTGAATATCTCAAAAAAAAAACTCTACAAAAAAGTCCGCGACAGCATATGTTTATCTTTTACGGATAACTCACAACAAAATTTGTCTTTCATTGATGCCAAGAAGATCGGAGTAAGTAGATTCCCGGGAAAGCATATAGCAGCGCACAGCGTGTATTCTTTTACGGATAACTCAAAATAAATAATTTAGTCTTTCAGCTCATTTATATCAAGTACAGTGGACTACGTAGATTTCCGGCCAACGCCGGGTAAACAGCACGGGGTATCTAAAAATAATTATGATATCAATTTATATTTCTTTCCTTTTACTTATTCAACTAAAGGTAAAAACACATTGCAATTTATTTAGGCGTAACAGTGTACGCCGGGTGTTAGCTAGTATATATATATATATATTAGAAATTCCTTTTTAACGCAAGATACTGTTTATTAAATATGTATTAAAATAATTATATTTGACATAAAATTAAATCAAATGATATACCTCGCAAGGATTGGAGGGTAGCATATTCACATAATCTCACTTTCAAATCCATGTAACACAAATAATTATGTTATAATATTATGATATTAATAAATATTAAAGTAAATACAATAAATAACTAGACGGGTTGTTAAATTCTATTGTTATCAAATGAAAAAGGACAACTCTTTATTTTACTATCAGTAATATTCCCTTCTCTAAGAAAAAAAATAGATGAGCTAAAGAGACGTAGATTGAATTATGGTTTACAAAATCTCACTTTAAATAAGTGTTAATTTTTAAATTAAGAATAGTGGAAGGGTCTCAAAAGCTTTAAGTGGCTGGCTTGTTGGAACAGGGGGCAGAATGGGGTAGTGGGGTAGAATGGGGTACGTGTATTTTTCTCCCAGTATGTGGCACGATATATCGGAATTTCTCAAAAGTATCTCTGTAACGTCTCAGCTGCTTGTACAGATCAGTTTTTCGTCATCGGTGAAGTCTTTGTTACTTTTTTGCTTGTGTGGTCAGTTGTGAAGAGATTTTTGCAATATTACACCTTCGCTTCAGTGCATGCAAATACATCTAAGCTTCATTTGAATAATATCTAACAATTACTGTGTTAAAGATTATTCCATTTTCTTTCTAAACATGTTTACTGCATTACGTTTTGTTTCAAAATAATCCGGTCATAACGTTATAAATTATAATTGAGTTCGTGGGGCACAATGGGGTGGGGCAAGACAGGGTACTACCCCGTCTTGCCCCATGAGGTCTTCATATTACTGACTGACTCTTTTCCTCTGTGTAGTTTCAAAATGGTGAGGAATTATAAAAATAAAACAGAAAGAGAAGAATTGTCCCTTGTGTCTATGCTAGAAGCCGTTAATGGATCAATGGTGTACAAAAGGGCAGCTAGTCAATTCCAAGTGCCTCAAACAACTCTGGAACGACACGTGAAGAAAAAGAGAGAAAATGTGGATTACACAGTAAGGAAATCGATGGAAAATTTCTCCTGCGTTTTTAGTGAAGAGCAGGAAACCGAACTTAAATACCTAAAAAAATGGAAGCCCAACTCTTCGGCCTCAGTGTAAATGAATTTCGAGGACTTGCCTTCCAACAGGCGGAACGGGTAGTGCTTACGTACGTGCCTTCACAATGGCTACAACCGTCAAGGATTTTCCAAAAAAAACTGGGATATGGCCAGTTAATGTGAATGTTTTTGATGATGCAGATTTCTTGCCTTCTTCAACAACAGACATTCAGATTGCTTCTGATAATAATAGCAAGGCAACACTTCCAAACCTCAGGAACATCTGACGTCAGAAACATTTTCCTTGCCTGAAAATCTATAGTCGCCAAACCACAGTCATTTTCAAAATGCCAGCCCAGAAAATATCACACCCATTCCAAAAGGGTCTCAAAAGAACAAGCGAGTTTAAAAAAGTCGAGGCGAAAGTGCAATTTTGACATCATCAACATAGAGAAGTGCACTGCAACATTCTGAAAAGGATAAATTAGAAAAGAGGCCTGTAAAAAGACGATTTGCTTTACCAGAAAGTGACTCGAAACCAGGACCATCCAAAGTTAAGGCAGTCAGGTTAAAACTGCCTAGTTCGAAAAATCATTCTGGCTCTGCCAAAAATGACGTTGAGGAAGATGATTGTCTCTATTGTCATGACTCTTCAGAAGAAGGCTGGATTAGATGTCCTTATTGTCTTCAGTAGGCTCACAACTCTTGTGCTGGAGTCGATAGTGATGATGATGATGCCACTCATGTTTGTGTATTTTGTGAAAAATGAATCATTGTGCTATAGTTTATAAGTTTACTGATAAATATTATTAATTAGTAATGCAAAATACAAATAAAAAATTAGTACCCCATTCTGCCCCATCCATGGGGCACAACGGGGCAAAATGTTTTGATCTAGTTTTATTGGATGTATATCCCCGAATTTTTTATTAATTTGTAATGGTGATTATGTTTTTCTGTTTATTAAATACCAATGAACATATCCATATCAGAGAACAAAATTTTATTCATTTATAATGTAAAATACATTGGATCAAACATTAGATACCCCATCCTGCCCCGCGTTCCCCTATCAAATGAAAAAGAACAACTCTTTATTTTACTATCAGTAATATTCCCTTCTCTAAGAAAAAAAATAGATGAGCTAAAGAGACGTAGATTGAATTATGGTTTACAAAATCTCACTTTAAATAAGTGTTAATTTTTAAATTAAGAATAGTGGAAGGGTCTCAAAAGCTTTAAGTGGCTGGCTTGTTTCCAACTCTTGTAAGCTTCAGGACGAGGGGTCCAAGCAATAAGGCAATCACGAATAGAGAGAAGGACTCTTTGAAGACTTGGACAATGGCAATTAGAGCGAGTGTTGCTACCAGGAAGAAGGGGGAGAAATTCTTTTTTCATAGTGGCAAGTGGATATTCCTGTATACAATCACCTTTCATTTAGTTTACAATTTTCTGAATATATGATTACACTTCTCCACTTTTACGTGAATACGTCTTTAAATTTGCGTCCATAATGGGAGGCAATTCAGAAAACTGATCATAACGAAATCGGGGGATACTATTTGTTGTTGCAAATCTACATATCTATCATCCATCCATAGTAATTCTGCCCGAGGGCAGGTCTTTCACTCCAATCATAGCATTTTCATGCTATGCTTAGCAGCTTTACTAAGGAATTATCGGTGTGGTAGCTTCCCGTTGCTTTCCACACCGGTGAGGGATAGTGGCGATAATGATAAGGATGATGATGATAATGACCGGATGATTTTCGGGGACTATTGGGCCCTAACCTTCCTAACATCTGTCTTACAAGTGAGGAAAAACCCCGATAAACCTCAACTAGGAAGCTTGTCCCGACCGGGGATCGAACCCGGGCCCGCTGCGTCACAAGACAGCAGGCTACCTCGAGACCACATCTACATGCAAAATTGAATTACACCAGTCGATAGATAAATTATCAAGGAATTCGTTACGTTTGAAGTGGACTGTGGCGCGTGCGGCGGACGGGGAAGGGCCGCGGTTTTGAGGTCGTTTCGCTGCGTCACATAATTTTTCGTTTAGTATAAATTTTGACTCGGAGAAGTTATGACGTTCGCTTGTTTTCAATCTTCAGCTCTCATCAACATCTATTAATTCCGTATATAAAACATTAATGTGAAATAGGTATAGCGAATAGGCTATATATCGTGTTAAAGTAAAAAATTAAAATGAATAATGCAACGTCGGCCTACACTCGTCAAAATCCAAATCAAAATATAGGTATCGTATACGGTTGGGAAGGGCTTCTCAAGAGCAATCCTTTGTGATACCCATAAACACCATATGACAGAGTGTAGCGGTGCAGGAAACGTAAAAGGATCAAGGCGTCCGAGCGGATCAACGACGCCGCCAATATATCTGCAGCTGGGGCACTAAAAGAAAATATTGCCAGTTACGTACATGTATTCACGTAAAAAACATGGCCGTGTTCACGACACAGCCACGCCCCATTTTTTTTCACGAATATCATGGGTTCGCCTGCAAGTTCGGAGATAAATGCACTATCTAATTCTCCTATTCTAGGTTTTTCTTGCTTGGTCAAAATTATTTTAGCCTCTCATTTCCAATACTATAACGGCTCGGGGACCGAAAATGCTGATCACATGTAACCCTATACTGTTGGATGATCGTATACCTCTGTGAATAACACATGCGGATGTGAAGCCTGCAGCAGGCTGGTATGCCAGGGGTCTTCTAGGCCTGTCGCGGCATGGAGTTTAGTTTTAGTAGGTTTACTAAAATAACGGTTTATATGTAGCCTATTCCGTAAGACCTTAATTGTTTTATACTTTATGTTTCAGTAGAACTGAGAACAATAAAAAAACATTTCAAAATACATTTTAGTACAGAGAATAGACACCCGAATGAGCAAGTAATCATGTTCAGAGGTTATTCATTTTCATAATTTATTACTTAGGCTATATGGAAGGTATACATTATAAAGTTATAGTTAATGAGTGAAGGAAAGGGGGAAATATAAATTTAGGAGTAAGTTTAAAAATTGAAAATTCACTTTGACATACAAGAAATTAATTACTCCCGAAGGATAATAAAATAAAATAATATAGGATTGATTAATATCAAAATGAGAAAGAAATTAAAGATATAAACAAAAATTGACTGTCACTTTGTATTTTAAAATACTTTACAAATCGATTTGCCAATTCCTAGTTGCTTAAGGAATGAGTCCATTATTTAGATATTGTACCTATAGCGCCATGCCAATACCCAAATTTAATTTACCACCTAAATTACGACTATAACTAACTAACTCACTGATACTATCGAATCCTTAGGTTCATGGCCGCGCGGACATAAGCTCTCCATACATCCCTGTCCTGAGATAATGTTTTCCAATTGT
Source organism: Diploptera punctata (assembly GCA_030220185.1). Lineage (NCBI taxonomy): Eukaryota > Metazoa > Arthropoda > Insecta > Blattodea > Blaberidae > Diploptera > Diploptera punctata. Next base: position 202,533 of record JASPKZ010006078.1, read on the forward strand.
TCTCTGTATAATCTATTTCCCTCAAATCATAGTTAATGCTATTCTTCCTCCTCATTCTTGTTCTACCAACTGGGCGTTTTCAATCTGTATTCCTACAAGAAGCTTCCATGCAACTCTTTCATTCCCCATTCGAGCCACATGTCCTGCCCATCGCAGTCTACGAGACTTAACTGTTCTTATTATACTCGTAATTTCCTTTCCTACCTTAAAGTAAGAGTCCACATTTCGTACCCATATAATATAACTGGTAGAATAATAGTTTTATATATTTTCAGTTTAATGTTTTTTTGAAAGGAGTTGGGACGTCAAGAGTCTCTGTAATGCATAATAGTCCCTACGTATTTCCAGAATTGAGCGTATGTTTAAATTCTTTGTGCATATCATTCCTATTTGTGATTATTGTTCCTAGGTATTTGAATTCAGCCACCTCCTCAAAATTTCCCTCATTTGTCATCAGCTATCTATTTCCACTATATAATGTATTTCTATGTGTGACCATATATTTAGTTTTATTGATATTTACTTCCAATCCCTATTCTTGGTGTTACTCAAAAGTGCAGGATGCCATAGTTCCGAGCTCCAAGTTCCGTGCGGAGCGGGTACTAACTCTGGAGCATGCATTCTACCTCCTACTTCTCGGCGGAACCTGTACGAAAGACTACCATTGTTACGAACGCTTATAACAAGAGGAATCGAAATATGAAACACCGCACAAATAGGAGTAAAGCATTTATTAATGAATAGTATTAACTGGTTTACAGTATTACATAATACCTCTAAAGATTTTAATCTGAAATATTTAATATTTGCCTGAAAAAAAAAAAAACATTAAGATCCAACAGGCCTCTACATACAAACAAATCAAAAGGTGAGAATACGTTTAAAATGTTCATGTGTTTCTACACCATTTTAACAAACATGATTTATCATTTCTTGGTATAGAGAAAAAAAATAGTATATTTATTATTATTGATTTCGTACATCTCAATGATGGATAAATCATATTTGAAGAGAAAAATTATACGCTCAGACAGGGACTTGAACCCGGGACCCTTGGTTCTCTAGACCAAGTGCTCTACCAACTGAGCTACCTGAGCAAGTACCGATCTAAACGCAAATCTTTCTCTATATACATTGTAATTCCCATCCACCAAATGCTGTGAAGCCATGCTTCTATCTTGCAAATGGCGGCTCCTTTATTAAGAAGACATATTTGGGAATTATACATTACAGCCAGTACGGCTTTTTCCAAGTTTTTATTATTGATTTCGTACATCTCAATGATGGATAAATCATATTTGAAGAGAACAATTATACGCTCAGACCGGGACTTGAACCCGGGACCCTTGGTTCTCTAGACCAAGTGCTCTACCAACTGAGCTACCTGAGCAAGTACCGATCTAAACGCAAATCTTTCTCTATGTACATTGTAATTCCCATCCACCAAATGCTGTGAAGCCATGCTTCTATCTTGCAAATGGCGGCTCCTTTATTAAGAAGACATATTTGGGAATTATACATTACAGCCAGTACGGCTTTTTCCAAGTTTTTATTATTGATTTCGTACATCTCAATGCTGGATAAATCATATTTGAAGAGAAAAATTATACGCTCAGACAGGGACTTGAACCCGGGACCCTTGGTTCTCTAGACCAAGTGCTCTACCAACTGAGCTACCTGAGCAAGTACCGATCTAAACGCAAATCTTTCTCTATATACATTGTAATTCCCATCCACCAAATGCTGTGAAGCCATGCTTCTATCTTGCAAATGGCGGCTCCTTTATTAAGAAGACATATTTGGGAATTATACCGGGTTCAAGTCCCGGTCTGAGCGTATAATTTTTCTCTTCAAATATGAAGTATATTTATTGTTCCTACTGTAGAAAAATAAATCACCTCTTTTCAGGGTGCTCTTCCCGGGCATTCTTACTTGACACTTGACATTTTATTTTATTTTATTTTTATATAAAACTTTGCTCATTAGAGGATTGCCACAAGGACAAAGTGATCAGACAATTAATTTTCAAAATTCATGTAATACATTAAAAAAATTCAAATTGCAATTTAAGTATATTCTATAAAGTAGAAATTTTGTAAATATGGTTTCTTAAAATTGAAATTGATCCTCTAATGGCAGCGATGGCAATTTCAGAAAGATACACTCTGTCCAAATCTTAGAAATTCCAAAATTTATGTAAGAATCCTGGTATAGTACCTCTTGCCCGGATCATCAATCCTGTGTCATATACTATTTAATTGGTATTTATCTTCGTAATAGTCAACTGTTGGCTCATATATGACATTCTTTTCAGAGTCAACTCCCTCAGGTTGGATACTATCAGTCTCAAAACGGATTGTGGGATCTAATATCATACCAATTTTAGAATAATTATTCGTCTATTACTCCCATTTACTAATTTAATATTAAAAATATAAAATTAGTACATGATAAACCAGTCGTTCTAATCTAAAATAAAGTTCTGTTTGAAATCTTCGTCTAGTAGTTAAATATAATATGGCCTTTCAAAACAATGTATCATCTTCTGCATTTGAACTGGTATTATCGCCTCACTATGATGGTTGCCCGTTTATATGAAAGCGGGTGGAGCGACAATGCGGAATTATTATAGTGGCGGTAGTCGGCGTCTTTGTATTTAGTTATATATCATAGCTGCGGGGAAACAAAGCGAACCGCTGGATAACCATCATCGTTAGGCTACAATACTAATGTTGTATAAGTTGTACAACGCGGAGGCTACAATACTAATGTTGTATAAGTTGTACAACGGGTTCAGGTCTGCGGGCGTGTTATTGTTGAGCAAGTCTTTATTCTCAACTTCTTTTAAAATTTCTATGTCTTCTGGGATGCTAATCTTGTTTTGTTATTATTTCTGTGTAATTTTGACCTAGTATTATCGATTTTGTCCAACTGATGACCCGTTTGTAGTATATGTTTGGCAAAACTTAATTTTGTTCGTTATTAATATTTTTTTAAATGTTCAGTATATCTTGTGTTAAAATTGCTTGTTGTTCTACCGATCTAAAACTTATCGCAGTTTTGTACTTTAGTTTATAAACGCCTTTATTTTCGTATTTATTTATTTAAATTTTGTTTGATACGATGTCGTTGAGTTTGTTATTAGTTTTAAAGGCGATTTTTATGCTTTTGTCTTGCTTTTCATCAAATTAGCTAATTTAACTGTTTCAAAATTGGGAGAGATGTTCTGTGCCAAAAATAAATAAATAAATAAATACGAAGGCTTGATTCTCGCAAGGTCTGCACGATGAACGTAGCCATGCCCATCATTGCGTTTGACGAGTGAAAATGAACTAAGTCACCAGGTAGCGTTACCTGTCCAGCGGAGCGCTCCTGGTTCATATCGGAGCGCACCGTCTCACGGAGCTCGTGTTTTACATCGCTGGAATAGTGTGTGCTTGTTGGCCTTTAGTATATCTTCGCTATCGCCCAATAGTACTTCATTATCAGCATAAGCTAACAGCTTATTAATACCGTCGAGTTGTAGGTCTTCTTCATCCTCTAAAGATTTGATGGCATGCTCTAGTACAAAATTGAATAGTAGAGGAGATAGTGCATTTCCTTGCTTCAGCCCATTGTGGATTTCAAAAGTATCCTAAAACTGTTTGCCTACACGCACCCTACTCTTTGTGTCATTTAGACACATTCGTATAAGTCTAACTAACTTTTTAGGAATTGCTAACTCCAGCAGGATGCTATAGGCTATAACTTCTCCCTCTTAATTGAGTAGTTTGTCTTTTTGAAATCTACGTATAGTTTATGTACAGTACCATTAAATTCTCATTTCTTTTTTAAAATCTGTCTTATACTTGTATAAATGTTTAAGTACAATATGTGTTTTATATAATTGTATTGACCGAATGGAAGAGGAAGCCGTAAGGTCATTATCGTGCCAGAATAATAAAACTTCATTATTATTTTTTTATTATTAATACACTGCTCAAAACAATTAGAGGAACACTTGTAATAAATTGAATAAGTAATTGTTTTTTAAAGTTGTGATGTTGAAAGTTGGACAATATGTAAATTGAATTATTAATTTTATCATTGGATACAAATTTTAAAGATCCATGGCCTAAATACAGAGAAATTACCTCAAATAACAAATATAGAGAATTTTTTTTATTTTGGAAGGCACTGGCCACTTCTAATTGGTAAGCTTCTTGATGTTGCTATAGTGACGAATGTTGATTATTGCCTTGTTTATTGAAGTCTCTGACAAAATGAGGCATTTAAATGAGTTTGAAGTGTATCATGCTCTACATCTTTTACGACAAGGTCAATCTCTGCGACAAATGGCTAGAGAGCTTGGGGTTTCTCCTTCCGTGGTGTTCAGGTTACGCAACAGGCACAGAGAGACAGGTCAGTATTGTAGAAGACGTGGCCAGGGCCGTAAATTTAAAACAAACCCCCAGGATGACAGATACGCTGTTCTTTCTGCTCTTCGACAGCGTACAAAAACTGCAAAAGACCGGCAGAATTACCTTCATATGGCTTCCGGAATCCGAGTTTCAGACCAAACCACAAGGAATAGATTAAGGAAAGAGAATATTCGTCCAGAAAGGCCCGTTAAAAAACCACGCTTAACAAATGGGCATAAGGCAGCAAGACGTACGTATGCTGAAAACTATGGTGATTGGAACCTGAACCAGTGGGAGTCTGTGCTCTTCTCGGACAAATCCAGGTATCGTCTTACACGTTGTGATGGTCGATTGAGGGTGTGGGGACGGCCAGGAGAAAGATTTTCTGCAAGGCTGTACAGGAAATTTATAGATTCGGAGGAGGTTCCATAATGGTGTGGGCCGGACTTATGTACAACAATCGTACGGACCTTGTACTTGTTCCCCAGCGACTGAATGCTGTCCGGTATATCGAGCACGTTCGGGAAGAGCGTGTAGTACCTGCTGCCATTGGAGTAGGCCCTGGATTTCTGTTTATGCAGGATAATGCCAGGGCACATTCTGCGGCTGTCACCAGGGATTTCCTGAGGAGGAATGACATTGAGGTAATGGAGTGGCCAGCGGTCAGCCCAGACCTCAACCCTATTGAACACTAGTGGGATCTTCTAGACAGGAAGGTCAGGAACCGACATCAAGCTCCACAAACTCTGCAGCAACTTGGAGATGCTCTGAAGGAGGAATGGGAGAATATCCCGCAAGAGGAAATCCAGAATCTTATTGGGAGCAGGCCACGAAGGTGCCAAAGTGTCATCGAATGTCGTGGAGGCCATACACGATACTAACTCTATATAACGAGTGTTTAACTTTGAAAAATAAGCACAAGATTCAATTGCTTACATAGCGGAATTATTTGAAAAGTTAATTGTCAGCGTTATTCATTTGTTTTTACTGACATGAGCAATAAATAAATAAATAAATAAATAAATAACCACAAATAATGTACTTTATTAATTTAATGTTTGTACCTTAATCCAATGAAAAAATATTTGCATATTTTATAGTGTTCCTCTAATTGTTTTGAGCAGTGTATTAATAATATTATTTGCACAAAAAATAAAAAAGAATTACACTGAATTAGACAGCCTTAGTATATTATTGTAAGGTGCGTGAACATGGACATTAAGCAGAGAGAAATCCCATGAAACAATTGGTGACAGAGGTGGACTTTTGGAGGAGGGCTTGTAGAAATTCAAGAAGAGACAAAATTAGAAATACTAAAATCAGAGAAATAATGGATGTTCAGTAATAAGTTCTACAAGTTATTGGAGACAGAAGACTGAAATGGTTTGTTCATGTAACGAGGATGTCAGGTGGCAGAAAACCTAAGATCATACTAAATTTTGAAGTGAGGGCAACATAAGAAAGGGAAGACCATAATATATTATGGTGGCAAGATTATTAATAGAGAGTGATGCAGAGAATATTGTTATATGGAGGAGTAAAATTTACATTGGGTTGTAGGAAAACTACTGTATTGTAAAGAAATATCTAACAAAGAATTATTATTATTATTATTATTATTATTATTATTATTATTATTGTTACATTATGGTAATACGTATGTTTTCAATTAATAACGGCGAATTATTTCACGTTGAATGTAAGGAAACATAATAATTATGTAATGTAAGATAATGTACTCACAAAGGAAGAATACTTCCTCTTAATTAAATAAATAGGGACACGTCGTAGCGTAGTGGTTAAAGCACTGCGTTACAAGCCGGAAGGTCGAGGGTTCGAGTCCCAGTGGGGGTACTCAGCCTCTAACGGAAATGATCACCAGATACTTGTTCTGGGGGTAAAGGCGTCCGTCATGCAGGGCTGACAACCCGGCTGACTTCAAGTGCCGATTGTCTAAAAAATGTGGGAGCCTTAACCTCCCACTACCCCAAGGACCTGCTGAGGCATGTAGTAGGATCACTTTAATTTACTTACTTGAATAAATATTCCAGTTGTCAAAAAATATTTATCTCCTTTAATTCTAGTGAGAGATTAGAAAGCTACACATAAATTTATATGATTACACCGATGTCTCTTTTTCTGAATTATCGTTGACATAAATCTCGGTAGTATCTCTTTTCAATGTAGAAGTTGAAAACGTTGATGGGAGTGTGCACTGTGCAGAGAGAGAACAAAGACTGATCTAGCAGAGAAGGAGACGTTCTTTGGGAAAGTTTCCTAGAGTTTTGTCCCGAGTACAGTGTAGTTAGCGAAGGAACACATCCTGCATGCAAAAGCAAGCACAGAATCCCGCGTCTGTAATCAAGGACTCGTTACCGTCAAGATCTCCAACCATATTCCCACAGTAAAAAATCTTATTAAGATTTATCAAGATAAGCAAAGCGCGCATCTCCTTCCTAACACCTTTTAAAATTCAAAAAGTGTTCATCCTTAATTTATTGGGATACTCGATTCCAAGGATAAAAAGGGTCGGTCATACCCATCTGACAAATCCGTTATCAAACTTTTTCTTTCTTTAACTAGAAGTGCAAATGCAAACTGGGCTGAATAATGAGAAGCTTGCTTTCTTATGCTCCCTCTCAGCTTTCAATCCCACCAAGACTTCACCATGCAATCTCTCTAAAACTTTGATTAAACCATCAAATCTTTTTGCACACCAAATTTAAAGCATCTCTCAACATTTTCCTTCCATTACTATGAGAACCTCTTTTACATTTTTTTCTTATCTCTTAAGTATATTATTGTTCTTGTCTAAAACATTCATAATTTTGCAGCCAGTTCGATTCAGTAGCCGGGAAATTAGCGCTATTATATTTTTTCTGGAAGAAATTAAATGTTTGACTTTATAAGAAAATATAAATATAAGTTTTTATATTTTGTGCACTTTTTTAAGAAAGAAGTAATTGTGCCGGTTCGCTAGTCGGTGAGCTAGTGAGTTATCAGGGTCTTTGGTGTAAATTTTTATAATCAGAAATAATTGAAACATATTAGGGCCTATCACTTATGTTATAAACAAGTTCTATACGATATTTAATCTAAAGAAAATACAAGCATTGCTCTTACAATTATTTTATCTAGGAGTGGAGTAGATGAAATTATTCTAAGCCCTAATTCTCATTATTAAAATATTTAATTCTTCATTCTTCATTACGTATAACCAACTGCAGTTTATGACACAAATCCATTGCATACTTATGCTATAAGTTGCAATGGGGCTATGCAGCTTATGTGGGCATTCAAGTGAGTACACACGAGGTTAAAAGGAAGATATATAGGAAATATAGAAATTAACCATTTGGCTTCGAATACAAAAACACCATCAGGGTCGAAGAAAACAAGAGGTCAGTTAAGGGAGACTGGGTAGGAAAGTAAAAAGAGGGATCTGGTACTAGAAAAGGAAGGAATACCAGGTCGGTCTATTACCCACCAAGCTGACAGTGCTAATTGGTGGGTAGCCCATCCCTTTGGTTCATATTGCATAAACAATATGTTAACAGATACATCATGAGAAGGTAGAGATTAGATTGTACAGGTTGGTTCCTATAAGCTTTCAATGTAGAAAGAATTAGAGGGTCTCCTCCCTTTGCAGCCTAAAATATTTTAATATTCGTATTTTAGAGGATTGAAATTTCTTCTAAGTTCAATATATATGGTGCCTTGGTGCAGACTACGAGACTTTAAATTCTGGCCAATATGGGTCCGGTGTTTTAAGGTTTAATCTTAACAGTATACAACCGGTTCTACTGTAAATGGTTTATTAGGGATCCCAAGAACAAAATTGATTTTTGAAAAAGGTCTGGTAGTTACGAAATAAATTGTCAAGATGTGATAAGAATTATGTTGGAAAAACTAGATCTATTGTTCATCATCATCATCATAGTACATTCACGAATTTAGGCCATTTGTTGACCTGTTTCGGCCTCAAGAGAAACACCATTCAGAGTCTTTTGAGTGGACGTCCTGGTCTTCTTCTTCCTGCAGGTTGATATCTTAACATTAGTTTGGGTATTCTGTGATCTTCCATTCGATGAACATGTTGTATCCATCTTGACTTATAATCAGAAATTTTGTTTTCTAAAGATTCCATATGTAATTCTTCTAAGATGTCTTCATTTTTTTTGTGATCTAGTAGTGTGTATCCTGCAGTCCTCCGAAGATATCTCATTTCAGTAGATCTAAGTCTCTGTATATCCTTCTGTTTCAACGTCCATACTTCGCTACCATACAAAAGAGTTGGAAGAGCCAGTGTTTTATACACTTTCAGTCTTGAATGCTTTAGGACTAACTGTGGCTTGAAGATAGAATTTATTAACCCTAAAATTCTTAAAAATTTAGATATTTTTGCATTTACATCCTTTTCTTCTTCATATGAGATATTGCATCCTAGATATGTAAAATTATTCACCTGCTCCAAAATGTTATTGTCCAGTACAATTTTACTTCTGACAGGATCTACACCTTGAAATGCCATAATTTTTGTTTTTTCTGTGGATATCTTTAATCCATATTCTTCTGTAATTTTGTTAAGTTCATACAGACCTTTCTGTAGATTATCTTCGGAATTTGCTATTATTATTTGGTCATCTGCAAACAATAGGGTGTTTAATTTTCTATTTTCTGATATTCTTATTATTGTTACTAGATTTAAAGAACACATAGCTCATTTCCGCCTTGGTAGAAATGAAAAATCGGCGGTTGCTCAACATATTTCTAATAACGGTCAAATCATCGATATAAGTAACTTTAGACTGGTAAGATCTGTTAAAAATTTTAAATTTCTAGACTCATTGGAAAGCATGGAAGTATATAAAAACAAAGACAATATTAACGACAACAGGGGCCCTATACCTATCAGCCCTCTTTTTTTCATTAATGAATGTAAGTAAAACATTGCACTGATTGATATTTTATCTAGGCCTATGTTATTACTTTATATGACGTAATTCATAAAGTATATATGCTTTTGTACAAGCATTTAATATTCAGTCTACCACTGGGCTCAGCCTTAATAATGGCTACGTAGTAGTCGAAACGCGTTGACTTATTGTTTATAACTGTTTTGGTGAATGGAGTGTTTTTTAACTTAATGATGTTTATCACCAAGAAGATCCATTATTCTAATTTTTAATGGATTCATTTGATTGAGGAAGGGATCTGTGGAGTATTTTAGTTAATGTGAGGCAACAAACCTACGGGCTCCAAAATCCATTGATAGCTAATTAGTTATTTAGGACGTTAGTCAGTTATCATTCAGTAAAGAGAATTAACAGTCTATTGGTACATGGAATACCTGAAAATCCTAGATAGGATATGACCTAACATGGCCAAACGATTCAAAGAAGTAAAAACTCAAATACTTGCATTTGTCAATGTAGACAGAACAATATTTAAGGACTTAGCCAACGCTATTAATCTGAGGAACTCATTCTATCTTTTTAAAATGACTATTTAACTCATGCCTCAAATGAGAGTCAATGACCAATCGCGTTTAAATGAATTTGGATTTACAACCAATCACAGCCGTGTTTCACCTGGAATTTATGAAAAGTTTATCATATTAAAAAATGCTCATCCTTTTTTACATTCTGAATAGGTCAGAGCATTATTTTGCAGTGACTGATTCTGTAATAAATGCGGCTACCAGATTGTATATGTAATGCAGGAATGTAAACAGATAATGCTTGCGGGATATAATATAAAAACATTTCTAGCAATTGATTATAACACAAAAAAGAACCCACTGTTTTCACTTTCTTAAACATATTATTTTCCAGGTAATAAGGTTCCAGAAAAATATAACTGACATATTTACATCATAGGACATCAGAAATTAATTAATATATATTAATTAAATAAAAATAAAACGTAGTTTTATTTGATTTTCATATTTATTATATAATTCAGTGACAGCTGTTTCGGTACACAGTGCCTTCTTAAGACATGTTCCAAATTATGAATTGTGTTCCAACTGATCTAAGCAACAATACAAGAACATTTATTTAAATTTTAAATTTAACAAAGGGGATTCATTCAAATCAAGTTGAGAATTTAACAGTTTGTTACTTCTTTTCAATTTATTAATTTTTACAGCCTCCAAAAGATCTAATTTCTTACTCTTATCACAAACATGTAAAATTTCAAAATTTGGATCGAAACAGTGATTAAATTGGAATAGATGGTTAGCATATTTTGAATATTCTAAATTTCTGTTATATGCTCTCATGTGTTCCTTTATCCGAGAGATAAACGGTCTACCAGTTTGTCCTATATAGACATTGTCACATGTGCCACACTTCAATTTATATACACCTGATAATTTTTCTTTTTTTATTTTGGTTTTATTGTTTTGTATTATATTTTGTAAAGTTTTATTGGTTTAAATGCCACATTAATGTTCAACTTTTTAAAAGTGTTCAGATATTTTATTTGAAAGTGGGCCTATGTATGACATTACGACATATTTCTTTACGTTTTCTTTGGGTAAAGGAAAAACTTTGTTAATTGCTTTTTTTGTAATGAACTTTCTTAATTAAATATTCTATAATTTTAGGGTCATAGTTATTATTAATAGCTAATTGTTTAATACTATTCAATTCATTATTATATTCCAAGGGTGAAAGAGGTATATTTGAAAGTCTATGAATGTAACTATTAAAGGCTGCCATCTTATGAGTATATGGGTGAAGAGAAGAACTATGGATAGTGGTATCAGTATGAGATGGTTTGTGAAAGATACCAAAACTCAAACTTATTATCAATGTGTTTTATTGATAAATCCAAGAATTATTGATTAATTAATATATAGTTTGATATGTTTCATTTTTTTCTCCACTAGGGTGCATTCTTACAATATTGCGATCCTTTGGCAATAAATAATATGATTTGGTTGCAGTGATGAACAAGTGAAACATAACAAACGTTTCTCATTTGTTTTCAAACATCGCCATTTACATTAAATATATAAATATTTTAAATTGACTATATTTAAATAACGAGTTGTGAGTAAACAGCTTAATTTTATTCGTTAAATAGTTCTAACAAATGCCACTCTTGATTTCCAAATTTTCTAGATAAATTGGAAATTACTCGTGGCATTACTTATGAATAATACTTTCCATGCCAATGGTAAAAAGTAATGATCACTTCGCAATAAAACTAATTGAGCAAAATTCCATGGCTAGTAGGTCAAAGCCAGAATATAGCAGAGTATTTTAGTTAATGACGCCACTCCAATTTTAAATAGGTAAACAAATATTGATGAAGTTTTTGTAAGTTACTCGTATTTATTTTTATTCGTAAACGTTCCACCGCTGTGGTCTTGAGATAACGTCGTTGCCCGAAGAAGTTTCCCCCGTCTGAACTTGTTTCCTGAGTGATATTTTTCTGATTTGTCCTCACCTGTAAGACATTTCAGGAAATTTTAAGACCCAAATAGTTCCCTAGCCGCCATAATTACCCATATTTGCCTTGTTAGTATGGATGAGCGAACGGTTTGTCTTGTCTTAAATGTCCATGTTGTCTCGGAGCTATGACTCTCTTAAGCTAGGAAGAGAGTAGTAGTAGTAGTAGGACTTTATTAGACAAAAAGTAAGATATTTACAATATTATTTACAAATATGGGTCGCACCGTGCTGTTGACAGTCCGTTACAATAAAAGTAATAATTGCTACTAGTGTAAAGAAAAATAAACAACAAAAAAGCAATAACATTACAATTACATAAAGAAAACACAATAATATTACAATTAAACAATGACACAATAGCATTATACACTAAAAAAACATTAACATTACAATTACATAAAGATCACACAATAATATTACAATTAAATAATAACACAATAGCATTACACAATAATTAATTTTATATATAATTGTTAAGAATTAATGGTATTGCATTTTGATAACATATATTTATTCATGAATGAGTGTTGTCCTTATTTTCCGCGTTTTGTCCAGAAATTTACCGAGGTTTATCCAATTTTCTGGATTTACCAATAACTCGTAGCATGCCAATCTATCCCGATTTGAATTTAGAAATCTTTCCGGTAATAACTGACGTCTCCAATATTCTAAATCATTAAATTTTCCTAATACATGTATCTCATCTTCAAAGTTCCCGCACATTGGACATATTCGCATATCGTGATCGTCGCTAATTTTTAGAAATTTCCATTCTTGTTTGTCTCTTAAGGTAGCCAAATGCCTCGTCATCTAACTAGTGACGCGCATTGAATGGATTAACGAGATTCCCTCTTTCCCTATCTATTATTATGAGTTGATCATGTATCCTGGGAGGCTATTGATGTTCTTGCCTGGTAAAAATTATATAAGTTATCCAGAATTTTAAAAATACTCTCCTGTCAGATCACTGCTGTGTAAGGCATAGCAGGTGTGGGAAACGTAAAAGTACATAAAAAGAAGTATAGATTAAACTAAGCAAAATAAAGTTAAAATATACGTAAACGACTTATAAATGACTATTTAACTCATGCCCCAAATGGGAGTCAATGACCAATCACAGTCGTTTTTCACCTCGATTTTATCAGTTTAATTTTATTACTGTAAAATCAAGCTCCTACTTTTTAACATTATGAATAGGTCATAGGATTATTTTGCAGTGACATGATGTGGTTACCAGATTGTATATATAGTGCACGAATGTAACCTTGTCATGGTTAAGGGAGATCATATAAAAACATTTGTAGCAATTGATCATACCACAAAAAAAAAAAAGAAACCACTGTTTGCACTTTCGGAAGAATAAGACTTTTTACTTTTTATTTGTTTTTTGAAAGAAGTTTAATTCCTACTTTATTTTTAATTCGCATTTTTCCCAAATAATAACATTCCAGAAAAATATAATTGACATATTTACATCATAGGACATCAGGAATTAATAAATATACAGTTTGATGTGTTTAACTTTTTCTCCATTAGGGTGCATTCCTACAATATTGCGATCCTTTGGCAATAAATATGATCTAGTTGCAGCGATAAACAAGTGAAACATAACGTTTCTCATTTGTTTTCAAACATAACCGTTTACATTACATATATAAATATTTTAAAGCAACTATTTAAATAATGATTTGTGAGTAAACAACTTAATTTTATTCGTTAAATAGTTCTAACAAATACCACTCTTGATTTCCAAATCGATAATTTGAAAATCACTCGAGGCATTACTTATGATAATATAACTGAAATAGTGACCACCAACAGCGATTTACACAATATAATGGAACATGACATTTTATTACATCCAAATATTTTAAAAGTATCTCTTTTACAACCAGATAGGTGTACCACTCCAGCTAACAGTCCACTCCACAGCACTTCCTCTTATTCTACTTCTTTCACAGTTGCCTCTGCCCTCTCCTGGAATTGGCTTCCCTAAGATATCAAGGGTCGCCACACACTTCACACTTTTATGTTACACTTATACAATTACTTGTTGTTAAATAATTAATTTTTCTCGAGAAATAAATTTATACTATATCATTAATAGTATTTTTTTTTTCATTTTTCTAACTTGTATATTTTATGTTTCATTCATTAAATCTAGATTAAATCAAAATATATTGTAAATATCAATACTAATAAAATTCATTGTTAAAACCGTTGAGGTGGAAAGTCATAAAATAAAATAAGTTAAAATATACCTTCTTAGGTAAGATCCGTCGTCCTCAACTCATAAAATATGTATTCTTTTTATTCATAATAAACGCCGGTCATAGAATGAACTCAATAGAAGACACCCTTACAATAGTACACAAAGAGGGAAATCCAACAAAAATCAACATATTGGAAGACCTGGAAATTATCAAGGAAATAGACAACAAGCTTTTAATAAATGAAAACACTCCCAGACTAAACAATCCACTATACGATATCGTCAGGAAGAAGCTTTAGTCACGACAACACCACATTAGGACCAGCAGCATCAGCCATCATAGCCTATTAGATATTGTAGCGAAGAAGGACCTGCTGAAGATGGAACGGATGTTCTGAAAGGCCTACAGGCATAAAGAATACATATTTTATAAGTTGAGGACGACGGATCTTACCTAAGAAGGTATATTTTAACTTATTTTATTTTATATTGTAAATAATAATAATATTGTAGATGTAGCATGAACTATTTTTGTATTTTTTAACCTAGTTGAGTGGGTAGGCAAGGCCTCAATACATTAACTCTGCTAGAACTAGAGGCAAGGAACATAACCATTGCCCCACCGCGGCCGACCGAATTTAATGGTTAATTACATAATTTATGATCGTATTTCATAATAAGGTTTATTGCGAGAACATTACAAAACGTTCTTTGGAAGTGAAATCGCTCAATCTTTCACTTAGACTCTCGACATTTTATGAAATGCTATCTTTCACTGTCCGGGCAGTTGTGTACAAGCGTCATCCTTGAAATATGGTTACTCCATTATCTTCCTGGGTCATCAGTCATCATTATCTTATTTCATCTCTTTTATAACTCTAATGAGCAAATGATTAACTGTTCTTTAAATACTTTCCTGTCTTAATTTTGTGCTGCTCCAATATTCATTTTTTTTTTGATTGCGAATGAGCCCATGTAGGACTACGCAAAGTACTTAGAAGCGTTTACTTTGAGCCCAAATTTCTTCATTATTTTGCTATGAGCTTGCTTTCTATCATCTGTCCAAGTTGTTCCAGTTTTTTCTTCGGTTTGTCCTCTTGGTCAACTTGCCACTTATTCACCTTAATTCTAAATATATCTCTGTTTCGGATATATTCTTTAGTAATTCCTGCCAATTTTAAGTCATTTTTGACTTCATCCATCTACTTCATAGTATCCACTGGAGCTTTACTTCTGTTTTCGTAGAATTTCATTACCTGTTTCGTAAGCCTATTTGAGTTAATTCGTTTAATATGGCCATAAAATGTTAACCTTCGCTTTCATTTATTATTATTATTATTATTATTATTATTGTTATTGTTATTATTATTATTATTATTATTATTGATGAAGTGGGGAACAATAACTACAAACAGGAACGAGGTGCAAAATGAAATTAAATATCAGTTTAACTCTGAAAAAAGTATGCTATTATACACTGTAATATGGGACTCTTATCATCCCATCAAAAATATGAAAAAAGTAGAAAAGTAATAATAATAATAACAATAATAATAATAACATTAAATACTTTTTTTACCTGGTAGAGTAAATACCTTGAGGCTTTGTCTACCACTCAACCAGGTTAAAAAACAAACAAAAATTATTCTTACATATAATTACAATGAAAATAAATATTACATGGTAGTTGTACAATATAATTATTATTTACAACATATTTTGATTTATTCTAGATTTAACGAAGAAAATGTAAAATCTATAAGATACTCGTAGAAAAATGAGGAAAAAAGTAGGTTTTTGAAGTAATGTTTTATGTCTGGAGGAACTTTGTAAGTGTGATTCACTAGGAATTTGTAGCATACGGTTGAACCGTCAATGGGGATCTTTATTCTCAATAATTAGAACGTGTTCATCAAATTCTGAAGGTCGGGGATTCAAACCCACTGGATTCATACTCCACGATAATTACCAATATTTAAGTTGGGAGGAATAAAACTGCTATCCCACCCAGATTATAGGCTGATCTTGTGTCTTCAGTTTACTATCTGTTTCGACCCATGATCCATTTCTTGTGTGAAATTTTCTAAAACATTGCAGCTGTAGAAGTGGGTTTCAACTAATTATTGGTACCTCACTGAAATATGGCTCAAGGTCACATAATCTGAGGTGGGAGAATAACATTAACCATGCATTGAGGGAAGTAGATTATAACTGGGATGATTGAAAAATGTTAATTCAGGATAGTATTTTTTTTTTAAATTTAACCATAAAACAACAACCAGTGTTTTACCAAGGGTATTTAGAGTTGTTATACAATATTATCGTTGTTATTGTAGTAATTGCTGGAAGATCTTCGTGATAATTTCTGCAACGTTGACTGAGTTGAAATGCATTTTCAGAATATTTGGCGGAGTAGCATTTTGCAATATAGCTGGTCAATCTCTAGAGAATATGTAGCATTCAGTCATCAAATGGTGGGCCTTCTGCAGTGATTTTTCTGGGCACTTGCAATAAGGTGACGCAGGTTTGTTCATTCTGTGTAGGTAGATTTAAATCATCCATGGTTGGTGAGAAATTGATTAGTTATGTAGTTAGGACATAGAGAAAGAGACAGTATGTGAGGTATGTTGGAGATGAAAATTTTGGTATGGGATGTATCATTGGATTTGGTGTAAATAGAATTCCAGATTTATTCACGTAGACTTTCACGGCCGGAGTTGCTATGATGATCTTGAAGAAGATTTTCGGGCTGTAGGCCGTGGTCGTGAGGCTTGTAGTTTCCCGACGTTTCGCTAGAGACTGCGTCTGGCATCCTCAAGGGTTGTCTTGAGACTCTTGAAGAAGATTTTCGGGCTGTAGGCCGTGGTCGTGAGGCTTGTAGTTCCCCGACTCAAGACAACCCTTGAGGATGCCTGACGCAGTCTCTGGCGAAACGTCGGGGAACTACAAGCCTCACGACCACGGCCTACAGCCCGAAAATCTTCTTCAAGATCATCATAGAATTCCAGATTGTTTCGTAATAACTGCTTGCTCCTTAAACATACTATTATATTTATTATTTGAACATCCAAGGATATACGGGATGTTTCAGAATAGGTATTACAGACTTCTAGGGGTTGTAGAGGGGACTTAGTGGATAAAGTTTTGATAAGGATCCCATGTCCATAAACGTACCATTTCGATGTAAAATAGGTTTGAAGATCGAAACACAATGGGCTGATATCGTGTGTCTCGTGTTTCAGAATAAGTATTACAGACTTCTAGAGGTTGTACTACAAGTGTGGTTACAAGTGGCGATACTGTTGTTCGTTGAACAAAGTGTAACTGCGACGCATGTTTTCATACACATGCCCCACAAGGCCTGGTGCGTGCTCAATAATTCCTGCTGTCGCCAGAATTCGTGCAAGATCTTCCTCCGACTACAAAAATGTAGTACAATCCCTAGAAATCTGTAATACTTATACTGAAACACAAGGCTCACGATATCAGCCCATTGTGTTTCGATCTTCAAACTTATTTTACATCGAAATGGTACGTTTCCGGACATGGGTTACTTATCGAAACTTTATCTACTAAGTCCTCTCTACTTTACCTACTAAGACCCCTTCAGAATAAGTCTGTAATACGTATTCTGAAACACTCTGTTTAATGTAAAGCAATAAATTAAACAATCAAATCAGTTGCTAAGGGAACATAAGCTATGAAAAACCAGAGAAGTGGAGAAAAGGATTATCGGGACATTGGAGCAAAAAAAAAGAGAGAAAAAAGGATAGAATTCAGAGAAAGAAGAAGAAAGATGCTGGAAAATTACCTCCATTCTTAATTCGAGGCAACATTTCACACACTGGTTTCTTTCAGAAAGCTTGCTTTTTCTGCAAAATGAGAGTTTGCACAAAGAAATTCTAAACCATGTAAAGGAAAGGAAACAAGTATAGATTGGATGTATTAATGGAATTGATGGAAAAAGTTGATTAAAACTTTATAACAGCAATATCATCGAAATCAGCACTCCCTATTAACATTGGATAAAAACTTGAAGTGAATGACAGAAAAAAAAGGAAGAGATAAGAAGATAATGAAATTCACTTTATACCTTTCATATTTTATGTGAATATATGAACATCGAGGTAGCGTGCTGCCTTGTCACGCAACGGGCCCGGGTTCGATCCCCGGTCGGGGCAGTTTTTCTGGGTGAGGTTTTTATCGGGGTTTTTCCTCACCTGTATGACAAATGTCAGGAAAAATTTAAGGCCCAAACGGTCCTCAAAATCATATGGTCATTATCATCATCATCCTCATCATTATCATCATCATCATCAACAACAACATCCTTCACCGGTGTGGAAAGCAACGGGAAGCTACCACACCTACAATTCCCTAGTAAAGCTGCAAAGCATAACATGAAAATGCTATGATTGCAGTGAAAGACCTGCCTTAGGGCAGAATTACTATGGATGGATATGAACATAAGTCATGGAAGCTTCTTGTAGGAAAAAAGAGGGAAAACGCCCAGTTGGTAGAATAAGAATGAGGTGGAAGAATAATATTAACTATGATTTGAGGGAAGTAGATTATACAGTGGATGATTGGAAAACATTGACTCTGGATAGGGCTGTATGGAGAGCTTACGTCCGCGCGGCCATGAACCTAGGGGTTCGATAGGGCCAGTGAGTTAGTTAGTTATATGAACATAAGTTATGCAGGATATAATTTTACATTACGAAAAATGTGGTTGATAGTATTTTATTTAATTATGTTTTTTAACAGCTTAGATCATTAGCGTCTCGTTTAATGATGGTCACGAAAGTGTCAAGACCTCATTTCTGACTTGAGGTACTTTTACGTACCATAAATCTACGACACGGTACCTACGACTCTATTTAACTTCTGACGGCAATCATTTATCAGTAGTTTACGCCCTGAAAATGTCGAATCATATCGGCCTTGTTTGAACTCAGAAACCTCAGAACTGGGGGATAATATGGAAACTACTGGTGGAATAGTCTATCGAACCGATAAAAATATTTTTTTGAAATATAATACTTATTTTGTTTTAATATTGTTTTGAGACCCATGAGCTTCTTTTGTCACAACTCTGGCTGTATACCATTAGTCAGTATATGTCTGTTGTTTTCTGCTTTTATGTGTTTTGTGCAAATGCAAATAATGTTAAACTTTTATAAGTTATGAAATTATAATGATTAAATTAAATATGATAATGAATTTCTAACTAAAATACTACTTGACTTTTGAAAATCACAAAAAATATCCAACCAAGTCAGTGGAATTTTTTTTCGGATCATTTAACAACACCCTTTACATTTCAGGCCATTGGTGTCGCAATTAAAATCTGATAGTGAAAATGCCGAGAAATTGAACTGAGAGGCCCTTTATTTAAGGTTGAGGTACTTTTAAGTACCTTAAAACTACAACACGGGGCACATGGTCTTTATTTCCCTACCGCAGGAACCCATACATATTATATTATGGTCTTAAAATAAAATTGACCCGTTCGTGTTTCGAACTCACAAACCAGAAGCGAGCAGGATAAAAACCAGTCTACCAGGACTGACTTAAAGAATGAAGGAGAAAAAAAAAACTTTAAGGATAATAAGTAGAAGTAAAGCGGCTTAGGGGCGTAAGCGGTTAGACTCTCGCCTCTCATCACTGGGGTCCCGAGATAGAGTTTCGGTCACTCCAAGTGGATTTCGTGGTGGATGAAACGGAGCGTGGACAGGTTTTTATAAGGGTTTCTCCAGTTTTCTCCTACCACAAATTTCATTCCATCGTTTCTCTATACTCACCTCATTCATTTCGTTTCATTTCGTTCATCTGCCCCTGCGATGGTGCGTCAGGCGTGGTCGGCCGACACCCTTCTCATTCACTGACCTCTATATAAGGGGATCCATCTCATCTCATCCTCGTCCCAACCCTGAGCTGGACACGAGTTGAGGATATTTATATTTAAGGACAAGTAAATTTTAACATTTTATATTTTATTTTATAATATATTAGTATTGTAATAATTTTTATCATTTTTAACACAGATATTCATTAGTAATTTTAACGTATTGAAGTTTTACTCATTGAAATATATATAGTCTCTTATTTATGTATGCCTATTTAGCCTGGTGGAGTTACAGGCTACGGTATGTACCATTCTCTCCAACTCAGGCAGAAAAAAAAAACAAATGTTACATTTTAAATAGTTCAACGTTAACAGTAATTACTGTAATACTTTTTTTTAAATTGTTCATGGTGCAGAAGGCCTAGAAGGCATTTCACCTGCTTGCCGATTGCTGGTTTTATATCCCCATGAATTAGTCACAAAGATGGGCGATTAACTAGCCAGGATAGGTGGCGACATGTAGTCAGCATATAATGTACCCCATCCTTTTTGACTGGTTTTATACCTGGAGGCGCAATAGTAAAATGCTTCTACGAGCTTTGTGATTTGATCGATTGAAATCTTTTGTTTGCTTCCATTTTTCGACAGACCGGCCTGACCCGCCTTCGTTCGTGCCGAGAGCTATAATTATTGCCAACTAACTAACTAATTAATCAACCCTGGCTGAAATTCCATGAGAACATTTCTTCACCCATGCGAACTTGAACCAGCACAATACCTGTATTTCTGCACCAAGCCACGATGCTTAAATTGATCGACTATGGAGCGGGTCATAATTTTAACATTAGTTAATAATAATCAAAAACTTGGACAAATTGACAATAATAAAAGCAGTGATTATTCTTACTTACTCTTCGGTCTACAGTCCTTGATGAGCGTTGGCCTACTTCACAACCTCCTTCCATTCCTCCCTTTGCTTATCTTATTCTCTACAGTAGCAGTTGCTACTACAAATACTTTGAGTCTACATCGTCGTAAACAACAACTAGTAGCAAAAGCTCATCCTGCTGACGATGAAAGTTAACTACCGAAAGGCCTCTAGATAACATTTTAAATATAATATTTTAGCATAGTTGAGGACGACCGCACCTGCCAAAAATGTACACATTTTAATTTTTTTATTTTATTTCTTTCGTTAATAAAAAACAGTGATTATGATAATGTTAATGACTATTTACATCATAGACCAATAAAATTGCCTCTTCCTGCTGATAAAATTGACTCTTCCTGACAGTGTTGCCAACAGAAATATTGTTCCTCTTCTGAAGTTAAAATTCGTATTGAGAGATACCTCCACAAATTAATTTCTTTGACACGGATATCGATTCAACAATGTACGATCGATATGGTACAGAAAGCTCGAAATCAAACATAGTAATGATGGTGGTAAATATAAATGTGTTTGGTGAATCCTCAAATGAGGAAGTGGATATGATAACAGAAAATTCTAAACCAAAAAATACTCAAAGAAACAGACAGGCTCTAATGTTGTATAATGAATCTGCATTAGTGTTAATAGTTATTTTCATATACCCATATGTTATTGATTTTTCCCAAGCCCAAAGAGATTTAATAGTAAAGATATACTATTTATAACTATACAGCCGGCTTAGAAATCGCCCGGAAGTAAGATGGCAATACATTACCTCATATTTGGTAAATATTAAACGTTATAATTATGTTTAGCTTCTGATGTTGTATTATTCTCTAAATAGTCGCTCCAAATCCAACGCGGGGTTGATTTTTTCATTAGACAAAATCACTCGCGACTTTGTCGCTCGAGATTTTTTCACGAAAACACAAGCTCCTGTAAGATTACGGTTGATAATTAAAATTAAATTAATGATAAAATAATAAAAAAACAAATCAATATGAGTAAGGCTTAATGAAACGGCGTGGTAAGTAATTAGATAAGGCTGTGCGTAGTATTTTATAGAGAAAAGGGGAATTCTTTACAATATGTGACGCGAGAAAATTTTCGAAGTTCCAATCATACAACATGCGCATGCGCCAAAAAACGCGAAGTGGATTACACAATGGAATCACGGGATACAGCCAACATATACACAATATTTAACGAACCTAAAAGCTAACCTAACGCAATTTAACCCTTAAATTCGTAATGTATCCTTTTGGATACATCAGTTCGTTTAATTAATTTAATATTTTAAATAAATCGGAGGAAAACGAACAAAAAGAAACCACTTATATGTGTGTCTAATTATACAATATTCCTATCAATAAAAGTTACACAAGATTGCGTTTTCACTGCGGTCCGCCACATTCAAAAACTAACAGAAGACATTCGTGTTTTGCCAATTTAAGGGTTAAGTACCTGTGAAGGATCAACCTAAAAGCTAACCTAACGCAATTTAAGCACTCTAATCTGCAACGGCCAAAAGTAAATAGTAAGTTCTGAAATTCTGAAGTATATGTGTACAGTTCATTAGTACATACTCTATGTTGGCTGCATTGGAACAGTCTTTGTTATTGTATAGAATATTCGTTAAAATCAATGTGGCTGCCATGTCTTCATACTACGGATGTAGTTAAATATCAGAGAAAAATATCATATATTGAAATAATCGTTTGAAATATGTAAAAAAATCATTGTAAATGTTGGGAAATAATTTGAAAAATGAAACCCTGAGAATACAATCGGACAGGAGTTTATGAAGGAATTAAAAATTCCCGTTCCAAATTGTAACGAATAGCCGAGAAGAGAGAAGGAATGATGATTGTCCGATCTCGTAGTCCAGGGCAATGGTAATTGTAACAAAGAATATTATACAAAGATCATAAAAAATAGACGAGTGAGAATGAAATGTACGTAGACACCGTAAAGGAACAGCTGAGATCATAACCTTTGGGATTAATTGAGTGCTGGCAAGAAGAGTGTGCACGGTGGCTTTTGAAGAGGTTGAGTCCCTAGTGGCTAGTGGCGGAAGGCCTCGTTAACTTTTTAAGTGCCTCGCACTTATATGAGACAAAGTACCGCAGACACACGGAATTAGCAATGGTGGAAGTGAGGTGTTTAAGCGCTTCTGTCCTTCTCCGAATAGAACCCTGGAGAATGGTGAAACAAGCACATCGTTACAATAGAGCTTGCTTCTACTTCTGCGTCTGAATCGTTCTTGACAACGTCAGAGAATAGCAACCACCCCTTGCGTATAAACACTAAAGTAAGGGATGGCATTAAGGGGACACAACAGACCGGCAATTTGTTTAAATTCACAAGCATCACTGACGTATCAAACAATGTCCTCAACCAAATGTATTGTGTTCCATGTTTTATGAATTCCAGTGGAACATAGCTGACCCCTACTTCACTTGTTTCAGAGACAGGAATTAGAATCATAACCAAAATAATCTTGTAAAATTCTTCAAACTCAGAGAAAAGCAAGGAAATCATATGTTTAAAAAAATCCTCTACTATAGTTCCCTCAGCTCAATTTTCATCCATACATTTTAAAGAGAATATTGAGTAACACTAAGAAATTGGGACTGGATATAAACATCAGTAAAACTAAATATATGTTCACACATAGAAGTACATTATATAAAGTCTTTTAATAATAATAATAATAATAATAATAATAATAATAATAATAATAATAATAATAATAATAATAACAATGTTTTATTTATTCTGGCAGAGTTAAGGCCATAAGGCCTTCTCTTCCACTCAACCAGCACAAATACAAATATATGTCTGACAAATATAGATATACACTATACTAATTATAAACAGTTAAAGATACATTAAATGTAGCAATGTGAATTTCATGTACAAACAACATTTTATAGATAATAACAATCATAATACTTATGATGATGATGATGATGATAATAATAATAGTAATACAATAATAATAATAATGCAATAATGATAATAATATAATATAATTATAATAATTATAATAATAGTATGAATATGATAAATTATACGAGAAACACCAACTAATATATATACCTTACACTGGGTAATGATGAAGTGGAGGTTAGAGCAAATATAAATTTAGATTTCTTTTAAAAGTTGCCAATGTCCGGCAGCCCCTTATTTCTTGTGGTAGGGAATTCCAGTTGCGAGAAGTGAAGATAGTATATGACATGATGCCCTATGTTGCGGTATATTAAGCAAGAGACTATGTTATGATCTTGTGTTTAAGTTTTGGTTTGAGGATAGATACTTTTATATATTACGCAATTTTAAAAAATGCAATAATTAAGTCAAAAATACATAGTCTTTTTCCCATTTCATACACTCCCATTTATGTGCGAAAAATTGTATCAGGCATATGTCAATCTCCACTGTGTCGGCAGACAGTTACTCGGTCAATGAAGTTCGTGATGAGCCTTTCACAGACATCTCTGTCGATGTCGTTAATGACACGTTGAATTTCTTATTTAAGTTGGAGAACTGTTGTGGTTTATTCACGTAGACTTTGGACTTCACATAACACCATAAAAATAAGTCATATGGAGTAAGGTCACAAGATCGGGGAGGTCATTCCAAGTCACCACGAATTAAGATCACAAACTGAGAATATTTTTCATATTGTACGGATATTGTCTCGCGGGATGTGAAATCGCATAGGCTATTGGCTGTATCCACTTCACATAGAGCAGCCATAATTTTTTTCACGATATCGCTCACAATTAACTGTTACTGTATTACCGTCGAAATCTTAAAAAACGAAGGGCCCGATCACACAACCTGCCCATAAACCACACCAAACAGTGGATGCTTGTCGCACTCTTGGATCACCCTTAAATGGGAGTGTATGTAGATGAAAATAAAAAATAGATATTTCTTTCTGTGCATTTTTAACTTAATTACTGCATTTTAAAAATTTCGAAATATATGAAAGATCCTAAATAATGGAAATGGACAGTTAATGACAAATGAGGGACATTTTGAAGTAGCCGTAGCCGAGCGGTTAAGGTAGGAAGCCTTGGCGCAGAGCTACGGGACTTGCGCTGGTTCGAGTCTCCATGGGGGAAGAAATTTTCTCATGGTATTTCGGCCAGTATTGGACCGGTGCCCACCCAGCATCGTGAGGCAATTGGATAGCTACACTAAGTAGCGGCTCCAGGTTGAGGAACCTGCTATAACGGCTGGGGGACTCGACATGCTAACCACATGTCACCCCTACACTGGCTGTTGATCATGTACCTCTGTGATTGACACATGTGGATGTGAAGAGCCAGCAGCCGGCTGGTAAAAGGGCAACCGCTGAAAAGTGGAAAGACCCTCAATCGAATCGGAATTAATTCAAATACCTAGAAGAACAATAATTACGAATAGGAATGAGAAGCACAAAGAAATTAAACATAGGCTCAATTGTGGAAATGTATGCTATTATGAATTATAAGGACTCTTGTCGTCCCATCTTCTCTCAAAAACCGTTAAACTGAAAATATATAAAACTGATATTCTCCCAGTTATGTTATATGGGTGCGAAACATGGACTCTTACTTTAAGGGAGGAGAAAAGATTACGTGGCTACTCAGGAGAGATTCTCAGGAAACTTTATGGACCAAAGAGAGATGAACAGACGACAAATGGTTTATAGGAAACCAGATATAATTAAAACAGTCTCGTAGACTGCGGTGGGCAGGACATGTAGCACGAATAGGGAATTAAAGAAGGACATGGAAGCTTCTTGTAGGAAAACGCCTAGTTGGTAGACCAAGAATGACGTGGGAGAATAACATTAACCATGATTTGAGGGATGTAGATTATACAGGGATGAATTGAAAGCATTAGCTCAGGATAGGGATATGTGGAGAGCTGTCATGAACCTACGTGTTCGTTAGTGCCAGTGAGTTAGTTAGTTATACAACATTTTTACCAACTAATTAACTCACTGGTAGTATTGAATGCAGAGGATCATGAATGAGCGGTCATAACCTCTCCATGCTGATCTAATATTTTTCAATCATTCTGCGTTTACTCAACTGCAAATATCATGGTTAATGTTATTCTCCCACTTTATTCTTGGTCTATCTCCTGAAAGCTTTGCCTCTGGTTTTCCTATAAAAACTTTCCATGCCCTTGTTTATCCCCAAATGTTCCACATGTCTTCCCATCGCAGTTTACGACGTTTAACATTTCTCAGACCATCTGGTTTCCTATAAAAATCTTGTATTTTATTGTTATGTAGCTTTCTCCATTCACCTCTCTGTTCATGTCTCTTTGGTATAATAATTTTTCCAACCTATTTACGCGTAAAAAATCTCTCTTGAAGTTAGATACCATGTTTCGGATAACTAGAAAAATTTCCATTTTACACTTTTTTATTAAAAATGGAATGACAAGATTTGTAATGCATAGCACGCGATTATTTCTGCATATCATTCCTGTTTGTTTTTACCGTCAGCTGCATAGTATTATCGCCTCACTATGATGGTTGTCCGTTTATATAAAAGCGGGTGCCGAGCGACAATGCTTGACAATGATTAATATACGGAATTATTATATTGGCGGTTTTCGGCGGTAGTCGGCATCTTTGTATTTAATTATATATAACAGTTGCGGGGAAACAAAGCGAGTCGCTGGACAACCGTCATAGTGAGGCTATAATAATATTAGTGTTTCACACAACACAATTATAGCAAACGCGAGTTTAAAAACACTACATATGTCACCTCAAACTCACGTGCCATTAGGCCTACACTATTTCAGATAAGCCTGAATATGTATTGGCACAGCAGCCAAAAGTAAAAGTGGCCGCTGTCTTAAAAATCAAGATTAGTTCGAGTGTTTTCGCTACTACTCGGAGAAGAGAATGCTACATCCTTTATGACTTTAAGGAATTAACACCTGGTTCATGAATTTATAATACTAGGACTTTAAAATTTATATATTTGCATCAAACAAAACAAGCAATAAATGCTTTAAACTCTGTTTGGTGGTGCAAAAATATTACAAAAAATAGAAAATTACAAATATATCAAACCATAATTCAGAGCATTTTAACATGTGGTGCTGAAGTCTGGCAAATTCCTACCAGGGAAATGAAAAGAATTTTAAGTACAAAAATGGATGTTTTAAGAAGATCAGCTGGAAAATCTAGAATGGATAGAATACGAAATAAAGAAATAAGGGAAATTATGGGTGTACAAGAGGAGCCAGACATCATAGACATTATAGAAAATAAAAGATTACAGAGGTATGGCCATGTCGAAAGAATGCCAGGGCAAAAATTGCCTAAAATTGTTATGGAATGGATTCCAATGGAAAAGAGGAAGAGAGGAAGACCGAAGAAAACTTGGATAGAAGGGGTACAAGCAGCTATGAATATCAGAGGATGGGAGGAAGATCAGTGGATGGACAGGGAGGAATGGCGTTTGGTTTCCGGAAGACGTCGGCAGCTTACATAATACCGGATGATGATGATGATGATATTTGCATCAAGACTGTAAATATAAAGAAGGATTTTATTTTTAACAAAACTATATTTCGTAGCAGCATAGAAACTTACTGGCGCCTGTCATAGAGAATTGAAATAAAAGTACAAAAAAAGCAACTTCAATATTTAATCAATCTTCGTTCGTTTTACATTGGTGTGGGCATGAAATCGACTGGTCTTTTCAAATAACAATTCTTCTCAAACACGGCATCCCAAGGCATCTTGGATGAGCTTCCACAAATCATCAGGGTGTCTTCAGGAGAACTGGTCATTTTTTTTTTCGGATATTGCCTCTGTTCTCTGCCCAATTATTCTCATTTGGATTCAAGTCCGAATAACGACGAGGCTAGTCTATCAGTTTGATATCTTATCTCCTCCCTAACCAGTCTCGAACAAATTGATAAATTGTCTAGAAGGTGATCTGGGGATGATCTAAAGGGCGAGGAGGAAGATAGTGTTGCAATATAAGGGTTTCTGCGAGTGAGAATAAATAAACTAGAATAATTCCTGTATTTGTAAGAGAGTAAAAGCAGTCTAATCATATGTGCTTGTACATTGTGAATTAAATAAAGAAGATTGCAAATTTTTGTATAAAATGGTGTGAATCGAAATTAAAGAAATTCTATACATCCCAACGCCACCACAACTGGTATGATTCCGTTATGTTATTATTATTATTATTATTATTATTATTATTATTATTATTATTATTAGTTTTCTTTATTTCTCTTGTCAACTCTCTACTGTGTAACCTATATCTATTAGTATTATTAATCTGTACCGAAATGGACATTTCGATACAGCAATTACGTCTTACTGCGGAAACTATACGTCATCGCGTCTCCATCTCGAGTGTCATCTTTATGAACAGTGCCACATGTTTCCTATCTATCCCTTCCCTTTCCTAGTGCGCACCCTGTGCTATCGCGCATTCCCCCTCTCCCTGTGAACTCTCATAAATAGCTGTGTTTCGTAACATCGAAGGATCTACCACCGAAAGCAAAGGGAAGAAACTGCTCTGCCAGAAAAGTCAGCAGCCTCGGCTACTGATAAAGTCGAGTCCCATCTGGTCGTCTCCCAGCCTGCAGAGACCTCATCATGTGATAATGGAGGGGACTGTGGAGGCTCGAAGTCGACGGACTCGCTCCCAAAGAAGATATGGACCTCTTCCCCCTGCTGGTACTTCGGGTTTATACCTATTTACTGGCAGCAGTGAACGAGGAATTCTTCAAATCCGAGCCTGACGCATTCATTTCCGAGAACACCAGGCTCGGTACAAGGGTCAGGCTAAATTCAGTTTTAGCCTACAAAAAGTACCAGCAACTGCTTAAGAAGAACAAGATCCCCTACAAGGAAGAAAAGAGACAACAAGCGACAGCTACAAGAAGAGTGGTTGTAAAAGGAATAGACCACACCATTGAGCCATCTTACATTCAGAGTGACTTAAAGGCCAATGGATTCCGGGCCTTAAAGGTTGTCAATATGACATCCGGAAAGACCAGGAACCCATTGCCCATGTTTGTGATCACTCTGAGAGATGGCCCAGAGGTGGAGGATCTATTCAAACTACGCAGGCTCATTCACTTCAAGGTGAAGATCGAGCCCTATCGGCGTATGAAGAAGACGGTAGGACAGGCCATCCCGGCTACCCCAAAGAAGACAGTAATGGTGAAGCTTGCTTCAGCTGTCTTACCCCAAATCTCAGACCGGATAGAGCCAGCAGTTCTTCGGACTGAGACCTTCAAGAACTCAAACCGTAGCGTTGTCACTAACGCTAAAAGAAGAAAACGTACCGGGACCAACAAGGCTCGGGAACAAAAGGCCTTACCTTTCAAGGTCTTAGGTGGGTCAAAACTCCCACCTGAAACAAAAAAGTGACCATACGCACTCAAACTGCCATGGCTCCTTTAACCAAAAGTAGGCCGTTTCAAACTAGCCTCACAGAAAGAGATTGTCTAATCACTAATGAAGTATTAGACAAACTAGTTAAGGAACTAGTAAATGATCATAAATCACACACTTTTCTAATAGAGTGTATGTGCACCCATGATGAAAATAGGAAGTGCCCTGTTACATCTTAAATTGTCTCCAATTGGAGCAAAAAGCTGTTCAATTTGGATCTAATTTTATTAAATTCAAGCCACTCTATTAAGGTTTTTAGTGGTTTCCCTTGATGTTAAGGCAAATGCCGAAGTGGTCCCCTAGCATCCACTAGTAAAATCATCAAAGTCCAATAAATATTCTAAATTCAAAATTATTAAATAAGAACAGCTAAATCCGAAAAGAGCCGTTTCTGATTGGAATGCCGACTTGACTTCCCGCCCTTGCCCTTTTTAGGGCTGGCGGCTTCTGTGGTGGTGGCAGTCTTCCTGTTGGCAGCTCAGTGAATCAAGTGAAACAACTAGAACATCAATGAAATTCACCTAGAAACTGTATGCAGGATTGGTGTGTCCAACCACTGGACCTTTGATACCGGACTGCGGCTAGTTATCGTTGACAGAGGATATACATTATAACAAAAATCAGCGACGAACAAATAAAGTTCGTAGAAGACATATTATTAAAAATCAACGACGAAATAATTAATTCACAAGCGCTAAAGAGGGTTGGAAATCCCTAAGAATAGCCGGAGGTTGCTGTTCACAATTGAACGATCCCGTTGGTCGAGGACGCTTCCATAGAAGATGGACGTTTCCTTGACAGATACAAAGGGGAAGTTTGAGAAGTGACACAATTTGCAATACATAGTGATAGTGATAGTGATGGAAGGATCATCTACTTAGTTACCGTTGGGAGTCGGATCAGAAAAGCTCAGGAGAGCTGGTTAGGTTTGTTTAGTCCAGTGAGCCAGGGTGGGGACGCCAGGACAGTATTTCCACCAACCCGAGGCTGGACTTGAGTGTTTGATCATGTATGTGTGTATGTAAGTTGATTTATATCATATTTTCTTTTTGTATAGATGATCAACTATGATTTCTTTTCTTTGTAAATTGAATATTTATTTATTTATCTTTATATTATATCTGCCTATTTTTGACTCGCATTAAAAGCTTTAATTGTGCCTTTTTTTTACTTATGCCTATTCATTCAGTAGTTAGCATAAGTCAGATATCTAAGTCAAATTCCAAAAGCTTGCTCAAGCGGGTGTTAGTTCCTTTATCCCAAAGCTTCCACCATTTTATTTTATAAGTCAGTAAACATTACATATTGGGAGAATTTAGTAAGGAAAGTTGAATTTCTCTTTGCCTCTATGGGCCCGGGCAAAGATGTCACAATTTTAACAATCTATGCTTTCCAATCAAAATAGTTATCAACAATAACGGTTTGATCCAGCACCTATACGGTGCAATTATGGTTTACCAGAGCGTGGTTTGGTCCGGCGCAAATTCTGGTAGCATTGAGCGTGGTTACGCCAGAACAAATCAACTTGTAGATAATTCATAATTGTTATTATATGTATAATTTAACTCTGGTGAAGTGGGAGAGAATATCTTACGATCTTAACTTCATAAGATAAAATAGATAAATCTTCTTCTTCGTCACGGTTTGGGCTTATTTACTAGCCTGTTCCGGCTCCAAATTGCTAATGTTTCCATCTTTTCTTTGGTCTTCTATTCTCAGTCATCCTTAATAAGTGTTCTTTCCAGTTTGTTCTGTATTTCACTATTGTTGTGATTAATTCCTCTATTTTTGGCTGTTGTCTTATTTCTGTGTTGTTTTCCTTGTCTGTTCTTTGATACCCTGCTATTGGTCTGAGGAATTTCATTACAGCAGCTTGTATTCTGGCAGATTGTTGTGTTGTCACTGTCCATGTTTCGGATCCGGAACAGTCATTGTCTTGTATAATTTCATTATAGAGTGTTTCCTGGCTTTATTTTTCAAAGTTCGTTTTAGTGTTCCTGTTATATAATTAAACTTATTTAGTTTGTTATTTATATGTGCTTCCGTAGTGTATGATATTTCGCAACCTAGGAAGTTATATCTTACCACTTGTTCTATTGATTTATTTTCTAATATTATCGAAAATAAATAAATAAAAGTCACACAATGTAAAAGGGAAGAAGATTGACTAAATATTGAACAGTTTTTTTTTGTATTTCTAATTATTTTAATTTTCTATGACATTTTCCGTACGTTACTTTGTTTAATGCTACGAAATATAATTTTATTAAAAGTAACATCTGTCTTTCTTTATATTTACAGTCATAATGTAAATATAATTAATAATAAAGTCATGGCAATAATAAATTAATGAACCGGGTCTTAATTTCTAAAAATTCATCAAATCTGTTGCATCACCTTCTCCGGGTAGTAGCGAAAATACTCGAAAGGAACAATCGAGACACCGATATTTTTAGAAATGAGTGCGTAGACGCATTTTAAAGCTCTCGGTGAGCGCTTCAGAGTCTTAAGTCGCAACTAACGAATTATAAGTCAAGTCTCGTTATAGGCCGCGAAATTCTAAAGCAGGCCCAACAAGCCGTCGCAAATCGTAATTCATTTTCTTCTTTTATTGTCTAGTAAGTAGGTTCAATGAAGATTTGAAGAAATATTAAAAAAGAAAAGTAAATTCCATGGGTACAGCATTAATAGATAGATAGGTTTTTACTGTCAAAACATAGTACAATATATGACAATGTCAATCAGTAATTCCAATTACTGTGGTGTCTCAACCAATCAATGCTAAAATATTCAAGGATACTGTAAATAGGTCCAAAGCTAGTACTGATTTAATTGTTCTTTTAAATGTTGAAACAGGAAGATTCTTTAAAATACTTTACAACATGTGACGCAAAAGCTTTTCCCCAAGTTTCAATCATACGACATGCGCATGCGCCAAAACAGGCGAAGCGGTTTATACTATGGAATCGTGGGATGGGGCCAACATATACAGGATATTTAACGAATCTAAAAGCTAACCTATCGCAATATAAGTACTCTAAACAGTGAAAGACTAACCTAACGCAATTAAGCACTCTAACCTATGAAAGGATGCAACGCCCAAAAATAAATACTACTAAGTTCTGTAATTCTGAAGTGTATGTGTACAGTTAATTAGTACATAGTCTTTGTTGGCTGCACTGGAACACGTCTTCGTTGTTGTATAAATATTCATTAAAACCAATATGACTGCCATGTCTTCATGTAATTAAATGCCATAGGAAAATATATTTAAATAGTCGTTAAAAAATGTGAAAATCATTGTAAATGGTGGAAAATAATTTGAAAAATGAAACCCTAAGAATAAAATTTTATAGGAGTTTATGAATGAAAAATAAAAAAAATCGCGTCACAGATTCCAAAGTTTATCCAATTTTTTATAACATCTAGAAGAGTAGTGAACATATTGACGAATACCACCTCATAACTATTTTGAATTTTACTAAATTTACATTTATTTAAATATAGCCTATGGTGTTATTATTTCTTCGTATGATAGTTATGAAGTCATATATTGCACGTACGTATATTTGTGTAAATTCTTTTTTATGTAAATTAAGCAACTAAACACGTACTATATTGATGCCAGAGTAAGGATTCTTATTTTATAAAAAGTGATTTACAGTGAGTCCTATTGCTATTTCCACTAATTATTATAATAGCTCTTTTCTTCAGAGTAAAAAAAAATTTTTTTCCGAATAATTATCTTTGCCCCACAATAAAATTCCATAACTCAGATGACTGTAAATATGACTATATAACACCACAAATAAAGATTTCCTATCTGAGTTTTGAGTAAGGTCTTTCAACATAAATAAACATTCATTTAGTTTGCTGTAAATAGGAATGAGATGCACAAATAAATTAAACACAAGCTCAATTCTGGAAATGCATGCTATTATGCATTCAGGGACTCTTGTGTCCCAACTCCTTTCAAAAAAACATAAAATTGAAAATATCTAAAACAGTTATTCTACCAGTTATATAGGGTGTCCCATTCAAACCTTCCACATTTTAATTAATCATAACTAACAAAGTATGCGGAATTATGAAATTAGACCGGTATTAAACAGCACCCAGTCATTCACTCAGCCTCTTATTTCAGAGAAATAAGTACTTTCATTAAGGGTGAATAATTTAATAACTTGTAATTATTATCAGAAGTAGGGCATATTAGATTCAAATGTAATGGAATTAAAATAGGAATTCATTGTTGACAAAATGAAAATGATATAACCTACCATAAAACAATTTCATATGCAATCGATAAAACACTAGTAGCAAGTGATTAGCGCTCGGCCATAGACCTGAACCTTGGCTATTGTGGTGAACGACACTGGTAAACATCATACAATGGAACCGTAAGCCCTTACACAATAGGAAAAAGTCTGCAGTTTCCTTTGTAGAAGGGACTTACAAGACTGTGGCATTATTAAATAGTTGTAACAATAGCTAAATCCAAAACTTCATACAAAAGGGTGGGCAGTTGCAAACAAGCAGCCGCGTTTTCCTAGGTAAACTATGGAAAGAGTTCTCCCCAAGCCAATTTTAACTAGAACATGTGCGCTAACAGCAGGTGCCTTATTTGGCGGCATAAGGTAGATGCCGAGAAACGAAAACCGCCCTAGTAAATATTACTATAATATGGACAACCCTGGAATTTTGATGTTAGGGTGCGAGTAATTTAAAGGGAGGGGGCAAGACCACAAACGCCTAAGTTTAACACCCCCGACAACGCCCTCAAGATATAAATTACAAATCAAAAGTGTTGTAACATTTGAACTGTTTGTGAGACGCTAAGACTTTTGGTGGAAGGGACGGATGCTGGCCCACTCAGAAATAATAAATATTCTTACTTAGCAAAGTTAGTAGCGAGTTGTGAGTGGCAAATGTGCCAGCTAAGAGGGACATCACTTTGCATAAGCGAAAATCAAAGTTAGTTGCCAGTTGTGAGTAGCGAATGTGCCAGCAGAGAGGCACATCGCTTTGCCTAAGTAAAAATTAAGTTACTAACGCGTGTGCCAGTAGAGACGGCACATCGCTTTGTCCAAGTGGTAACTATGAGCTTGTGCGCCAGCCGCAAGCGCATTTTGTATAAGTTTCGGCGCTATCACTCAGAGCGCACTTTCTCAGTGTTATAAATAATTATTTAAACACGTGCCGTGTATAACAAGCGTAAGTTCACTGCCACCAACAGCCTTCGTGTTAAGTCGTCGTCTAATACGACAAGTGTAAGCCTTAGTGACAATAAAAGTGCATCGACCAATTTAATTGAGCACACTGAGTCTATTATATATCCCCAGGGAATATCCTTTCTCACGGATTCCCAAGATATAAGTCCATTGTTCTACCGAAAACCGGTACCCAACTAGCACGGGGCAACAATTGTCCATGAACCCTATCCTTGGGCATATAATTAAAACAGACTACAAGTCTGTTTCAAAACGAAACAGAAACTCAAAGAATTTCCACTGCCACATATTAAAACACCTCTATATGTGCACCATTTCTTCAATCTTTTCTTCTTAAACACGTGTACGAGCAGCTCCTGATTATTTTTTTAACGCTTCCGGTCGCCAGAAACTTATCAAGCCACGCCTTAATGGTCTTCTCATCAAGTGCATTTCCTCCAAATTCTCTCCGGTAATTTCTTTGCACTGTAATTATTGAGTCCGTCTCTGCATACCAGAAAACAGTTTGTGCTCGCCATTTTGTTTTTATGTCATTACTGTAAAACATGCGACAGATGAATTAACTGCAACAATGAGAACAACAATTCTTTGAGTTTCTCTTTCTTTTAATACCAACCTCATTCTTAATTCCGCATACTTTAAGAGTTATGATTAATTAAAATGTGGGAGGTTTGTATTATATGGATGCGAAACATGGACTCTTATTTTAAGGGAGGAAGGATGGTTACGAGTATATGAGAATAAAGTACTTACGAAACTTTTTGGGCAAAAAAGAGATGAACAGACAGTTGAATGGAGAAAACTACATAATAGTGACCTACATTATATGTATTGGAAAGCCAGATATAATAAGAACAGTTAAGTCTCGTAGGTTGTAATGGGCAGGACATGTGGTACGTATGAGGGATGAAAGAAGTGCATGGAAGCTTCTGATAGGAAAACCAGAGGGAAAACTCCCAGTTAGTAGACCAAGAATGAGGTGGGGAAATAACATTAACTATGATTTGAGGGAAGTAGATTATATAGGGGATGATTGGAAAACATCTAAGGTAGGGATGTATGGAGAGCTTATGTCCGCGCGGCCATGAACCTAAAGTTTGATGGATCCAGTTAGTTAGTTAGTTAGAAATGTGGTCAATGTGGGAATTCCATCGCAAATCAGAGTAAAGGTAAATCCATAGAAACATAACATTTGAATTAGAAACTATACTTAAGTTAAAGGTACAAGACACATTAACATAATCTTATTATTTTGTTTAAAGTGTTGTAGACCTTGATTTCTTGTATCAAAACATTGAGACAACATCTCTAACAAACTCTGAACGTTTATTGATAAAGTTCATTTCTACCCTGTTTAGTTAAAAGGTAATAGAAAACACGTAATTTAAGGGGACTCATACACCATTACAGGTCAAAATTTTCAATTTTTTGTTTTTGGTCTCATTTGAAAGAGCATACTTTAAAGTACATATTTCTGAAATTTTGTGATGATATCTTCTGTTTTTGTCGAGATATATAATGTTGAATGCCAATGTGCGTTCCAATCCACAGCACTATATGTGTCCACTGGGTGCAAGGTCGTGGTGTGGATATCGACAAGCTCAGGCAGAGGGTAGAGAAGCAGCATATAAACATCCACATCCAATACTAATGGCTGTTATCAATGCCATAAGACCTACCTTCAAAGACCTTTCAGAAACAGAACTTCTAAGAAGGTGCTTGAAGGGCCGCACTCAAAATTCAAACGGGTCCTATAATAATAAAATGTGGACAATTTGCCCTAAAACAAGTTATGCTGGGAAAACAGTTGTCAAAATAGCAGCGGCTGATGCTGCAGCAACATTCAATGATGGGGATACAAGCAGATTAAAAGTTTTAGAAGAGTTTGGAGTGAATGTAGGAAGATGTGCCAAGGCTGCTTTTAGGCATCTGATGTCCTGCGTATAAAATCTGCTGATAAACGCCTACGAGAATCCTCGAAGGAGTCCAGGAGAACTAGAAGACGACTGAGACTTGAGGAACATGGCAGGAGAAGTGAAAAGGAGGGCACAACATATGCTGCAGGAGCTTTCTAATACAGACTGTAAGTAGAAACATGCGTAAACTTTAATATCGTTTTCCCAAAAGTTAAAATTTTAAGAACATAAAACGCAATAACTCAAAAACTAATGGTTCAATTTCCATGAGAGTTTACTCACACACTCCTCTACGTAGTCTGTATCTGGCATATTAAAATCATTGCAATCTTTTGAATATTAAGGTTAGGTAATGGGGAATATAGTGTAAAAATTAATTAAAAAAATTAATAAAAAATAAATTTTTTGCTCTAAACCAATAAATCTGGGGCACATCATAATAGTTCACAAGCTTTATTAGGGTGTTATATTTATTTTTAAAAAATGTTTATACTAGTCAGGTTATTAGTCTTTAAGTAATAATGTATGATATGATATATAAGAAACTGAAATTATGCAAATTTTATTTTCCTGCAATTACAAACATTTTGCTTCAATAATAACAATTTTAATATCAAATGAAAGCCAATAGTGCATACCACCTGTGTGCAAATTTTCATAATTGTATGTTTTATAGTTTTTTATATTGTAAAGTAATGATGTGTGTGCGTATGTACCTCGTGCTGGGTGTATGAGCCCCCTTAAGCTCCTTTAGTAATCAAACATGAGACCTGCAGAAGAATTTAATTTGAAAAATAAAGAAATGTGCTATAAAATAAAATTATTTGACTTTTAATGCTTTAATTCCAACTAATATTTTTATGCATGAATCAGATGCATTTTATTTCAGTGTGAAATATAATATTCTAGTGGACGGATCCACATGAATAGATTCCATCACGATTTCCTCTTCACTATTCACATTTCATCTTTTACAATGAATTGGAGCCGAGCATAAACGCATCAGCTTCTCTCAATTTACGATTCACTATTCCAATATCACATCCGTGCCACATACCTCTGTAATGTTACTCGCAAATATGACAAGTTTTCAATGCACAAAAGTTTGTGAAAAAAAGGAGACTCCTAATATATTGGTCACTTTTTCATATGTGGTCCACATTGTTCTTACTCTAGAAACAGTATACCGCGTAATTCAATTTTATACGCATTGCGTTCATTCTCCAAAGTTCCGTGCCCTAATTTAACACATTAGTGGCACATTTATATTTGTATGTTTTAGCGAATTTCGAAGCAATGAGGGTTTTATCATGGACAAATTTTTAGAATCCATGCATAGTAATTCTGCCCGAGAGCAGGTCTCTCACTGCAATCATAGCATTTTCATGATTTTGCGGCTTTACTAGGGAGTTATAGGTGCGGTAGCTTCCAGTTGCTTTCCATATCGATGAAGGATGATGATGATGGCCGGATGATTTTTAGGGACCGTTGGGTCCTAAGCTTCCTGACATTTGTCTTACAGGTGAGGAAAAACCTCGAAAAAAACCTTACCCAGGAGCCTGTTCCGACCGGGAATCGAACCCGGGCTCGCTGCGTGAAAAGACAATATGCTACATCGAGACCACAGCGGTTCACTATGTATATATATATAAGTTCACCGCTGTGGTCTCGAGGTAGCGTGCTGCATTGTCACGCAGCGGGCCCGGGTTCGATCTCCGGTCGGGGCAGTTTTTTTGGGCGAGTTTTTCTCGGGGTTTTTCCTCACCTGTAAGACAAATGTCCCCGAAATCATATGGCCATCATCATCATCATCAGCCTTGTCATTATCATTTCATCATCATCATCATCCATCACCGGTGTGGAAAGCAACGGGAAGCTACCACACCTACAATTCCCTAGTAAAGCTGCAAAGCATAGCATGAGAATGCAATGATTGCAGTAAAGACCTGTCCTCGGGCAGAATTATTATGGATGGATATATATATATATATATATATATATATATATATATATATGGGGTTATGTTAAAGATCACGTGTTCGTCCCCCTGTTCCCCTCGATTTAGCAGAACTGCGAAAAAAGGATTAAGCACGAGATGTTGGGGTACGTGTATGGCAGAAGCTGGATTTATAGGATTGATGTCTGTCGAGTCACTAACGTGGGCGTATGGAACATCTGTAATCTGGGTACTTATGAAGACTTGGAAATAAACACTTTCCTCTCATACAAGTGTTTCTGCCATGTCTGATATATTTACTGTTCTACAGACCCACGAAACCGTGGAAGGAATTTTGACTTCTCCTGTATATTATGCCTCATGACTAGGCTATAAATCCAAACTATGTAGGCTATCTAAAATTCTATTACTCTTTTTATGCTCATTATGGTTATTGGTTGCCGTATCTAATCGTATATAAAATGATTGTAGTAACTTTGAATAGAGTTGAGTTAGGTCCTTGTAACATGCTGTCCAACGTGCACAGTGCTATGAGATGGGTTAGGCCTTTATAATTACTAGATTACGAGAATCTCATGTGACGGTCAGACAACTTAAACCCTTACATAATCTCGAGAATCTTGTGGTCTCACGAGAGAACTTTACAACTATTTGAAAGCTGATTAATTAGTAACTTCCAGCTACAGTAAGTCATGGTTTTCCTGTTTTGTCAACAAACTTATAAATAGCTCTACTCGATTATTGAAAACATCCCTATTTCAAATATGTATCCATTTCAGTGAACAAGATTCCAACGTTCAAATTAGACTGAGATTGTTGGATTTCTTTCGGGGTATAAAAATCATTACGACAGCTTCCTTATCGTAGAATTAGAGCACGCAGATGACGCTGATCAAAAAGTGTGGGTCCTTTCATGTCAAATCTCGAGTTGCGATGCTAATACTTCAATAGTCACTACCACCACAATCACCATTACTAATACCACTATTGCTACTACAACTATTATTACTGCTACATGAACATTGTATCTGACTGTATCCACTAAATAAAATATAAAACAGATTAAAATCACAATAAATATATAGCCCCATTGAACAAGTGAACCATTTTAAATACCTGGATTACGAGACCTATTTTAAAATGAAGATTTGTTAACAAACTTAATACATTTAATTATATATGTGGCACAATTAGAATAATATTTAAAAATACAATAAAGGTAACGAAAGTAAAATTTTATAAAGCAGTGGCAGTATCCGTACTAATGTATGGTAGTGAGTTTCGAGTTTTAACTAAAAGAGAAGATCATAGAATCAACTGAAATGAGATTTCTGAGAAGTGTAGATGGCTGCAAACTTCTAGATAAAATAAGGAACGAAGATATTAGAAATGATTTAAATATTTTTTTAACTTTTAGATAAAATAAAACAATCAAGAAAAAACTGGAAAGAACATGTCCAAAGAATGAAAGATGAACGCATACCAACAATTATATTTAATCAGGCTACATACCAAAAGGAGACAGGAATATTGGTAGACCGAAAAAGAGATGGATTCAACTTTTTGAATGAGAATCTACGAGACCGGAACAAGCCACACGGGCTTAATCCGTGAATGTTGTTGTTGATGATGATGATGATGATGATGATAAATATATGATTTAATGAGTCCATGCAATTTTTACATACTCTTTGATGTTGTAGAAAGCGAGTAATCCTATTATTTGGGCTTAAATATTACTAGCTTGATATGTTTAAAAGAGGAAACGCTTGGTGAAATAAATAAATATATCATATTAGAGTTGATGTAAAAGTCCTAATATATAAATCAACGGTAAAACCAATACGTTGATAGACAGCAGAAACTATGCCACGAATTAAACAAAATGAAATGTTTATTGGAAGGATTTTAAATTGAAAATTTGAGGAAAATAGAAAAATAAATATAAACTTAAAGAAGCGTGTCAAAAATAAAAACGACTTATAACTAGATCGTATTTATAACTAACCAATTCATAATTTGTCTTGCCGGTTGAGAAAATGAAGAAAAGAATCATAACGTATTACACTGCATGGGTACTTTAATTTGGCAACTTATGAACGCGAGTCTTACATCATATACAACTCATTCTTTACTTGTGCTCAATCTAAAGTTATACTTTAATCAATTAGATAAGAACAGGAGATTAGAGTTGGATAATCGTATATGTTGAATAAAAAAACAGAACACAGAGAATAGATACATTTAGTTGGAAAAGTACCATAGGGCCACCCAGAAAAATGTTAAAATAAGCACTAGAAGCAGAATAAGAAGAGGTTCCGACACTATCGTTTATTCTGGAAACAACGGCAGAAGAAGGATAAGAAAATAACAATAAGAAGACTAATATAAAAGAAGGCCAAAGAGCAATGAACAGACAAGCTAATTGAAAAGACTACAAAACAGTGAGTTAGATGATCTTTATAAGAAACCAGATATAATGAGAACAGTTAAGTCTCGTAGACTGCGATGGAAAGGACATGTGGCACGAATAGGGAATGAAAGATGGACATCGAAGCTTTTTGAAGGAAAATCAGAGCGAAAACGCCCAGTTGGTAGACCAAGAACGAGGTGTGGAAGAATAAGATTAACCGTTATTTAAGGCAGTAAATTATACAGGGGATGACTTGAAAACTTTAGCTCAGAACCGGGATGTATGGAGAGCTTATGTCCGCACGGCCAATAACCTACTGGTTCGACAGTGCCAGTGAGTTAATTATAAGAAATAATAAGTAGTAGAAGGAAATAACGAGGAGGACTGGGGAAATAAAATAAATTATATTAAAAATAAAGATAAAAAAGGAAGATATAAACCGAGACCAAAGAGAGATGAACAAACAGGTGAATGGAGAAGACTACATAACAATGAACTACATGGTCTTTACAGGAAGTCAGATATAATAAAAACAGTCAAGTCTCGTATACTGCGATGGACGGGACATGTTGCACGTATGAGGAATGAAAGACTTGCATGGAAGCTTCTTGTAGGAAAACTAGAGGGAAAACGCCCAGTTGGTAGACCAAGAATGTGGTGGGAGAATAACATTAACTACGATTTGAGGGAAGTAGATTATACAGGGAATGATTGGAAAGCATTAGCTCAGGACAGGGATGTCCGCGCGGCCATGAACCTACGGATTCGATAGTGCCAGTGAGTCAGTAAGTAAGTAAGAAAGATATAAACCGAGACATTGATATTTATATCATTAGTACAAAGTGTTATGTTGTATGCTGCAGAAACCTGGACTTTAGATAGACAGCAAGTAAATATATATATATATATATATATATATATATATAGACAACGGAGATGGATTTATTTTTGACGAAGGGCATCAAGAAAATCAAGAAAGTAGAAAATTCGTAACCAGGAAATTAGAGAAATGATAAATGTTAAACATAATATTATACAAGTAATAGAAGAACGAAAATGTATGGGCATATAGTATGGACATCTAAAGAGGATGGAGAATAATATAATCCCAAGAATGATACTGTATTAGAACGCTGAAAGTAGGAGGAGGAGGGAGAAACCCAGGGTACAGTGGATAGATGAAGTGAGAATAAACATGGTCAGCAGAGACCTCAAAATAGAAGATGCTGAGGATATAAATCTGTGGCGGAGCAAAATATATTTGGGCTTAAGGATACTACTGTAACGTAGAGAAAATCCTTTAAAAAAGAAAGATGAAGAAGGTATGAAGGAAGAAGAATAAATAAAAAGAAAAACATAAAATAATATTAACAGCACTATTTATACGAAACACACACATTTATAATTGAAATCAAACTATTAGGTAAGTTAGATGTAATTGATGATTCTTCTGACTCCCTATGATGCACAGTTTCTGAGCATGTGTTATATGGTTTATTGTTGAACAGTTGTGGCTATTAAAAGGGAGGTAATTTAAAATCTACATCCATTGAAATGAACCATCCGATGTTGAACGATACGCCTTTCATCTGGGCAAGTAAAGGCTTGTTGAATAGAGCAGTTTGGATAACAGTTTCCTCTGCATTGTTAATCCAGAATTAAATACTAATGGAGGTTGGTGAATCCTCTCGTGTGTGTGTGCGTGCGCGCATATGCATATACGTGTAAGGGTGGGACAATTTAATTCATCGCATAACCCCTTTCTCTTACCTCGAACTAAGCGATTCTCTCGCCCCTCGTATTGTCTTAACACTAGAACTCCCTAGTACAATTGGGTTGCTTTTCATGTTCAAATTGCTGGTGCGGGGAGAAGGGTGAGAAAAGGGTTTCCTTTCGCATATGTACAAAGAGATCTCACCCAATTCACCTCTTTGACCAAAAATAAGGAAAGTAAGTCTTTTGCATATGATAAGCTTTGTAAAATACTGGGCCCTTTTCAGTGTCGAACTGTTCACAATTTGTTGATTAAATTATCATTTAATTCGTATTTATACATTTTCTGATAGAAGTATAGTAAGGCATAATTTTATTATTTAGTAAGGCCAATACGGACACACTGTTGAGTAACACAAAAAAATTGGGACTGGAAGTAAATATCAATAAAACTAAATAGTACCAGGGTAACAGAGTGGAACCCTTGATAGAGGTCCACTCCAGGGAGTAGGCGCCCCTGCCCTTTTGTGAGCTCCAGGTCCCACTCGCCCAGTGGGTAGTACCTGGGTAGGGCCCCGTCCACAGGGTTATGTGGGGAGAAGAGAAGTCCCCAAAGCCGTAGTGAAGGCAACTTCTCTAGGAGACGAACACTCCGAAATTCCAGTTCCCTGCCCTCCAGGAAGAGGGGTTTGGCTAGAGGCTGGTAACCTCTACTAGTAAAAAATAACTTACTCATAAACTTCAGCAGAAGAAAAGCCGGATTGATAAACCGTATGACGACCACAGCAAGAAAAAGTATAAAAAGAGTTTTGGAATACATGACCAGCTTAAAATAGCGACTTGGCATGTCAGAGGCTTGGGAAGCAAAGAATTTGAACTAACAAAAGAAATGAAAAATAAAAGTATAAATATATTAGCTGCCTCAGAAACAAAGAAAAAATTGAAAGGATCACAAATGATAAATCATATGATGATGTTTTACAGTGGAGTAAGTCAGAAAGAAAGAGCGAAAGCAGGAGTGGCGATATTTGTGGATAAGAAATGGGGATCCAAAATAGACACGTATAATTGTATTAACGAAAGAATAATGACAATGCGATTTAAGCATAATAGAAGACATATGACAATTATAGCAATACATGCACCGGAGGAAGGGAGAGATGAAGAAACAAAAATATTTTATACTACTCTACAAAAGGAAATAAATAAGATAAACAAGAACGACATAATAATATTATTAGGAGACTTTAATGCTAGAGTGAGGAATCAACCAGTGGCAAATGTAATTGGGATCCATGGAGAAAATGTTATAAATAAAAATGGACAAGAATTAAAACAGTTTGCAATTTTTAATGATTTTAAAATAACAAATACATTTTATAAGAAAAAAGATATTCAGAAATACACATGGTCAGCACGAGGTTTTCGTTCACTGATAGATTATGTGTTAATCAATAAGAAAGCATCATCATTATTAATAGATACGAGAGTATTTAGAGGAAGTGACATCTATTCAGATCACTATTTAGTAATCTCAAAAATAAATATATTAGCGAGATGGAAGAAAACTAAAAACAAATATAGAAATAAAGAGACCACATTCAAAGTACATTTATTACAAGATAAAAGTATACAAAATCTGTATCAGAATAGGCTAAATGAACAATTAATATTAAAACCTACTTCCGAAGAAATAAACCGAGAATGGGATAATATAAAAG
Organism: Diploptera punctata; assembly: GCA_030220185.1. Taxonomy (NCBI): domain Eukaryota; kingdom Metazoa; phylum Arthropoda; class Insecta; order Blattodea; family Blaberidae; genus Diploptera; species Diploptera punctata. Next base: position 246,784 of record JASPKZ010006078.1, read on the forward strand.
AAAGCATTGATAAAGCAGCAAATGAGGCATTAGGAACAAAATATAAAATATATAACAAGAAGGGTTTAAGAATATGGAATGAAGAATTAGAGAGGATAATAAAAGATAAAAAAGAGGCTTATCACAAATATTTACAGAATAGAACACCAGAATTAAGAGCTGATTACAAACATAAAAGTGCAATAGCCAAAAGAGAAATTAAAAAAGCACACAAAGTCAGTTGGGATAGATATATAAGCAGACTAGAATACGATATACATGGGCAGCAAAAAATAGCCTATAAAGTAATGAAACATCTAAATAAACAAGAAAAAGGTACAATACAGATCAATGCAATTGAGGAGAAACAATGGGAAGAACATTATAAAAAACTGTGGTATAATGAAAATAAAATAACTAAAGATAACATATATGAGTGTGAGATAGGAATAGATATGATAACAATGGAAGAATTAGAAGAAGTACTGAAAACAACAAAGAACAGAAAGGCAGCTGGAATAGACGGAATTAATATGGAATTAATAAAATATGGAGGAATTTTTTTTAAAACTGAGATTATTACATTTTTTAAATTTATGTTGGAAACAAGCAACAATACCAGAAACCTGGACAACAGCAATAGTACAATCTATTTTTAAGAAAGGAGAACGTAAAGACTGCAACAACTACAGAGGAATAAGCATTTTAACTGCAGGCTATAAAATATACTCAGGAATCTTAACATTTAGGTTAAAACAAATAACAGAGGTAATGTTAACAGAAGAACAAAGTGGATTCAGACCAGGGCGTTCATGTATGGATAATATATTTACGATAAAAGAATTTATAAACAAAAGAAGAGAATATAACATGAAAACACACATAGCTTTTATTGATTTTGTCAAGGCATTTGATAAAGTAGACAGAGCAAAACTCTGGACAATTGTAAAAGAAAAAGGAATTCCGAAACACTTAATAGCAGCTATAAAGAGTTTGTACTGGAACACAAATTTTGTTATAAAAACTAGAAATGAAGTAAGTAAAAATAAAATTCATACTAATCAAGGAGTTAAACAAGGATGCAGTATCTCTCCAGTTTTATTTAACCTATACATCAATGATATAATAAAAAAATGGAACGAAGAAACAAATAAAGGAATAAAATTAGATAAAACACACTACTTGAAAACATTATTATACGCTGATGACCAGGTAATAATAGCAAATACAGAAGACGAACTTCAGAGGAATATTTTTAAACTACATAATATATGTGAACAATATAATCTCAAAATATCCATAGAAAAAACTAAGGTAATGGCATTCCAAGGGAAAAATCAAATCAGATCGAAAATAGTAATAGGAAACAAAATCATAGAACAGGTGAACCATCTCAATTATCTAGGATGTGACATTTCATTTAATTATGATAATGATATAAATAATAAAATAGCAAAATTCCAGGGAATATGTGGTACGATAAAACGAACACTAAATAACAAAACAACAAGAGAGACCCAACTGAAATTTTATAAAATGTTGGCAGTACCGGTACTGCTCTATGGTTCAGAAGCCTGGATACATAAAAAACAAGACCTAAGTAGGATAACGGCGGCAGAAATGAAATTTTTGAGATCTGTTAAAGGGTGCACTAAGGAAGACAGAATCAAGAACACAGAAATAAGACAGGAACTTGAAATATTTGCAATAACTGATAAAATGGATACATATAGACAAAAATGGAAGCAACACATAGACAGAATGATTGAAGACAGATATCCAAAACAAATAACAAAATACAAACCTAAAGGCACCCGAGATGTGGGCAGACCTAGAAAGAGATGGGCTGAAGTCGGAACGGGTCAACAGACCTAATCCATGAATGAAGATGATGATGATGATGACTAAATAGTACATGCTGACGCATAGAAAGAAATACATTATATAATGGAAATGGACACCTAACGACAAATGTGTGATATTTTGAGGAATTGGCTGAATTCAAATACCTAGGAACAATAATCACACATAGGAATGAGATGCACAAATAAATTAAACATACAGTAGGCTCAATTCTGGAAATACGTACTATTATGCATTACAGAGACTCTTGACGTCCAAACTCCTTTAAAAAAACGTTAAAGTGAAAATATATAAAACTATTATTCTACCAGTTATATTATATGGATGCGAAACATTGACTCTTACTTTAAGGGAGGAAAGGAGATTACGAGTATTTGAGAATAAAGTTCTTAGGAAAATTCTTGATCCAAAGTGAGATGAGCAGACAGGTGAATGGAGAAGACTACTAACAGTGAACTACGTGGTATTTATAGAAAGCCAGATATTATAAGAACAGTTAAGTCTCGTAGACTACGATGGGCAGGACATGTTGCACGTACGGGGAATGAAAGACGTGCATGGAAGCTTCTTGTAGAAAACCCAGATGGAAAACGCCCAGTTGGTAGACCAACAGTGAGGTGGGAGAATAACATTATCCATGATTAGAGGGAGTAGGATTTATTCAGAGGGTTATTGGAAAGCATTGTCTCGGGATAGAGATGTGTGGAGAGCTTATGTCCGCGCGGCCATGAACCTACGGGTTCGATAGAGCCAGTGAGTTAGTTAATTATATGTTATATTGTAAATTTTCGCGGATATACGAGTATGATTAAGAAAGTTTTCTAGGGTTTTTTGCGTCATGGATTTAAGGTTGACCTCCGGCCACTGTTCCAACGTTTCGACATTCGTTGATAATGGGATCATGTTGAAACGTCGCGTAGGACAATTTGGTGTAGGAGTTCACCTGAAACGAAGATTTAAAAATCTCTCTAACTAACGCACTCATTGATACTATCGAACAGTAGGTTCATTGCCGCGCGGACATAAGCTCTCCATGCATTCCTATCCTGAGATGTTTTCCAATCATCATCCGTATAATCTACTTCCCTTGTATCTTTACCTTGTTGTGGTGGAGTGGCTTGCGTGCTTAATTGACCCCGAGAGCTATGCAGGCGGTAGCTTCGCTGCCGAAAGTGTTATCCATGCCGGACAAGTCGAAGGCGATAAGCCGGACGAAAAAAGTATCTTGGCCGTAAAAATACAACCGTCGAGAAACGCGGACATGGGTTCTATGGATAACATTTTCCTAGGGTAAAATTGTCCACCATTCGGTTTCTCGGGCGGGGACTACTTCAGGGAATCCAAGCCAATAGCTAAAAATCGCTCTAGCGGTCGCCATTTTTGATGTTTCACAAGGACCCTACATTAAAGTGATATAAATATGATATATGAATTAATAATGGAATGATAAGCTTACTATTCTGCCAGTTCGTTTATAAATACGGTCTATAGGTTTCCAATCAGTTACAAATCATGAACTATAATCTACTTTTCTGAGTCAATCAATCATAGTGTTCTGCCCAAGAGCAGGTCTTTCACTGCAAACTCAACATTATCAACTCTTTCCTTAACTCAGCCTCTCTTTTTGTATCTGCATACAAACCATTATTTTATTTTAATATACTACTAATATTGTCTATCATCTGATGTCTTTTTCTGCCTCTAATTTTCTTTCCATTAACTATTCCTTCTATGGCATCCATCAACAGGCAGTTTCTTCTTAGCCAGTGGCCAATTCAATTTCTTTTCCTCTTCTTTATGAGTTCCAGCATTGTTCTTCCTTCACCCACTCTGTCTAGCATATCTTTATTTTTTATTTTGTATGTCCATTTTATGCGTTTCATCCTTCTCCATATCCACATCTCAAAAGCTTCCAGTCGCTTTTCCTCATTCCGTCGTAATGTCCAAGTCTCTGCACCATACTATGCTTCACTCCACACAAAGCACAAAGTTTCTGAGAATAACATAGTTAATTGTTTTCCTTGTTAGATTTTATTGTTGTCAAATATTAACAGTATTATTTAGTTACTTAATAAGGATTCGATCCTAGCATTAGATAAACTAAAACTCAAAGATTCATAATGTGTTGCCAGGGTAGATTTCTCTCGGTGTTTGTTCCGTTTTAATTATTATTAATCGAAAATATAGGGGAAAATGTATGAATAATAATACGAATTATAAATAAACTTAATGAATACAATTATGATACATACCGGTATTAAATTATTAAAAAATATACTTTTGGCATGCATAGTTACTCTTTTTTTTCAAAAATGCCATGACATTTTAATGTTTTCTTCTTCTTCTTCCTCCTCCTCCTTTCTAGGATTCGGTCTATGCGTCCTGTTCCGGTCTCAAGTCCATCGTTTCGTATTTGTACTTGATACTTCTGAGTAATATATATTTTTTTTTTTACTTAGGTGGGTTACCAGCTCAATCGCAAAACCCCCAACCTGGAGGACCAGAGTTAATTTCGGAGTTGTCTTTCTCCTAGACAGACTGTCTTACAAGACTACAGAGCTCTGATTGCCCCGAGCATCTGGTTTTATTGCGCCAGAAACTCGCCATTCACCCTCCATCTTCAGTAAAAAACAGTCCCACCACGTGAAGGTAGATGGAAGGGTTTGGTAGAGAGACGCTATATTTTGCGCTATTTGGAGCTTTCTGTAGAGTCTGAGAGCTCATCTCAGATCCGCCCCAATTATTCCCTACTTTTTAGGGACCAATGTTTTTTTCATGTTATTTTATATGACATAGCTAGTGACTCTTTCAGCAATTATAATTCAGTTAGTTAAAAAAATATCAGTTTTATATTAATTTTTACTTGATTTCTTCTTGTTCTTCTTCACTTCACGGGCTTGACAAATTGCCTGTTCGGGCTCACAGTTGTTCTGTCCATATTTTCACTGGCCTTTCTACATTCCTTGATCCTCTTGGCTTGCTGATTTTGGTAATATTGTTACATTCATTCTTTCTACATGTATAAACCATTTATCTCTACATTATTTGATTTTTTCGTTCAGTGTATATATATAAGTCCACCGCTGTGGTCTCGAGGTAGCGTGCTGCCTTGTCAGCGGGCCAGGGTTCGATCCTCGGTCGGGGCAGTTTTTCTGGGTGAGGTTTTTATCGGGGTTTTTCCTCACCTGTAAGACAAATGTCAGGAAAACTTTAAGGCCCAAACGGTCCCCGAAATCATATGGCCATCATCCTTATCATTATCGTACTTACCATTATCATCATCATCCTTCACCGGTGTGGAAAGCAACTTCCCTAGTAAAGCTGCAAGCATAGCATGAAAATGCTATGATTGCAGTGAAGGACCTGCCTTCGGGCAGAATTACTATGGATGGATGTATATATAAAACTCTATTCTTATATCTTCATTCTTTATCCGATTCATTCTTTGCAACCTTTTTCTTTTCTGACTTGAATTTTGTTACAATATTGTGTAAATTGAATGAATTTATAAGAAGAAATTAATATATTCACTAACCATATAGAGAATCAAAAAGTACAGACTAATTGAATAGTTGCTTCGAAAAAAAGATCTAACCAACAAAAATTCGAAAATGTCCACCGCTGTGGTCGCAAGGTAGCGTGCTGCCTTGTCACGCAGCGGGCCCGGGTTCGATCCACGGTCGGGGCTGTTTTTCTGGGTGAGGTTTTTATCGGGGTTTTTCCTCACCCGTAAGACAAATGTCAGGAAACATTTAAGGCCCAAACGGTCCCCGAAATCATATGGCCATCGCAATCATCATCATTCATATTCATCTTAGATTAAGCTTAGGATTAGGGACTCTGGTGCACCAATCATCATCAGCCGTCATACCATCGGGACAACGTAACCCCGCCTTCCAGACGCCCTAACCTCAGAAGTGGGTTACAAATACGCTATGCCAGGAGAGAACACCAGGAATGCCGAAAGACAACTAGGACATTTGCAAAAAAAAAATCGAAAATAGAGTTTTCAGTGAATTAATGACCTATCCGGAGAATATCACAGCATAGCGGGTGTAAAACTATCCCTACGCTCTTCCAGACTTGTTTTATTTATTTTTTAAAGTTGGCTTTCAAGCGAGTAGTGATCTATTTGTAACAAAATTGCGGAAGCAGTTAGTCATGTCATGAGTAGCAGTGCAGAAAAACAATTATTGCACATGTGCAAATTCATTCCACCACAGTTCCGCGAATTCTATCAGACGCTTAGAGAAATAGAGTGAAAATAAGATAAACACAAATAATGTAACGAAATAACATAAAATGGAAAATAAATGTTGAGCACTGATTCAGTTAGAAATTTTACTAACTGAATCAGGTTTCAATATGTACTTTCTATTTCTTACTGTAGCATTTTTATTTAAATATTGGTTAGATCATTTTTCCACTCTATAAATATAGATTATTTTTGCACTCAATTCTGTATTAAATTGTTAATATTTAGTTAGTAGCATCTTATTTTGCATCCAAATTGGCTGCATATGTTTCCGATAGGATCTTCTTCTTCTATTTATTATTTCCTTGTAGACTTTCATCCTGTTTATATCTCAAATTACTCCTCGGAGGAAGATGTATTGGATATGATGAAAGTTAAAAATTAAAATGTATCTATTGGCAGGTGCCGTCGTCCTCAACTTTGTTAAAATATTGTATATATAATTAACTGGAGCGCTTTCGGGAGTTATCTTCCATCTTCTGCAGGTTGAGCTTCTGCTACTTGTTGTTGTTTATGGTGATGTATACGAGATCGTCAAAAACAAGTCAGTTGCTGCTACAAACAGTTGGAGTATACATCACCATAAACAACAACAAGTTTCAGGAGCTCAACCTGCAGAAGATGGAAGATAACTTCCGAAAGCGCTCCAGTTAATTATATATACACTATTTTAACAAAGTTGAGGACGACGGAACCTGCCAACAGGTACATTTTAATTTTTAACTTTGATCATATGAGTATTTACCTCAACGGAAATTTGATATGAATTTTATTAGTATTGATGTATTGGATGTCTACTATCTCTTGTCTGGTCTTTCTCTTGCTCTTCTCCCGTCCATTGATCTATCTCCTTTAGCTCTTTTTTGCAAGTTTACTATCTTCCATTCCTTCTCAATGATTTATTCCAATAGGATGAGAGATTAAAACATGTATGATATAATGAAGACAATAGTCTTAAAATGAACATTATGCGTTTTTTTTATTTTCTCAACAATTTATGAGTTAGATCTGTTTTCGGGGTAACTATTCATATTATTAACTAACTCACTGGAACTGTCGAAACCGTATGTTCGTGGCCGCGCGGACGTAAGCTCTCCATACAACCCTATCCTGAGCAATGTTTTCCAATCATTCTCTGTATAATATACTTCCCTCAAATCATAGTTAATGTTATTCTCCCACCTCATTCTTGGTCTGCCAACTGGGCATTTTCCCTCTGATTTTCCTACAAGAAGCTTCCATGCAAGGCTGTCATTCTCCATATGCCACATGTCCTCTCCATTGCAGTCTACGAGACTTAATTGTTCTTATTATATCTGGTTTCGTATACATATCATGTAGTTCACTGTTATGTAGTCTTCTCCATTCACCTGTCTTTTCATATCTCTTTGGTCCAAAAATTTTCCTAAAAACTTTATTCTCAAATACTCGTAATATTCTTTTCTCCCTTAAAGTAAGAGACCATGTTTCGCATCCATATAATATAATTGGTAGAATAAATATTTTATATATTTTCAGTTTAACATTTTTTGAAAGTAGTTGAGACGTCATGAGTCCTTGTATTGCATAATAGCACGCGTTTCCAGAATTGAGCCTATGTTTAATTTCTTTGTGCATCTCATTCCTATTTGTGATTATTGTTCCTAGGTATTTGAATTCAGCCACTTCCTCAAAATTTCCCTCATTTGTCATCAGCTGCCTATTTCCAATATATAATATATTTCTATGTGTGACCATATATCTTGTTTTATTGATATTTACTTCCAGTCCCTATTTCTTAGTGATAATGAATAGTGTGTGCGTGTTGGCCTTTAGTATATCTTCACTATCGCCCAATAGTACTACATAATCATAAGTAATGCCACGAGTGATTTCCAAATTAAGGATAAATTCACGACTTATGAAGTGAGGGGTGAATTTATCTAGAGAATTTGGAAATCACTCGTGGCATTTGTTAGGACTATGTAACGAATAAAATTAAGCTGTTAGCTCACAAATCATTATTTAATTATAGTTATTTTAAAATATTTATATATTTAATGTAAACGGCGATGTTTGAAAACAAATGAGAAATGATTGGTACGCTTCATTTGCTTCTTTTGTTCATCACTGAAATCAGATCATATTATTTATTGCCAAAGGATCACAATTTTGTAAGAATGCACCCAAGTGGAGAAATTTATCACCAACATTATAGGCATTAATTTATTTCTGATGTCCTATGATGTTAATATGCCATTTATATTTTTCTGCAACGTCATTTCCTGGAAAATAATTCGTTTAAGAAAGTGCAAACAGTGGTTTCTTTTTTTGTGGTATAATCAATTGCTACAAATGTTTTATATTATCTCCCTCATGCGCTATCTGCCGACATTCACGCACTATATATACAATCTGGTAGCCGTATTTCTTGGAGAGTCAACCGCTGCAAAATAATGCTATGACTTATTCAGAATGTTAGAAAGGAGGAGCTTTCTTTAATACGATAAACTTCAGTTGATAAATTCGAGGTAAAACACGACTGTGATTGGTTGTAAATAAAAATCATTGAAATGTTGTCATTGACTCCCATTTGGGGCATGAGTTAAATATTCATAAGTAATGCCACGAGTGATTCCAAATTATCGATAAATCACGACTCACGAAGGGAGGAGTGAATTTATCTAGAGAATTTGGAAATCAAGAGTGGCATTTGTTAGGATTATTTAACGAATAAAATTAAGCTGTTTAGTCACAAGTCATTATTTAACTATAGTTATTTTAAAATATTTATATATTTAATGTATACGGCGATGTTTGAAAACAAATGAGGAACTATAGGTACGCTTCATCTGCTTCTTTTGTTTATCACTGCAACCAGATCATACTATTTATTGCCAAAGGAACGCAATATTGTAAGAATGCTCTCTAGTGGAGAAAAAATGAAACACATCAAACTGTATATTAATTCATTTCTGATGTCGCATGATGTAAATATGACAATTATATTTTTGTGGATTGTTACCTGGGAAAAAATACATTTAAGAAAGTGCAAACAGTGGTTTCTTTTTTTGGTGGTATAATCAATTGCTACAAATGTTTTTATATTAACTCCCGCATGCGGCATGTGTTGACATTCATGCACTATAATACAATCTGGTAGCCGTATTTCTCACAGGCTCAGTCACTGCAAAATAATGGTCAGACCTGTTCAGAATATTAAAAAGGAGGAGCTTTCTTTAATATGGTAATTATAAGACTGATAAATATTTCGTGAAACACGGCTCTGATTGTTTATAAAACAGAAATCATTGAAACGTGATTGGTCATTGACTCCCATTTGGGGCATGAGTTAAATATTCAGCATAAACTAACAGCGTATTAGTACCATTGAGTTGTAGGCTATTCGTATTATTATAAGAGATAAATGAATGTTATATTAAAACAATTTTGTATATCTGTTTAAACATGGGTGAGAAGATTGTTTCCCTCGTACAACAAAGTTTAGAAGTGTTTGTATAAACTTTATAATACGCACAAGTGGAGTTGTAGAGAGGAAGAATGTGTGGTACTAACTGTACAATTTACATCAAGTGCTTCGTCACTTAACACAACTGGGCTGCGAACAAAAGTGAAAACAACATCGCGGTACAATAGGCAACTTCATTAGCAAAGCGCGTAAAATTAGAAAGAAAACAATTACACAAGTTTATAAAATGAATGAACTTTTTGAATTTGCACAAGGTAAAATGCGTGCAGGTTTTTGAGCATGAATTTTGTGACCATGTTAAGTAAACTCTACGGGAATTATGTCATAAAGAAAAAAATGAATATTATTTTGAAAATTAAATTAAATTTGTAACTTTTTTTTCCCGAGTCCGCTAACTGAAAAACAAAAACTTGCATTTTAATTTTGCTAATTTTAGAAGCATATAATACTTTCTCTTTAAATGACAATTATGACTGGGATTAATTTTAATTTAAATAAAAGCTTTTCACAAAGATAACACGGTAATGCACTGTACAATAAATCTGTGAAATCAATTTAGGCCTATTAAGTGGCTTACGAATGGCTCATATCAGCAAAATTAAAATGCTGCTTATAAAGTACTTATATTCTCAGAATCTATTCATAGTAGACGAATGAAAGCTTCTACTCTAAAAAAATATAACTCTAGGAATTTTCCCTAGTTTCAGTATGGAGATTTCATTTTTTAGCAATGTAAGTGTTTACCGGATGAACAGAATTTTGTCGAATAAACAGATATTCAGAGAAGCTAAAATCCAAATTTATAAATCAAGCAAAAAGTTTAATGACTTATGGAGCAGAAACTTGGACTATAAATGCCAAATTAAAGTCAAAATTACAATCTACAGAAACTGATTTTTTGAGAAGAGCTGCACATTGTTCTGAATTTTACAGGATCAACAACAGTATTATCTGAGAAAAAATAACTTTAACGAAACAATTATATAATTTATGGGAAATAAACAATTACAAAAGTTTGGATACGTGAAATGAATGAAGGTAGATTCCAAGATAGGAGTTTGGAATGGATTCCAAATCGGAGAAAAAGAAGAGGAAGACCTAAGAAGACATGGATAGAGGGAATTATGAATTTGACGAAGGCAGGGGATTGCAGGATGATGGCTGGAAGGATAGAGATGAATGGAGGAAGAGAATCAAAACTTAATATTGGACACAAGAATATGTTGTACATATTTAAAACCTTTTGAATAAAAAAAAAATACTAAATATTTCAAATAATTCTAGGCCTATATTAAATCCTATAAAATTACTTTCCAGAAAACCACGTGTGTTAAATCGTACACAAAATCGTGTTATGAATATCTCCTACATATTTAGAACATATTGAATAATTGGTAGGAATATAACATTTTTAATAGATTCATTAAATTATGAGGACATATTTTTGTCTTTTTGGGTCATATTTAAATATTTTAAAGTTTTAAATGCATGTATATTTTATTATTATTTAGGACATAGATATCCGCTCCGTATACTTACTTATTTACTTACTTACTTACTTACTTACTTACTTACTCACTGGCACTATTGAACCCGTAGGTTCATGGCCGCACGGACATAAGCTCTCCATACATCCCTATCCTGAGCTAATGCTTTCCAATCATTCCCTGCATAATCTACTGCCCTCAAATCATAGTTAATGTTATTCTCCCATCTCATTCTTGGTCTACCAACTGGCCGTTTTCCCTCTGGCTTTCCTACAAGAAGCTTCCATGCAAGTCTTTCATGCTCCATACGTGCAACATGTCCTACCCATCGCAGTCTACGATACTTAACTGTTCTTATTATATCTGGCTTCCTATAAAGACCATGTAGTTCATTGTTATGTAGTCTTCTCCATTCACCTGTCTGTTCATCTCTCTTTGGTCCAAAAATTTTCCTAAGTATATTATTCTAAAATACTCGTAATCTGCTTTCCTCTCTTAAAGTAAGAGTCCATGTTTCGCACCCATATAATATAACTGGTAGAATAATAGTTTTATATATTTTCAGTTTAACGTTTTTTGAAAGGAGTTGGGACATCAAGAGTCTCTGCAATGCATAATAGCATGCATTTCCAGAATTGAGCCTATGTTTAATTTATTTGTGCATCTCATTCCTACTTGTGATTATTGTTCCTAGGTATTTGAATTCAGCCACCTCCTCAAAATTTCCCTCATTTGTCATTAGCTGTCCATTTCCATTATTTAATGAATTTCTACGTGTGACCATATATTTACTTCCAGTCCTAATTTCTTAGTGTTAATCCGCTCCGTATTAAAAACAAATTTAAATAAGGTTTTATGATCTGGGAGAATGAAAAAAATAGAAGGTAATAGTCCAGATCCTGTCATGTTCACCAAGGAAATCATTACACCGTTTGAGCCAGGAAGAAGGATATTCATAACGCACATTATCCGTTGCAAAGGAACCGGGCATATGAGCATACACTGTGTGTGTTATGCACAAATTAAAAGAACCAAAAACGAGGAAAAGCGAATGCATTATTACCAATGATTTCAGGTTCATCTTATGGCAAACCTAAACATTCTTTCAATAACCTGAAATCACAACAAACATTGATGAAAGTACACTTCCAAGAAGTCGCAGAATATAGTGCGACCAGAAGAGCGTGTGCGAAATTTATTGAGAGGAATATCCCTAAAATACTGTAATTCATAAAACATTACACTTTTTTATTATTGGTTTAGAATTAGCAACTCTTTAAAAATATTCAGTTTATTGGAATCACCTAGTAACTTCAGTTGATGATGTGGAGATGTACAAACAATTGGTTTCCAATCTAAGCTCTTTGACAAGAGCGCCGTTTTGAGGTTACAATCGTGTGCTACCCAATGTTCAGAAATGATAAAATACATCGTCCGCATAGGCTTAAATTTTACAGACTTTAAATTATTTAATAACAAACTAACTTATACACCTCACTGATTGTATTCTTCTAACGATTAAAAAAAAATTATTTATGAAAATAATGTAAATATTAATAAATATTTTCATTTGTTAAAATATTGTATAACCGTAAAATTAGATTTCTATACCTCATTATTTTTCTTTGTTTTTTATATACATTAGAGAGGGACGGTCTATCAACAATGTAATATATCTTGCTTGAATACATTTTATTATTAGTTTTAGTCTTAATCTTAACTATCATTAACTGGTTGTATTATAGATCATAATATATTAGATATTATCTTATTGATCAAATTTTCATTTAGCATTTAATATTAGTGTTATTTTTATTGTTATATTCTGATGCAGTCCCGCGCCGTAGCCGAGTGGTTAAGGTAGGAAGCCTTGGCGCAGAGCTACGGGACTTGCGCTGGTTCGAGTCTCCATGGGGGAAGAAATTTTCTCATGGTATTTCGGCCAGTATGGGACCGGTGCCCACCCAGCATCGTGAGGCAATTGGGTAGCTACAATAAGTAGCGGCTCCAGGTTGAGGAACCTGCTATAACGGCTGGGGGACTCGACATGCTAACCACATGTCACCCCTACACTGGCTGCTGATCATCTACCTCTGTGATTGACACATGTGGATGTGAAGGGCCAGCAGCCGGCTGGTAAAAGGGCAACCGCTGAAAAGTAGAGAGACCCTCAATCGGAATATTCTGATGTAACATAATATTATGTTTATCCTGATAAGTGGAAGAGAAGGCCACTTGACCTTAACTCCACCAGACTAAATAAACAACAATTTAAAAATATCGATAGCCCTCATATATTTTTTTAATTCCGTAAAGAAGCCATGGAGAATGATCAGAAGACAGCTACCTGATTCAAAAGTGTGTAACTAATTAACCAACCAATTGGCATAATTGAATAAGGACGTAAGCTCTCCATACAACCCTAGTCTAAGCTAATGCTTTTCACTGATCAAATAATCGTTAATGTTATTTTCCCACGTTATTCTTGGCTGATTTACTAAGCGCTTTCACTCTGTTCCCTCCCATGCCCTCTTTTATTCGTCCTCCCCGTCGAATTCTACGCGAATTATCCGCGCTTATTACGCCTACATTTATTTTACCATAAATATAATGTAGCTGACTCTTATGTAAGTCTTCTCCATTTACCTGTCTGTTTCTCTCTCCCTCGTTCAAACGTTTTCCAAAGTCCTTTATAACCAAATACTCGTAATCTTTTCTCCTCCTTTAAAGCAAGGGACCATGTTGTCTTTACCTGAATTACTGCACTATTAGTTCAGATAATAAAATTAGTCCTATTTTGTTGCGTTTCATGCAAGAAAAAATAATTTAGCGTGAACAAGCAGTGCGGTAAATACTGTAAATGGAACTAACCAAATTAAATACAAAAAAGGGGAAAATGCAAGACAGCGGGATAGAACATGCGACCACTTGCATGGGAAGCAGAGATTCACTCCGCTAGGCCACAGCCGTCTGTGATAAAAAAAAGTCTGTACGAAGTGATGTGATGCGCCAGGAGTTACTCATATCATGGGATTATATATTAGCTTAAATGGTTATTCCAACGATGGTAAAAATTATCCTTAAAAACTTCGAGAATATTAACTTGACTTAGTTTAAATTAATCAGTTGCTATTTGCATTGGTTATGAAAATGTCCGTCGCCGTGGCGTAGTTGGTAGAGTCCCTACCTTCCACTCCGGCGACCTGGGTTCGATTCCCGGCGGGGTAGGGGATTTTAAATCTCCACCTTGAGTCTGGGTGTGTGAATAAAATAAAAAAGAAAAGGTTAATAAAGGTAAAATAAAAAAGTAAGAACAGTGTAAACGAAAGAAAACAAAAAAAACAGAAAGGAAGAACAATGTAAACGAAAAGAAAACGAGAAAGAAAAAAAATGTAAAAATAATCTCGTTATGTCACGTCTTCTATAAACAAAGTAATATACTGTTATAATAGTTCATTCATTTCTATATGTGACGTCGTTTACCTTAGTTTAAACACTCCCAATGCCCCAAGTCACCCAGGCCTTATAGGAACATGACCTGTCGGGAGAGGATTTAAAACTCTGGATCATATAATTAACTTTTTGACCACACAGAGACATGCAGGACCTCCCCAGACTATTTTTTACTGAAATTAAAAAAATAAATATTCTTCCTATAGGAGTATGAACCTCACTATACAAGCATATACCTGTCAACATATATTAATTAATCAAATTATAAGTTATTATTATAATTTTTCTTTCTTTCTTTCTTTCTTTCTTTCTTTCTTTCTTTCTTTCCCTTGTCAACTCTATATTGTGTTGCCTATATCTATGATGTATCAGTAATCAATATGTAATCATTCATAATTGTTATTATATGTTTAATTTAACCCTGGCGAAGTGGAAGAGAAGACCTTGCGGTCTTAACTCCACCAGGTAAAATAAATAAATAAATAAATAAAGTAAATAAAAATGTATTCCATAGTTTAAGTGACGTTCTTTTTACCGAGAGAGTTAGCTCAGGCATTTGATACTCGTATTTGGAAGAACCGAGTTCAAATCCCGGTTCTTACCAACTTTATTAAGGAATTTTTGTGGTTTTATCAGTCGTTAAGTGAAATACTGGATTTGAATTTCATTATCAGCATACATTTCAAAGTGCTGTAAAAATAATTCAAAGAACTTCTTCAGAATATTTGAAGCCTCAGCCCAAAAACATGAAAGAATAAAGATGTTTAGAACATACGTTCTTCCGACTCTCAACTCTGCCTATCAGCCGGCTGCTGGCTTGACATCCACACGTACCATTTACTAAGGTATAGGCGTGATATATGATCAACATGTCTCATTCTCTAGCCGTTAGCTAGTTCTCTCAACCTGAAGCTTGTGTTTATGTAGCTACTGATATTCCTCACGATGGTGGGGGAGTACCGGATCCATACTGGCCGAAATCCAAGAAAAAATCTTTCCTTTTGGGAACTCGAACATACACATGTCCCATTGCTCTGCGCAAAGGTATGATGCCATAAACAACTCGGCTAGAGCGCGAGAAGTGGCAGTGAGGTATGGATACTAAATTAAGATGATGTACAAGGAATTAAATATGCTGAAAAAAGATACATTTGTAAGCTGCTGGACAAATATTTTCAAATAACAAAAATAAAGAAATTTCATCATCATCATCAACAACAACGATTAGGCACAATGGCCTGTTCCGATCTCATTATAGGTTGAATTGGTCCTTCCATCTCTTCAATGGTCTTTCCAACGTTCTTCTCCCTTTTGGTTTATAATTATACATTCTTCTTGGTATGCGCAGTTCATTTATTCGTAATACGATAAAGAAATTTTAGAATATATATAACATTTAGAAAACAACATTTTAGAATAAGAAACAAGATGATTTTAACATGTTCTTCTGTTGGAAGATGACTGGCTAGTAAAGTAATTTCTTACTTAACATACTACAGGAAGGAGAAGACCGAGAGGTTCACTTAAAATATTGATGGATGGAATTTCTATTGAAGCCGAAACAGTCAATGTACATAATGATAAAATAAAACATAAATGGTAAGAAACATTATAAGACAAAAACTTAAAATATATATCTTTTGGCAGGTACCGTCGTCCTCAACTATGCTAAAATATTATATTTAAAGTGTTATCTAGAGGCCATTCGGAAGTTAGCTTCCATCATCAGCAGGATGAGCTTCTGCTACTAGTTGTTGTTTACGACGATGTATACTGAAAGTGTCTGAGTTGCTGCTACATACGTTAGGAGGCCCTTGGGATAGAAGGAGTTTAAAGCTCCCTCCTTTTTAAGCAATCTGCATGAGATATCAGACGGGATATATTCGTTTTATATGTATTTACTCCCAGAATATATTTGTTAGAGGTTGAATCAGCCCTTGACCATGGTGCCGCTGGAATTTTTATGTCGATATGGTCGTCATCATCATCATCATCATTATTATTTCCGGCGCTACAGTCCATTAAGAACCAGGGCCTTGTCGACTACTTGTTTCCACCATTCAAACCTCGATGCTGCCAACCTCCTCCGATATTCAATCTCCAGACTACGCAGATCCTGCTGTATGTTTTCCATCCATCTATGTCTCGGGTGTCCGACCGATCGACTTCCATCTGGTTTGGTATTTACCCTTAAATTGACAACGTATCCTACAAGATACATCGATTAGTTTGATTTATTTAATATTTTAAGTAAAGGAGAAGAAAATAAAATAATAGAAGAAACTCAAACGTTTGTCTAATTACACAAAGTACTTAATAATAACAGTTACGGATTATTTCGTTTTCACTACGGTCCGTCACATTTAAATCACTGACACGAGAAATTAGTGTTATGCCAATTTACCTACACCTAATACCTAATACAGGCTTTCCACTTTGCAGCAGTTCGCCCTTGATTCCTGCTTTCCAGAGATTCCTATCTTCCCATTGCCCCTCTTCTATACTCCTCTTCATCATGGCATCATATATTCCCTCATACCATGTTCTTATACTTCTCCCCCTCTTCCTTCTGCCTGGTATCATCCAATCTAACACCTGTTTAGGCCACTGGTCCTCCGACATCCGTTGTACCAATTTAAGGGTTAATATTTTCATCAAAACTCTTGATTCCGCGTCCTTTCTATATGTCCCAATCATCTCAATCTGTGAGTTTTGATGTCAGCTCCTATCGTTGGGGTTTGTAAAGTTCTTTGTCGATATGAACTCTCAATTAAAATTACGCTGCCATCCTTAAATTAATTTTGTCTTTTAATCAAAATAATTGAACAAATAAACCATAAATATACGTAATTGCAAAAAAAAAAGGGTCATTTTTATCTTCCCATAAGTCTAACGAAATAATTTCAAATATTAAAAAAATCAATAATCTAACATTCTCTTCTATAGTGTTCTGCCCTAGAACAGGTCCTTCACTGCAATCATAGCATTTCCATTCTATGCTTTGCAATTTTACTAGGGAATTATAGGTGTGGTAGCTTTTCATTGCTTTCCACACCGGGGTGATGGTGATGACGATGGCCCGATGATGCTCGGGGAGTTTTTGGGCCTCAAACCTTCCTGACATTTGTCTTACAGGTGAGGAAAAAAAACCGGAAACATACCTCACCCGGGAAGCGTGCCTCGACCGGGAATCGAACCCGGGCCCACTGAGTGACAAGGTAGCACGCTACCTCGAGACCACAGCGATAGACTAACCTAGCTAATAACTAGCTCACTGGCACTATCGAACCCGTAGGTTCATGGTCGCGCGGACATAAGCTCTCCATACATCCCTATCCTGAGCTAATGTCTTCCAATCATTCCATGTATACTATACTTCCCTCAAATCATAGTCAATGTTATTCTCCCACCTCATTCTTCGTCTACATACTGGGCTTTTATTCCTCTGGTTTTCCTACAAGAAACTTCCATGCAAGTATTTCATTCCCCATTCGTGTCACATGTCCTGCCCATCGCAGTCTACGACAATTAACTGTTCTTAATATATTGGCTTCCTATAAAGACCATGTAGTACACTGTTATAGAGTCTTCTCCATTCACCTGTCTGTTTATCTCTCTTTGGTCCAAAATTTTTCCTAAGAACTTTATTCTCAAATACTCGTAATCTCCTTAAAGTAAGAGTCCATGTTTCGCATCCATATAATATATCTGGTAGAATAATAGTTATATATTTTTCAGTTTAACGTTT
Source organism: Diploptera punctata (assembly GCA_030220185.1). NCBI lineage: Eukaryota > Metazoa > Arthropoda > Insecta > Blattodea > Blaberidae > Diploptera > Diploptera punctata. Next base: position 265,038 of record JASPKZ010006078.1, read on the forward strand.
TTTTGAAGGGAGTTGGGACGTGAAGAGTCTCTGTAATGCATAATAGCACACATTTTCAGAACTGAGCCTATGTTTAATTACTCTCTGCATCTCAACATAGTTATTCACAACATTATTAAACCCCGTAGGGTTTTCTCGTCCCATTAAATTATATAAAAAATTTTACTTGATAATTAAATTGAATTACACCGTAATAAAGCAGTGTTTATTTCGTCCAACCATTTATTGCATCCCTCAATTAAAATTATATTTAGATCAATTTAAAAACCCATAACACATCGGGACTTGAACTCGCGATATTTCGACTTGTAGAGCATTTCCTGAATCAACTTTGATACAGGTTTACTTCAGTTTTGAAAGACTTTCTGTTTAAAATAATATCAACCAAGTTGAAGAAGAACCTTTCAAGTGTTTTGTATTTAAAATTCTATATCGTAGCACATACCTCAACAGAATTTTATCATATATTTTGATTACTTGATCCTAGACGCATTACAGGGACTCTTGTCGTCTCAGCTCCTTTCAAAAATCGATAAACTGAAACTATATAAAACACTTATTCTCCCAGTTATGGGTGCGAAACATGGACTCTTACTTTAAGGGAGTAAAGAAGATTACGAGTATTTGAGAATAAATCTCGGAAAATGTTCGGGCCAAAAGAGATGAACAGAGAGGTGAATGGAGAAAACTAAGTAATGGTGAGCTACATTATATGTATAAGAAGCCAGCTATAATAAGAACAGGTAAGTCTCGTAGACTGCGATGAGCAGGACATGTGGCATAAATGGGTGCATGGAAGCTTCTTGTAGGAAACCCAGAGGGAAAACTCAAGTTGGCACACCAAAAATGAGGTGGGAGAATAACAGCATTTATGATTTGAGGTAAGTAGAGTATACAGAGAATGATTGGAAAACATTATCTCAGATTGGGGATGTATGGAGAGCTTATGTCCGCTCGACCATGAACTTACGGGTTCGACAGAGTCAGTGAGTTAGTTAGATGTTAAAACATTTGTAAAAATGTGAATGAATGAATGTTCATTTTTATCCAGTATAAAAAGATTTGCCGGAAGCAAAGAACAGTAAGTGAACGTTGCAGTAGATATTAAATCACAAGGGAGCGGTTTCTGCGCATAAATATTTGTCCTTATTAACTTCCAGAAGATGGCTCTTGTCTCTTTGAGTTGAATGTCATTTTGTCTACGTCTGTCCAATTCTGCGTCACACTCAGTTACCCATGAAATGAGGCTGTAACCCTATAAGAGCCAGTCCATCCCTGCCAGCATTACACAGTTGGTTCTTATATTCAAGCCTCTCTCTAAAGATATTGGAGAGGGAGGACATAGGGCTCTGGGAATATTTCAGAGGAACAAGGACAGAGGATACAGCTGTAGAACAATATGGGTGGGAGTATCATACTACCATAAGAGAAAGTGTTCCGATTGCCAAAAGGCAATGAAACTCCTCTCTCAAAGTACCAACCACTGGCAAATGCCATGGAGCACGAAATGGGGGATGAGAATGTATATCATTGTAAATGAATGCTCTCCAGATTTATTTAGGGGTAACCTAAGAAGAGAAGAAAACAAGAATGGGGAAGAGAGGGTGAGATTTATCTATCCTCTTGTACTACAGGAAGTGTGGAAAGTAGCTGTAGAACTAGAGATTTGTCTATACACTTTCATTAAATAATGCGAAATAATTTATCGGTAATTTAATTTTTTCTGTTGAAAATAAGTAACAATTCCAGATTTCTGCTTTTCATCTTAATAATTTCACTAGTTATGAAATGGAACTCTATTAAAACCATAGAAGTATTCAAACTACATGTAATTTAGGAATTACAAGGAATTCTATTTTTTATGTCAAAACATTTATTAGATTGCCCATTTATAGTAATAAAGTGAACAAATCCTTGAATTGGAAAACACTTTAAAATTATTTTTAACAGATTTGTCCTTAAAGTCTTAACCTTCTTTCTTATAATCAAATCATTTCTTTTGGCTTTACTTTTCTGTGTACAATTTGAACCTTGAACGTTTTACTTATATTTTATATTTAGGATTTTATAATGCAGGTGGTTAAATTACAACACAAAATGCATTATTATTTTGCTTGCGATAAATTTATTTATTTACCGAAATTTTATGATCGCTATATCATTTTGTATATATGTATACATATATATGTAATATCATCATCATCATCATCCGGTATCATGGCAGCTGCCGCCGTCTTCCGGAAACCAAACGCCATTCCTCTCTATCCATCCATTGATCTTCCTCCAATACTCTGACATTCATAGCCGTTTGTACCACTTCTATCCACGTTTTCTTCGGTCTAACTCCCTTCCTCCTTTCCATTGGGATCCATTCCATAACAATTTTAGGGAATCTTTGCTCTGGCATTCTTTTGACATGGCCATACAACTGCAATCTTTTTTTTTTCTATAATGTCTATGATGTCCGGCTCCTCTTGCATACCCATAGTTTCCTTATTTCTTTATTTCGTATTCTATCCATTCTATATTTTCCAGCTGATCTTCTTAAAACATCCATTTCTGTACTTAAAATTCTTTTCATTTCCCTGGTAGGAATTTGCCAAACTTCAGCACCACATATTAAAATGCTCTGAATTTTGGTTTGATATATTCATAATTTTCTATTTTTTGTGACATTCTTGCTCCACAAAACAGAGTTTAAATCATATATTGCTTGTTTTGTTTGTGCGATTCTATTTTTAATTTCCACTGTGTTATTGTCTGAATGGTCTAATTTTGTTCCTAAACAAGTGCATTTATTCAAGGTTTTAGTTCTTTTCCATTGTTGAAATTTATATTTTTCATTTATTCTCATATATATATATATATATATATATATATATATATATATATATATATAATGTCCACCACTGTGGTCTCGAGGTAGCGTGCTGCCTTGTCACGCAGCAGGCCCGGGTTCGATCCCCGGTCGGGGCAGTTTTTCTGGGTGAGGTTTTCATCGGGGTTTTTCTTCACCTGTAAGACAAATGTCAGGAAAATGTTAAGACCCAAACGGTCCCCGAAATCATATGGCCATCATCATCATCCATAACATTATCATTATCATCATCATCCTTCACCGGTGTGGAAAGCATGAAAATGCTATGATTGCAGTGAAGGACCTGCCTTCGGGCAGAATTACTATGGATGGATATAAATAATGTGGGATAATAATATGAACCATGATTTGAGGGAAGTAGATTATACAGGGGAGATTAGATAACATTACCTCAGGACCATAGTGCCGCCAAAAGGTTTGGGTCAGTTTAAAAATCCTGACCCCGCCGGAACTCGAACCCTCGACCTTCCGGCTTGTAGCGTAGTGCCTTAACCACTATGCTACGGTATGCCCCCATATATATATATATATATATATATATATATATATATATATATTTAACAATGCAGTGCGTCTATCTACTTTAAGTATCTATTTATTAATCTACCTACATGCTTACATACTTATACAGTACATCTAAGTATACATCCAACATCCATCCAGCCATATATATATATCTCTGCCAATTCCTCCATTCTAACCATCAATATTTCTGTCATTCTATCTACATCTATCGAAAATGAGATCGTTTCATTGGATTTTAATACCTCTGAACAAACTAATTTACATTCTAAATCATGATAAAATATAGGCATAACATTTAGTTTAAACCTGTTAATTTGTGTCAATATTTTTTTAAAATAATTGTGAAAAAACTAATTCAAGTAGGAAAAATTTATTTTGCAATCGTGAAATTTAGGTAACTGAAAAATAACTAAATATATCGGAAAGAAAACAATTAGTCTTTTGGGGCGTAACAAAACAAATTGAAGTTATTCCTAGAATCTGTGGTGTAAGTAACTTCAAATTACTGAACATTGCACCGTGTAGCAAGTAATGACATGTACCGAGCTCTAATTGACTCTTTCTTCAACCCCGTTTGAATACTGGACACGGGATCCAAAATAAGGCGCGGACTCAAATATTCTTCGTCCGAACAATTCTATCAAACTTGAAGGAATCAAATTTTGGATTTATAGATACAAGGATAATGTGAATACTTCTACAATTATTACATATTCTAAATATATTTTTAACCAATGCCAGGTTGTCTTTATGGCATTTCTGCTAGTCTCTCCAGGCATGGCTAAATTGTAACTCACATCTTAAGATGTTTCGTCGTTTTCCGAATATTTAAATAGGTGTAAATAAATTCGTACCAAGGAGCAATTTAATGGTACCAAAAATATGAGCGCTCGAAGGTTAATACTTTTTTTTGACCACACAAAGACATGGAGGGGCCTCCCAAATGAGAGATCAGCTCAATGTCAGGGCCTCTTCCGAGACAACACAATATTAATACGAAACACACAATTCACACACACATTCATACTAAACATAGCGAATATGATGTTCGGGAACGTTTTGAGCTTTAAAGTTTCCTGCCATTTGTCTTAACAAGTGAGATAACCCCCCCCCAAAGAAAACCTAACCCGAGAAACTTGTCCCGACCGGTGATCGAATCCGGGCCCGCTACATACGAGGTAGTGACGCTACCCGGAGATCAATGATAGATTGTTTATACAATACTTATTGAATGCAACTCATATTTTATAATTAACTACCATCCTAGATTAAGAGGCTCATTCAAGAGATCCTTGATTTCATTCGTGAAACAGGCCAATACTATATATACTTATATTTATGTGTGTGTATGTGTGTTTGTGTGTGTGTTTGTCCCGCGCCATAGAGCTGACGAGTTTAATGCATGATTTCTTGGTGGAGAGCTACAGAACTTGCACCGGTCCAAGTCCTCATGAGGAAATATATATGGAATCCCGACCAATATAGGATCGGTACCCATCAAACATCGTAAGGAATTTAGGTAGCTGCAATAAGTAGTGGCTCCAGACTGGGGTAAGCCGACATATTGATCACATGTCGCCCTTGTACTAACTAATTTAATTTCTACCTCTGTAAAATGACAAGTGGATGTGAAGCCAGTAGCCAGCTGATAGACCAGGGTCTTCTTGGTCTATCGCTCCATGGAGTTATATACATATAGTTTTTAATGAGAAGAAAATACAAAAGAAAATAGGAAAATTATTAGAAGCGGAGATAGAAATGACCTAAAAAGTGATATAAATAGTGTAATTAGTGCAAATATAGTTATGAATTATAGTTAAAACAGAATTACCAATTTAAGGGAGATTAATATGTCTCAACCACGTTGGCTCAGTCGCTAATGATCTCATCTTTAATTCTACCTAATTTAACGTAATTCAAAGAACTAATATAACAACATAACCTACCAAAAAATAGTCGATATAGTTCATAACTTGTGGCTCGTAACAAGCATATGTCCATTTGCACTACAATAGCCAAAGTTATTTTAAATAGATACTAGTGATTATTTTTAAATAACGAAGACGTACATAGTTGTGACGTTAAGATAAAAACCTATAAAGAGTTTGTTTTCACTTTGATATTCAGTTCCACTACGTTAACACACGAGTCGTATATGCGCGCTATGGATTTTCATTTATTTACGTCAAAATTCGCACCAGCAACGTGGAGAATGTTACGTTGTCTAATATCAAACGTAATATTTTCAGGGATTCGCGCTACTAATAGTTTTATAAGGGAAGACTTGTACCATTCCTATGTTACACAAACTCTTTTCCTTTGGAATTTGACTGACTGCTGAATTTTCATGAAAATGTACATCTTGCTATTACTGTTCACCTGGAGCATACAATAATCCACCACACCTACTGTGGAATATCGACACAGTTACGCAGATGTCACGATCAACAATTTAGGAAAATTTGAAGAGAACTAAATATTTATGTCTTAAGATATTAAGGCGTCCATCACTGTGTCACGCAGCGGGTCCGGGTTCGATCCCCGGTCGGGACAGTTTCCTGGGTGAAGTTTTTATCGGGATTTTCCTCACCTGTAAGACAAATATTAGGAAACTTTAAGGTCCAAACGATCCCCGAACTTTATATGGCCATCGCAATCATCATCATTCATATTCATCTTAGATTAAGCTTAGGATTAGGCACTCTCCTGGCGCACCACTATCATCATCATCATCATCATCACCCATCATATCTTCGGGGCAACGTAAGCCCCCCGTTCAGGCGCCCCAAGCTCAGAAGTGGGTTAAAATTACGCCAATGTCCGGAGAGAACACCAGAAATGTCCAAAAAGGACAAAATGGGGCATTAAAAAAATTAAGGCCGGTTTTCAAGAACCAAGTTTTCGCGAAGTGCGACTCTCAGCCCGTCTGTCCGTTAATCATGTGGGTCATGCAGAACCTACTCTAACTGGCTCACTCTATTCAACATCATGTGCTGATAAGATATTTATTTAAAAAAATCCAAAAACACAACTTACGAAAGAGGAGATGGCATGGCCTTGGAGAGCTGAGTCCTTGAAGACCGGGTTTAATAACGGATAAAATTTTCAATTTTTTTTTTTCAGTCTATTTTTAGTATACTGTCTATTTTAACGGTATACTGCACGATTGTAACAATTTATATTGGCCACGATGGACTAGTGGTTATGTTCTTTGCATCTCTTTCCGACGGTCGCGGGTTCAATCCCGGCCAGAGTCGATGGATTTTTTAGGATGGAAAAATCCAAGCAAGGGACTTTAATCTGTGGGTCCCGAGTTAAAAGATTTTCAGGCTCGTAAAAGATTCTTAAGCCTGAATAAGCAAACTTTACCGACATTTTCAATCTACAAATAACTTAATTGCTTTCTAGGTGTCTTATTATGTCGATATGTTGACCACATACCATTCATTATATATTTGGGAAATAATCAACTAAATTAGCTTGGTCCAGTAACTCCTAACAAAAGAGAGGCTAAGGCCCAACATTGGGTTGTTACACCATTGTAGATGTAATCATTTATAATCCACAGCCACTAACTGAAAACTAGTTCACTACCACTATCTAATCCGGCGATCGTTGCCGTGCGGATATAAACTCTCCATATAACTCTATCCCTAGATAATATTTTTCATTTGCTCTTCTTTTATTTCAACTCCCTCATAATATGAAACTTACAATTATTCTTCCACATCATTCTTGGCCTACCTACTAGGAGAATTTTTTCTTCTGGTCTTCTTATAAAAAGTTTAAATGCCCCATTTTTCATTCCTCTTTTGTGCTACACGTCAAATGTCCATTGCAGTCTTCGAGAGTTAACTATTATTATTATAATTAATGGTTTCGATTGGCATAGTTTTCTTCGCTATTACTAAGCTTTCTCCGTTCATACCACCACGACCACAGTTGTGAATTTTCTTTATTAATGCCATAGCAACAATAAAATAACTAAAAGTCACGATTTTGTAACCGTGGTCATAGTTCTGAGTTTGCTCTTGCAATTCAGTAGAGCAAGGTTTTAACCCTCTTTGTTTTAATTATATTTTTACATGGAAATTGGTTTCATGTGTCATTAAGAACCACTTCCCATGTAAAAGTGAACTTTGAATATCATTTGAGAGAGAAATGCGTTTGGAACATCTTCGTAAGTTTATTTCGTTTTTCCTGTAGTACATATTTCTGGGTATTTTCTATTGCGAATGGATGAAATTATTTACATACGAATTCTTGTTGGAGGTATTGTCTGGCAATTTTGCATATTTCGGACAATCCAACTTAATTCCAGTTGCAATATGTCTCTTATGAGAATAGTCAATATAAATAGCTAGCTAGTATCCGGCATGCGCTGCTACCCCTAACTAGATTAAATATGCGTTTTTATTTTTAGTTCAAAAATTGACATACATTTAAATTATATATTTTATGATATATTGAAAGTTTAAGAGCTTGTTAAATTGTATCATATGCATTGCCGACGAAACAAACATGTCGGTTGTTAGAGTCAATTTTAAATTTCGGATTTCAGGTAAACCGCCATTTATATTGATCATATTCAGCTGATTTTTAAGTAATGTCTACCACGATTTATTTCAATAGAGTCTACTGGGTTTCGTTGTAAAACGTAGAAAATTGCGACTTCTAGAGCGATTTTTAAATGTTCGTTTAAGGTAAACTCCTACATATATTGGCTTTAGAACTTAATAGATAGCTTAAAAATCCTCTCCATGAAACAAACACATATTTGTGCCAACTTCCAAAGCAATCGGTGAAAAACTTTCTGAGTTTTGGGAGCACAAACAAACGCAGACTGAATTTTTATATATAAAGATCTCCTGATATAATGGGAACACACTTGTGACGACATTTGTGTTTTTACATGATAAGGATATTTTGGAACTCATCCCTACTCCGCTGCATTTTCAAAACATTTATTTCCTTTACATTATCGAACAAACTGGTAATGATTATCTACAGAACTACTAAAAACTTATAACCGTACAATTTGGAAAACATATTAGGATATTTTCATTACAATGCAATTTAATTCTATCAAAATATTAGAGTAGATTACATAAGACTTTCACAAAAAATGTTTGGTTTCGAACACATATACATATGAATTCTATGAATATGAAATGCAGAAAAGAGTATTGATAAAAAGAGAAACTCTAAGAAGTTTTGTACTGTACTTTAAAGGTGTGCAATATAAGACATCTCCTATGGTAACACAGCACACATCAAGCCCTTAGTTATGTTCTTCCCCGACACGTTGAAATATAGCATCTTTGTTGCGATTCTCTTGTGATAAGCACTAGAAGATCATCCAAATTCTGTGATAGAGATGGCATGTAAATATGATCTTTAACATACTCCCACATGTAAAAATTAAGAATTCTTAGGTTTGGGCCACATGTAGATTGACACCAAGGAATAACTTTACTGTAGTCATGACCAACTTGCGCAATTCAGATCTTTGGTAAATCGTTATTATATTGAAATAACTAACATTTAGGAACTCATGACCCTCTAGTTGGATTTACAACAGACTTCTTTCGGTAGTGTCATTGGGCAATAACCTTAGCACTACTATATTGCTATATATCACGTTGATATCTAGGGGAAGGAGAAAAGCAGTCCGCAATTTGTTTTCGTTTTGGGTTAAGAATTAATTTACTGAGTTGTTATTATAATATCAGGAACATTGTAAAATATACAAATACAGGAATTCATGGAAATAGCCTATATGAAAAATATGCATTCTTATTAGATTAATACTTATTTACATTTCAGTTATTTTTTGTACTCTATTGCAAACCTCAAATAACAAAACTGAAAATTAAAATAATAAATATATTAATTGCCTAGAGTTTTGTTTACTTATTTTAGCCTTCTTGTTCACAATTTATACATACGTTAATTTTTTTGCAGAATTTCTAAGTAGAAGAGGGACAACATTTTCCCGCGCTATAAACAAATATTAAAAGCAGATTTAAGTAATTTATAAAAATAAAAAATTACTTGAGATACCTGTAGTAATCATCTAAAATCATGATTGTTCAGTTTAATAGCTATATCAATTCGCCGATTGAGTGGAAGAGAAGGCCAGCTAAAATAAAGCATTATTATTATTATTATTATTATTATTATTATGGTTATTATTATTGTTATTATTATTTATTATTATTATTATTATTATTATTATTATTATTTATTATTATTATTATTATTATTATTATTATTATTATTATTATTATTATTATTATTATTATTATTATTATTATTATTATTATTATTATATTGAAATAAAACCAGTATTACGGGCAATTTGTTCCCCCTTAGTAGTGCTAAAAATACTAACTGGTTTAGCCATTTCTTTAACAGCGTTCCTTAGAAGCAACTTTGCTTTAATTGAAATTATTTTCTTATCGGCCAAGTTTTAACAATTTTTACCAATGTTGCTTGGAAGAAACATGTCTTATAAATAATCTATACACTTTTCTCGTTTTTTATAACTTTTGGCGTATTTGCAACAACAATTAAAAATGTAATGCATCCAGATTTTATATTTCCAAATCAAATTGATAAGGGGTGAGTAGTGAAAAGTTAAATTTCAAGTAATCTAGGTTTACTTAGATGATTTGTTTAATCAATGCTATCGTTACTAGGTGCTGTGTGGTCAACAATATTTCAAGTGCCACCGGATCAACAGGAAGTTGTCGACTAGGCAGTTTGAAAGCGATAAGAAAATATCAGTGATGGAACAACATTTTGGTGAGTCATTTAAAAAGTTCTATCTCTATGCTAATTGTATCTATAATTATACGTTTTAAATAGAATTGCATAACAATTTTATGTATCAAGTTATTGAATACCCGCTTTTATAGGATCATTCCTGTCTGGTCAAAGTGATTAGCCACGTCAAAAGAGATTTCTCGGTCGATAGAGTGAAGATCTATCACTATATAATTAAGTACAACATGAAGAAACCCTGGCATTGGTTGCATTGGAGTAAAATTCTCCGGAGATAAAACAGCCCCTCAATCGGATTTCCGGACGGAGATTACTTCAGTGAATACATGACAAACAATTAAACATTAAACAATTAGACACGTTTTCTGAGCACATTGAATATTTGGTCATTATATGAAGGTACAGATAAAAAAAAAAACAGAAAAGTCACTTTGTCTTTGAAACCTAGATAACATACCTTAAGTTGTATAACATACATACTTCCTTACATGTATGCCAAACTTGGAAGATAAATAAACTCAAGACTAACATGTATCTTTTACTATTTCACACTTCTAAATGATAGAGCTTTCCATTGACTATTTAACTCATGCCCCAAATGGGAGTCAATGACCAATCACATTTCAATGATTTTTTATTTACAACCAATCACAGTCGTGTTTCGCCTAAAATTTACCAACTAAAGTTTATCATAATAAAGAAAGCACCTCCTTTTTAACATTCTGAATAGGTCATAGCAGTGACTGACTCTCTAAAAAATACGGCTACCAGATTGTATATATAGTGCATGAATGTCAACACGTAGTGCATACGACAGATAATATAAAAACGTTTGTGACAATTGATTATACCACAAAAGAAAAAAACACTGTTTGCACTTTCTTAAAGAATTATTTTCCAGGAAATGACGCAGAAAAATATAATTGACATATTTACATCATAGGACCAGAAATTAATTAATACCTATAACGTTGGTTATAAATTTCTCCACTAGAGCGCATTCTTAAAACATTGCGATCTTTTGGCAATAAATAATATTATGATCTGGTTGCAGTGATCGAACAAAAGAAGCAAATGAAGCGTACCAATCGTTTATCATTTGTTTTCAAACATCATACATTAAATATATAAATATTTTAAAATAACTACAGTTAAATAATGATTTGTGAGTATACAGCTTAATTTTATTCGTTAAATAGTCCTAACAAATGCCACTGTTGTTTTCCAAATTATCTAGATAAATTTGGAAATCGCTCGTGGCATTACTTATGATAATCTAATGACACCTCAAACTCCAATTCGACAAAAAAATTGACTTAACTGTTTCTTTCCATGTACGCTTCATGAGTAGAAGACACTAGAAATACATAATTCCCACTTAAATATAGTCACCAAGCAAGACGTTGATGGCCAGTAATATATTAATCAAGAATCAGAAAACTTTAGGTTTCTATTCTATAGTTGTCAATGAAACAAGAATTAGAGAGGGGGGTTTTAATAGTCTCTGCTATCTCTTATACGTTAGGTGTGTTAGTGCTAGAATTTAATACGTAATTCTGAAGGATAAAATATATATTTTTTTGTTATTATTACATAAGCAATCCCTTGGTACAGAGTATTAGTGTATACAATTTATATTACATACGTTGTTCTTGAACTTCATTGATCATTTTTTTTATCTTGCAGAAGATAAAAAATAGAAGATCGAGGATGAGGTAAATGAATAATTGGGATGCGAAGTAATACGTTTTCGCAATATCATGTGAACATTATCTCAGATGATTTTGATACAAAAGTGGGACGGAGGGACAGTATAGTAATGTCAACAATAGGTAAATTCAGTCTTCATGGAGATAGTAACGATAAGGGGTTTGAACTTGTCATATCTGCCACATAAAATCATAACATTATTAAGTGCATAAGGATATTCATGCCCCCCTTTGGACGCGTCCAAGTCGTGAATTACGAAACCAGATAGATTATGTATTTGAGATGGCCCTGGCCTACTAGCCATCATCGATGTGTTGTCCGTTACGGGGATAGACTTGCAATTTCGAATCATTCATTAGATTCATGATGAAAACCAAAGGACAGATATCACTTATGAGAGACACAAATAACCAAAACACCATGAACGCACATTTTCATTAAACAGTTGATAAATGATGAACTGCGGCCCGCTCCCAACGTGAACTATCACTCCGTGGCGCTAAACGACTGTGGTGTCTAGGGCTACTGCGCCAAGAAATGATACATATCTGAAACGTTGGCATTTTCAGATTAAAATATGACAACCGAATGGGGAACTATAAGAGAGAGAATGAGAGACTATATTATGAGATACTATTATTTTGTCATCATCAAAAACTGTAAGTTATCGAAACAAGAGACAAGGTAAGATACTGTTTGGTGAGGAATATACTAACATTCTAAAGAAAAGAAAACTAGTAATAAGAATTGGCTACAAAAACCAAGTAAAGTAGATTAAGAACATCTATTAAAATAGATTTTAGAGTAAAAATCAGGGATATTTGCGAAAACAATTAATGGTATTAAATTGAAATATAAACATCAGATAATTATATAAGGGAGTTAAGATAGGAAGGAAATGATTTCAAGCTAGAAAAAATCATTAGGGTTAAAAATGGGGATACTATAACTGAATATATATTCCATTCCATAGTAATTCTGCCCCAGGGCAGGTCTATCACTGTAACCATAGCATTTTCATGCTATGCTTTGCAGCTTTACTAGGGAATTATAGTAGTAGTAGTAGGACTTTATTAGACAAAAAGTAAGATATTTACAATATTATTTACAAATATGGGTCGCACGGGCAGTAAGCCGTACGTGCTGTTGACAGTCCGTTACAATAAAGTAATAATTGGTACTAGTGTAAAGAAAAATAAACAAAAATAGCAATAACATTACAATTACATAAAGAAAACACAATAAAATATTACCATTAAATAATAACACTAAAAACATTAACATTACAATTACATAAAGAAAACACAATAATATTACAATTAAGTAATAACACAATAGCAATAACATTACAATTACATAAAGAAAACACAATAATAATATTACAATTAAATAATAACACAATAGCATTATACACTAAAAACATTAACATTACAATTAAATAATAACACAATAGCATTATACACTAAAAACATTAACATTACAATTACATAAAGAAAACACAATAACATTACAATTAAGTAATAACACAATAGCATTATACACTAAAAAAACATTAACATTACAATTACATAACGAAAACACATTAATATTACAATTAAATAATAACACAACAGCATTATACACTAATTAATTTATATATAATTGTTAATAATTAATGGTATTGCATTTTGATAACATATATTTATTCATGAATGAGTGTTGTCCTTATTTTTCGCGTTTTGTCCAGAAATTTACCGAGGTTTATCCAATTTTCTGGATTTACCAATAACTCGTAGCATGCCAATCTTTCCCGATTTGAATTTAGAAATCTTTCCGGTAATAACTGACGTCTCCAATATTCTAAATCATTACATTTTCCTAATATATGTATCTCATCTTCAAAGTTCCCGCACATTGGACATATTCGCATATCGTGATCGTCGCTAATTTTTAGAAATTTCCATGCCCCTAGCCTAAACCAAGCAAGCCCTGATCTCTCCTTAAATCCTAGGTTGAGTATATACGATTCTTTTCCCCAGACGTGTTTTAGGTCTCTTTGTAAACACAGTGAGCGTTTTCCTGTACATTCGGCGAAGGTATCTTGTTGGTTTACATCTAAGTACCTCCTCCTTATTTTTCTCCACACGTTCTTGCGATTTTCAGTCCCTTTTTCCCATATCCAGCCCATCCCAATCTTTTGGAGTTCTCTCCTAACCTCGTCTGCCCAAAATTTAACATCTATGTTTTTAATTTGGTGGTCGTAACAAATTGCTCTAAGCATTGTTTGTTCACCTTGGATTACTCGCAACCAGTATTTGAGTACACGAATTTTACAGTTAATGTCGTCCTGGAATGACCCGAATTCATATAAAATTCCACAGTTAGAAACGGCCTTACTAAGTCCTGTAATATACTTTAGAAAATGCGTATATACCTTATTTAGTATTTCCGTTCTTTGGAAACCCCAAATCTCACTAAGTGTGGTAGCTTCCCGTTTCTTTCCACACCGGTGAAGGATGGTGATGATGATGATAAGGATGATGATGATGATGGTGATGATGATAAGGATGATGATGATGACCGGATGATTTTCGGAGACCGTTGGGCCCTAAGCTTTTGCCATTTGTCTTACAGGTGAGGAAAAACCCCGAAAAAACCTCACCCAGGAGCCTATCCCGACCGGGAATCGAATGCGGGCCCCTGCATGACAAGGCAGCACGTTACCTCGAAACCACAGCGGTGGACCATATATATATATATATATATATACTGGGAAATGACTTTAACTATTAAATATATATATAGCAAAAGAGGATATTGAAGAGGATTTTTATAGACAACATAAATGTTAGAGGTTGATATTTTGATAAAAAATTAAATACATGTAAAGTATCAGATTCAGATGTAATCCCAAAGGCAAGTGGGATGTGATGAAATCATTCAGTAGACCTGTAAGGTTGAGAGGTTAAACTGAGTTAATGGAATGGAATAATTATAATGGATTGCCTGAGGAAATTAAGCTTATAACATTTAATTTTATACATTTAAATGTTTCAAATGATCAGGAACAAATATTAATTTATCAACTTTTTAAAACAGTCTTTCACCAATAAAGCATTTTATTTTAGTATTTCAATATGTTGATTTTCATTTATCTAGTAAATTATTTTAATTTTATCATAATTTATTGTTTAAATATTTTATGTAATGGTATAGCTAAAGTGTAATTAATGAGAATAGGCTCACGTGGCCTTTTCATGAAATGAACTAACTCACTGGCACTATCGAACCCGTAGGTTCATGTCCGCACGGACATAAGCTCTCCATACATCCCTATCCTGAGCTAATGTTTTCCAATCATTCCCTGTATAATACCCTCAAATAATAGTTAATGCTATTCTTCCACCTCATTCTTGGTCTACCAACTGGGCGTTTTCCCTCTGGTTTTCCTACAAGAAGCTTCCATGCACGTTTTTCATATGTCCTGCCCATCGCAGTCTACGACACTTAACTGTTCTTATTATATCTGGCTTCCTATAAAGTATATGTAGTTCGTTGTTAAAAAGACTTCTCCATTTACCTGTCTGTCCATTTTTCTTTGTAAAAGCAGATGCAACCTCTAGCCGGCTACACCAAACTAGATTTTTAATCAACCGACCAGGGGTATTTTATAGCCAATGTTCTGAAATCTGCCGGGCCAACCACAGATATATACCAATCGTTATTGAGAGAATTTCAACAAATAAATTTATCAACTGAATTTCTAAACTAAGAGAGTTATCAGATGACTGAAAGCAAGTAGTGGTCTCTTAAACCAATCGATAGTAAATTAGCGCTTACTTCTGATGAATGAAAAAGAATTAGTTAATTTCATAACATTAGGATGTCAATCTAAAATAATAATTTTATGATATTCTTCTATCCCTCAAATTTTCCTAAGAACTTTATTCTCAAATACTCGCAATCTCCTTTCCTCCCTTAAAGTAAGACTCCATAGGGTCTTTTCTTTTCATGAAATAAATTAAAAAATATGATTGTATTCAGTTTATTGTAATGTCTCATTTTGTGAATTCAGTAGTCTCTTCATGACTTATATGAAGGAGTTATTTTGTTAAATTATAGCGCAACATTATTTTAAAATCTGAATGTGTAATTTAATTAAGCATTCCTAAGTATATGAGGGCTGCACATTAAAGTTTGTCACATCGGCGAGTCTCCGTAGCTTGTGGTCAGCAGGGACACACAAAGACAAAGGACCAAGCATCAAGCCACAGGCAGATTCCAATTCGCGTAATCCGAAGAACGAGCTAAAGGAAAAATTCTCCAGACGGAGAGTCAACGCCATTAAACTTTTTTTTCTCGGATAAATTTTCTGAGTAACTTCAAATTGAGCCGTAGTAACTCTATGACATCTGCGGATTATGTTACATTTTATGAAGTAACATACTAGTAGTGTTGATCATAAACCAGAACATTTTCTACATTTAACTGTGTACATTTATATTCCATTTGATATGGAAGTTTCATTAAATGTGGAGTAAAAGGGCAAAGAATGAAAGGCGAATGAATTATGGATGGATGGATGCAAATGAGTGGATGGATGTATGGGTTGGTGAAGGGGTAGGTGGGGTGGATGGAAAAGTAGATGGACGGATGGTAAATGAGTACATGGATAGATGGATACTTACTTACTCTCTGGCACTATCGAACCTGTAGGTTCATGGCCGCACGGACATAAGCTCTCCATACATCCCTATCCTGAGCTAATGCTTTCCAATCATTCCCTGTATAATCTACTTCCCTCAAATCATAGTTAATGTTGTTCTCCAACCTCATTCTTGGTCTACCAACTGGGCGTTTTCCCTCTGGCTTTCCTACAAGAAGCTTCCATGCAAGTCTTTCATTTCCCATGTCCTGCCCAACGCAGTCTACGAGACTTAACTGTTCTTATTATATCTGACTTCCTATAAAGACCATGTAGTTCATTGTTATGTAGTCTTCTCCATTCACCTGTCTGTTCATCTCTCTTTGGTCCAAAAATTTTCCTAAGTACTTTATTCTCAAATACTTGTAATCTCCTTTCCTCTCTTAAAGTAAGAGTCCATGTTTCATGGGTAGATGGATAGGTGGGTAAATTGAAGATTGGAAAGAAAGTTAAGCAGAAAGAAAAAAAAATGACCAAGATGTATAAATAAATGTACGAGTCTATAAAATATTGTAACTTAAGTAAATGGTACAATGAAATGGATGAAATAGAAAAAATAAATAAACAGAGAATGAATAAAATTAATAAAATTGTTATGAAGAAAGCTCGATAGAAAAAAGAAGAAATAATTGACAGAGAGTAATTTTTTATTTACATACAGATTTCCAATGATCTCACATCTTTGCGTGTCTAAAGTTTTATTTAACTTCTCCGCTCGTCCCTATCCATCCACTGCATGTCTACAGTCCTATTATTTTCATTCTAGTATCCATGAGTTTTGATGTTTTTTCTGGATAACCTTTCTTCCAGTATTTGTCGTACGAATTTTAACTGCTGATGCCGTACTTAATATACTACTGATTATTTAATATTCATTTTTTTCTCGTATGGCATCATTTCTCTTTTTTTAATTAACATCTTGCTGTTATCCTCAAGAAATTAATTTCCATCGAAATAAGTTTCTTGTTCTAAGAATTTCCATGCTTCAGCTACATATGTAACAGCACTTCTCACTATTGAATTATAATTTTGTAACTTATTTTTCCTGTTGTATGTCTGTTCCATAGGACATCGTTTAACATTGCCGTTATTGCTCTACCTTTATATATTCGACTCTTAATCTCACTTTTTTGTTTATTCTCTTTATCTACTTTTACCCTCAGATACTCTAATTCTTCACCTCCTCTAATACCTACCCCTTCTGATCTTCTAATATTAAATTAGCATAAGTTAAAAATGTATAAATTGCAAGTTAAATAAATAGACATCAAAACAATGTTAAAAAAATACTTAAAAATAAAAGAGTAAAGAAATGTTAGAAATAAAGATTAAAAAATCAATAGAAATAAATACATAATGTATATACTTTTATTTTATAGAAAAAACTTAAATTGTCGCAAGAATTCCATTAACGCAGTTAACCTCTCACTTCTACGTGGCACACATCACCCGGGCCTTACAGTGGCACGACTAGCCGGGATATTGATATTAACTATGGATCACACAAATACTTTTTTTGACTACAAAAGGACATCCAGAAATGAATGATCAGCTCAATGTCACGGCCTCCTCTGAGACATACCATTCACACACACATTCATACCAAACATGGTGAATATAATATTGACGATTATTATTATGGCCAGATGATGTTCGCGAACAAACGCAAAAATAAGCCAACATAAATACTTAAGAACAAGAATACCACGTCAAATCTTTAATTACCAGCCACCAGGCAAGAGATCCTTGAGTACACCCTTCAAACGTTGGATTGAGACTGTAACAGACCACTAGGTCTATCACATGAAAGGAAGAAGAAGAAGAAGATATATGATTGAGGCGTTAATTTTTCTTTCCATGACATAGTTATATATAACTCACTGGTACTATCGAAGCCATAGGTTCATGACCGCGCGAACATAAGCTCTCCATGCCGTATATACACATATATAAAGTTAATAAGGAAATAACAAACATCGAATGAGTTGTCTCGGGTGGTATAATTCGAGACTCGTATACGGGGGTTCCCATTTCAATCCCCGGGCGAAACAATTTGACTCACTTTTTTTCTTCTGGTTTTATTTAATTATCAAGTCAAGTGGTGAGCTGGAATTTAACAATCAGTACCGGTACCAATTTTATATTATCACTAAATTCAATTAAATGAACTTCTACTCAAAATATTTATCTAACACAACATTAGTGATTACGTGTCTATAGGGGCCTAGTAATTCATAGTCTACCGAAACAATCGAAGATTCTAGATACGATACTACTATAGATGTTAAATCATCTATAAATAATGATTAAACAAAAATAATGGAAAGAAAAGTAATATCTAAATTACTGTCAGTCCTCGTGGATTAGTGGTTATGGTGCTCGCCTCTGTTTTCAAACCCGCCTGTTATGGATGGAATAAAAATACTGAGTACGAGTCCGCCCTTAGATTTACGGCACGAGGAAGAACTCAAATCTAAAAAAGAGATCGTTTTGCAAAATTTATCAATCATTTCATGACCAAATTTGAATTAGTTGTTAAAACATTAACAATCTAAGTTATTTGGAAGAGCGTAAATGTGTTTATTGCAGAAGTGTCGGGTATTCTCTTGCTGTTTGTACCTATGTTAGTAATTAATGAGTGCTCATTTAGAGTGTGTGCGTCCTCTATACATTTTTAATAAACACGACACTCGATGTGTGTACGCTGAATGCGCTAATCACGTAGCTAAATTACTCTCGGGATCGAAGTTCTTAATGTTGATTCCATTTAGTTATAACTTTTTCATGAAATCAATTAATTAACCGATAAAATCTAAATTGTAGATTCAAAAATCTTAACCACAATTAATTAGGACTCAGCAATACATTTAGTGTTATCGTTTGGCGGCTCGTTGATGCAAGCGGTTAGACAGACGCTCACCGTTGGGGTCTGGAGAACGAGTCTCAGCCACTCAATGTGGGTTTCGTTTTGGATGAAACGGTGCTTGGGCGGGGGTTTCTCGGGATTTTTCCGTGAATAAATAAAATATACAAATCGCATGAATATTATTAATATTCAGAAAAATAAAAAAGTTATTACAATCGTCACAACTTCCCATTCAATAAAATAAAATAATTAATCCCCCTGTCACAAATTTTATTCCACCATTTCTCTGTACTTATCCATATCCACCGCTGTGGTCTCGAGGTAGCGTGCTGTCTTGTCACACAGCGGGCCTGGATTCGATCCCCGGTCGGGGCAGTTTTTCTGGGTGAGATTTTTATCGGGGTTTTTCCTCACCTGTAAGACAAATGTCAGGAAAACTTTAAGGCCCAAACGGTCCCCGAAATCATATGGCCGTCATAATCATCACTATTATCATCATCCTTCACCGGTGTGGAAAGCAACGGGAAACTACCACACCTACAATTCCCTAGTAAAGCTGCAAGCATATCATAAAAATACTATGCCTTCGGGCAGAATTACTATGGATGGATCTCATCCATTTCGTTTCATTTTGTTCATCCATCCCTGTGACGATGCGTGAGACGTGGTCAGCCAGCACGCTTGTTGCTCACAGACCTCTATAAATATAAGGGCTTAATTTCATCCCTCGAGCCGACCTTGAGTTGAACACGAGTTGAGGATATTATAGGGTGTCTTTTGATAGGCCTATAGGTTCATATCCAACCAGAATGATACTTTCTATTTGCCTACGCCATCTTACGATCAATTCCTAATAAACTAGGAGCTGTGTTTGTATAAAACAGTTGAACATAAATAATACACTTACGACTACAAACTATCTCATCGCACGTTACTTGTTGAGGATCAGACTGGTTTTAGAACGGGACAACACACAAGAACCGCAGTTCTCGACTTTGTAGAGGACATTAGGGACACAACAGACAGAAGTGAACTTACTACAATAGTCTTATTCGATTTTAGCAAAGCCTTTGAAATAGTAAACATAGACTTAGATTAGATTAGATTATAATTGTTAGATTAGTAGAGACGGTTAATGAAGTTAGGCATAACTTTGTAGAAATTCATTATATAATAAAACAATTTACCTTGCTAATTCCGCTAAAAGAGTGAGCAATCAATTTGGAATGTAAATATGTCCAATTAAAACCACAGATACCAGTTAAAATGGTAAAACAAGACAAAACAAAATTTCCAAATTGATCCCGACACTTATTTCCCATTCGGACTATACATCATCAGGGTGATCACATCGAAGTAAAAACACTACTCGAATGTTTAATTTAAATCTGGATACTTAGTTCCATTGCTATTTGTTATAAAATGTATATATTTGTAGTAAATATTGTTATTTGCTGTAAAACAATTAAACAGTTTAAAACTTAAATGTTTATAAATAATATTTAATATATTTAATTAAATAAATATATTCTGGTTACACCAGATGGGATCGGAAAAGGAACACCGATATCTTAAAAGAATTGAAGACTACGCCAGTTTTGGAACATATTAAACAGTACCAACTAAATTGGAAACACCATCTTGAAAGAATGAGTTCAAATCGGATCCCCAAAGCTGTTTATAATTATATACCAAGAGGACGAAGATCTCTGGGCCGTCCTATGAAACGCTGGAGGAAAAATTTTCTATAGGATCGCAACAGGCCTTGGCCTAATACTTCGAAGGAAGAATAAAAGAAGAAGAATTAAATAAAAATAGAACTTAATGTTTTATATGGTTTTCATATTTATTACACTATAAATTTGTAACAGCTGTTTCGGTATTTTGTACATTCTTCAGACATGATTACAAATGAATAATAAATGTTGTTATTGTATATAAACTCCAGTACATAACAACTGCAACTATGAAACTGAATGCAAATAAACATTTTTTTAAATAAACAATCTCTATTATAAATTTAAAAGTGGTAATTCATTTAAATCTAGTTGTGAATTTAACAGCCTATCGCTATTCTTCAATGTATTTATCTCTACAATTTCTAAAAGATCTAATTTTTCCCCTTTGTCACAAACATGTAAAACTTTAAAATTCGAATCAAAACAATGATCATACTGGAGTATTTAATTTAGTTATTTAAGTGTACTGTACATCTATTTCTTGAAAATATTTGAAACAGTTAAATCCTTCGGGAAATATTTAATTCGAATGTCTTGTATTCACATTGATTTATTTTTAAATAGATGGTAACTAACCTATTACTTAAAATGCGTTGAAATTTAACTAAAACCAATCACATTTAAGATTCCAGACACATGACGTTTGATATAAATATGATGAAAGCGGTTAGTCTTTAGCAGTTGCTACTTTTATGTTTGACAGTAAGCACATCTTCACGACTCTGATAGAAAATAATGGCGCCATGATTTTTTAAATGTAAAATATAATGTGAAAACAATAGGCCAAAAATATACTTACTTACTTACTCACTGGCACTATCGAACCCGTAGGTTCATGGCCGCGCGGACATAAGCTCTTCATACATCCTTATCCTGAGCCAATGCTTTCCAATCATTCCCTGTATAATCTACTTCCCTCAAATCATAGTTAATGTTGTTCTCCAACCTCATTCTTGGTCTACCAACTGGGCGTTTTCCTTCTGGCTTTCCTACAAGAAGTTTCCATGCACGTCTTTCATTCCCCATACGCGCAACATGTCCTGCCCATCGCAGTCTACGAGACTTAACTGTTCTTATTATATCTGGCTTCCTATAAAGACCATGTAGTTCATTGTTATGTAGTCTTCTCCATTCACCTGTCTGTTCATATCTCTTTGGTCCAAAAATTTTCCTAAGAACTTTATTCTCAAATACTCGTAATCTCCTTTCCTCCCTTAAAGTAAGAGTCCATGTTTCGCACCCATATAATATAACTGGTAGAATAATAGTTTTATATATTTTCAGCTTAACGTTTTTTGAAAGGAGTTGGGACATCAAGAGTCTCTGCAATGCATAATAGCATGCATTTCCAGAATTGAGCCTATGTTTAATTTCTTTGTGCATCTCATTCCTATTTGTGATTATTGTTCCTAGGTATTTGAATTCAGCCACTTCCTCAAAATTTCCCGCATTTGTCCTTAGCTGTCCATTTCCATTATATAATGTATTTCTACGTGGGACCATATATTTAGTTTTACTGATATTTACTTCCAGTCCTAATTTCTTAGTGTTACTCAATAGTGTGTGCGTGTTGGCCTTTAGTATCTCCTCGCTATCGGCCAGTAGTACTACATCATCAGCATAAACTAACAGCTTATTAATACCATTCAGTTGTAAACCTTCCTCATTCTCTAAAGATTTAATGGCATGCTCTAGTACAAAATTAAATAGTAGAGGAGATAGTGCATCTCCTTGCTTCAACCCATTCTGGATTTCAAAAGTGTCTGAAAACTGTTTGCCTACACGCACCCTACTCTTTGAGCCATTTAGACACATTCGTATAAGTCTAACTAACTTTTTAGGAATTCCGAACTCCAGCAGGATACTACATAACTTCTCCCTCTTAATTGAATCATATGATTTTTTGAAGTCTACATATAGTTGATGTACAGTACCAATATATTCCCATTTCTTTTCTAAAATCTGTCTTATACTAAAAATCTGATCTGTTGTAGACCTGTTTCTTCTAAATGCACATTGATGATCTTCTAGTATGTCATCAATATAGGGAGTAAGTCTGCTTACTAATATATTTGTTAGAATTTTGTACGAAGTTGAAAGTAATGAGATGCCCCTGTAGTTGTTGCAATCAGTTTTATCTCCTTTCTTATAAATTGGTAAGATAATTGATTCCTTCCATTCATCTGGAAGAGCTTCTTTTTCCCAAATCATACTAAGCAACCAGCGTATCTTGTCCATCAATTTTTCTCCCCTTGATTTTATCAGTTCTGCCGGGATCTCATCTGAACCTGATGCTTTATACATCTTCAATTTTTCAATTGCCATTTCAACCTCTAATGCACTTGGCTCTGTGACTAGCATTTTTGCTGTCTGTAACTTATCCTCCTCAATGTCTTGTTCTGTATGTACATTTAATAGCTGATTAAAGTAACTTTTTCCATCTATTTAATATACTCTTAGAATCTGCAATCATATCCCCATTTTCATTCCGAATTATGTTTGTTCTAGCCTGAAACCCTTTCTTCTCTATACTAATTCCCTGATATAATTCTCTAATGTTCCTATTTTTTGCGTTCATTTCAAGATCATTAATCGTCTCTCTGAAATATTCCCTCTTTTTACTCTTTAGTAACTTGGTGGTTTCCCGTCTAACACTACCCAATTGCTCTAAATTTACCTCATTTGGCTCGTGTAACCATTTAATTTTTGCTAGCTTTCTTTTCTTTACAATGTCGGCACATTCCTCATCAAACTATTTGTTGTTTTGCCTCTTTTTTAAACAACCAATGCTTTCTGATGCTGACAATTTAATAGTATCTCTTATAGCCTCCCATTCTTTATTTATATCAGTTTCTTCTTCGTTTGCCACATTGTCATCTGAAGATTCCAGTACTTCAAATCTATTAGCAATTTTGATTTGGTATTCTTGCCGCATTTCATCATTTTTTAAGTTTTTTAATTCATATTGTACAGAATCATCTTTAGCGTTTGTTCCTCTCATAAGCGATAGCCGTTGTCTGATTTTCACTCTGACCAGAAGATGATCCGAATTGCAATCTGTTCCTCTAACTGACCTAACATCACTGATGCTACTGTGCCAGCGTTTATCCACTAATACATGATCTCTCTGGTTCCGAATTTCTCCATCTGGAGACGTCCAAGTGTATCCTTATGCTGAAATGTTGTGCTCTTAACAATGAGATTCTTTGATGTGGCAAATGTGACTAATCTAACCCCGTTGTCATTACTATCTTCATGAAGACTGAATTTGCCTATTGTTGGTTTAAATATATCTTCCCGCCCCACTTTTGCATTAAAATCTCCTAAGACAATTTTCATATGATATCGTGAAAGGTTATCAAATAAGCAATCTAATTCTTCATAGAACTCATCCTTGATCTCGTCATCTTTATCTTCTGTGGGAGCATGTACATTTACAATTATAAAATCACGTCGTTTACCCTTTAGAATTATGTATGATATCCTATCACTAACAAACTTAATATCTTGGATAGCGGATTGTATCCTCCTTCTGACTAAAAAATCTGTTCCAAATGCAGGTCTTTCTGCACCCCCATAGTATAATGCAAAGCTTCCTGATTCCTGACTACCTACTCCTGGCCACCTAACTTCCTGTAAAGCGACTATATCCAAGGGCGATTTATCTAGTTCCCGCCTCCTCAAACTCATTGAACTAAATCAATCCCAATATATGGGACAGCGGATAACAGGCCAAAAATATATCGGTGTTTATTTTTTAAATAGTTTAATGAAAAGAAGAATATTTTAACTTGAAGTTACAATTAAATATACATTTGTGATCAACCATTATTATTATTATTATTATTATTATTGTTATTATTATTATATTATTATTATTATTATTATTATTATTATTATTATTGTTATCATTATTTTATTATCATCATCATCATCATATATCACAGAAGTGAAATATCGACAAACTTGTATAGGCCTAACACGGCTTTCCGCAGTAGGAAATTTCTTGTTTGCGTTCCAGTGAAACCCTGTAACTTTGAATATTGTGGAAATAGTATTTTTACATATTTACAAGTGCTGTGAGTCTTAATGTCAGTCTGAATCAGAAGGAGAATGGCAATTACGTCACGACCATGATATCTGCAGTTAACATAGCCAATGTAACAATTAATTTCAGTGCTGAAAACAGGTGAATTAATAGGTTATTCTGTGCCACCTATGAATATTCAATCGGAGAATGAGTAACTTCTAGCGTTAAGTTGGCCAATATGATAACACATGTTCCCGCTAGTGACAATTGCCAATATGTTTAATACATGTAAGGGAATTCTATTCCAGTAGTCCACCAATAATAGTAGGCAAGTTAGTCAGAAAATGGGCAAGTTATGGTTAGAAAATGGGCGACTTAGACCAAAATATTAATTTAGGGTTTACTTGTTTGTTAGCAGGTTATTGTGACAAATTGGCTAACACATATTTTAATTTACAAATATGGCGATTTTAGGTAACTTTGAGCTCAATTTCTCAGTTAATATTAAGGCATTTCTCACATTTTTGGGAAAAATCAATATATACTATTTGTCTCAGGTAATTATTCACATACTGCAAGAATAAATTGTGTGGTTTCCGGTATTTTGTTTAAATTTATGTAGGTGCCATAGAATCCCTTATGTACCACACACACAATTTACAGTTGTCAGAGTAAGCATGTACACAGAGCTATAGGCATCACTAGCTTGCCTTCTTGACATTGCCTGAGCCAGTCGCTCGGACTTAGTAAACAAACTTCAGATCTCGTTACTATTTTCCTGCACTCTGCTAATCATCATCGTCTTGTAATAAGTTATAAAGTAACCGAATGTTGCTTAAACTATAGCGCATAGGCCTACGTAAGATGGCTCACTTGATAGGTAGGGTAACTGATTTACAAAATGTATTGAATCTTAAAAGACTTAGGCAATTTAGTTCTAAAATTATCAATCCCAATTCTTGCTGATTATCTCCCTGAGAAAGAGCTAACTATGCTCGAGCATGTTCTGCCGAGGCGAATAACCGTTCATCGAACTCAGGAGCGAGATCATTGTTCACAAATTGGTCCTCCAACTGAAGGAGATCATCATCACGATTACAAATCCTGGATCATATGAATACATTTTTTGACTACACAAGGATATTGAGATCCTCCCCAGATGAATGTTAGTCCCAATATCAGGGCTACTTCCGAGACAACACAAACAGTTTGATAATTGTTAACTTTTTTCAGGAATAACTCTTCTACTGCAACTATTAGAAAGAGAGAGAGAGAGAGAGAGAGAGAGAGAGAGAGAGAGAGAGAGAGAGAGAGAGAGAGATTTTATGTCTATATTTTTAAATATCAAGATATTAAACAAACTTAAAGGCAGATAACTTAATTATGAAATTACAAACATATTAGTTTTTTTGAAAAGTTAAATTAGTGGAAGTAGTATACCGGTATTGTGTTTTTATTTAATATATTGCACGCGTATTGTTATTCTTCTGAATACTACATTTCCACGACCTCATTTTCCTTACGATATTCTCTTGTACCGTCCCGCGCCGTAGCCGAGTGGTTAAGGCAGGAAGCCTTGGCGCAGAGCTACGGGACTTGCGCTGGTTCGAGTCTCCATGGGGGAAGAAATTTTCTCATGGTATTTGGGCCAGTATGGGACCGGTGCCCACCCAGCATCGTGATGCATTTGGGTAGCTATAATAAGTAGCGGCTCTAGGTTGAGAAAACCAGCTATAACGGCTGGGGGACTCGACATGCTGACCACATGTCACCCCTACACTGACTGATTATCATCTACCTCTGTGATTGACACATGTGGATGTGAGGCCAGCAACCGGCTGGTAGGCTAAGGGTCTTATAGGCCTGTCGCGCCAGGAGTTCTTCATTCTCTTGTACCGTATATGCATTAGGCTTACTATGGATTTTAAATTTAATTTAATTGTTGAGTAGTTATGGTGTCTTTTTTATTTTGGCATTTTCGAAACACCCTGGAAGTGGTTTAACCATATTTGCTAACATATTTGCAGAGAATATTTTTTGTAAACATTCATAATGAAGTTTTATTTCCCGTCGTAGTCCCTGATTCGACGCGGGGACGAGAGAAAAAGGCTGGGTTGGGATTAACTTATGAGGGTGGGTTCGGGTGCTTGTTTGCTATATGGTGGTGTAGGGAGCGCGCATGTGACTCTGAGGGAAGAAGAGGGGAAGAGTTGAATTGTTACTAAAGAATAGGGGAGATACTACTGAACGGGACTCCACTATTCCGTATAGGGCTGCTACGTTCGTTCCTTGTTTCCTTCCATTCCTTTTTACTCTTCTTCATCCCCGCTATCCGTGTATATATAGGCTATACAAACGGGAGTTGTAACTGCGAGTTTCATCGAACCAACCAGTCAGTTTGATTCGAGACGTCGCAGCGTACGGACGTGCCGCGCCTAACTCGCTCGTTTTGCGTACTGTTAGTTTGCGAGAAACAAAACACTATATCTCTCGATTCTCTCTTCATTATGCCATAAAACAAGCAAGTATTTTATATTATACCGTAACAAGACACTTGAGCTTTAAAGCTTGAATATACAAAACGGTGCGATTGTGACAAATGAAGAAAATGTGTAGTGAATGAAGATATTGTGTCATGTGAATATTTAAGTTGCGGTGTTGATTCGTAGTGTTTTTACGCGGGATACCGGTATAAACTAAGGTATTGGGAACTAAGTGTTTTTATCATAGTGAACATATCTCTACTATATGCATTATAATAGCAAATACATTGTTTCTACGACGAAACTTTGACTTCAGATTTTCCTAATGAATGCAAAGTTTGCTCAAGTTTGCTTACAGATGAGAGGGCATGGTGTCATTTTACAAGATTCTGTGATCTATCACTTGTAATTGGCATGATTCTCAAGTCAAATCAAAGTTACAAGTTTGTGGTAAATTTACATTCTATTAGATCCAAAAAGAGGAACCCAGACTCGCATGATATTGAAGAAATTTAAAATTCTAGTTCGAAGTTGATTGAGGTTCTTGTAAAATTCATCGCAGTAATTTTAAAGAAAAAGAAAGTTTATGCGCAGTGTGACAGATGAATTATTAAATTTCTGTTCGTGGAAAGTTTAATAAAACTCCAGGAAAGCGAATTTTTATAAATTTTAGTTACTAGTTGTCTATGAAATTGTTGAATAGGATATTTAGAGTATTTAATATTGTCGTTTTAAGTGTCCATGTCAGAGGTTAAACACAGTTACAGAGATCAAGTGCTGATACATATAACTGACTCTTGTTAATGTGAACTGTCATATTTTTAGACATTTCTGCTTCATTGAGTGGAATTATTCTTGTGCGCTATATTTTTTACCGTGAGATAACCAAATAGCACCAAATTTGTGAACAGTGGCTCAATGTATTGTTTATATATTCCCCAATTTAATTAAATCAGCAGCTTCGAGAAAGTGTTAGTGATGCAATTTAGATTTTTATATTAATTCTAAGAATAATATTCTACAAACATTTGAGAAACAGGGTAAAACAAACTTGAATTTTTAAAATACAGATCTATATTTAAATATTTATATGCACTTTATAAAGTCAAAGAATTATTTTTCATAAAAATAGCGAACTGTTTACATAATATTAACAGTTAAATTATCCATTGTTATCAATTGTATAAAATTATAAACTTAGCAATGTTCTATTTATTTAATATTTTAAATTGAGTAATTACTTTAAAGGCGATAACTTATGAATTGTATGAAGTGAATATTATTAAATATCCCGTATAGAAGTTTCATTCGATTTATTAACCTTACTTTTTGAAACTAGTATTTATTTCATGCTACATTTACTGCTGAATAAAAATGACAACAGCTCTTGCTTTTATGTAATACTCAGCAAATAAAATGACAATACCCCATTTATAACGATACAAAACGAGTCGTGAATTAAAATAGTTGAAAAAAAAACAACGGTGAACCCGAGAGTCGAGAGTAAATACAGAATAATAAAAAAGTTAAAACTGTAATTATTATTTGATGGAACAATAAAAGCCTTGCTTGCATTTTTATACTAGTCCCTATCATAAAAATTAAATCAAATTTATATTTGTATAACAGTGCCAGGTTAATAGCGAACTTAAAGCAAAATCAGTTGAATACAGTTGGTTTGTTATTAAATTTCGTTGTTGAATTGAAACTAATTGTGCAATATTGAAGACAAAAATAATAAACTCGTGTGTTTGTCGGAAGGGAAAACATAAATTAAATAAGTACATTAGTAGTGTGTTGATGTAGAAGAGACTGTATTGATTGTTTATGTGAACCTAGTATAGTAAAATAAACTAATCGCTCGCTGAGGTCGTACGATATCGAGAAGTGTTGTTGAGTGAGTGTGATGTAACACAAGCCTGACCGTGGTGCATGGTATGAAGTCATGAAACGGGACTCATTCCCACCAACCAGCGCATCGCTATGGATATTGTTGTCTCTCTTAGTGTCTCCGTTCATCACCAACCCATGTAAGTAAATAGCATGTTATTTTGTTGTTTACATTACTACGTCCAAACTAGTGTCTGTGCGTACATTCAAATAACGTATAAAGACGTTTTACTTTAGTAGTGAGTACTGGAGTTACGTATATTCCTGGGACTCTTTGACCATTTTAATTAAAATTCACGATTTTTATTTTATTTGAAGTAAACTATAATTTTAGTAGCTTTAAAAGGTTGTTATATTATTATATATAATATATTGGATCCTCGGTCATTAACCAGGAAACGTTACTGAATATTAATTTTATCTTGTTCACTTAAATAAAAGTTAACTATATACGGAGATTGTAGTACGGATTGGCACTTACATAAATAAACAAACAGCAAAAAAAAAAGGACGCTGTTATAAGACATGCTTTAACATTGATATCAGAGTGATAACTAACTAACTAACTCAGTTGCACTATCGAATCCATAGGTTCATGGCCGCGCGGACATAAGCTCTTCATACATCCCTATCCTGAGCTAATGTTTTCCAATCACTCCCTGTATAATATACTTCCCTCATATCATAGTTAATGTTATTCTCCCACCTCATTCTTGGTCTACTAACTGGGCGTTCTCCACCTGGTTTTCCTACTAGAAGCTTCCATGCACGACTTTCATTACCCATTCGTGCCACATGTCCTACCCATTGCAGTCTACGAGACTTAACTGTTATTATTATTCCTGGCTTCCTATAAAGACAATGTAGTTCACTGTTATGTAGTTTTCTCCATTCACCTGTCTGTTCATCTCTCTTTGGCCCAAAACGTTTCCTAAGAATTTTATTCTCAAATACTCGTAATCTCCTTTCCTCCCTTGAAGTAAGAATCCATGTTTCGCTTCTATTTAATATAACTGGTAGAATGATAGTTTTATATATTTTCAGTTTAACGTTTTTTGAAAGGAGTTGGGGCATCAAGAACCTCCGTAATGCATAATACGAGTAGCACGCATTTCCAGAATTGAGCCTATGTTTAATTTCTTTGTGCATCTCATTCCTATTTGTGATTATTGTTCCTAGGCATTTGAATTCAGCCACTTCCTCAAAATTTCCCTCATTTGTCATTAGCTGTCCATTTCTATTATATAATGTATTTCTATGTGTGAACATATTTAGTTTTATTGAGTGATAAACCATCTAATTAATTGCATAAGTAATAAAGGCAAAATTAACATTACAAAAACTAATTGGAATATCATATAACTGTTAAAAGTTTTTTTAAGTTATGATATTCCAATTAGTTTTTTGTACTGTTAATTTTGTCTTTATCAATTATGTAATTAGTCATGCATTTATCACTTTGATATAGCTCGTTTTATAACAGAATAATTACTGTTTGTAATGTAATTACCAATCTGAGGATTGTAGAAACGTACTGAGTTGTGACCACAAGAAAGTACGAAAAATAACGAAGCAAATTATTCAGAAGTAAAGGCAGAAAAAACCTAAAATACGTAATATGAACATTATGGTTCTAGGTTATGAATTATGTTTAGAACAGGATTGTTAAATTTGGTGACTGTTGGCTCATATCTACCTGTTTTTCTGGTTCAGATGCCATCTGTGTCGTCTTGAAAATTCCATCAGGGTAGAGGATCTAGAAGTAACATACGTAATCAAACATAATTAAAGCAAATCTGACGATATAACCTAAGGTAATAAGTCATATAAACGATATAATAGTCTGAATGTTAATTGCTGAAATAACGTGCTCCAAAAATCACAAGATAGAACGTAATACCAAACTATGTAGTGTCAATACAAAAAGAAAAAAAGAAAAGAAAACACGTTGAAAGCATGATATGTAATATATTGTGATGAAAGAAAGACGATAAGAATTGAAATAGTTCGTAATATGTGGTCAGTTGTAACATGCATATTATGTATATACTCTTTTACGCTACAATATCCATTTATGTAGATGATTTGGTGAACAATAATTTTATTGACTATTTAACTCATGCCCCAAATGGGAGTCAATGACCAATCACGTTTCAATGATTTCTGTTTTACAACCAATCACAGTCGCGTTTCACCAAATATGTATCAATATTAAATTTACCATATTAAAGAAGGCTCCTCCTTTTTAATATTCTGAACAGGTCTGACCATTATTTTGCAATGACTGACTCTGTAAGAAATACGGCTACCAGATTGTACATATAGTGCATGGATGTCAACACATAGCGCTTGCAGGAGTTAATATAAAAACATTTGTAGCAAATGATTATACCACCAAAAAAAGAAACCACTGTTTGCACTTTCATAAATGTATTTTTTCTCAGGTAATAATCCAGAAAAATATAATTGTCATATTTAATCATACGACATCAGAAATGAATTAATATACAATTTGATGTATTTCATTTTTTCTCCACTAGAGAGCATTCTTACAATATTGCGTTCCTTTGGCAATAAATAGTATGATCTGGTTGCAGTGATAAACAAAAGATGCAGATGAAGCGTACCAATCGTTTCTCATTTGTTTTCAAACATCGCCGTTTACATTAAATACCGTATATAAGTATTTTAAAATAACTATAGTTAAATAATGATTTGTGAGTAAAGAGCTTAATTTTATTCGTTAAATAGTCCTAACAAATGCCACTCTTGATTTCCAAATTCTCTAGATAATTTGGAAATCACTCGTGGCATTACTTATGAACAATCAGAGCAACTGTTGCTTTTTAAGTTGACTAGAATATTAAAATTGTAACCTAACTAATATCATAGTAAAGTAATATATAGGGTGTTGCAAAAAAAACGCCGTTAATGGAGGTGAGGTAGTATATTGAGATATGTTGATAATTTTTAATAATACACCTATGTCCGGAAATAATGGGTTTTCACACTATGAGTAGCTAACTCCTCAAGAGTTCTGTTAGTTTGATTTCAAGACTCAATACATGACAATACTGTCACAGTTACATCAAGGTTTCATATCCACCTCCCATCTCATTGAAGAGCGTACATCGGCGGTGTAGTGATTGGCACACACGTTCAAATACGCCTGGCCTCGTTTGGATTATTCCTGCAGCAGCGTGGATTCGGGCTATACGATCCATACATGACTCTACTGGAGTCTGATGAACAGACTGTTTCATGTCGCCCCACAAAAAGTAGTCAAGAGGGTTAAGATCAGGTGATCTCGGAGGCCTGGGACTGGTCTCCCTCGACCTGGATACGTGGTATCCAAATGGATCCTCACATTGGCATAGAAATGAGCTGGAGCTCCGTCGTGTTGCAGCCACATTCCTTTGCGAAGACACGTATCACAGGTTCCGAATCTGTAAGGTGTTGTCGAATAATGTCTTCAAATCCTTCGAACTAACAGTGATCTTGAGACATAATTAACTAGTCATAGTGTCAAAACGCATCGTTTCCGGACATTGGTATCTTATTAAAAAATGATTAATATATCTCAATATACTACCTCACCTCCGTTGTCGGTGTTTTTTGCAACACCCTGTATATAAGGTTAGAACGAGTTTTTATTATGTTTTTTTTTTAGTTTGTTATGTGTAAATGTGAAGTGAAACTTAAATATTATTTTCTTTAATTCGGAAGGAAAACAGTTTATTTTTTTACATCTGACATAGTATGCAGTACATGCTAAAATGACGGTTAGTTTCGAGTTTAGAAAGCATGAGCGAAGAGGCGGCGGGGAAAACTCTACCCCCTAAATTCCATTTCAAGTGTTCAACAAACCCCATAACATATGTATAAATACTAGGTGAAGCTAACATACATAGTGCATGGTAGTCATCTTGAAAATAGTAATAGTAGAAGGATTTGTTAATAACACAATAGTTTTCGGGATCATTCAGTGAACATGAGGCCTGCCACATGCTTCTAATAGACGATACCATATTTTTGCAGGTGTTGGATTTGTTTTGTTCCTTCCATTTATCAGTTACAAACTCGTTTCAGCTGTTCTTTTGATGTTACTTCCTTTATTCTAATGCTTCCTTCTGTAATAGCCTACCGATGCTCGATAGATTTCAAGTCGGCTGATTGTGGAGGTGTTAAAATCAATTTTGAGATGCCGCACATCATGTTAATTTCAGTCGCTATCCTAAAAAAATTGTAACCAGTTTACATTCCAATTTCCTCGCACTTTTTTTTAGATTCTCTTTTTCAGAATAACAAAGTAAACCATTTTATCCATTATTCCATGAATGAAATTGAAATGATTCACTTCTTTGGACGTCATGAAAGCACCGGTATTCCCACCTCCACGTTTAACAGAGTGGATTCTCATCAGAAAAATTTGCTTTTGTCAATACTCTGTGGATTCCACCGAACTCGAAGAGGATTCGTCAGACCATTCCACGTTGTCCCAAAATTCCTTCTCTTAACATTATACATTTTAGCAAAGTCAGTTCTTTTACGATCTTCTACTTGGTACTCTGCTATAGTATCCATGTCTCCACAAGTTGCGGCAAATTGGGTTGAACCCGAAACGACGAATAGTTACTAAAGCAGAGGTTTACTATTAGTCCAAAAGCTGACGACACGTTTTAGAGAAGATGTTTTGCCCACGTTGAAATAATAAAAAAAACAGTGCTATTACGATGGGTGCATCTGGATTGGTGAGTCAGGTAGAGGTCTTGCGGTTATTTCGCTATTGCGCAACCTATTACATTTGCAAAAAAATAAACCCAACAAATATCTTTTGGGTAATTTGAATTTTTTTATTTGTTATTTTAGTAGCTATATAATCCAGAAAAAATACTCCCAGACTATTTTTTAGTTTTAAAGTATGACATGACCCCTCCGAATTTATTTAATTAATATGTCCAAAAAATATACTTTGGGCATTCAAAAACTTTATGGCATATTTAATAACCATTTTTAAAAATATATATTAATCGC
This sequence comes from Diploptera punctata, assembly GCA_030220185.1. NCBI lineage: Eukaryota > Metazoa > Arthropoda > Insecta > Blattodea > Blaberidae > Diploptera > Diploptera punctata. Next base: position 299,663 of record JASPKZ010006078.1, read on the forward strand.
CAGACGATTTGAACGGTTTTTAACAACCCACTGACGTCTGCCGGCTGCTGGCGGGGCACTTGCTTCCTCGGGCTGTGATTAGTCGCTCTAAGACCACGTGACCACTCTTTACCGCGTAACTCGAACTCAGCATACAGAACAGAGTATTTTGGAGTAGTTAACTTTTCAATAAAAAATAACTAGTATTTTATTAACTCTTTTTTTTTTTCCTCTGATAACGTTTTATTAAATTTCTTGCGAAAGATTAACTTGCCCAACGAAGCATTATCTTACGTGTCTATGGTACGACCTTAAATAATTTCTACACTACATTTTTATTAAAATAATATATATACTACAGTCCGTAGTGTAGTGGTTAAGGCACTGAGCTACAAGCCGGAGGGTCGAGGGTTCAAGTCCCGTTGGGGTCAGGATTTTTAAACTGGCCCAAACCCTCTGGCGGCACTATGGCCCTGGGGTCGATTTAGCCTCTAACGGAAATGAGTACCAGACGCTTGTTCTGGGGGTAAAGGCGGCTGTCACGCAGGGCTGACAACCCGGCTGACATAAAGTGCCGATTGTCTAGAAAAAGTGGGAGCCTTAACCTCCTACTACCCCAAGGGCCTCCGGGCCTGTTGTGGGATCACTTAAAAAAATATATATTACAGTTTACGAAACTATTAATTTTCCCATCGTTTTTAATAAATTTATAAAGGTGATGCATTTATGTTATTCTTCCTCTTCACTGCTTTCCAACGATTCATCCTCTGATAGTTCGTCTTCACTATCTGACAGATCGTCTTCACAGTCCGGTAAGTCATATTCAACGTCTTGGGTTGCTTCATTGTCCTCGGTTATGAAAAATTAACTACTCCAAAATACTCTGTTGTGTATGCTGAGTTCGAGTTACGCGGTAAACAGTGGTCACGTGGTCTTACACCGACTAATCACAGCCCGAGGAGCCAGGGGCCCCGCGAGCAGCCAGCAGATGTCAGGGGGTTGTTAAAAACCGTTCAATTTGTCTGGCGATCAACACGTATTTTTAAAATTGATTATTAAATATGCCAAAACAAATTTAGAATGCCCAAAGTATATTTGTTGGGTGTATTAATTAAATAAATTCGGAGGGGTCAGATCATACTTTAAAACTCAAAAAATAATCTGGGAGTATTATTTCTGGATTATAAAGCTACTAAAATAACAAATAAAAAAATTCAAATTGCCCAAAATATACTTTTTGGATTTATTTTTTTGCAAATATAATAGGCTGCCTTGTCACACAGCGGGCCCGGGTTCGATCCCCTCTCGGCACAAGTTTCCTGGGGAGGTTGTTATCGGGGTTTTTCCTCGCCTGTAAGACAAATGTCAGGATACTTTAAGGCTCAAACGGTCCCCGAACATCATCTGGCCATCATTATCATCAATATTATAATCACCTCATTAGATTAAGTTTATGTTTAAGGCCTCTCCTGGCGCATCATTACCCATCGTCATCACCCATCATATCATTGGGGCAGCGTAACTCCGCCTTCCAGGCGCCCCAACCTCAGAAGTTGGGTTACAATACGCCAATATCAGGAGAGAATACCAGAAATGTCAAATGACAAACAGGTGGCATTGGGGAAAAAACAAAAACATAAATAAATAGGCTGCGCAGTAGAGAAATAACCGCAAGACTCACCATTCCAGATGCACCCATCGTAATAGCACTGTTTTTTGTATTATTATTTCAACGTGGGCAAAATACCTTATCTAAAATGTGTCGTCAGCTCTTGACCATAACGAGATGCTCAAGTTACAACACTCCCGTCCGAAGGGAGTGTTCTAAGAGCAGTGACTTATTAAACCTAATTTTGTAACATGATTTCTACAATATATTATCTACGTTCAGATTATTTCAGTGTATATTCTATATTTAGTATGTTTCATCATCATCTTCATGGTAGGCCGTCGGACTGTTCCGCTCTCAGAATGCATCTTCCCACCGTCATTTAGTATATTTAATGGCATTTATTTATTGCGGAAACGATATGTTTAGAGAAAGAGTAATGTGGCCTTTTCAGGAAAAAAAATACGATATATCAACAGACATTGTTGTTATAAGTTATTTTATTTCAAATGTCCCAGGTTGTTTTTTTGACATTCTTGGTGCTCTCTCCTGGCATGGCGTACTTGTAACCCACTTCTGAGGTTGGGGAGCCTGGAAGGCGGGGTTACATTGCTCCGATATGATGGGTGATGATGATAGTGGTGCACCAGGAGAGTCCCTAATCCTAAGCTTAATCTAATATGAATGTGAATGATGATGATGATTGCGATGGCCATATTATTTCGGGGACCGTTTGGGTCTTAAAGTTTTCCTGACATTTGTCTTACAGGTGAGGAAAAACCCCGATAAAAATCCCACCTAGAAAAACTATCCCGACTGGGGATCGAACCCGGACCCGCTGCATGACAAGCAGCACGCTACCTCGAGACTACAGCGGTGGACAGAGTGAAATATAATATGTACCAGATAGAAAAATGGGGAATATTACTATTAATGACATATGATAAATTTAGCTCTAAAAAAAAAGAATTATTTAACAATAAGTAATTGTATAAACATGACTTAAAAGTACCAAGTATGCAATTATCTTGAAGGAGGCAAGGAATTCCAGGAGCGGATAGAGACTACTGTGAAAGAAATAGAATAAGAGGAAGTTCTGTGGAGAGGGATTGATAGCAGGCTGTTACATTGTGGCCTAGTGTCAATTTTAAGACCATTTAAGCAGCACTTTAAACCATATCGCTTGATAGGACGGAGAGTCCTAAATATCTTTAACATGAAAAGGGAAATTCTGCAGTGTAAATGTAAATTGACGCGAGCGTAACTGATGTATACCTTATGTAGGGTAAACTGACAGCCTAGTGCAACTGATGAATTCGAAGCAGGTATAATGATTCCCGACAATTTGTATGGTCACAAATTTATTTCCTAGTGGGATTTTGTACTAGTAGTCTTATTTTTGGAATTATTTCTGTTTGTTTCCGGTATTCAAGACAAAAATATTTTCATGAATATTGTCATGAGTAATTTCCAATTTATCTAGATGATTTGAAAATCAAGAATGGCATTTGTTAGGACTATTTAACGAATACGATTAACCTGTTTACTCACAAATCATTATTTAAATATAGTTATTTTAAAATATTTATACATTTAATGTAAATAGAGATGTTTAAAAACAAATGAGAAATGTTTGGTTAGTTTCATTTGATCATCCACTACAACTAGATTATATTATTTTGCCAAATAGGATCGCAATATTGTAAGAATGCACCCTAGTGGAGAAAAAATGAAACGCATCAAACTGTTTATCATAATCAACTTGATAGGTTAGCGATTGCGTGCATATTAAAACAATGGTGAAAAAATGTCGCATTTTCGTCGTTTTTAATTATTACTAGCTAATACCCGGCGTGCTCTGCTACACCTAAATAAATTATAATGCGTTTTTGCATTTAGTTAAATAAATAAAGAGGAAAAGACAAAATTCTTTATTTTGAGTTATCCATAAAATAATACCCGCCGTGCGCTGCTATGCTTGCCCGGGAATCTACTTATACCGATCTTCTTGGCATCATTGAAAGACAAAAATGGTTATTGTGAGTTATCATTAAAAGATGAACATATGCTGTCGCGGACTTTTCTGTAGAGCGTTTTGGGATATTCAATTCTGACTACAACAATTTTGTGTATTTGTTACGGTTTAGACAGCGTAAGCGTTTTAAGGGTAAAAAAGGGACTTTTTCACGTTTTTCACTACAAAGGGTGTTTTTAAGGGTGTAGGAGTTGAGTATCTAAGCCCTTTTATAGCCAATGTTCATCCCGGGAATCTCCTGAACATTTTGCAAAAACCCCCATCACAATCGGATTAATGGTTTGGCCGCGCATAAAGTACGAACAAACAAACAAACATTCATTTTTATATATTAGATTACCATTGCGGAGAATACAACCTTTATACATGAGTGAATGAATAGATTTCAATCTGATGGTCTATGTTCTCGACGCAGTTCTCCGAATAAGGCATCAATGTTATGACAGCAAACCATTGAACCATGAACCACAAAAACATTGTTCTGAGTTGTATTTCCTAACGCAGAAATGGCAAACTGTGACATCATCCTTTAACATATTCCTTTCTATCAGTCTGGAAGCAAGTAATTCTACTAAACATAACGCATTCTATACGTTTGTAAGAAGCTTACATTCTGAATCATTTTCACATGGATGACGTTCTGTAATCTCCTCTATTTATCTAAAAAAATGTGTTTCTGCTGGGGGAAAAACTAATTACATATTTAAAATCAGCTCATCGATTTTAGTAAATTTCACCAATTTTTGTATCTGATGATTTTTTTGTTCTTGACAAGTGTTATTTTTGACAAAAAGTGTGAACCGGATTATACCTAACACAGGACTCATTCTTTTCATAATTACGAACGCTATAACATATTATTTTTTAATTAATTTTTATTCATGTATATATATATATATATATATATATACGTTTTGGCATATTTTATATATTTTGTTTAACCCGCATCGATTTTCCCCAAAACATATGCATTGAACTGATACGATTTTCTGTTAACCCTTGATTGTATATGTATGAAAATGAAAACAACATCGATAAAGAAATAATGGGTGAACTAAACAAAATGCACCATAAAATACAATTTACCAAAGAATCAGAAGAAAACTAGCTGGATCTAACAATCACTAACATTTTTAACAACAATAATTTAGACATAAGCATTTATAGAAAAACAACCACAAATACCATAGCAATATACAACAAATCAAGACATTCATATCAACACAAAATGAGTACCTTCATAAGCTTATTAAATAGAATGATAAAACTTCCCATATATAAAAAAATACAACAAAGAAAAGAACTACATAAAACACTTAGCTAAAAAACGGATACAATTCATAAGTAATCAACAAATTAGTTAAAAAACAAAGAAGAAAAATCAATTCAAGATAATTAACAAAACTTGAAAAGCAAGATAAATAAAAACAAAAACAAAAAAAAAGATCACATTTACTTACACAGGTAATGAAAGAAGAAAAGTGGCAAAATCTATCAAGAAATTTGACAAAAACACGAAAATAGCTTACAAAACTAGAAATAAATTAAATAACCTAATACCTACAAAATAGAAGAAAATAATAAACATGAAAATAAAGGTGTATATAAACTCAAATGTAACGACTGTGACAATTTTTATATAGGTAGAACATCAAGAAGTTTTAAAATAAGTTTTAATTAACATTTCTCGACTTTATTAAAAGAGAAGGAAAATCGTTTTGCTGAACGCATTTCAGAAACCAGTCATCAATTTAACAGAATAGATAAAACATTGTCAGTAATCCACAAAGAAAACAGTAGACAAAAAATTAATATCCAAAAGAAATTGAAATTATCAAGGAAGTAGTGAATAAAATGTTGATAAATGAAAACATACCCAACAACCAAAGCCCTCTGCATAAAATATACAAATAATTTAAAACCATACCATAAGAATTCCAGAGGATGAAGCATTTCTTCGAAAAGCTTTTAATTTTAATAGTATGACAACGTTTGTACCAGAAGTTATTATAGTTGAGGACGACTGTTTTATAAGATCCAAAAATTGATATAATTAAAATAACCCTTAAATTGGCGTAACACTGACTGACTGGATAAGGCGAAGTCTAGCTTCACCCAGTGTGCTGCGTACGTTAGAACCCACTAGGGCTCTTTGGCAGCTAAGTTAATAGTGGCTATCATTACGGGGTTGTAGTTCACTTAACCCGAGCCTATTTGGCGACGCTAGCGTTTGTGTGCAAATGGTGATGAAATTTGGACAGAGATAGGGATGTGATGACCTGAAGCAGGACATCAGAAACCACATTGCTTTCAAGCCGAGAGTCGGAAATCCAGCACTGTGGAATGAGCCACGCTACTCCAGGTGAGAGCACATCGCCAAATCTCTGGCTGGATTTTTGGCGTAACACTAATTTCTCATGCCAATTATTAAAATGTTCCGGACCGCAGTGAAAACAATAACATGGAAAACTCTAAGTTGTTATTGTAAATTATTGCGTAATTTAACGAAAATTTAAGTAATTTCAACTCTTTTGTTTTTCTTTTCTTTTATAAACAATATTAAATAAATGAATCCAATATATCTTATAGGTTACATTGCCAATTTATGGGTTAATTATCGCGTTCAATAAGTGGCCAAGATTTTTATTAATATTCTAGTTACCTGGCCTACGTCATCTCATTTCATGTTAGGAAAAATAATTTGGTGGCATCCATAGATGTTGAGAGTATGTTATTGGGGGATCTAGTGCTGCGCCCGTGCTGGTTCACAACTCCCAGCCTGAGTAATAAAAAACGCAGAAGGGGCCAATGGGGAGTTTGTAGTCTTTCTCGCACCTAAGGGCCAATCCAAAAGTGGCGGTAAGAGGGAAGAACCTAGCGACTAGTATCTAGGCTAAAAGTGAATTGAAAGAACAACATTTACCATGATTTGAGAGAGGTAAATTATAAAGGGGATGATTGGTAAATATGGCTCAGGATACAGATGTTTGGAGAGCTTATGTTCATGCCACGAACCTATGAGTTTGATAGTGCCAATGAGTTAGTATCCTTTGTTAGATTTTGATCTGATAATGCCCCATTTAACATTTTTATTGCGGTTATTCTTTCATAATAATAATAATAATAATAATAATAATAATAATAATAATAATAATAATAATAATGATACTGATACTGATAATATTATAATGGTAATTATAATGATAATGATAGTAACAAGAATATTAATAATGATAATAAAAGTAATAATAATAGTAAAAATAGATAGATAGATCATCGGTTGATTGTCTTTGACATCGTCCGATTCCTAATAGCTAATTTTGTCGGTCCAACCAATCTCCTGGTTGTAGATGTTTCCCCTTCTATGTAAACATATTCCCTAACTCCAGGAGGTTTTAGGTCTTCCTCTGCTTCGTCTTCCCTCAGGTTTCCATTCCAAAACAGATTTTGGTAGTCTATCCTCTTCCATTCGCTGGACATGTCCGTACCATCTTAATTGCTGAGTTTTAATACAATCTAAAATAGTGTCTTCAATCTTCATTTTCTCCCTTATAACTGAGTTCCTAATTTTTTCTCTTCTTGAAATTCTTGCGGCCCTTCGTATAAAATCCATTTCCGTTGCCACAAGGTATTTATTTTTTGTTGTTGTTAATGGCCAAAGTTCTGCTCCATAAGTAATGATCCTTTTAACAATTGTATGATACATATTCATTTTATTTTGATTACTTATATTTTTATCCCACAATATTCCATCGAGGCAAGCAATTGCAAATTTTCCTTTATTATTTCTATTTCTTATTTCCTCTTCATAACTCCCATTTTTATTTATTTTAATTCCTAAATATGTGATCTCATTACAAGATTTTATTGATTATCCAGTGTCCAAAATTAAATTTTGTTCTGGTTCACCAATTGATAAATATTTTGTTTTTTTTCATGTTCAAATTTAATCCCAATTTTTGATATTCTTCTATTAATTTTCTAGTCATATATTCTAAATCTTCATATTCTTTATTGCAATTGATCATCTGCAAAATGTAAGTTGTATAAAGTTTTGTTGTTTGAAATAGGAATTCCCATGCTTGAACAATAGTAAAATAATAATAATAATAATAATAATAATAATAATAATAATAATAACAGAATGTGTGGCACTATAAGACGGACACTGAAAAATAAAACTTTGAGGAGCACACAACTAAAATTTTACAAAATTATGGCAGTGCCTGTCTTAACATATGCAAGTGAAAATTGGACTCTTAACCGTTCAGACAGAAGGAAAATAGAAACTGCAGAAATGAAGTTCCTACGTTCAGTAGCAGGTGTGACAATTTTGGACAAGAAAAGAAGTGAGGATATTAGGAATGACTTAAATATTTTCAATTTAACAAATAGAATTGACAACATGAGAAACAACTGGTATGAACATGTCAAGAGAATGCCTACAGATAGAATCCCTCAGCTGTTACTAAAGTACAAACCAATAGGACATAGAAATGTTGGACGCCCATTTACTAGATGGGAGGATTCATTAAATCCCACTTGATGTGAAAACAAGTCAAAAGGCCTAATTTCATGAAGCAGAATAATAATAATAATAATAATAATAATAATAATAATAATAAATAAAAATAATAATAAAAATAATAATAGTAACAATAATAAAAATAATAAAATAATAATAATAAAATAATAATAATAAAAATAATAATAATAAAGTAATAATAATAATAAAATAATAAAAAAATAATAATGATAATAAAAAATAATAATAAATAATAATGATAATAAAAATAATAATAATTATAATAAAGAAATAATAATAATAATAATAATAATAATTATAATAAAAATAACAATACAATAATAAAAACAAAAAAATATTAATCATAACAATAACAATACAATAACAATAACAATAACAATAACAATAACAATAACAATAACAATAACAATAACAATAACAATAACAATAACAATAATAATAATTATTATTATTATTATGTAATGATAATGTTACTTTTTTAAAAGTAAGAAATCTACTATAGAGAAATTTAGCAATACAATATCTTTCTAACGACTACGTTATTGAATGGTAAACGTTGGGATTACGGCGCAAAAAGTGGACATCCGAATTTAGAGATAATTTTGGTTTTAAAATCAAGCTTAGGACCACTAAACATGAAAATACAAAAAAAAAAAAAAAATGCGGACCATCCAGAAACAAAGTAAAATAGCATTTTACAAAATACACATTTCACAAGTTTACTGCATGAGACATCCCCTTTTCGATATAGATTTGGTATTAAAATGAAGCTTAGGATCACCAAAGATGGAAACACGAAGAAAATCTGCGGACCATCGCTATAGAAACTAGGTTAGAGTAATTGATTCTTATACGTAATTAGGTTAGGTTAACTTTTAGTTTCTTATATATATATATATATGTATATAGTATAATTTATTTACATACCTGTAATTTAATATTGTCTAAATGCCATTAAATGTATTACCTTCACAGGTTAGAGTAATTGAAATAAGTTAGGTTAAATTTTAGGTTATTATACATGTATTCTAATAAATTATATTACAAATTTCGAAGATTGTTATAAATAAGTGAAATCTGTTTATTGAATATTTTGTAAGGGCTAATTCGCCGTTGTTCATTTTCGAGAAATACGTACGATGACGTATCGATTATTATCGACAATCGATTCAGGTAAACCAATTTTTCTTAAAGAACTCTATGTGAGAATGTGATTTTATTAAATTTCATACTCTTTGCTATGTAATTTTGCAAATATAGCATTTGAAAATACAGCAGTGTACTTTTATTACAATAAAATATTTATTCTATTTTTGCATCTGTATTGAAGAAAACATGTTTTCACCCTGGACTAACATCTGAATATCGAATCTGAACGTCACGACCACAATGGCAGCCACTTCCTTCAGGTAATATAGGAAATAGTGCTTTATAAATTCTTATTTTCAAGCTTTGTTTCTGGATGGTCCGCAAATTGTTTTCATGTTTTCATATTCATGTTCCTAAGCTTCATTTTAAAACCAAAATTATCTCGAAATTCGGATGTCCACTTTTTGCGACATAACCAAAGTTGGCTCAGGATAGAGATGTTTGGAGACCTTATATCCACCCAGCCAAGAACCTATAGGTTTGGTAGTGCTAATGAGTCAGATAGTTTACTATCCTTTGTTCGATTTTTATCTCATGTTGTCCCATTTAACATTTTTATTGCCGATATTCTTTCATTAAATAATAATAATAATAATAATAATAATAATAATAATAATAATAATAATAATAATAATAATAATAATAGTAATAGTAATAATAGTAATAGTAATAATAGTAGTAATAGTAATAATAGTAATAATAATAATAATAATAATAGTAATAGTAATAATAGTAATAATAATAATAGTAATAATAGTAATAGTAATAATAGTAATAGTAATAATAATAGTAATAATAATAACAGTAATAATAATAACAGTAATAATAATAACAGTAATAATAATAATAACAGTAATAATAATAATAACAGTAATAATAATAATAACAGTAATAATAATAACAATAGTAATAATAAATAACGTTAATTTTCTAATTATGAAATTTACAATACAGAAATTTATCATAAGTAATGCCACGAGTGATTTCCAAATTATCGATAAATTACGACTCACGAAGTGAGGAGTGAATTTATGTAGAGAATTTTGAAATGAAGAGTGGCATTTGTTAGGACTATTTAACGAATAAAATTAAGCTGTTTACTCACAAATCATTATTTAAATATAGTTATTTTAAAATATTTATATATTTAATGTAAACGGCGATGTTTGAAAACAAATGAGAAACGATTGGTACGCTTCATCTGATTCTTTTGTTCATCACTGCAACCAGATCATATTATTTATTGCCAAAGGAACGCAATATTGTAAGAATGCACTGCAGTGGAGAAAAAATGAAACACTTCAAACTGTATATTAATTCATTTCTGATATCCTATGATAATTATATTTTTCTGGAATGTTATTACCTGGGGAAAAACACATTTAAGAAAGTGCAAAAAGTGGTTTCTTTTTTCTTTTTGGTGGTATAATTAATTGCTACAATGTTTTTTATATTAACACCCGCATACGCTACGTGTTGACATTCATGCACTATATATACAATCTGGTAGCCTTATTTCTTAGAGAGTCAGTCACTGCAAAATAATGCTATGACCTATTCAGAATGTTAAAAAGGAGGTGCTTTCTTTACTGTGATATAATTTACTTGGTAAATTCTTGGCGAAACACGACTGTAATTGGTTGTAAATAAAAATCATTGAAATGTGGTTGGTCATCGACTCCCATTTGGGGCATGAGTTAAATAGTCATTACGATGTCTTTCTAACGTCTACGCTATGAAGACTGCATCTATAAAGCAACTCGAACTGGCGTAATTGACATTTTAAAATTTCTGTACCATGGGATGTAATTTTTAAAAATGTAAACACATGCCAAGAGTTATAAAGTGATCTGAATAAATGCGACTATAAAAACAGAAATGTACGACGTAAATTTGAGTACTGCTTGTATTACTTTGAAACTATAACTCAGCTCAGAATCTCTTCACTTCAACGAAATTACAAATGCAACTACGATTTAAAAATTTCACGCACCAGTTACAGTATTCATCACGATAGCCTTCTTCATCCAAATGAAGTAGTATTTTTTATAACAAAAGAAGAAAAATGTGTACTGCATGCAAATATAACAATCATTGTAAATTATTTATCAAGTATACTCTGACTTACTTCTCAACTAAGGCGTTAGTAAATTGCGTTTTATTTGTGACGTAATTTATTGAATATGCACTTGGGTATAATGTTGTCCGACCATTATTTTTTATCGTGTAGAGGAATTTAGGATATATCTGTATTAAATACATTGTCAGAGTAACCTATGATAAGAATTAATGTAAATATAGCATGTAAAATTATTATTAGCTAATTTTGAATGGGTGTTGCTATGGATGTAACCATCTTCATAGAGCTTATTTGCTAGGAACCAAAATTATGTACATATATGTATGTATGTGTATATATATATATATATATATATATATTAAACTTGCATTGCTCAATGTCAAAAATTTAATTATAACTCACACACACACACACACACACACACACACACACACACATATATATATATATATATATATATATATATATATATATATATATATACGCTACCTTTCGTGTAAATTGAGATTAATATATATAGCCTATTTATATAAGAAAAATAAATTTTGTGTTAGGATTCCAGAGTAGCACAGTTGGTTAGAGCGCTAAAGGTATATGTTAGACTCAGGCATTTATTTTTCTTTTCATGCCGTATATATAGGGACTTATACAAGCTGTTAGCAGTAGAAATGGATTTTTGAAGCGATAGACAAGAAGGGATGGTCAGAAAAAAGGAAATTATACATTTAAAAAATAGATGAAAAACGTTTGAAATGGTATGGACACCATATAGGAATGAAATAAGATAAAATACCAAAGAAGATTCTTGATTGGAAGAAGTGGAAGAGACAGACCAAGAGAACGTTTGATAGATGGAGTGAGGAGAAGTATGGAAGCTAGAGATATGAGGGAAGAAGATTCTTTAGACAGGAACCTCTGGCGACCAATAACTTTGGATTGAAGGATAAAAAGTTACTGTGGGAAAAAAAAAAAAAAAATATATATATATAACGTGGCAGTCCACCGCTGTAGTCTCGAGGTAGCGAGCTACCTTGTCACGCAGCGGGCCCGGGTTCGATCCCCGGTCGGGACAAGTTTCCTGGGTGAGGTTTTTTCGGTTTATTTCTCACTTATAATACAAATGTCAGGAAACTATAAAGCTCGAACGGTCCACGGACATCATATGGCCATCATTATCATCATCACTGATATTCGCTTTAGATTAAGGTTAGGATTAAGGACTCTCCTGGCACACCACTATCATCGGGGCAGCCTTCCAGGCGCCCAAACCACAGAAGGGGGTTACAATGCCAGGAGAGAACCCCAGAAATGTCGAAATGACAACTTATGCCTTTTACCCAACGAAGAAACCTCATCTCACCCTATTGAATATTACTTCTCTTTCCTGTAATATCCAAGACTCATTACCGAACATTAATATCGGGACAGCCATTATCTTATAAAACTTTAATTTTTTTGTCTTTTCGAGTTTTATTGTGGAGAGTTATATTTATTGTTCCACATACTGACTGAAATTTCTTCAATTTGGGTCTATATAATAGTTTATATTGCATCCAAGATAATCAAAATTAGATACCTGTTCCAATATTTTGTTTTCTATTATTATTTTGGAGCGTACAGCGTATTTTCCTTGATGGGCCAATACTTTTCTCTTTTGTGTGGATATTTTCAAGTCATATTCGCTGCAAATTTGACTCAACTTATATACTGAATGTTGTAAGTTATCTTCATTATTCTATATTATTGCCATATCATCTGCATATAGCAATATATTTATTTTCTTATTTACACTAATTGGTATTCCCAGAGGCACTTCATTCTTCCATTTGTTAATTATATCATCAATATAAACAGAAAAAGGTGCACATGACAGACTACAACCCTGTCTAACTTCCTGATTTATTTTTATAGGTTCCGATGTTGATACCTGCATTTATTATTATTCTGGTGTTTTGATAGAGACGTTTAATAGTTTTAATAATACGTTCAGGATACCATGTTTGTACATTATGTCATAACTCAATCGGAAGTCAACAAAAAAGACCTAAAACCGATTTATTTGTTAAAGTTTAGAAAAGAAAGCACAGATGAAAACAGAAAAATGTATGCCCAGCAGAGAAAGGAATACAAAGAATTATTAAGTGAAACAAAACTAGAATGGCAAAATAAGAAATCGGAGGAAATGAAAATCGCGACTGAAAGTGGGAACATTACGGACATGTGGAAAGCGATAAGAGAACTCAAAGTAAAGACCATAATCGGAAAAAAATATCACCCGGGAAATGGAAAAACTACATCGATAGGGTGCTGGCAGGTGAGGGGTTTAGATATAATCAAGGAAATACAGGGTGGACCGCTCGAATGGACCTAATTTCAATTGCTTGTTACTGGCAAACGGTTGAAGATAGAAACTTAAAACAACGTTCATATTACAGAAAAACTCACCAAGTTTTGATATCCAGATCACCACATCTCTATATGAGCCCCAGCAGTCACTGTGACGATATCAAAGCGATGAACAATTTCTTGCCAAGTACGTTGGAGTATGTCTTCTGGAATGTTCTCAATAGCCTCTATGATGCGCTCACGAAGATCACGAAGGTCTTTGACTGGGGTGGTGTAAACTTTATCTTTGACATAGCCCCAGAGAAAGAAATCCAGTGGTGTTAAATCGGGAGATCTCGGGGGCCACGCGATTGGTCCTCCCCTACCAATCCAACGGCCAGGGAAAATGTTGTCCAAAGTCGTACGAACTTCATTGGACCAGTGGGGAGGAGCACCATCTTGCTGGAAAACGATGTTAGGCTGCAGTTGTTCAATTTGTGGAAAGAAGAACTGCTCCAGCATGTCAAGATATGTGGTACCACGAACAGTTTTCTCGGCGAAGAAAAACGGTCCAATGACCTTATTATGTGACAAACTGCACCAAACATTCATCTTCGGACTATCACGAACATGCTCTTGAATAGCGTGAGGATTCTCCGATCCCCAGATCCGCACATTATGCCGGTTTACCTTGCCTGACAAATGGAAAGTGGCTTCGTCCGAGAAGAAAATCTTGGTCATGAAGTCAGGATCAGCGCCGAGACGGTCCAGCATCGTATTGGCGAATTCCACTCGTTTCGGCATGTCATTCGGCTCCAGACGTTGCACTAACTGCACTTTATATGCGTGCAGTTTGAGGCGTTTGTGGACAATCCGTTGTAATGTCGATTTTGGTATTTGAAGTTCCCGCGAAGCTCTTCTTAATGACTTCCGGGGGCTTCGCTCAAATGCGGCTTGAACATTTGCTACCATTTCATCGGATGCTCTGCGACCACCACCATGCTTCTTCAACACAGATCCTGTAGCTAATAATGTATCACGCCACTTCTTTATGCTTCTAGCAGTTGGAGCATCACGGTTAAACACACCCCGGAACTCCCTTTGAACTCTAATGATTGATTTAAACTCCGCATACCACAAAACAGCTTGCGCTTTCATCTGCGGAGTCGCCATTTTCACAAACAATTAAATCTAAGAACGAGAAACGTATCTTTGTGCCATCTACCGACAGGATTCGAAACTTGGTGAGTTTTTCTGTACTATGAACGTTGTTTTAAGTTTCTATCTTCAACCGTTTGCCAGTAACAAGCAATTGAAATTAGGTCCATTCGAGCGGTCCACCCTGTATAGTGGAGATCCCCGACGCAGTATATATATAGGCCTATATATATATATATATATATATATATATACCATTACTAGATCAGGATATTTCGAAAAACGAAAAATGAAGTGATATCTTCCATTAAAAATATAAAGAACGGTAAAGCACCTGGAATTGACGGATTACCAGGAAAATTCTTGAAAAAATATATCATCAAATAAATTATTAGAAGTTTTGAAAACTGCGTTCAACAAACTATTTAATGGAGGAAATTATCCGGAAGCCTGGGCGACAGGTGTAATCCAACCGCTGTACAAAGGGAAAGGTGGGTCTCATAAACCGGGAAGTTATAGGAGAATTTGCCTCTTGTCGGTGTTTAGAAAAATCTATTGTAAAGTACTTTACAAACGAATGAGACAATGGGCTAAAGTGAACAATAGGATTTCAGAATATCAGGCAGGTTTTAGAGAAGGGTACTCCATAATGGACAATGTATTCGTTTTGAGAACATTAATTGATGATAATCTGAATAACAAGAGGGGTAAATTATTTTGTGGATTCTTTGATTTTAAGTTGGCATTCGATACTGTGGACCAAAGTGCACTGTGGTAAAAATTAAATCGGGAAGGATTGTCACATAAAGTGATACATGATTTTATATAATTTACAAATATGTAAAATTTTGTATAAAAGTAGACCAATGGTACATCACAGAGAGCAGTCAAGCCAATCGGGGAGTGAGATAAGGCTGCATTTTGTCACGAATGCTATTTAATCTATTCGTTGATGATATAGCAGCCATAATGCTAGAAGGAAACATTGAGGCTCCGCAGATAAGAAATGTTAAAGTTCCAGTCCTGTTGTATGTAGATAATTTAATTATCTGTTCCAAGACAATCAAAGGATTGCAAAGAGGTCTTGACCTACTGGAAATATACTGTAGGAATTGGGGATTGACTGTAAATGTTAGTAAGACAAAAACAATGACGTTCAAAAATGGGACGGTTTATGGTAGAGCAGAGGAATGGAAATACAAAGATCAAATGCTTCAAAACGTGAAACATTGTGAATATCTTGGTACGACGTTGAAAATGAACGGAAAGTGGAAGAAACATATTGATATAGCATTATTCAAAGGGAGGGGACAACTTAATAGTATTCAATCCGGGTAAAGTGCCTAAAATTCCAGTTAGTACGTTAGAAAAAATATATGGAGCGATGACAGTAATGCACTATGGTAGTGAGATTTGGGGTTTTCAAAGAACGGAAATACTAAATAAGGTATATATGCATTTTCTAAAATATATTACAGGACTTAGTAAGGCCGTTTCTAACAATGGAATTTTATATGAATTTGGGTCATTTCAGGACGACATAAACTGCAAAATTCGTATACTCAAGTACTGGTTGAGGCTAATCCAAGGTGAACAAACAATGCTCAGAGCAATTTGTTACGATCACCAAATCAGGAACGCAAATATGAAATTCTGGGCAGACGAAGTTAGGAGAGAACTCCAAAATATTGGGATGGGTTGGGTATGGGAAAACGGGACTGACAATCGCAAGAATGTGTGGAGAAAAATAAGGAGGAGGTACTTAGATATAAACCGACAAAATTTTTGGCCGAATGTGCGGGAAAACGATCACTGTTTTTACAAAGAGACCTAAAACAAGTTTGGGAAAAAAATCTTATATACTCAATCTAAGATTTAAAGAGAGATCAGGGCTTGCTTGGTTCAGGTTAGGGGCATGGAAAATTTAAAAAAAATTAGCGACGATCACGATATGCGAACATGTCCAATGTGCGGTAACTTTGAAGACGAGATGCATATATTAGGAAAATGTAACGATTTAGAATACTGGAGGCATCAGTTATTACCGGAAATATTTCTAAATTCGAATCGTGAAAGATTGGCATGCTACGAGTTATTGGTAAGGCCAGAAAATTGGATAAACTTGGGTAGATTTCTGGACAAAACGCGGAAAATAAGAACAACACTTATTCAGGAATAAATAAATATGTTAACAAATTGCAACACCATTACTTCTTAATAATTCTACATACCTAAGTTAATGTATAATGTAATTGTATTGTTATCTAATTTTAATATTATTTTGTTTTCTTTTTTGTTTTAAGTATATTATTGCCAAACATCAACTTATTGTAACGGACTGTCAACAGCACGTGCGGCTTACTGCCCGTGCGACCCATATTTGTAAATAACATTGTATGTATCTTACTTTTAGTCTAATAAAGTCCTTAAAATATTATATATATATATATATATATATATATATATATATATATACTGCCCGTGCGACCCATATTTGTAAATAACATTGTATGTATCTTACGTTTAGTGTAATAAAGTCCTTAAAATATTATATATATATATATATATATATATGAGGATCATTTCCTAAGTCATGGCAACTATTTTTTTTATCAGCCAATAAAGCTGCAGGAAACAAAATTCAGTATATGCAAGTGAGAGTCCCTAGAATGTTCTTCACAATGGGATACAAAAGTGGAATCCAGATACAGCAGCATATCTGTAAAGGACATTGAAAGATGGGTAAATAGAAATAATTGCTCTACTTCTATTACATGTGAAGAAAAAATAATAATATTCATATAACCCAGAGCTAACTCCCTTCAAAATAATCCTCCAAGGCCGATACACATTTTTTTTCTAATGATGAAGAAGGTGTTCAATACCATCAGTTGTTTGTGATGTGTCTATGTACACCATTTTTCGTTGAAACACTGTTAAGATAAATCCTCCCTGTTTGTAAACTGCTTCACATGCTGCAGCATCTTCAATTATTATTTTGAAGGGAGTTAGCTGTGGGTTATATCAACATTATTTTTTTTCTTCACACGACGACTTACAGAATTACACACACTTTACGCCTGACGAAATTAAGGAATATATTTGCAAAGTAAACACTGACCTCAGACATATATCTTTATGGTCCAAACAATATGGGCTAAAACTAAATGTAAACAAAACGCAAGCAATAATTATCGGACATCCAACACTATTACACTCCATAAACAATGGCAATATGCCGGCTGTCATATTAGATAACGGACAAATATCTTATACCGACGTCGTTAAAAACTTGGGACTTTACCTAGATTTTAATTTAAACTGGCATGCCCAAGTAAAACAAACATTTAAAAAAGATTTTCTCAATAATGCATTCCCTAAATCGTCTCAAACAATTTCTTCCTACAACTCTTAACAGAATTTTAATTCAAACCTTAGTGATGCCGCATTTCGACTATTGTGACGTTCTACTAACTGACATAAGTGACGGATTGTCGGACAAACTGCAGCATGTCCATAATATGTGTATCATATTCATATTTGATGTTCGAAAATACGATCACATTTCTCCATTATTCCACGAATTGTCATGGCTACATCTAAAAGAGAGAAGAAAATCGCACTGTGTAATTCTCTTATCTAAGATCTTGCATATCTCGATTCCCACTTACTTATCATCTCGTTTCCAGTATCTATCCTCCAACCATAACTTAAACACCCGCTCACAACATAGTCTCTTGCTTAATATAGCGCAACATAGAACATCACATCACTCCATGTCATATATACTATTTTCACTTCTCGCAACTGGAATTCCCTACCACAAGAAATAAGGGGCTGCTGGACATTGGCATCTTTTAAAAGAAATCTAAATTTATATTTGCTGTAACCTCGATTTCATCATTACCCAGTGTAAGGTACATATATTAATTGGTGTTTCTCGTATAATTTACCATATTTATGTTATTATTATTATTATCGTATAAAATGTTGTTTTCATATGAAATTTACATTGCTACATTTAATATAGGTTTATCTTTAACTGTTTATAATTAGTGTTGTGTATATCTATATGTGTCAAATATTTATTTGTATTTTTGCTGGTTGAGTGGAAGAGAAGGCCTTATGGTCTTGACTCTGCCAAAATAAATAAAACGTTATTATTATTATTATTATTATTATTATTATTATATAAGTAAAACAATGATTTCTATTTACGCATCTTTCAGTGTCCTTTACCAATATGCTGCGGTATCTGGATTCCACTTTTGTACCTCCATTGTGAAGAACATTCCAGAGACTCTCACTTGTATATAGTGCATTTTGTTTCGTGCAGGTTTATTGGCTGATAAAAAATAGTTGCCATGCCTTATGGAATGATCCTTCTGTGTATATATATATATATATATATATATATATATATCCCAAATTCTACAAAGATTTCTCCCGTCTTTTTCATTTTTTTAATTACAGAAAGTAATCATCAGCACTTATTATTTTTATTTTGAAATCACATCATATATGAGTTTACCTCTATGTCAATACTATACGCTGTAGATGTTGCTCCTTCAAAACGTTTGCCCCAATCGGAGATACGATGAAAGAGGAAGAAAATCCGTTATTTTTATATTTTAGTGGCAAATAATCCATGTATCAACTTGACTATTTAACTCATGCCCCAAATGGGAGTCAATGACCAATCACGTTTCAATGATTTCTGTATTACAACCAATCAGAGACGTGTTTCACGAAATAATTATCAACGTTAGGATTATCATATATTAAGCAAAGCTCCTCCTTTTTAATATTCTGAACAGGTCTGACCGTTATTTTGCAGTGACTGAGCCTATAACAAATACGGCTACCAGATTGTATATAATAGTGCTTACATGTCAACATTTGTAGCAATTGATTATACCACCAAAAAAAGAAACCACTGTTTGCACTTTCTTAAATGTATACGACATCAAAAATGAATTAATATACAGATTGATGTGTTTTCATTTTTTCTCCACTAGAGAGCATTCTTACAATATTGCGTTCCTTTGGCAATAAATAGTATGATCTGGTTGCAGTGATAAACAAAAGAAGCAGTAGAAGCGTAGGCTACCTATCGTTTCTCATTAGTTTTCAAACATCACCGTTTACTTTAAATATAAAAATATTTTTAAATAACTGTAGTTAAATAATGATTTGTGAGTAAACAGCTTTATTTTATTCGTTAAATAGTCCTAACAAATGCCACTCTTGATTTCCAAATTCTCTAGATAAATTCACTCCTCACTTCGTGAGTCGTGAATTTATCGATAATTTGGAAATCACTCGTGGCATTACTTATGATAATTCCTCTGAAGCTCAATGGTATCCAGCCTGTGCGAGATTGCCGGTGACGGGCTGCAAGAAACTCATCTTATACTCCTCTGTACACAATACCAAATGCATCAATGTAAAGTATGTAAATTGGAAACAATGAAGTGCTGTGTATATACCATTCAATTATTTTGAACACTTTTCACAATAAACATATATAAAGTAAAGTTGATCTAGATCAACAGTTGTGGAATTTGTGAATTAATAACCAAGTTAGAGAAAATAAGGTCATTCCAAAAGTCCGCCTGCTGGCTCGGCTCAGGTGGAAGCATGCCTGGTTCTTGACTTCCGGCCCGGGATAGTTGTTAAATTAATTTAATTTAAAATGTAAAATTTTGAAACAAGAGGCCAGGAGAAGTTGTGGTGTACAATTTTTAATCCGTAGATTATGCGTCAGATTCCAGCATTAAATGGCAAACCTTTCCGCAGTACATGTGTTCAGAATGCATGCGGTACTTTTGATAGCTGTTCGTCCCTCATATAAGAACATTAAGTCTTGCGACACTCTTAGTGCTTTTCGAAGGGAGTAGGCTATGTGCCGGCACTGGGTTTCACCTTCTCCTTTCTCTTCAACATCATTCCTCATACAGCACATTTTACACTACACAAATACATAAACAAACACTCATCCTACACTCCTCCGTATGCAATACAAGGATACATCTACAAGGGTGCGTAAATTGAAAATAGACCACATTAATGACATATATCTGCTAAGCGCGATACTCGCAGCACGAACAGTACAGTGGGTGGTATTGGAACACAAACACACACACACACACACACACACACACACACACACACACACACACACACACACACACACAGGTTTATTGCAAAGTTTGTCATAAAACTATATATCCTGGATTTAGTAGCTTGTGAATGAATTTGATAACATACATTCGTACAATGAAATACTATCTTATATAAACCGACAAAAATATTATTTTATTAGGCTCATCTAACAGAAACACAATGCACGTACACACTCTCTCTCTCTCTCTCTCTCTCTCTCTCTCTCTCTCTCTCTCTCTCTCTCTCTTCTCTCTCTCACAGCCTCTGGCTCCAGTCGTGATGTAAAACAGACAACTGATATTTCGAAACAGTTTTTGCTACCCAAGCAAGATTTCATTTTGGTTTTATTACAGATTGCACATATACTGTATAGTGCCGCTGTGCATAGTACATTATTTATTTTACTCTAGTCATATGAAAATATTTCAGTTTTTCAGAGAGTATAGAGTGTTACAAAAGGAAGTCCTCTCATTACAAGTCTGTAATACATATTTTTTTGTCCCGCGCCGTAACCGAGTGGTTAAGGCAAGGTACTTTGGCGCAGAGTTATGGGACGCTCTGGTTCGCGTCTCCACGGGGGGAAGAAATTTTCTCATGGAATTTCATCCAGTATGGGACCGGTGCCCACCCAGCATCGTGAGGTATTTGGGTAGCTACAGTAAGTAGCGGTTTAGGTCGAGAAAACCAGCTGGGGGATTCGACATGCTTACCACATGTCACTCTTACACTGGTCGGGTGATAGTCTACCTGTTTTATTAACATGTGGATGTGAGGCCAGCAGCCATCTGGTAGGCCAAGGGCTTTCTAAGCCTATCGCGCTATGGAGTTTACTTTTAATACATTGTATTTTTAAATACATTATAAGCCGCTATGTTTTGTATAAGTAGGGCAATTTCGTGATATAAGTAGTAAAATTCTCGATCTCCACTTCTGACTACCGAGTTCGCGTCTCTGTCACTACATTACGTAGGAGAGTTCATGTAGGATGAATCTGCGCCAGAGCTGATTTTTCTCGAGGCTTCTTCCATTTTTTTCCCTGACAAAAAATACATTCCACTATATCCCTATACTCATGTCATACATTTCGATTCTATCTGCCCCTGTAATAGTGTGACAGGCCCAGTAAGCCGCATCTTGTATATCACAAAAACCTTCAATCCATCCACAAATACCACTATCTTCTCCTCTCTTTCTTTATCTCTCTCTCTCTCTCTCTCTCTCTCTTACTCTCTATCTAGCTTTCCCTTAGTTAACTCATTCCTTTTTTTAGACACTTTTACATGTCAGAGACTATCACTGCTAGTCGGAAGAGATAGGAGAGAATTGCGTGAGTCCTATGTCGAATATCAGTGGCGGATTTTCTCCCTTCACTAGTCTATCAACATCTCCAGGGACGTACAGAAACACGAGCTGTCGGAACTGGATTTTTAACTTACACAACATATTGTAGCAAGTTACGCTTTCTAGTATTAAAAAACACATAAATGCGTAAAACTCGACAATTACTTTATTTAATTCTGTACACTTTCAGTGATATTTCACTCTTAAATTGCTGTAATAATTAATTTTGCTTTTAAAGTTTATCTTTCACACAATTATCTGCAGTCTCTAACGTTTTCGCTTGCCACAATTTCTTGCCTATCACAGCTCACTGCATCGCTGTCTCTTCACACTAACTCACTTCCAACCCTGGAAATACTTTATATAGACCTAGGGAGGAAATTTACCGGCTCCCAATCGAGACCCGACTCTTATGGAAGCTTGTGGCATTGAACCTTCCTGACATGGAGGATAAAGGCCTGAAGAAATTTCTGGAGCGGAAGTTATGTGTTATAATAGCCACTAGATGGCAGTTCGACCCATGTCCCGCTACCTCTCGTGAATTGAGAATTATATATACAATACAAATAAAACATTAAACATTAAAGAACAAAAACCAGAAGAGATACTAGATTGAAGTTTTATAAAACATTGGCAGTTCCTGCATTACTTTATGGGAGTGAAACTTTGATAATGATCAAAAAATTACAAAGTAGAATATAAAGCGTAGGAATGAACTTCCTTAGAAGAACAAAAGGCTTCACAAGATTGGATCGGATAAATAATTAACATATAAAAACAGAAAAAATATATATCCACTGAATGATAAAATCAAGGAATATAGAGATAAATGGTTCAGACACGTAGAAAGAATGAATGTAACAAGATTACCAAAAGCAGCATTTAAGTACAAGCCAAGAGGTTAAAGGAATGTAGGAAGATCAGTGAAAAGATGGACAGAACAACTGTGAGACGAAATAGGCAATTTGCCTAGCCCGCCAAGTATAAGAATAAAAATAAATGTTCTAGGATTCCTGAGTAGCTCAGTTGATAGAGCACTAACATATAGAGTTAGAGGTCTCGCGTTTAAATCCCGCCTGAGGCATTTGTTTTTATTTTCAGATCGTGTATATATATATATATATATATATATATATATATATATATGCCTAATAAAGATATAGAGGTCCTCTGTATCGTTTATGCGAAATTATTTTTTTTACAGCGGAACCTGCGATTTGAGTTAAGTAAGATAATTAATTTAGAATTGGTTATTCCTCTCATTCCTCCTGCATAGACACAAACAAAACCGAATCAATAACAGACCGTGTTGATAATACCGATACATTTTCAACATGTGTACTAAAAGTGGGCGTTCTAAAATTCTAAACACTTCAAAATATCAATATGGAATCCACAACATTCAAATATTTACAGAGGTTCAACGGACATTAACAGACCCTAAAACTAATCTATAAATCTAAAGAAAATAAGTATATTGATTTAAAGTAATAATGGTTAGTGGACTAGTATTTATAACGCTTTTGTCTGGTTCCGAGATTCCTTGGATCCAAACCCCGCGGGGAGATGAAATTTAATTATAGGACCCATTTCATCACATTCATTATTTCATAACAGCCTATAATTAAGTAAATAAACAAATTAGATGTAAACTTACTATATGTTAAAGTGTCTATAAATAAGCGATAAAAATACAAACTACTTGAAGTGTATTGTTAATAAAAAACTAACTTCACAAGCAAACGAGTTGGCTCGAGCGGTAGCGTTTGCGTTTCGTGTTCGGGGAATTCCGGTTTCAAACTTACAGATTTTTACTGAATTTTCTTAATTCTCAGGGCAAAATCTGGGTTAGAATTTCATTACCGGAACTCATTAAATTATACTCACTATTTCTTGGTAGATCTGCTATAATTTTCTTTAATTAAAAAAAAATTAAAAAAATTAAAGAAATGTATTAGACCTTATAGGGCCTATGTTAAAAGCGTATTTGAATAATAAAACATCAATAACTGAGGTATCAGATATTTTTAAAGTCTTGGAACAAACCACTGAAGTTTAGAGCACTTGTTTCCGTTATTTTTCTCCTTCTCTGAACATATTGTTGGGAGTAAAATGCACAAGTATAAAATATTTGCTCATTTAAAAAACAAGTGTAATTGTCAATTGGCGATAGTTTTAAGAACACCGAAAACGATAGACTCAGGATTTGTTGTTTGAAATTTCAATAATATGATATTAACATATTTTAGTACATTCTTTACAAAAACCTGTATAAATTTACGTACAGTAAAAGCTTCTTATTCGCGGTTCCCTTATTCGCGTTATCATTACTCGCGAGTTAAAAAATTGCAACACAGTTAATGTATTCGCGGATAAAAATGTATTTATTCGCGGATCCAGTCAGTATATTAGAAGGAATAGTATCTTTTATTAACGCATCGGCAACGTTTTTTACTGCAGACACGTGCCAAGGCAGCTTTTACAATTAGCGATTCAAACCAAATGGACAAATTAATATCAAAGTAAAACAAGCCTTATTGTCACTAAGCCTAAAGTTCGTTGTTGAAAGCCACCGTCGCCGTAATTCACATGCCGCTATGTCCGTTGATAAATGCAGCCCTCGCCACGAGAGTGTTTTACTGTTTCAACTTATCATTTGTTGCAAAACAATTTGATTGAATAGCACGTGTCTCTTCTGCTTTGTTGCCAATTTATAATATCGAGTAAAAGGAAAGAAAATTAATTCCGAAACGAAAAAAAGTAGTGTTACCGCTTAAAGTAAAAAAATAGAAATGTATGACCGTTTACGTGTTGGCGAGTCGTTTGCATCTATATGACGCTGTTTCAGTGTTAATGAATCAACTGTACGATTTATCAAGAAACCCGAAAGAAAAAAAAATCTATCGCTGAATCCACAGCTAAATATCAATCTGAATTTAAAGACCTTATAATAAGTCCACCGCTGTGGTCTCGGGGTAGCGTGCTGCATTGTCACGCAGCGGGCCCGGGTTCGATCCCCGGTCGGGACAGTTTTTCTGGGTGAGGTTTTTATCGGGGTTTTTCTTCACCTGTAAGACAAATGTCAGGAAAACTTTTAGGCCCAAACGGTCCCCGAAATCATATGGCCATCGCAATCATCATCATTCATATTCATCTTAGGATAAGCTTAGGATTAGGGACTCTCCTGGCGCCATTATCATCATCATCACCCATCATATCATCGGGGCAAACGTAACCCCGCCTTCCAGGCACCCCAACCTCAGAAGTGGGTTACAAATACGCCATGCCAGGAGAGAAACCAGGAATGTCGAAAGACAAACCTGGGGCATTTGAAAAAAATACCTTATAATAAAAGCGGGAAAACAGGAAACAATTACAAAGTTCTTTAAGTCCTTGCCTAAACTTGACAGTAATAATTAATAGAAATTGTTCAAAATCTCTCATTAATTGATTTTATTTTGATAATTTATATTTCATTTCGGAAACTTTGGAACTTATCCCGTATATTGCCATACAAATTACCATTCCATATTCGCGGCATATTTGCGAAACATATTTCCCGCGAAATATTACTGTATAATCAACAAATTAAACTAATAATGGAATATTCACATACACGACTTTTTTCGCGAATTATTAGGCCTAATATTATGCATAATGACAAACGAAATGCAGATGAATCACCATGAAATCAAACCCCAAGTAAAAGTACTTTATGTAATTGCAATTAACAAGCATATCAAAGAGCTGAAGCTGAAAATGACTTACATTACGGAAGAACTGGTTTCATTTAATTAAATGTACTCTAACTCTAAAGCTAATGTTTTAGTTTGAAATACCACTTTTTTTCGAGAGTGTTAAATGCAGTGTACATAGCTATGTGTATATCATACAAAGCTTCAAGTCATCTGCAATTCGAATGTTTTCAGGAAATTAATGTTTTTCGACTAGCCGCCTTTAGCTATAGCATCGACCTCAATTATCGACATGATAGGCGTTGATAGCTATAGTTATACATCTGGCAGAGTCCTCTCATTTTAGAGCTTCATTTTTTTTCAAGAGTCGAGAGAAAATCTATAACCTAGAAGTGTTAATGCAGACATCAAAACATAAGAGGTCAGGCAGCTACTGATCATGATAGCTGCCGACATCTGGCACATCATATTTAATATTAAGATACTATTTTCGACACACTTCTTCTTTCTACAAACCTTATTATATCACCCTTTGTCCTTCTGGTTCATTATGCATTTAACCTTGAATTTTCCCCTGCATTTTGAAAAGATTCTGTCAAAGTTTCAATAATTTCATCTCCGCTAAGATCATTTATTTACAATCCTGTATTAGTGTCTCCAGACACCCGATAAATTCTTCTCTCCGATCCTCAATCCACCTGAAACGTGTAATTGGCTGTAATGTTGTTGCCACCACATCAGTAACTGTCTCCCTAATACCTTTTATATTTAAAATAAGTGATCTAAATATCTTTAAACTCTTAGATAGAATATAAGAATATAGAAAAAATGGAAAGAACATGTTCAAAGAATGGAAGATGATCGCATTCCCAAAATTATACTTAAATACAAACTAAAAGGACGCAGTAATGTTGGTAGACCGAAGAAGAGATGGATCCAACTTTTGAATGAGAATCTATGAGACCGGAACAAGCCACATGGACTTAATCCGTGATTGGTGATGATGATGATGATGATTTAAAATAAGTTTGTTTGGGAAATGGTGGGATTCAATTCTGGAAACTATACAGAAATTACTTAGGACTGGAATCATGTCTTGTGTGCATAATGTATAATCGATTACACTCCCCCCCATTTGTATCAATAAATTATATATAGGGTGTGTCAGAAAAAGTATTACAGACTTAGAGGGGTTGTAGAGGGGACTTAGTAGATACAGTTTTGATAAGGAATCAATATCCGGAAACGTACCTTTACGATGTAAAGTAAGTTTGAAGATCGAAACACGGTGGACTGACATGGTGTGTCTTGTGTTTCAAAATAAGTATTACAGACTTCTAGGAATTGTACTACACCTGTTGAGTCGGAGAAAGATCTTCTTGCACGAATTCTGGTGGCTGCAGTAATTATTGAACACGCACCAGATCTTATGGGGCGTGTGTATGAAAATATGCGTCGCAAGTGCATTTTGTGGAACCACGAACAGGGTCGCCACGTTGGAACCACACTTGTAGTACAACCCCTATAAGACTGTAATGCGTTTTCCGAAACACAAGATACACGAAATTAGCCCATTGTGTTTCGAATTTCAAACCTACTTTACATCGAAATGATACGTTTCGGGACATGGGTTCGTCATCAAAACTTTATGTACTAAGTACCCCTTACAACCCCTAGAAGTCTGTAATACTTATTCTGAAATACCATATATATATATATATATGTGTGTGTGTGTGTGTGTGTGTGTGTGTGTGTGTGTGTGTGTGTGGTTCATACTCAGAAAGTAAGAAAAGTAACGAAAAATAAAATATAACTGGTGATATAAATAATGTAAAGGTTACGATATTAACATTAATAGCCTAATAAAGAGAATGGCGCACAAGGTATATTAGATAGAGTATGATGCCGATTATAGATTTTCCGAAGAGAAGGATATGAGGTCATGAGATAAAATAGGTTTGCTATGAAAAAGTTTTAAAATATGAAAATGCACCTGAATAAGATTCCACTCATAGGATTTAACATAAAAGTGATAAATTTAATCAAATATAAGTGGGGTCGAAACAGGTAGAAATGCTTAACCCCTGAAGTAGAACAATAATAATAATGATAATAATAATGATAGTAATAATAATAATAATAATAATAAGCTGACATCTCGTGCCTATTGTGTAAAAGAACGGGGATTCCTTAACTTCCTAGTACTCCTAGGACAGGCGTGTCCAACCTTTTTTTTGGAAAAAGGACCACTGTCGTTAAGGTGAATTGGTTTGCGGGCCACATAATCCCATAATCCGATTTTTTACCGTATTAAATAGGATCTAAGATTCACCAGCTAATTTAAGTATAAAATAGCTAATATATTGTGATACTATTTTTATTAAAATAGTAATAATATATTAGTTAAATTATTTTGAAAATTAAAGTAAATGTACCGGTACATATACTTCGTCTACTGTATAATCTAACTGTAAAATCCAAATTCAACGATATCTTCTTGCCGTTACACTTAGAAGCCTCAATTAACGCTTATAAAACTCACAGAATTAATTATATTCTTCAAACCTCTCACTAACACTGACGCTACAATATGAGCGAACAACTGCAAACTGGAAACTAACTTGAAATGGACAAAATGTAACGATAATAAGACATCTGGCACACTCGCCTTTGAAAGTAGTAACCGCGCGGTCAACAATGCATGGAGACTTCAAATCGATGCGCGGTAGGTAGGATGGTAAATACAATTCTGGGCTGGGTGTTTCTTAAAACAAATGTGATTTCTCCATGTTTTGAGTAATAGGATGTGTAGGATGGACGTTTTCAAACACATGTGTTGGAAACAGAAAAAATCCTTTTATGTTTCAAGTTTGTCTTATACCAAATATAATTACTTATTTCATAGATGATAATAGGCTATAACTTACAAATTTGACTGCCGGCCGAATGTTATGTGATAGAGCAAATATCATTGCCGCATGCGAAGGGATCGAGGGCCGCAAGAGACCCGCGGGTCGCGGGTTGGGCGCACCTGTCCTAGGACCTCCTGAGCCTTCTAGTAGGATTTTTTTTCTTTTTTTTATATCACTTTAATTCAACATACAAATGTGTATTACACAATTTAAGCAGTATATAATAGGATACTGAAGATAAGTCATTTTGGATTTCAGTATGTTGGCGATAATTTGTCTGATAAGGGAACTGCCAATCATGGCATCCCGAAACCTACCATGAAATTTTCCCAGAGAAGAGTTGTGATGTACCAAGGCCGTGTCCCAGAGAAAAAATTCAAACCACAGAAATCGAAGCCAGAAACCAGGAATGACAAACTACTTTATGGAATAGATGGATTCCCTACATGAGTAACTAGAGTGCTGTGATACGGGACGCGGCGTGGAGAACAGGTTGCGTGGGTTATCTAATTTACCAATTCAGCAGTTGTATTACATCTGTGTAGCTTAAATGAGAGATCTGACGCTGGATTTTAGTGCCTTACAGTTGAAAACGGCAGATTTTTTTTCGGATATTATATTTGTACATCACAACGCTTCTCTGGAAGAAATTTCAAGGTAGTTTTCGGTATCCAATGATTGAGAGTTTCCTTATGAAACAGTAATTAATTGTTTTAATTTAATTGTTTTAAATCCTGCACAAAGTATTAGACACAAAATAAAGTAGGCTCTATAGGTATAATAAATTATCACACGATTGAATGACCTGTATATTTCTCGCAGTAGTGTTGTTTCTCGACATCTATTTTATGATTCAATAACATATATCTAACTAACTAACTAACACACTGGCTCTATCGAATCCGTAGGTTCATGACCGAGCGGACATGAACTCTCCATACATCCCTATCCCGACCTAATGTTTTCCAATCAACATATATCAGTAAAACAAATTATTTCAGTTTTTAAATTTCACTATTATTAAAAATACCACATTTGTAAAGTGTAGACTGATATAACAGAGTGTCCCATTCAAACCTCCCACATTTTAATTAATCATAATTGACAATTTATGCGGAATTATGAAATGAGGCAGGTATTAAACGAAAGGGAAAATGAAAGAATGTTCATTGCCACACACTAAAACACCTCTATATGTGCACCAATCTGCTCTAATTTCTTCAATCTTTTCTTTTGAAACACGTGTACGAGCACCTCCTGATTCTTTTTTAACGCTTTCAGTCGCCAGAAACTTCTCAAGCCATGCCTTAATGGTCTTCCCATCAGGTGCATTTCCTCCATATTATCTCCAGTAATTTATGTACACTGTAATTATTGACTTCGTCTCTGCATACCAGAAAACAGCTTGTGCTCGTTACTGAGGAGTCGCCATTTTGTTTTATGTCATTTTTGACCAATATGCGACAGATGAATTAAGTGCAATAATAAAAACAATTCATTTAATACCAACCCCATTTCTTAATTCCGCATACTTTGAGAGTTATAATTAATTAAAACGTGGGATGTTTGAATGGGACACGCTGTATATAAATTTGGATAAAGTTTGGTATTCGCTACCGTGGAATGATCCAAAAGTATACCATGAAATACCAGTAAGTTATTTAAAGAAAGGAAAAATTGCAGTGTCAATTTTTAACCTACTGTTACTTAAGCGTATATACTGTATTTTTTGTTTGTTATCCAATCGATGGAAATTACATTTCACTAGAGGAAATGAGCGGAAGTCAAATAAATACGGCACGAATGACGGTGACAATACATATTGCAAGAAGTATATTACACCTTTGTATTGGAAACCAATTTTCTGGCTACATATAGTCTGAACTTTTGCTCGGGCATGGGCTATGTAACATATAAATCAGTAAGCAAGTACTGTAGAATGAAATTACTACGTACATGTGATACATACACAGCTGTTATTACATCCCTATATGTTTTAACTAATACCAAAGCACATTTGATTAATGTAAAAACGGTTTCTATAAAATGTTTTTTGGGGGAAAAAACTTAACTGTACTGACTTAGGTGGTAGCAGGCATCCTTTCTGACTAGCGGGCCCGAATTCGATACCCGTCGGGGTTGAAAATTTTATTTGTAAAATTAATTTAATTTACTCAATTGTAACATTTTAAATCTCTTGATCAGTAGAGATAGCAGGGTAGAATTTTTAGTCGTTAGATTTTGCACCAGATTCCTGCATTAAATTGCATATCTCTACGCAGTATATATGCTGTGAAGGAATGTGGTACTATTGGTAGCGATAGTCCGTCGGATAGGGGGACATTAAGGCTGGCGGCCTCCTTGGTGTTTTTCGATAGGAGTAAGCTACATGCCGGCACCGGGTTTCACCTTCTTCTTTCTCTTTATCATCATCCCTCATACAACTCACTTTACACAGCACAAATATAAAAACTTACTCATCCTACACTCCTCTCTGTGCACAATACAAGATTACATCATCTGTGTAAACTGGTCGGTCGAAGTGGTGCGTGAATTGAAAATAGATCACATTAACACCATCCATCCGCCCAGTGCGAACTCAGAGCACATAAAGTGCAGTCTGTAACAGTAGAACACACACAAACTATTGTTGAATTCTTACACGATCTGAATATATTCAAATCGGCATGAGGAAGATCGGATTATAATTCATACTACTGTACCAAGGAAGTATGGAAATTTAACAAAAAAAACTAGAACAAAATCGTATGTCGATGGAGATGGATTTCTTGAGGAGAGCAGCAAGAATTGGAAAAAATAAGAAATAAAGTCATACGAGAAAAAAATGAATATTAAATATTCAATAGTAGATTATATAGTATAAGATGTATGTAATTAAATTGGTATAAGCATTTACGACGAATGCAAGAAGAAAGGTTACCCAGAGAAAAGATTGGAATGGTGTCCACTTGGAAGAAGAGAGAAAGGGTGACGTCATAACTGGTGGATGCAAGAAATAAGAACTGGAATGAGAACAAGAGGATTGGAGTGGATGTATAGGGACGAGAGAAGAAGGAAAATAAAACTTTAGGCACAGAAAGATGTGTAAACATTGAAAATATCTATATATAAATGAATAAATACATAAACCAAGCAAGGTTGGTGAGGATGAACCCGTTCCGAAAGGTCTACAGTATTTTTAAAGGTTTTAACAGTTAAGTTGACTGAACCTTACCTAGACTCAGTGTTGTAATTTTTTATAGTAACCAATACTAAACAGAATTTTAACTTGAATTTTATTAGCATCGACTCGTGCAGTACTTTTTATTGGATTCTACAATATAATATACGACAATATTTCTTGCACGTATTATACTCATTCAATGCTATTTATTCGACTCAAAGCACCGAATAGAAATGCGGTTGTGATATTATGTGGACGTGCGCAAGGACACAAATAAAAGGGGCGCGTGACGAGGACATTCAGAATGGCAGGTGCAATAACAAATTAAAGTAAAACTAATATTCGACGCGTCTGTAAAAAATATACATGAATGCAACAAGATCACGTTCCTTTGTTAACATACAGTATATACAGGTAATATTAAACAACGATTTCAATGTATCATTAAAAACTCTAAAATAACATAAATTTTCTATATAATATAACCTGGTTGCAATTGGACAATTTCCTTTTAAAATACTTAATACTGATAGATCTAAAACAACAAAAACAACTTTTTTCAAAGTATTCTGATTAATCTATAGCAATTTTAGCCTCAATTGATGAAATGGAAATATTTCAAGTTTGAACAACGATATGACCGTACACTTTCTCTTGACAAATGAAGCCTTTAGAATGCTTTCTTTTAATAGACTAATTGGAAAATACTTTTTTAACTCTTTAGTCTCCATTATAGTAAAATGTCATATTTAAAACTTTGATATAGGGTACTGCGTGCACCAATCTTTGATATACTGTTGTTGTTTAAAAACAAGCTTCTTGCCTCGAGTTTTACCATAAGAGGGTGGATTTTTTTTAATCTCCATTCTTTTACTGTTTTTCATTTTTTACCTCTTTTTAGATGTTTTATTCTTTACAAAAGCAAGTTCCAAGGTGGAGATTTAATATTCCCCTAGGAATCGAGCACGGGTCACCGGAGTGGAAAGTAGGACCTTCACTTATTACGCCTCGGCGACAGACACTTAAGATATTTCTGAAACTCGTGGTGTAAACAAGGTTTTGACAATATATTAAGGGTCGGTTTCACCAACAGAGATAACTGTATTACGCCAGTTTAAGCTATGTATTACATATGAGGAAAATTGGCGTAATACAGTTACCTCTGTTGGTGAAACTGACCCTTAATATTTATTAAATATTTTTTTTCGTGTTTAGTACATTTGATAAAGGGAGATGGTTTCCTCGAATACCATTGTCTAGCGATGACGTGTAGAATGTTGTACCATTGTACTACCCGTAACAAATTAAATCACCCTACTAGACGTATTAATTGCATTAATTTGATAATAATTAACGATTAGTATTAAATGCTATATTTCATTTTTAATTATGCTTACAACATATTGCCAAACTATGTTTTCGAAGTGTAGAATACAAGCTACACTTGTTTAGCTGTCTCATGCTGAGCCGCGTTCCTTCTTGGGATATTCTTTTCTGGAAGTAAGCCTAGAATAGCAATGAATTTGCACATTCTAATAGTTAACAATCAACACTGAGTTTTATTGAGATTTAAATATATGCGAATAAAAATAAACTGATTTTTCTTGGTTTCCATCCGTTTTGTGAATGTAAATTGCTTGCTGCGTAACAAGTTCAGTGTTCACCATGTTGATGGTGGCTCTGTCTCAAAAGTTGAAGCAGGATTTTATCGAAAGGATATAACTATTATATAATGCAATGTTTTTGGTTCAGGAATCATATTGAATGATAAACAAAAGCGATACCGTATGCTACTTCGAAGAATCAATAATTCTACTTTTCTCTATCTTTGCCTTCGTTTAACCTCTCCATTTGTAGTTATGTTGCACGCTTCATGCCCTACGCGCCTTAGAAGAACACGACCTGTCGAGAGAGAATCTTGAACTCTGATTTAAATACAAACTGTTTGACCACAATGTCCTGAGCATGAGTTTCTTCGGAAGGAAACTAAAACCGTGAGTCCAGTGTCGTAGATAGGTGTAAATGTCACATAAAATAACATGCCTAAAAAAAAGAAGCATTTGATCAAAATTTGTCGGTCCTCTTGCGCTCAAATTTGAATTCTGACGCTACTGATGTGAGCTGTTATAGATCGTCCTTGAATAAAATTCATTCATTTTGAGAATTTTCCTCATTATTGAGGGTTTTCTCCAACCAATCTTAGTGCTATACATGAATTAAAAATAATATATAAATGAGGACGGACTTACAGACTATCAATTTGCAACAAACATTCAAAAATCTCCCTTAATTAAAGTTCTCCTTCGTTCTCTGTCCTCTGTGTCTTCATCTGTTACACAAAGTTTCCTCATTGAATTTTGATTGTTATTCTTCCAGGTTGTTCTTGGTCTTTCTTTTCTGCTCCTTCTTTCAATTTTCCATGCATAAACAACCTTTCATAGTCTTCCATCCTGCTTTCTTCTTACGTGTCCATACCATTTTAGCCTTCTGTGTTCAATCTCATCCATTTATACCTCTTTCTGCATTCATCCATTTTCTAATTTCTGTATTTCTAACTTTTTCCAGTCGAGATTTTCTGGCAGCTCTTCTCCAAAAATGCATTTCAACTACAGTTATTCTGTTGACAAGTTGTTGTGTCATTGTCCAAACTTCCGATCCATATAATATTATACTTCATAGTAAGGACTTGAAACGATCTGTAAGTAGCTTGCAATAACGCAGGTCTTTATAGTAACATTCACAGATTCAGTAAGATGTATATATCATTATTATTATCATCATGTGTGGCTTAACTAGGGTCAGGTCACAGCCTCCCTGAGTACTCTCCTCTAAACCACTCTATTCCTGGCGGCTGTCCATCAATTTCGAATTTTAAGTCTTTGGACATCTTAGAAAATTCCATCCATCCACTTAACTTTAGGTCATCGAAACATTTGTTCTTCCATCTGGATGGTCCATCATTTTTTTAACCGTCTCACTATTATGCATTCTTTGGATGTGTCTTGCCCATCTCAATCTGGCTATTTTAATATCTGCAACAATGTCTGGTAATTTATACAAGTAATGTAATTATCATTATATCGTATTCTCCATTCTCATCTTTCCTGAACGGGCCCATATATTCTTCTCAGAATTTTCCTTTAAAAATTCCAAACTGGGCAATGGTATTTTCAGTCAAGACCAAGTCTCATTTCCATACGTTAGCACAGGCTTCATTAATGTCCTACACGCGTAATCTGATCTGATTGTATAGCTATGCTTGAACGTGTTACGATCATTTAAAGGTCATAACCCTGATTTCACGCTGTAGTGCCTACACTTTGCAATGTTACAAAGCGTTATAGTAAATGTTATCGATTGTGAGTGCTTTCGATACTTAACACTAAGAGTGAAGTACTTAAGTCGAATTAGATACATTTATTAGAAGTATAGTGACAGTGTACAATGTAATTAGGTAATTAGTATATATAACTTCACTTTAATAAAGGTCCGGAGCCCGTATACGGATCTCCCAATGATATTGACAGCTCACAAACTTATTTCTCTATCTTAGTTTAACCCTTCCCTTTCTAAATATTTTTATGTGCCACACACTTCCCGGCTTTACAGGACCTCTATTATCAAAATATGTAATAACATTCAGTTGAGGCATTAGTCACAATGTAAGATCTCACATCATAGTCTGCTCATGATGGAACCGGATACCGAAAACCCTACTATAAATTTTAAAAACTTTTGGTCAAGTTGAGAATGACTGCAACTTACAGGTACTAAGGTACTAATTTTATATTTTTTACAGAACCAGTCAATAACTGTACATTATAAACATATTGATTGGGGGTTTTGAGTTAAAAAATTATAGTATGCCGCATCCTTCAGACGGGAAGTTAGTTCTGTGCCAAAAATATATGACATAGGTATTCAATAACCTTGATCTATAGTAAATTATATTCAAGTGTAAGAATTTACTTTCATGAAACCAGTTCTTAGAAATAACGGACCTTAAACCAATAAAAAAACATACGAAATAAATAAGAATAAATTTCTGTAAATAATAATAATAATAATAATAATAATAATAATAATAATAATAATAATAATACTATTTTATTTAAACTCGTCATAGAACCTTAGCTTCATTCCACCGCATTTGGATTGACTATTTAACTCTTGCCCCAAATCGGAGTCAATGACCAATCACATTTCAATGCATTTTGATTTACAACCAATCACAATCTTTTTTACCACGATTTTATCAGTTTAATAATTTTATCATATTAAAATCAAGCTCCTCATTTTTAACATTCTCAATAGGTCAGAAAATTATTTTGCAGTGACTGACTCTCTAAAAAATACGGCTACCAGATTGTATATATAGTGCACGAATGTAAACAGATACTGCTTGCGGGATATAATAGAAACACATTCGTAGCAATTGATTATACCACAATAATACGAAACAACGGTTTGAAATTTCTTAATCGTATTATTTCCCAGGAATTTACGTTCCAAATGAATATAATCGACATATTTATATCATAGGACATCAGAAATAACCTATAATGTTGGTTATAAACAGTTTGATGTGTTTCATTTTTTCTCCACTAGGGTTCATTCTTACAATATTGGGAATAAATAATATGATCTTGTTGCATTGATGAACAAATGAAGCATAACAAACCTTTTTTCATATGTTTTCTAAACATCGCCGTTTACATTAAATATATAAATATTTTAAAATAAATATATTTAAATAATGATTTGTGAGTAAACAGTTTAATTTTATTCGTTAAATAGTCCTAACAAATGCCACTCTTAATTTCCAAATTCTCTAGATAAAATCACTTCTCACTTCGTGAGTCGTGAAATTGTCGATAATTTGGTAATCACTCGTGGCATTACTTATGAAAACAGTTTACCCTTATCTTTAAATTATTTACCACTTTTTATTCGGTTCATAATTTTTTATATTTCTCCTTATTTAGTGAATATATATATATATATATATATATATATATATATATATATTAACAAAGTAAAGTTGAGTAAAACACACAAATTACATTTATACGCTTTTAAACTCGAAACAATATTAAATACAACTAACATAAGAATGCACTTATAATACATTTGTTTGAAATACTGCAGTGGTTATAAATACATACAACTTAATTATAAATAAAAAATGGGAGTCCATCCAAGGGAGTTACGTGCTCCCTTGTCACGTAACGGGTGCGATCTCCGGTCGGGACAAGTCTCCTGGGTGATGTTTCTTTTTCCGGGGCTTTACCTCACCTGTAAGACAAATGTCAGGAAAATAAGGCCCAAATGGTCCCCGAACATCATATGGTCATCGTTATCATTAACATATTCACCTCATTAGACTAAGCTTCTCATCATGACCACATCATCAACCATCATATCATTGGGGCAGGGTTATCCCGCTTTCCAAGCGCCCCAGCCTCAGAAGTGGGTTACAATATTCCAATGCCAAGATATAATACCAGATATTTCGAAATTACAAAGTGGTGATATTGAATAAAACAATTTTGTGATCATAATTACAAAAATATGAATGAAATAAATTATAGAAATGCTTTCACTTAGGCGGAGTCCCTTGTACAAGTTGAGTTACGAAGTTTGTCTGTGACATGCAAGGAAATACTCCGTATGTTAACAGTGCGAATTTTCGGAAAAGAGAAGACCTAATTCAACTCACTGCATGAGTTATGCATTAAAATATCTGTTAGCAGAAACACCTCACTTCATTATGTTAAAGGGATCATTAGAGGTGATATATTGTGTTAGGTGAGAGGATGAGTAGCCAAGATTTTATTCCAAACACTAATTCTCTGAAGTAAGAATGTGTGTAACCTATCAAATGGACCTGCGATTTTCGTTAAAGTTCTTTAAATTCCTAACAGACAATATAGACTTAATAATTGTCTCCTGAGAGCGGATTTTATGTTGGAAACGTCGTAAACCGCAGCTGTTTTGTTTAAACTTAATTTAAAAACACTGGGATTCAATTTATTTTGAGCTCACCAGTAATTTAATGGCTTAGTGTGTTGAATTGTGAATTTTATTTCTTTTTTCCCACTTTATTCTTATTTTCTATTTTCATTTCAACCCATGTAAGTTATAGGTCTATTATTACTCAAATATCTTTTGGTATAAAAAGTTTAATATTATTAAGACATGATGGGCTAGATTTAACTTTAATTACTCGTACTAAATTAAAGGCGCGTTTCATAGAAGACTAGCTAATACCCGGCGTGCGCTACTACGCCTAAATAAATGAAAATTAATGTGCTTTTATGTTTAGTTGTATAAGCAATAGAAAAAATTGTTACAAATATATATATTTTTAGATACCCCTGCTGATTACCCGGCGTTGCCCGGGAATCTAATTAATCTTGACATAATTAAGCTGAAATACGAAAATTAATGTGTTTTATGTTAAGTTAAATAAGTGGGCGGAAACATTTATATCGTAATTATTTTTAGATACCCCGTGCTGTTTACCCGGCTTGTCCGGGAATCTACTCATTCCGATCTTCTTGGCATAAAAGAACTGAAAGGCAAATATTAATGTATTTCTTACGATTAGTTGAATAAGTAAAATGAAAAATAATTATAAGTGTGTATCGTAATCATTTTAAGATTCTCCGTGCTGATTACCCGGTGTTGCCCGGGAATCTATCTATCTCGATATTCTTGGCATAAATGAGCTAAAAGGCAAAATTCGTTATTGTGAGTTATCCGTAAAAGAATACCCGTCATGTGCTGCTATGCTTGCACAGGAATCTACATACTTGTCTCCATCTTCTTGGTCTCTATCTTCTCTCATTGGAAAGAAAAAAAAATGGTTATTGTAAGTAAGAGATAAACATATGCTGTCGCGGATTTCTTTGTAGAGGTTTTTGATATATTCAATTCTGTGTACATTAATTTTTGTATTTGTTGTGGTTTAGGCAGCGTAAGCCATTTAAGCGTCCAAAGATCAACTTTTTTCACGTTTTCCACTACTAAGGGCGATATATATGGGTGTAGGAGTTGAGTATGAACACTTATAGTCTATGTTCATCCCGGGAATATCCTGAACATTTTGCAAAAAGCCCCATCACAATCGGATCAACGGTATGGCCGCGCTTAAAGTACGAACAAACAAACATTCATTTTTATATATTAGATGATACACTAATAGCTATAGGATAGTGGGACTTGGTGGTTTACATATCCACTTCTGAATCCGAGGTTTGTGAGTTAAACCTCGGGCGTAATAGATGGCTTTTTCGGGCGTAAATTCTAGTGTATGGTTTCAGTAAGAAGGAATATACAGCCGCGGGATTTTTTTAATAGATATACGACACATAAAATAACCTCAAGCCTGAAATAAGAGACCTCTGACGAAATATATCGGACTTTTCAGGCCTAAATTTGAAATGCGACCCTATTGGCACGAGTTTTAGAGAGCGTTATTATATAATACTAAAACTGAAGCTAATAACTAACTCACTGGTTCTATCGAACCACACGGCCGCACGGACATAAGCTCTCCACACATCCCTGTCCTGAGCTAATGTTTTCGAATCATTTCCTGTATAATCTAATTCCCTTGAATCATGGATAATGTTATTGTTCCACCTCATTCTTAGTCTACCAACTGGGCGTTTTCCCTCTGGTATTCCTACAAGAAGCTTCCATGCATCTCTTTCATTCAACATTCGTGCCGCATGTCCTGCCTATCGCAATCTACGAGACTTCAATGAAACTAATAGTATTATTTTTATCAGTTCATAATTTGTTTCTCTTTGTTTATATTAAATAATATTAATATTGATGAATATTTAAAAATTATATTTAATGAATATTTTTTGTCGTATGGAGCGTAAAGAAAAAGAAAAACATGGATGTCGCTTTTTATTGTAATCCTATAAAGCATACATTTAGCTGTAGAACATTTATGTTTCTTTATCTGTATGCCAAACTTGTAGTAAATAAATAAACCCATAACTAAACTTTATGTTTTACTGTTTCATACATCTAAATGACAGTCCTTTTCATGGAGAATCTAATGATCCTCGAACTCCAATTTCGACAAAACAATTATTTGCTTGGTTCCTTCCCTGAACCATTCTTATCTAATAAATAGGAGCTATTTACTGTATTGTTTACCTTGAGTTTTATTATTATTATTATTATTATTATTATTATTATTATTAACCTTCAAATCATTATAAATACTACTCTTGTTACTGTCAGTTTTATTAATTTGCATTTAATACCTAATGCAATTCTTGTTATTATTATTATTATTACTATTATTATTATTATTATTATTTTTATTATTGTGGTTATTCCGTTTTAATGCGACACACGTTTCCCTGGTTGAAGAGAAGGTTACATTGATTTAACTCCATCACACTCATTAAATAAATAACCACAAATAAATAAATAAATAAAAATAAAACCGAAATAAATTATATATATATATATATATATATATATATATATATATATATATGTATATATATCAAGGGGCACGACGCGCAGTACCGTAGTTGATTAAAGCAGTACGCTACAAGCCGGAAGGTCGAGGGCTCGAGTCCCTGTGGGGTCAGGATTTTTAAACTGACCCAAACATTCTGGCGCTCCATGGCCCTGGGATCGACTCAGCCTCTAATCAGAATAAGTACCATCCTTGTAATGGCGGCCGTCAAACAGAGCTGACATCAAGTTCTGATTGTCTAGAGAAAGTGCGAGTCTTTACCTCCTACTATCCCAAGGTTGTCCTAAGGCCTGCTGGTGGAATCACTTTACTCTTATCTATATGGGGGGGGGCAAACTGGCTTTTTTTTTCCAAATGCCTGCGACTTGAATATCTTGTTTCAATTAGATGTCTGTGAAAGTATAGACCTCTTTCTTTAGTTGGTTAAGGCAATACGCGAAAAGCGGTAAATTAAGGGGGTTCGAATTTCGATGGGGATCAGGATTTAAAACAACTTTAAACCTTCTGAGGTCACTAAGGACCAGGAATCGACACAGCCTCAAATGGAAATGAGTATCAGACGTTTGTTCTAGAGGAAAAGGCTGATGAAACGCTCACAGTCCGACTGATATCTTGTGCCGATTTTGTAGAAAAGTGCGAACCTTTTTCTCCTACTACCTGAAGAGCCTGTGGTGGGATCACTTTTTTAAAGCTTAGTACTGTATATTAATAACTTTGTTCAAAGAATATATTTAATATTAAAAGGATATTGGGAAATGTGGGTACATGACCTTTTCCAAATAACTGATGCATTTGTTGTGTACAATATAGTATTATTAATAATAAAAAATGGCAGTAGGGGGCGATGTTTAAATAGCCAGAATATTTCAAGCTTCGATATAACGACATTCACCTGTTCTAATTCCAGAACATAGACTAATGCATAAAATCTGCATGCACGTTATTGCTCTCTAGTTAATTCGCAATCGCTGATCTCTAGCGGCGAATGTTGCTTTATTGATCACCTCTGCTTGAATATTAAATTTTCTGGATCCAAAATTAAATGTATAATTTAAAGAGAGTTTTAAAAGTAGATTACAGCTTCGCCCAAATTTTAATGGACATGACACATTTGTATGGCACCATGTGTTATTCACAAATCACAGAGCGCTAACCTGCTTCACTAACAGAATTTCATTCCCCCGCATTCAGGAATGTACGCCGCAGTACCCATATGATATTCTGCATTGCTTTTCACATCAAGTTTCTATTCTCTGTCGACCAACCACTTCATACACAATATTGAACCTACAATATCGCCGGCACCCGTAATCCCTATTTTGGGATTTTAACGCAATATTGC
The DNA here is from genome assembly GCA_030220185.1 of Diploptera punctata. Lineage (NCBI taxonomy): Eukaryota > Metazoa > Arthropoda > Insecta > Blattodea > Blaberidae > Diploptera > Diploptera punctata. The sequence goes on from JASPKZ010006078.1 coordinate 341,695, forward strand.
AAACACGTGCAGCGAATAATCTCTTTATTAAAACCTTTACAATTCCACTTTTTCTTTTTATATATTTTCCACGCATTTCCAGCTGATTTTTCACTTTAATTCATCTTGCTATGTGATCCCCCCCTTTTCTTTCCTTTCTATTTTTCCTCTTTTATAGTTTCTCTTTTTCTCTTTCTCTCTCTCTCTCTCTCTCTCTCTCTCTCTCTCTCTCTCTCTATATATATATATATATATATTACACACACACACACACACACGCTATCGAAACCGTATGTTCATTTCCACACGAATATAAGATTTCCACACATCCCTATCCTGACTAACGATTTTCAATCATCCCCTGTATAATCCACTTCCATCAAAGCATGGTTAATGTTATTCTCCGACCTCATTCTTGATCTACTACTGGGCGATTTCCTTCTGGTTTTACTTCAAGAAACTTCCATGCCACTTTTCATTCTCCATTCATGTCAAATGTCCTGCTCATCGCAGTCTATGAGACTTAACGGTTCTTATTATATCTGGTTTGCTATAAAATCCATTTAGGTCACTGTTATGAAGCCATCTCCATTCCCCTGTTTGTTCATCTCTCTTTAGTCCCATATATATATATATATATATATATATATAAAGTACGTGTCACGTTGTTTGTCCGCGATGGAATCCTAAACTACTGAACCGATTTTAATAAAATTTTGCACACTGTGTGCAGTTTGATCCAACTTGAGACTTAGGGAAGTTTATAACTAAATTTATAGTCGCATTATTGTTATTGCAGATTATTTGTTTATTATTTAACAGAGAGTTATAATTTTCTGTGGGTTCCATACGATTCTAACAGATGGCCGTGTAAGGTAATTGGTTTATTATTTAACCAGGTGGCTGTGCTTTTTGTTGCAACCGCGAATTTCAATTGAATTACAAATATTGATTATTTCATAATTTAAGTGTGTTTGTGTATATTTTATTTTCAATATATTTGATTAATTATATTAATTTCGTGTGTAAGTATTAGTTTTAAGTAATCTGGCTGAAAGACAGCAACTTAATTTAAATTTAACTGGACCGAGAAGAGACATTGAACAATATGGCGAATCAGTTCTAGAGACCATGAATGATATCAAGTGAATTTCCGCAAATTGGTATAGGCCTATGTGACATAAATCTTACATTTAAGAAGAATGTCAATTTAAAAGCATATGAAGGTAACTGTAAGTAAGTCTGCCTAATATTACAGAAACAATCTCCATACCTCAATTAAATGAAAAACTAGATGACTATAATATATCACAAGATGATATTACTATACAGAGACTTCTTGATGATGATGAGAATCCAAACTGCCAACAAGTTCGTAGAAAAAACCGAAAGTATAATGAAATCAGCAAGCCTCCTCAAAATATTCCATCAATAAATGTATATAATCCTTATGATACACTTATGGATGATACTGAGAATGCAGACAACATAAATTCATCTCAATCAACAAAACCACTTCCACATAAACCACCACCCATATTTATACCGGGTGTAGTTAACGTACCAAAACAAACAAATTGTGTAAAACAAAAACTTTCTGATTTAGATTTCTCACTTAGTTTACTACAACATAATTTAACGTATACTTTAGCCACATCAACGCGTGACCGGGACTTCTGTATATATATATATAAAACAAAGTTGGATTAGTTACACTATTTATAACTCAAGAACGGCTGGACCGATTTTTATGATCTTTGATTTGTTGGATTTGTTTCCGCCCCGAATAGCAAATAACTATTACAACATCGGAAAAATTAACGTAAAAATATTTAAAGGCGATACGACGTTCGCCGGGCCAGCTAGTATATATATATATATATATATATATATATATATATATGGTATGATAAGAAAAATAAATGCCTGGACGGGATTCGAAACCGGATCTCTGAGTCTGTACCTCAGCGTGATATCCATTACACCACCAGGCGAATCGAATCCAAACATTTATTTTTCTTATATATGTATTATATTCTCCATTGTTACTAGATGTCGCGAGAACTCGGTCTTCACTGCCATCTAGTAGCTGACTATAGCAAGTAAGCAAATTAAAGAGAATATTTTTACTCTACAGCAGTGACGCTTTATATATATATATATATATATATATATATATATATGTGTGTGTGTGTGTGTGTGTGTGTGTGTGTATGTATGTATGTGTGAGTATATTATTTTGTCATCATCATCAGGAACGTTTCTGTGGTTATGCATAGACTATGTCCAACCAAATGATATATTCTACTTCTAGTTCTACCAATCTGTTTAACTCCATATATGAGATCCCTTATACACGCATTTATATTCCTTTCAACACCCTCTTCCCATTTAGACTCTTCCCTTCGGTGATTTCCAAAGTACGATTTCCTTATTAAATTGGTTATTATCTCATATAAATATAATACTACGTTGTAGAATATCTACAACATATTCTATGTTGTGTTCCCAGATGAATATAATCTGCAGATAGACAGAAATAAAATATATCGTGTTTATAAAACAAATAGCGACGTCTGACGCGGTACTGCCTTATATACTCTACGTGCACAACGCCTAGTGTTGGACGAAACCTCAATTCCGAAGTCTAATGAGATGATCCACTGAAGAAATAAAAATAGGATAGGGGAGTCTGTTATAAGATTATAATAGGATGGAGGAATACATCATAATCATTCTTCAATTACTATGAGTGTCCCTGAATTGTATATGTGGACTCCCAAGTATAAAATATAAAAGCCGCCTCACTGCTGCAGAGTATATACTCGACCATCACATGAAATGAAGAGATTATAGAACTTAAGGATGGCATAAAGAAAACTAGAATATTGACGATAAAAGAATGAGCAACAGCATATTTCCAAAAGTAATATTTAGCATAACGTATAGGAAAAGTATGCTCAATAAAAAAGGGGAGAATACAAGAACATAACGGATCAGTCGGTCTAATCCTTGGCGGAATGATGATAAATTCAGATATTCCTCGGCTTTCCTTACAAATATATGATTACTTTGAGTTTTATAACATTAATTATTCTTCAATGTTTGAGGTATCCATAGAGGAGTTTATGTTAAAATAATAATGCACTCCATTGAACTGTAGAGTAGGCCACACTTTCATATTACATTTATTCCTTATAGCGGTCTACTATCTTTGAAACATTCAGCGACTTCATGCTAAAAACCGAGGTTTGGTATTGAAGTTAAATTCGAAAGAAGCCTTAGGGTCGGTTGCACCAACAGAGGTAACTGTATTACGCCAGTTTAAGCTATGCATTATACATGAGGAAAACTGGCGTAATACAGTTACCTCTGTTGGTAAAACTGACTCTTAGAGATAAGTTTCAAGTAAAATTTGACATGATATCTGAAAATTAAAGTTAGTTTTTTTGCACTATGTAACTAATATTGTATATTGTATACTTACTGTTATTGTTTATATGCATCGTAATTTGACTTTCCCGCATACAATCTTGGTTTCTATAAAAACAAAATAAATCTCAATACTTTATAAACGTGACCAAAAGTACTAGTGCGGTAAGTAAAAACATTTATCTTGAAATATTGATTTCGTATTAATTTCGGTATTAATTAATCACATCCAGCTTTCCACGCCTCTTCTATTTCATCATCACTGCACACATCGTCTAAACCTTTCTTCATAATCAGAAATAAATCCCAAATCAAATTGGTTTTACAGTTTTAACAAGTAAAAAATGGCGACATGACCAACAATACTTATTTTTCCGTAGCAACACACATAGCCAATTGTAGTAACACATATAGCCAATTCACCTTGTGAAATCGAACATTTATCTCCAATTATATTTGTTAATATTTTAGGTAATATCTTAATTACTAAAATAAATACACATAGTGCAAAAAATAGCATGCAATACTCATGTGGTAAACGCATAACGGAATCTCGGAAATTAAAAAAATCTCGGCGCATGCGCCTCGTTTTTTTAAACTTTTCCTCGATCCGTATCAAGGGTTTACCACATTCGTATCGCAATATATTTCTGCTTCTCAAAGTTGGTATATGGAATATTGAAAATATTTTCAAATGTCTGCATTTCAAAATATTGTAGAATATACGGTAAACAAACTCATACATAACAAAAATGGTTATTTATTTTAATTACAACTCGTACACCACGCAGAAGAGAGTAGTTACGTCAGTTGTCTTGCCTCTGTTTTGTATTTATAGTGACTAAATTTTGTGGCGCAAGCGGTTACACGCTCGCTTCTCACCGCTGGGGTCCCGAGATCGAGTCTCGGTCACTCCGTCTGGGTTTCTTGATGGACGAAACGGAGTTGGGGCAGGTTTTTATCGGGGTTTCTCCCGTTTTCCCCTGCCACAAATTTGATTTCACCATTTCTTCATATTCATCTCATCCATTTCGTTTCATTTCGTTGCGTTCATCCGCCCCTGTGACGGTGCGTCAGGGATGGTCGACTGGCACCCTTGCAGTTAACAGACCTTTATAAATATAGGAGCTTCATCTCATCTCATTCCTCGACCCGAACCGACCCTGAGTTGGACACGAGTTGAGGATATTATTTATAGTGTCTAAATTTTATCAGAACATGAAACTCAAAACATGTATTTTGTAACTCATTCTACATATACTAGGGCCTATATTCACAATTGGTTGTTAATCCATACATCCATAGTAATTCTGCCCGAGGGCAGGTCTTTCACTGCAATCATAGCATTTTCATGCTATGCTTTGCAGCTTTACTAGGGAATTATAGGTGTGGTAGCTTCCCGTTGCTTTCCATACCGGCGAAGGATTATTATGATAATGATAAGAATGATAATTATGGCCGGGTGATTTTCGGGACCGTTGGGCCCTAAGCTTCTTGACATTTATCTTACAGGCGAGGAAAAATCCCGTAAAAAACCTCACCCAGGAGCCTGTCCCGACCGGGAATCGAACCCAGGCCCGCTGCGTGACAAGGCAGCACGCTACCTCGAGACGACAGCAGTGGACTGGCGGTTAATATGACATTGAAAACTTCAGAGATTGTCAAGTAATTCTAATTGGACAACAAAGACTGCTTACAACCTTTGACATATCTACACTACCAAACATTACTATAAATAATATAATTATCCCTTATTCTTCTTCAGTAATAGATCTTGGACTACATCTAGACGCAAATTTAACCTGGCAAACACAAGTGAAACACATATGTAAAAAGACTTTCTCCAACTTACATTATCTTAGACGTTTAAAGAATTTTCTCCCAGTTTCGTTAAAACAATCCTTGTGCAGAATCTTGTGTTACCACACTTCGATTATTGTGACATTATATATAATGATCTAAACTATGACTTGTCGCAGAGACTGCAGCGTGTTCATAATGCTTGCGTTCGATTCATTTTCAATATCCGCCGTTATGACCATATTTCCGAACACTTTAATAACCTCTCTTGGCTCCGTCTTACTGACAGACGTAAATTGCACTCTCTTTCACTACTTTTCAAGCTTCTGAATTCCTACATCCCTACTTACCTGGCGTCTAGATTTGAGAATTTATCCTCTTACCACAATATTGACACTAGATCACAAGATAGCAGTCTGCTAACAATTCCTCTTCATAGCACTTCCTCCTATTCTACTTCCTTCACAGTAGCCTCTGCCCGCTCCTGGAATCTCCTTCCTCAAGATATCAGGGGTTGCCGCACACTTGGTACCTTTAAGTCACGCTTATACAGTTACTTGTTGTCTAATAATTAATTTTTCTCTATTTATTTAATTTTATACTATGTCATTAATCTTTTCCCGTTTTTTATATATATTGTACATATTATATATTTAATTCCTTAAGTTTAGAGTAAATCAAAATACATTATAAATATTAATTGTATTGTATTCATAACTTGTAATCGTATATATATATATATTGTAATTTAGATTTAAGACTATTTTTTTGTTTGTATTTTTTTAAACCTGGTTGAGTGGTAGACAAGGCCTTAAGGCCTTAACTCTGCCAGGTAAAATAAAGCTATTATTATTATTATTATTATTATTATTATTATTATTATTATAATTTTACTCTTACACTGTAAAACATGACATTCTATAGTTACGTCAGTTACCGATATAAAACCGTACGTTTTTAAGAACAGTTATTAATGAAAGAAATTCCATCATTTCTGTTAAAGTAATTATTGAAACCTATGTAATTATAATTGTTTTGAAGGGGATAAGCAGTGTCCTATAATATGGAGGCTGAAATATTAAAATGTTGTTTTATTTAGTGCAATTGTCATGTCAGTTACCATGTATTTCGCTTACGTAGATTAAATAGTCGTTGAATTGTTTCATCATCATTTATGTTTGATGTACATTTGTAAATATATATTGCAAACACGCTGCATGAATTTTTAGAAAATGGGGCAAAAAGAACGTTTGTTTATCACAATGTCATTACTATAATTATCGTTGTTATCGATATAATATAGTTCGAGTTTCGATGGCTTTGATTTTCATGTTTAATTAGAATTTTCTCTTGGAGGGAGATAGTCTGGTTTCTAGTGGGTTACACAAAAAAACACACACACAACCACACAAGTATATATATATATATATATATATATATATATATATATAATGTCCACCGCTGTGGTCTCGAGGTAGCGTGCTGCCTTGTCACGCGGCGGTTCCGGGTTCGATCCCCGCTAGGGACAGTTTTTCTGGGTGAGGTTTTTATCGGTGTTTTTCCTCACATGTAAGACAAATGTCAGGAAATGTTAAGGCCCAAACACTCCCCGAAATCATATGGCCATCATCATCATCGTAATCTTTCACCGGTGTGAAAAGCAATGGTAAGCTACCACACCTACATTTCTCTAGTAAAGCTGCTATGATTGCAGTGAAAGACCTGCTCTTAGGCAGAATTACTATGGATGAATATATATATATATATAATTTTTATGTAGGTGTGTTTGTCATTGAACTCCACCTAAACGACCAAACCGATTTTAATGTAGTGTTTTATGTGTGTGTTTGAGTGGGTCCCTGCATGGTTTAGATTCATAATTGGACCCTCTAAAACCATTAGTTGTAGGATTTCACCTGGAGTGACAATTTAAAAATTGCTCCAGCGGTCGTAATTTTCAATGTTTCACAACGAAAGTCAGTATAACCTATTTCATACAGAAAAAGTCAAAAGTACTATTCTAAAATACAACTCATAGTTAAAATAAATTTAAAATAATATAAAATAATATAAAATAAAATACCGAGATATGTATTATCCAAAAGTGAGTAAAATCTGACAATAAGGGTCTGTTTCACCAACAGAGCTAACTGCATTACGCCACTTTAAGCTATGTATTATACATGGAGAAAACTGGCGTAATACAGTTACCTCTGTTGGTGAAACCGACCCTTAGAAGTGAAGGTTCACCTAAAATCCGAAATTATAAATTGCCTAAACGAATGGACCGACTTTGATGAATTTTTTTTCTGTGTGTTTGAGGGGTTCTTAAATGGTTTAGATTCAAAATTGGACCCTCTAAAACCATTACATGTAGGAGACACCTGAAGTGAAAATTTAAAAATAACTCTAGCGGTCACAATTTTCGAAGTTTCACAACAAAATTCAGCATATCTTATTAAAATAGACCGATGTAGGTATTGTCCAAAAAATAAGCTAAATCCAGGATCAGAAGTGGAGGTTTACCTGAAATCGAAAATTAAAAACTAACAACCGCCATGTTTAGTATTTCTCAGCGTATACCATAGAATTTAATATTTGATTTATTTAGACGTAGCAGCGCACGCCGAGTATTAGCAAGTATATTATAAAATTATATATATATATATGGTATGATAAGAAAAATAAATGGCCCGTTCAGGCATTTATTTTTCTTATCATACCATATTAAGCTTGCATTGCTCAATGTTAAACATTTAAACATATATATATATTTGTGTGTGTAACACAGATTTATAATTATTGTATTATATCTTCCTGTGACCAATGTTCTAAACTCTTGTCCTTTTCCCCAAATCTCTATATCACAAAACATAATGTAAGATTTTTCATAATTATATAAAAAATGTTTGACCGAAAGAAAGAAGAATATATTAAGGTTATGGTGTGTTACTTTTATTTAGGTTTTATAAGTTTAAGATACTTAAGTCTTGAATATTAACCAACTACTAGAAATTGAGGTGAAACCGCGCAGGTGATATTAAGACAAAATCAGGAAATATTACCTCAAACATGCAAAATCTATAAAAAGTATTTCTCTCGGTGTTTACCAGTTCTGCTTCAGATGGAGCTAAATTAGACTTGAAGAAGAAAAGAAAGTGAAGACTCTTGTAAGATATTGCTTGGAAGTTTAGGTTAGAAAATTACGTCGACAGTTGAAGGTACAATCTAGTATGGGTTTGTCTTTACAGTAGGGAATGTTATCCTCGTCGTGATCTTCACATTCATTTCCACTCGCAGTCATTAAAAGTTTCCCCTTCGGCAAGTGACTCTTGTATTGAGAGATCAAAACACAAAAGAGGCCAGTTCAATCCTACATCAAGTTCTTTTTAGAGACTCTTTATTTTCTCGAGTGAAAGCGTACCCCATGTTTTAAAAACTTTTCTTGAAATTAGTTTCACTGTTACATGAAAGCTCTATTTAAGTAAAACAGCCACGGGCTATAAAGGTGTTACCTAGTGGTTTCAAATAGACAGTTCCATTGCAAGAACAAAGGTGCCTAACATTTTTTATTCATGAGTACTTGACTTTGTGGTCTGAAATAACTTCTACTATGTTGCTTGTTACGCATTTCTGCTGGCAAATTATACGTAAGGGATAGCTTCAGTGTGTCTTATTGTTATCGTAATTTGAAGACCATAGGGAGGGAGAGAGAAAAAGAGAGAGAAAGAGAGAGAGAGAGAGAGAGAGAGAGAGTCAGGTAGAAAGAGAAATAAAGCAAGGAGGAGATAAATATATATAGGTAAGCGTAAAGTTTCAGTGGTAGAAAAATTCGTGCATATATTCAATATTTGTTGAATAATATTTCCGGAAGTAATATGAAAATAGTCGAGAGGTTTTCTGTTTCTACTGCTTACAGACCAAGCCAATATTTTAAAAAGTGGGCGAAGTCGATCCCTAATGGGCGCTGGAGGGCTTCAGTGGGGCTGTAATAAGTCCACAGAAAATTGAGGGCGTTGGAAGACTATGGCTGATTAAAAGAAAACAGAAAATTTATATTTAGCTTTCATTTTAAACTGAAATTAAGTACAGTCTACTCATTATCTAATTTAAAATTGTAAGTTTGAACACAGAAATAGCACATGACAAGATTAGAAACAATAATTGTAATTGTTGTTTTTAAAAGCGCATCTTAAAAATAATAATTCGCGAGCTCACCGGTACTACCGAATCCGTAGGTTCATGGGCTCGCGAATATAAGCTCTTGATACATCCCCAACCTGAGCTAATGTTTTCCATCATCCCCAGTATAACCTACTTCCCTCATATCATGGTTAATTTTATTCTCACATCTCATTATTTATCTAACAACTGGGCGTTTTATTTCTTTGTTACAAGAAGCTTCCATGCCCCTCTTCCATTCTCCATTTGTGTTGTGTATTGGCGATGTACCACACTTGCACGAAAATGTGTTATGCCGCTCAGAACTCCAAAAATTAAGAGTAACATGTCTTCATGATTGAGTAAAAACATTGGAATAAAGTATGTTAACAAGAAATGTTAATTCAATATTAATAAAAGTCTAACTTGTTTGAATCCTCCCTAATTAAATTACAATATTGACATTCATAAAATAAAATAAATACGTACAGTTAGTAACAATCTTGTTCATACAACATATATTTTTGTTAATTTTAGGCCAATTTAAGTTTTAAAATTTATACTAGGCCGCGTAATAGTATTACCTGTGTTACGGAAATGTATGACAATTTTATATTGTAGCACGTTTATATTAATTTGAAAAACCAATTATTACTTTAGCATAGCAACATGGATGGAAATGGAATGCAACAGTCTTTTTCATACACTCAAAGAATACTGTCTCTATACTTTGTGTGTTTAACAAATGTTGCGCTATTAGTCATTCAAAATATCTCTGCAGGCGGAAGAAATACGAAGCTCTGTTTTTTGCTACACATGACGTCACATAAGGCAATGTATAATATACTGTCAGAGTCCCAAGTCACATTCCCCTCTGCACTCATAGATAGCAGTGTCACGTGTTCTATTCCTGCATAAACACGACTGCAGTGCCCTCCATCAACAACTGTACTTACTCCTTAAACGGGTAATGCCTACTCAAGTGAAGGAGTAGAGAGGGATGTTTCATAGCATTCACGTACTTTCTTCATTTGTGTACAAAATGGAGAAGAGAATGCAGTTAAGTTCAGACTTAAAGAGAACAATTGTCAACCTTGCTTTAAGAGGTAAATCACTGAGGGAAATAGGCAATATAGTGGGAAAATCACATGCAACTGTACAGTACATAGTTAATAAGTTAAGTATGAAGGTCACATACAAGATTTTCAGCGTAACGGTAGAGAAAAAATAATTAACGAAACTTAGGCCCATGATGGAAGAAGTGTCTAGAAACCAAATGAGCAATCAAACTGTTCGTTGTGTGCTGTGGTCGCATAATTATCAAGACCCCAGACCGCGAAAAAGGCCATATGTAAGAGAACAAAATTGTTCTGCAAGATTACTCTTTGCAAAAGAGCATGTAAATAAATCACAGGAGTTTTGGGATCGTGTAATTTGGTCCGATGAAGCAAACTAAATATCTTCGGATCAGATGGTATAATAAGGGTTTGGAGGAAACCCAACATTGCTGATTATAAGGTGAATACTTTTCGACTGTGAAACACGGAGGAGGTTCAGTTATGATGAGTTGAAAGCAGGGTTGAAAGCTGCACTTCATTGACGGAATAATGGATAAGTGGTAATACAACAGGATAAAGAAGGAAAATGTAAAACAAAATGCCATAAAATGGGACAGGACAGAATTATATATTCCAACAGGACAATGACAGTAAACATACTGCAGACATTAACAAGCTTTGGTTGATCTGGAACGTTCCGAAGCAGCTGAGAGAACCTTCACAGTCAGCTGATCTAAATTCAATATATTTGGGCCGAATTGAAGAAAAATGTCCGTAAAAGGAAAGAGAATTCAAAAGATGAGATAAAATGTTTCATTAGAGAAGGATGAGGTAAAATGACATCTGGAGCAATAAAAAATTGGTAAATTCAGTGCAACGACGATGCCAAGCAGTGATTAAAGCTAAGAGGTACTCTACTAAGTATTAAATGAAGCCATTGTTCTGTGTTTTGGTTTTGTGTTTTAAGTGTATGAACAGAAATGTTGCAAAAGATGAATGTTTAATTTCGTTGGTTTTAGTTTTAATTATATTTTGAATAGAAATAGCTGCAAAAGATAATTTATTTTATTAACTATAGGTGTGTTAGACATTATGATACTCTGAAATGATAATCAGAAATAAATCACATTTCTGAAGATAGAATATTTACTTTATATCACAAAATCTCAGCTGTATGAACAAGAATGTTACTAACTGTATAGCAAGAGAGATCTATATAAACGGTATTGTCTTACTTGGTGAAACAAAAAGTCAATTAGTGCCACCGACGTTTAAAAATATCGTCTCACCTGTTATTACCGAATAACTAACTCAGTGGCTCTATTCAACCCGTAGGTTCATGGCCGCGCGAACATAAGTTCTCCATTCATCCCTATCCTGAGCTAATGTTTTCTAATCAACCTCTGTAAAATCTACTTCCCTTAAATCATTGTTAATGTTACTCTCTCACCTTATTCTTAGTCTACCAATTGGGCATTTTTCTTCTGGTTTTCCTACAAGGAGCTTCCATGCACCTCTTTCATTTCCCATTCGTATGACATGTCCTACCCATTCCTGTCTACGAGACTTACTGTTCTTATTATATCTGCTTTCTATAAAAGCCATATAGTTTGCTGTAATGTAGTTTTTTTTCCATTCATTTGTCTGTTCATCTCTCTTCGACCAAAAATTTTTCCTAAGAACTTTGTTCTCAAATACTCGTAATCTTCTTTCATCCCTTAAAATAAGAGTCCATGTTTCGTATCCATATAATATAACTGAGAAAATAACGGCTTTATATATATTCAGTTCAATGTTCTTTGAAAGGAGTTGGGACAACAAGAGTCCCTGTAATGCATAATAGCGATGGACATTCTTTGAAAGGAGTTGGGACAACAAGAATCCCTGTAATGCATAAGAGCGATGGACATTCTTTGAAGGGAGTTGGGACAACAAGAGTCCTTATAATGCATAATAGCGATGGGCATTCTTTGAAAGGAGTTGGGACAACAAGAGTCCTTATAATGCATAATAGCGATGGGCGTTCTTTGAAAGGAGTTGGGACAACAAGAATCCCTGTAATGCATAATAGCGATGGACATTCTTTGAAAGGAGTTGGGACAACAAGAGTCCTTATAATGCATAATAGCGATGGGCATTCTTTGAAAGGAGTTGGGACAACAAGAGTCCTTATAATGCATAATAGCGATGGGCATTATTTGAAAGGAGTTGGGACAACAAGAATCCCTGTAATGCATAACAGCGATGGACATTCTTTGAAAGGAGTTGGGACAACAAGAATCCCTGTAATGCATAATAGCGATGGACATTCTTTGAAAGGAGTTGGGACAACAAGAGTCCTTATAATGCATAATAGCGATGGGCATTCTTTGAAAGGAGTTGGGACAACAAGAATCCTTGTAATACATAATAGCGATGGACATTCTTTGAAAGGAGTTGGGACAACAAGAGTCCTTATAATGCATAATAGCGATGGGCATTCTTTGAAAGGAGTTGGGACAACAAGAATCCCTGTAATGCATAATACCAATGGGCATTCTTTGAAGGGAGTTGGGACAACAAGAGTCTCTGTAATGCTTAATAGCGATGGCCATTCTTTGAAAGGAGTTGGGACGACAAGAGTCTCTGTAATGCATAATAGCGATGGGCATTCTTTGAAAGGAGTTGGGACAACAAGAGTCCCTGTAATGCATAATACCGATGGGCATTCTTTGAAAGGAGTTGGGACAACAAGAGTCCCTGTGATGCATAATAGCGATGGGCATTCTTTGAAAGGAGTTGGGACAACAAGAGTCCCTGTGATGCATAATAGCGATGGACATTCTTTGAAAGGAGTTGGGACAACAAGAGTCCTTATAATGCATAATAGCGATGGGCATTCTTTGAAAGGAGTTGGGACAACAAGAGTCCTTATAGTGCATAATAGCGATGGGCATTATTTGAAAGGAGTTGGGACAACAAGAGTCCCTGTGATGCATAATAGCGATGGGCATTCTTTGAAAGGAGTTGGGACAACAAGAGTCCCTGTGATGCATAATAGCGATGGACATTCTTTGAAAGAAGTTGGGACAACAAGAATCCTTGTAATACATAATAGCGATGGACATTCTTTGAAAGGAGTTGGGACAACAAGAGTCCTTATAATGCATAATAGCGATGGGCATTCTTTGAAAGGAGTTGGGACAACAAGAATCCCTGTAATGCATAATACCAATGGGCATTCTTTGAAAGGAGTTGGGACAACAAGAGTCTCTGTAATGCTTAATAGCGATGGCCATTCTTTGAAAGGAGTTGGGACGACAAGAGTCTCTGTAATGCATAATAGCGATGGGCATTCTTTGAAAGGAGTTGGGACAACAAGAGTCCCTGTAATGCATAATACCGATGGGCATTCTTTGAAAGGAGTTGGGACAACAAGAGTCCCTGTGATGCATAATAGCGATGGGCATTCTTTGAAAGGAGTTGGGACAACAAGAGTCCCTGTGATGCATAATAGCGAAGGGCATTTCAAATGTGAAATTGTATTTACTTGTTAGATGACATTCAAAGTTAAGTTAAACGTATACTTAATCCAAATTATCGCGTCTATCACAAGCCAGGAATTATCTCAATACTTGATACAAACAACAAGGCAGAATTTTATTTCAGGTCTATATTAGAGTTCGAATGTAAAGGGAGAAGTAGCTCTTAGGCTATAAGACGATAAATAGGTAACGATCCCCACCCGTCAGATAGTAGTACGCGAAGCTCTATAAGGCGTAAAAAAAACTATAAGGAAACTTGCTTACGAAAGAATTATTTATTACTTGGGAATCATACAACTACAAGGATACTTAATGACAGAAGGATAATGCTGAACTATATTTTTTCATCTTTAACTAATAATTCGTTTATTTTATTAAGATTAAAGTCGTATCCTAGAAGATTAGGGCTAAAATCGGCCGCGGTGGACTAGTGGTTGTTCTCCTAACCTCTGGTTCCGAGGGTCGCGGGTTCAAACCCGGCTGGGGTCGGTGAATTTTTATAGAACGGACATATCTAAGGAGTAAGTCTTCCGGGAGGGACTTTAAGCCATGGGTTCTCGAGTCTGAAGATTTTCAGGCTCGTAAAAGATTCTTAAGCCTGATTAAAATGGCATCTAAGCAAAATATACCGACCTCAACGTCCTAGTAATACCTTAGTTGCCTGTTAGACGTCTCATTGTGTCGGTATGTTGACCGCATGCCATTCATGACATCTATGGGCAAGTATGGTAACTGAAATTAACTTGGTCTAGGAACTTCTCTAACAAATGAGAGCCTATGTCTCAACAATGGGCTACACCTTTATAGATATAGATAGATTGACGATTAAATGAGCTATGTTTTAAATCAGAACAATTAAATAAAAACTCGAGTCTGAATTAACTAATAGAAAACGATTTCACTAGATCTAATGAAAAATCCAGGTTAGTTTGTTTCCAATCAAAACATCAGATTGAGTTAATGATAATACTTTTATTGAATGTTATAATGTAGGATAGGAAGTATTTAATGAATCTTAATATATATATATATATTTTTTTTTTTTTCCCAAGTGCCCCAGGTTTGTGTTTCGACATTCTTGGTTTCTCTCCTGGCATGGCGTACTTGTAACCCACGTATGAGGTTGGGGCGCCTGGAAGGCGGGATTACGTTTCCCCGATGATATGATGAGTGATGATGATGATAATGGTGCGCCAGGAGAGTCCCTAATCCTAAACTTACCCTAAGATAAGTATGAATGATGATGATTGCGATTGCCATATGATTTCGGGGACCGTTTGGGCCTTAAAGTTTTCCTGACATTTGTCTTACAGGTGAGGAAAAACCCCGATAAAAACCTCACCCAGAAAAACTGTCCCGACCGGGGATCGAACCCGGGCCCGCTGCGTGACAAGGCAGCACGCTACCGAGACCACAGCGGTGGACTCTTAATATTGATGTAAGTTAATAG
Source organism: Diploptera punctata (assembly GCA_030220185.1). Lineage (NCBI taxonomy): Eukaryota > Metazoa > Arthropoda > Insecta > Blattodea > Blaberidae > Diploptera > Diploptera punctata. Next base: position 357,099 of record JASPKZ010006078.1, read on the forward strand.
AATTACGTTTTTAAGGAGTAATAGAATATTATTTTTTACGCCATAGTGCATTTTGTCGTACTTACCAGCAATGGCGACAAATTATTGAAAGTTCAACTTCCTACATAAATAACTATACTGTAATATTATATTTAAACCCACGTGCGGGAAGTAAAACCACTGTCTTTTATGTATACTACCTACAATGTATATACAGAAAATATCCAAAAAGTAGAATTAATATACATTATACGTGACAAATCACTGCATTTCAAATGAACTGAACTTTATTTGAAACAATATGAAACAATAAATGCGTACTTGCGGCCATGTTATCAATAATTGTTTTCAAGGCCTCCTGTTGTTTCAACTAATAAACATTGCCCACATTGTTAACGTTAGTCAATTGTTTATAACGAACGCAAATATTTCTAACAAATATGTTATTAATTTACTATTATTTATTATTTTGAAAATGCCATCGTGCAAAAAATAATGTACAACGCACGTTTGTGAAGTGTTTTACAGAATCTCGGAAATTAAAAACCCCGTTATCGCTCGGCTTTTAAACTTTTTCTTCGATTCTGTAATAACCACTTCCCAACCTCGCATCGTAATATACTGTATTGTATCGAGAAACGGTTGAGTTCAATAAAACTATTACATTAAAGGGTTAGGTACTTAAAACTAAGTTAATCTGTGTTAATGTAAGAAAAATATATTTCATTTCAATTATTTATATATTTTATTTGTAAATATAACTTTAATATTAAATTTTATATTGTTAGAGAAAGATCATCTTTATTGAAGTAGACTAGGAGCATCCTTTCATATCCAAATTATCCAGTTGACCCTAAAGGACGAACTGTTTATGGGCCAACCGTTAGAGGTAACTTGGTAATAATAATAATAATAATAATAATAATAATACTAATAATAATAATAATAATAATAATAATAATAATAATATTAATAATAATAATAATAATATTAATAATAATAATAATATTAATAATAATAATAATAATATTAATAATAATAATAATAATAATAATAATAATAATAATAATAGTAATAATAATAATAATAACAATGTGGCTGGCTGCAAACTTCTAGATAAAAGGAGAAGTGAAGATATTAGAAATGAGCTTAGTATTTTTAAACTTTTAGATAAAATAAAGGAATCTAGAAAAAACTGGAAAGAACATGTTCAAGGAATGAAGGATCATCGCATTTCAAAAATTACACTTAATTACAAACCAAAAGGAGACAGGAATGTTGGTAGACCGAAATAGAGATGGTTTCAACTTTTTGATTGAAAATCTATGATACCGGAACAAGCAACATGGGCTTAATCCGTAATTGTTGATGATGATACTAATAATTATAATAGATATAGCCACGCTACCACGGTAATATAGGGAGTCAACGGTTGGCCAGATTAACAGGAGCATTTGGAAGCCCACAGCAAATTATTAAGCTATATGAATGTTTTATCTCTAGTTCAATTGTAACTATTTGCTTACAAAGGAATAGTCGACCATTACATGCCGAAACCTACCTTGAAATTTCTCCCAGAGAAGCGTTGTGATGTACCAACGCCGTGTGCAAAAAGAAAAAGTCGCTTTTAACTGCAAGGCACAGAAATCAATGCCAGAATGCAGCAACAGCAACCCACCGTGCGAAACATATAGATGTCCCTATTTGAATAAAACGGCGGGCAGTGCGGTGGGCCACTGAGCATACGGCAGATTGTGAAGGTTATCCAATCCACCAATTCAGGGTTTTTATTACTTTCCTATAATTTTAATGATACATTTTGGGCTGGATTTTAGTGCCCCACAGTTAGAAGCAGCAGATACCTTTTTGAATACGCCCTTGGAAATCAAAATGCTTCTCTGGGAGAAATTTCAAGGTAGGTTTCGGCATGTAGTGGTTTACAGTTCCCTTGTTTGTATAAACACTCATAGGTATTTATACGTCCCGCGCCGTAGCTGAGTGGTTAACGCAGGAAGCCTTGGCGCAGAGCTACGGGACTTGCGCTTGTTCGAGTCTCCATGGGGGAAGAAATGTTCTCATGGTATTTCGGCCAGTATGGGACCGGTGCCCACCCAGCATCGTGATGCATTTGGGTAGCTACAATATGTAGCGGCTCCAGGTTGAGAAAACGAGCTATAACGGCTGGGGGACTCGACATGCTGACCACATGTCACCCCTACACTGGCTGTTGATCATCTACCTCTGTGATTGGCACATGTGGATGTGAGGCCAGCAGCCGGCTGGTAGGCTAAGGGACTTCTAGGCCTGTCGCGCCAGAAGTTTTTTTTTAGGTATTTATACACAGTTTCTGAGTATCTAACACCTAAGTATGCTTAAATGTAACAGGCGAAATAAAATAATGATATCCGGAAAATTGTCAATGTTTCCAATTACTTCATAAAATATTCAATCCGCGTAATTTAAAATAAATAAATCAGAGAGGTCGCCGTTTTTAAATCTCACTGGAAATCAGACCAGAGTTGTGATTGGAATATTCTGCTATTGACAGCCTCTGCAGAATTATTCACGTATAGTCTTCCATTTATATGAAAAAAATTATATAATTTTGCTAGAAATGAGAGAGATGTAGAGCGCACTATAAACATTTACGTGGAAATTTAAGCCTACGTAAATAATTACCTATTACATATTCAGTTATTTTATGTATCTGGAGATTTATATTAATTTTAAACATAAGTTTAAAATAACGTAGCTATATTACTTGAAATCTATATACAATTATATTGCAATATAATACTTCCTTATTTAATAATTTTATATCTTTAAAATGAAAAAAAAAATACATTACGATCAAGAGCATTTATGGATAAAGTTGCTAGGAAAATTTTAGGTGAATTTTAGGTGAATGGAAAAGACAACTATACAATGATCTTTATGGGAAACCAGGTGTAAAAAATAATAGTTAAATGTCGTTGTCTATGATGAGTAGGACATGTGGCACGAAAGGTGAATGAAAATTTCTTGTATAGGAAACCCATGTGGAAAGCCTCTGTGTATGGGATTGAATAATATTAGCCATGATTTGAGGGAGGAGAATTGTACATGGAATAATTCGAAAACATTAGCTCAGGATAAGTATGTATGGAGAGCGTATATCCGTTCGGCAATGAGTATACGGGTTCGATAGTGCCAGTGAATTAGTTAATTGGTGGTTCTGGTCTAAGAACATACTGTTTTTACATCATCTTGAATTGTTAATATTCTGCAATATAATATATGAATGTATCATGGATATGTTTATTATAGGCCTAATCTATATTACTTTATATTCTCTTACTTGTGCTGGTTGAGTGGAAGAAAAACCCTTATGCCCTTAACTCTGTCAGAATAAGCACAGCTTTATTAGCATTACAACAAATCGCCCTAAATAAGTTTATTTAATGCTTTTCACATTTTTTAAATATGAACAAGAGATCAAAACTCTTAAATATATTGGAAGACAGAAATATACCAAATTTACTTCGGCAGAACATACAAAATATTTACAAAGACAACACCATAAAGATTAAACTAAATAACAGATTTTCTGAAGAAGGAATTATAAATTGTGGTGTGAGACAAGGCTGCCCCCTACCCCCAACACTCTTTGCAATTTATATCATCATCATCATGAACAAATTCGTTTTAGGCCATGCGACCTGTGCAATTTATATCAATGAAGTAATATGTTGCTGGAACAAAAATATAAATTTGGAATAAGAATATCAGAAAATAGAAAATTAAACACCATATTGTTTGCAGATGACCAAATAATAATAGCAAATTCCGAAGATAATCTACAGAAAGGTCTGTATGACTTAACAAAATTACTGAAGAATATGGATTAAAGATATCTACAGAAAAAACAAAAATTATGGCATTTCAAGGTGTAGATACTGTCAGAAGTAAAATTGTACTGGACAATAAAATTTTGGAGCAGGTGAATAATTTTACATATCTAGGATGCAATATCTCATATGAGGAAGAAAAGGATGTAAATTCAAATATATCTAAATTTTTAAGAATTTTAGGGTTAATAAATTCTGTCTTCAAGCCATAGTTAGTCCAAAAGCATTCAAGACTGAAAGTGTAAAAAACACTGGCTCTTCCAACTCTTTTGTATGGTAGCGAAGTATGAAACAGAAGGATATACAGAGACTTAGATCTGCTGAAATGAGATATCTTCGGAGGACTGCAGGATACACACTACTAGATCACAAAAAAAAATGAAGACATCTTAGAAGAATTACACATGGAATCTTTAGAAAACAAAATTTCTGATTATAAGTCAAGATGGATGCAACATGTTCATCGAATGGAAGATCACAGAATACCCAAACAAATGTTAAGATATCAACCTGCAGGAAGAAGACCAGGACGTCCACTCAAAAGACTTTTGGATGGTGTTTCTCTTGAGGCCGAAACAGGTCAACAAATGGCCTAAATTCGTGAATGTACTATGATGATTATGATAAAAAATTTAATAAATTATTATACAACTCTTTTCGTTTTAACTTCTTTCGAAAAACGTTAAACTGAAAATATAGAAAACTGTTATTCTACCAGTTATATTATATGGATGCGAAATATGGATTCTTACTTTATGGGAGGAAAGGAGATTACGAGTATTTGAGAATAAAGGTCTTAGGAACATTTTTGGACCAAAGAGAGATGAACGGAGAGGTTAATGGAGAAAATTACATAAGTTATATACATGGATTTTATAGGAAGCCAGCTATAATAACAGTGAAGTCTCGTAAACTGCGATGGGTAGTACATGTGGCACGAATGGGGAATGAAAGAGGGGCATGGAAGGTTCTTGTAGGAAAACTAGACGGAAACGCCCAGTTGGTAGACCAAGAATGAGGTGGGAGAATAACATTATCCATGATATGAGGAAAGTAGATTATACAGGGAATGATTGGAAAATATTACCTCATGATATATAGAACTTATATCCGCGGGGTCATGAACCGAATCTACGGGTTCAATAGAGCCAGTGAGTTAGTTAATACTTCTTCTTCTTCTTCTTCTTCACTTCACTTCACGGGCTAAGCAAATTGCCTGTTTCTCCCTCACAGTTGTTCTGTCCATCTTTTCATTGGCCTTCCTACATTCATTGAACCTCTTGGCGTGTAGTTGAATGGTGCTCTTGGTAATCTTGATACATTCATTATTTCTACGTGTGTAACCATTTCTCTCTATAGTTCCTGATTTTCCGATCCAATCTTGTGCAGCCTTTTGTTCTTCTAAGGAAGTTCATTTCTGCGCTTTGTATTCTACTTTCAAATTTTTTTGGTCATTACCCAAGTTTCGCTCCCATAAAGTAATGCAGGAACTGCCAATGTTCTATAAAACCTCAATCTAGTATCTCTACTTGTTTTATTCTTTAATGTTTTATGTATAGTTCCGCATATCATTTGAAATTTCGACAGTTTCATAGTTAATACTTAACACTTAATTTATGCAGCTACTGGTATTAAAAAGTTGCCTATATGAAGTTCGCAAAATGACTTTAAATTATAATGGACTTTGTCAATTGAATTTTTTAGTAGAAGAAACAGAGTAATTATTTTACAAATTCCAGATGTCACTCCAGAAGTGAATTTAGAAAGTTTCTGTTAAAACTGAGGGTCGCACTGTAATGTCTTTCACTTAGATACCTACTGTTTGCGGTTTTAATGTCCAAGCTTTATGATCGCTCTAAATTATCTGCCACATTTATGGTAACTCCATAAATCGCACATAAACTCTTTATTCGAGACAAGTTTAATATCTGTTGATATTAATGATGTATAACTTCCGATTATCGTTTAGATTTTAATCTACACGAATACAAGGGTTATATTTCAGATATAAAGTTAACGATAATCTAAGACGACGACGCCACTTCATTTATTTTAATTCTTTGTTTTACACCGCGTTTCGCTTTAAGTATAATAATAAAACAAATAACTACAACTTCTGAATTATTACGAATGGGCGAATGGAGATGACTGAATAACAGTGAGTTACACGATCTTTATAGGAAATCACATAATAAAAAATGTTAAGTGTCGTAGACTGCGATAGGCAGGACATATGGCACGAATGGGGAATGGAAGAGGGGGATGAAGCTTCTTTGAGGAAAAGCAGAGGAAAAACGTCCTGTTGGTAGACATAGAATGTAGATTAAAATAAATTAACAATGATTTGAAGGAACTAGGTTATACAGAGGGTGATTGGAAAACATTAGCTCAGGGTAGGGATGTGTGGAGAACGTACGTCCGCGTGGCCGAACAATCTTACTGAGTTGTTTTCTTAGTTTTTAAAGGTAAAGTAAATTATGGCTTGGAATTTCTTTACCAGTATTTATTTATCGTTTCATTTATTTATTCTTAATTTAACCTTCTTCTCTAAATATATGCCTATTTTTATTATCCCTACACAGCGGAATTTTGACCTGCTTCTTTTGTGAATGATTTGTGAACTAATGTCCCTGTCATCCTGCATACACTCGCTTCACGTCAGTCTGTGGCGTCGAGGACTCCTGTTCAATACCCTAAGTAAGCTGGGTAAATGCTTAATTTATTCTTTACTATACATGGTTACTATCCACGTCAGTGCGACGCAGCGCTAATGCTGCTATGACTGGAGGTAAACGTTCCGTTGTATCGTATAATATGTGTATTCGCCACCCGGGCCTTACAGCAGCACGACCTGAAGGAGAGGATATGAAACTCAGGATCACACGCTTACTTTTTTGACCATACAAGGTCATGGAGTGCCTCCTCTGGTGAGAGATTGCCCCAGTGTTATGGTCAGTTTGGAGACATGGAGTGCCTCCTCGGGTGAGAGATTGCCCCAGTGTTATGGTCAGTTTGGAGACATGGAGTGCCTCCTCGGGTGAGAGATTGCCCCAGTGTTACGGTCAGTTTGGAGACATGGAGTGCCTCCTCGGGTGAGAGATTGCCCCAGTGTTATGGTCAGTTTGGAGACATGGAGTGCCTCCTCGGGTGAGAGATTGCCCCAGTGTTATGGTCAGTTTGGAGACATGGAGTGCCTCCTCGGGTGAGAGATTGCCCCAGTGTTATGGTCAGTTTGGAGACATGGAGTGCCTCCATGGGTGAGAGATTGTCCCAGTGTTAGGGTCAGTTTGGAGACATGGAGTGCCTCCTCGGGTGAGAGATTGCCCCAGTGTTATGGTCAGTTTGGAGACATGGAGTGCCTCCTCGGGTGAGAGATTGCCCCAGTGTTATGGTCAGTTTGGAGACATGGAGTGCCTCCTCGGGTGAGAGATTGTCCCAGTGTTAGGGTCAGTTTGGAGACATGGAGTGCCTCCTCGGGTGAGAGATTGCCCCAGTGTTACGGTCAGTTTGGAGAATTGGAGTGCCTCCTCGGGTGAGAGATTGCCCCAGTGTTATGGTCAGTTTGGAGACATGGAGTGCCTCCTCGGGTGAGAGATTGCCCCAGTGTTATGGTCAGTTTGGAGACATGGAGTGCCTCCATGGGTGAGAGATTGTCCCAGTGTTAGGGTCAGTTTGGAGACATGGAGTGCCTCCTCGGGTGAGAGATTGCCCCAGTGTTATGGATAGATAGTCTGAGTATCGCCGAGGTATTCCTGCTAGGCCTAAAAAATGTTGAGGGAAAAAAGTTAAATTTACTCCTGTAAATATGATTATAAATTGAACTTTTAGTCACTTAGGATTTATTGATAGTCCTGTAAACAGGGGATATCATTGAATAAAACCTGCTATAATTGCAAATACTGCTCCTATTGAGAGTACATAATGGAAGTGGGCAACTACATAATAAGTATCGGTCAGTTTGGAGACATGGAGTGCCTCCATGAGTGAGAGATTGTCCCAGTGTTAGGGTCAGTTTGGAGACATGGAGTGCCTCCTCGGGTGAGAGTATGCCCCAGTGTTATGGTCAGTTTGGAGACATGGAGTGCCTCCTCGGGTGAGAGATTGCCCCAGTGTTATGGTCAGTTTGGAGACATGGAGTGCCTCCTCGGGTGAGAGATTGCCCCAGTGTTATGGTCAGTTTGGAGACATGGAGTGCCTCCATGGGTGAGAGATTGTCCCAGTGTTAGGGTCAGTTTGGAGACATGGAGTGCCTCCTCGGGTGAGAGATTGCCCCAGTGTTATGGTCAGTTTGGAGACATGGAGTGCCTCCTCGGGTGAGAGATTGCCCCAGTGTTATGGTCAGTTTGGAGACATGGAGTGCCTCCTCGGGTGAGAGATTGTCCCAGTGTTAGGGTCAGTTTGGAGACATGGAGTGCCTCCTCAGGTGAGAGATTGTCCCAGTGTTAGGGTCAGTTTGGAGACATGGAGTGCCTCCTCGGGTGAGAGATTGCCCCAGTGTTATGGTCAGTTTGGAGACATGGAGTGCCTCCTCGGGTGAGAGATTGCCCCAGTGTTAGGGTCAGTTTGGAGACAACACGAATATTTAATAAAACTCACCTTTACCCATACATTCATAATAACAAAGCGATTATGATAGAGTGTTTGAGACCAAATGTTGTTCGCAGACTATTTGGGCCCTAAATGTTCCCGACAATTATCCTACAGATGAGGTTAACCTCGGAAAAAAACCTTTATCCAGAAAATTGTCGTAACCGGAGATCGAACCAAGGCAACGACGTTACACCTAGACCACAACAGAGAACATAGTGTTACATAAAATAAGAAAACTAATAACACACTATTGAACCCGGAGGTTCATTACCGCGCGGACATAAACTCTCTATACATTCTTATCCTAAACCAATGTTTTCGAATTGCTCCCTATATAAATTGCCTCGCTCTAATCTAGGTACCGTAAATGCTATTCTCCGATCTTATTGCTAACGTATCTATCTGCTAGTTTCCTCCTGGCTATACTAAATAAGATACCCCTCTTCCATTTCCCATGCATATCACATGTCCTTCTTTTCGTATTCTACGAGATTTAAGTATCCCTGCTACATTGAAATTTCTATAAAATTCATATATCCCACTGCTATGTAGTTTTTTTCATTCATCTGTCTGCTCGTCTGTCTTTGGTCCAGCAATTTTCTTAAACAATTTTCTGTATTTTCAAATACTCGTAATCTTTAATTCGCTCTTAAAGTAGAGATTTTGTAAGACGTTTTTCGCATGTATATAGTAAAACTGGAAGAATGAAAGTTTTAAATGGTTTCAGTTAAACATTTTTTTATAGATGTTGGGACAACAAGAGTCTCTGTTATATTTCATTGCTTACGTTTCCAGAATTCAGCAGATGTTTATTATTTTCTGCATCTTATTACTTTTTGTGGTTATTATTCGTATTTAAATTCTGCTAGTTCTTCAAAATTTTATTTTTTGTTGTTTTTTGGTGGTCATTCCTATTTAACCATATATTTCTACGTCTAACCATATATTTAGTTTTTTATGTTACTTCCAAATCCAATTTCTTAGTGTCATATAATAGAATGTGTATTATAAACATTTAATATAAATTCATGTCATTTAAAATTACACCTTGAATAGATAAAAGCAGGAGTGGGAAATGTATAAAATAAATTAAATTTATAGGAATTATGATAATATTATTCTTTTGCAGTTGTGTTCTAGACGAATAAATTTACATCCTTTTGTACAGTTTATCTAGGGCAAAGGATATGGCGGCGTCTGTAAGTCAATTTCCATAAGCTACTTCAAGATAATGTACCAGATACATAAGACACATCATCATTTGTGTCAATTTTTATTTTTTTAGATATAATGTTTATTACAAACGAAGTAGGAAGTGCAGAGCTATATACAGAGCGTGATTAATACTGCACTTATATATCACTTGATATTAAGAGCCGAGCATTGAAATTACAGAAAATATGAGCAGACAGAATTTGTGAATGCGAAACTTAACAGCAGTTAATTTAATAACATGAAAATAAATTCTTTGTTTTAAGGGGGCAATGGAAGAAATTCCTATTTTCAACAATTTTGTACATAGAAACTTTATTTTTTGTTTTGCATATCGATCATCATCATCCGGTATCATGGCAGCTGCCGCCGCGCCGTCTTCCAGAAACCAGACGCCATTCCTCTCTGTCCATCCATTGATCTTCCTCCAATCCTCTAATATTCATTGCTGCTTGTACTCCTTCTGTCCAAGTTTTCTTCGGTCTTCCTCTCTTCCTCCTTTCCATTGGGATCCATTCCATAACAATTTTAGGCAATCTTTGCTCTGGCATTCTTTTGACATGACCATATATTACCCGTTTAAGGAGTAAGCGCAGTTGTTGACGGAGGGCACTGCAGTCGTGTTTATGCAGGAATAGACCACGTGACACTGCTATCTATGAGTGCAGAGGGGAATGGGACGTGGGACGCTGACAGTGAACACTGCCTTATATGACGTCACGTGTAGCAACAGACAGAGCTTCGTAATTATTCCGCCTGCAGAGATATTTTGAATGACTAATACCTGTAATCTTTTTTTTTCTATAATGTCTACGATGTCCGGCTTCTCTCGTACACCCATGGTTTCCCCTATTTATTTATTCCGTATTCTATCCATTCTAGATTTTCCAGCTGATTTTCTTAATACATCCATTTCTGTGCATATCGATATGGGTACAAATAATGACATTTCTAAGTTTAATTTCTGTAGCATCAATAGTTATGTTATTCAGATTTTAGTTTTAACAAAAGACGCGTTTTCAAAATCTATCTCCTTTATCATGTCTGAGGTAAAAATGTTTAAATATATATATAATTATATTCAACTAGCTAATACTCGGCGTGCGCTGCTACGCCTAAATAAATTATGTGCTTTTACGTTTAGTTGAATAAGCACAAGAAAAAACAAGTATACATTTATATGGTGATTATTTTTAGATACCCCGTGCTGATTAATCGGCATTGCCCGGGAATCTACGTATCCCGATATGTTCGGCATAAATGAGCTGAAAGACAAAATTCGTTATTTTGAGTTATCCGTGCTGCTGCTCTGCTTGGCCGCGAATCTACTTACCTCGATCTTTTTGTCATCAATGAAAGACAAAAATAGTTATTATAAGTTATCCATAAAAGGTAAACATATGGCGTCACGAGTAGAGGTTTTTTTTATTAGATATTCAATTCTGTGTACATTAATTTGGTGCATTTGTAATGGTTTAGGCACCGTAAGCCATTTAAGCGTACAAAAAGCCAACTTTATTCTACTTTTTCACTACAAAGGGTAATTTTTAAGGGTGAAGGGCTTGAGCATTAACTCTCTTATAACCTATAACATTCCCGGAAAAATCCTGAACATTTTGCAAAAAGCCCCATCACAGTCGGATGGTGCACTGCACGCTTGTCCGGGAATCTACTTATCCCGAGCTTCTTGGCATCAATGAAAGATAAAATTGCTATTGTGAGTTATCCGTAAAAGATTGACATATGCTGTCACGGATTGTTTTTGTAGAGTTTTTTTGAGATATTCAATTCTGTGTACATTAATGCTGTGTATTTGTTATAGTTTAGGTAGCGTAAGTCATTTAAGCAGCAAAAAAAAGATTTTTTCACGCTTTTCACTAGAAAGGGTGATTTTTTAAGGGTGTAGGAGTTGAGTACCACAACTCTTTTATAGCCTATGTTCATCTCGGGAATCTCCTGAACATTTAAAAAAAAAGTCCCATGACAATCGGATGAACGGTATGGCAGCGCATAAAATACGAACGAACAAACAAACAAACAAACAAACAAACAAACAAACATTCATTTTTATATATTAGACTAGTGTTCGTAATATCACGTATGCCTTCAAAATGTATTTCTCTCGCAATGACGTTTAAAAACTATACTTGATATGATCTATTGTACATCTGTGATTCATAAATAAATGTATGACTAAATTTATCAGATTCTTGAAAAATTTAATAACTTTTTAATTTTCATATTAGAGAGGAACTAAAAGCCCAACCACTTCTTCAACAAATAGAAGAACTCAGGAACAGTTGGATAGAGCATCTGCAAAGAATGACAGAGGATAGGATGCCAAAGATGGCATTTATATATAATCTTGGAGGATAAAGCTCGATGGGAAGACCAAGAAAATGCTGGACTGAACCAATGTGAGATCGGAATAGGCAAAGACCTAATCTGTGAAAGAAGAAGAAGATTATGAAGATTTTTAATTCTTCGGATATTTCAAAAACCGAGCTAACACTCAGTTCTTAATCATTTCCTCGGTTCCGTAAAACACTTCATAAATGTGTGTTGTACATTATTTCTTGCAAGATGATTCTCTAGATAAATTCACTCCTCACTTCGTGAGTCGTGAATTTATCGATAATTTGGAAATCACTCGTGGCATTTGTTAGGACTATTTAACGAATAAAATTAAGCTGTTTACTCACAAATCATTATTTAACTATAGTTATTTTAAAATATTTATATATTTAATGTAAACGGCGATGTTTGAAAACAAATGAGAAACGATAGGTACGCTTCTACTGCTTCATTTGTTTATCACTGCAACCAGATCATACTATTTATTGCCAAAGGAACGCAATATTGTAAGGAGGAGCTTTCTTTAATATGGTAATCATAACACTGATAAATATTTGGTGAAACACGATTCTGATTGGTTGTAAAACAGAAATCATTGAAACGTGATTGGTCATTGACTCCCATTTGGGGCATGAGTTAAATAGTCAAAATAATAAATAATCCTTCTTCTACTACAAGGTTTAGGCTTTGCAGCCTGTTCCGGCGAAGTTAAAAGTGGAGTCCATCTTCTGCGTGGTCGGCCAACATCTCTTGTTCCTCTGGGATTATACAGGAAGGTTCTTTTTTGGTATTCTTTCGTTGTTCATTCTCATTAAGTGTTCTGTTCATTTCTTATTATTTTCGCTGATTTTATCTTCAATTTTATATATATTTAATTCTTCTCGTATAGTTTCATTCCTTACTCTATCCGCTCTTGTGCATCCTTTCACATTACGTAAAAACAGTATTTCCGCAGTCTGTATCCTGCTTTTATCCCTTGATTTCATTATCCAAAATAATAAATAATAGTAAAATAATATATTTGTTGGTAATATTTGATCATTATAAAGAACTGACCGATGTTAGCAGTCTGGCCATTATATATATATATATATATACGCTAAATGCCGAAAATAATTTAGTTGATACTACGCAGGCCGTGACACCAATGAGGTGTAAAATGGCAGCAAGTACGAATTTATTGTTTTATATTGTTTCAAATATTTTCAGTTCATATAAAATGCTGTGATTTGTTTCGTATAATGTATATTAACATACCTTTTGGATATATTTTTGTATATACACTGTACATAGTACACATAAAGGGCAGTGGTTTTACTTCCCACCCTAGGTGAGTAATTTGTAATATTATACGAGTAGTATAGTTATTTAGTCGTTTATAGATTGGCAACCCCAAAATTTAGGAAATTGAATTTAAATCACGGTCGCCATTCCTGTAAGTACTATAGAACGCACTATCGTGTAAAAATAAACATTAGAGTGAAGTATAGTTCTACAGTGTTGATACATGTAATTTTGAAATGAAGTGTTTCTACATAGCATAAATGTCATTATACAGTCCATTTTCAAATTAAGAATTCCTGCACTCTTTTGATATATAATAAACTTTCAGACTTTAGCGGTGGCTACTAGCGTGCATCCATCTTCCAAGTGAGAAGCAATCATCGCAACTAAATTCACTTCTGCATGGACGGTTGCCAAAGTCCTCCAAATTTCAAGTTATTTTGTGACCGACGAACAAGTCACACTTAAATGAAAACATTTACTACTTTAAAAACTCCCTTAAAATAGGGTGTTTCGATGTAGACACCCTGTATAAATAATTGTGAATATTGCAATTTACTTTTAACAACTAAAAACACCTAATAAATTGATGGGTACAACCTTTTTGGAGAGAGCTATTCAATTATAATACACTAGTTATAACATTATAAAATCTAGAAAAGTCACAATTTTACGATGAACTTGTACAGAAAATCCGATGTTGCCATAGGATATAATTGCGATATGTATATTACCTCAGATAAAGCGTCTATAAATAAGTATGAAAACTTTCAATTCTGAGGCATAAAAATCCTAAGTACGAAGAGTATTCAAACGAAGAGTAAAGCCATATGTTCTGTGTAATTGATTTATGACATTAAAAGAATCTCAAGTCAAACATATGAACCAAAATAGTTTTGAATTGTTTTGCTATTTCAAACGCCGTTTTCGAATTGTGATACTAAGACATCACTAGTTAACGCGCATTTTTTTTAAATGTACATGTAAACACCTTGGTAATGGATCTGCGACGCAAACCATTTTCAGGTTCTGCGCAGATTGCTAGTAGTGGGGGTCAGCCGTACTGACCAAATGACTTCTAATCTGTAGATTACGAGGCTTGGAATGTAGGACTTTATACCAAAATGTAGGTACTTCAATTCAGAAGAAAGAAATATTATTGAGATTCACTATAATTTGCTGGAAGTAGCTTGTTCTAGGATCATTTCCTAACTCCAACCAAATGTAAACGATGAAAGAACGAGATATTAAACGCATGAAACAGAACCCATGCTAACGTTGAGCCTCTCGTCCACACTAAGCCACAAGTGTTGATACCAGGGTAACCATCTGAAAGTCCATAGAGGAAGATTCTCATAATCCATTGCTAGAATGTGCTTGACAGAACTGCACTGCAATATCAATTTTAGTTTGCGTGTGTCCGCGCGGGGGTGTTGCATGTTATTATTTTGTCCCCATAAAGTATGGAAAATGCCTGAAAATTGTATGAAAAGTTCAGATAGAAATAACCTAAAAATACAATGTTAAAAAACTTAACGCTAAAAGATTAACTGCGAATTATGTGTAAAGCAGAAAAATTAAAAAATAAACAACGTCAGTCTAAATTTAAAACTCTCTCAAAGATAACTCTCCCTAACCTTATGTTCATAATTTTTGTCTATCATGTGTTATTGATATCGAGATTATGAATTGCAAAACGAGTGGGAAAATCTTGTGCTACCCATAGCTAGATAGCTCAAACCTAAATAAAGGTAAATGTAAAGTGGAGGCCTCGAGGAGGTTTAAGCTCTCACTTCTCTAGATAACTGGCAAAAGATGTCAGCTCTGTCTGATTGGCCATCTTTGCCCCCATATCATATGTCTGACATTCTTTCAATTAGAGGCTGTATGGATCCCAGGGCCACAGTGTCACCGGAAGACTTTGTCCAGTTTAAAAGTCTTGACCCCCATCAGCAATTAAATCCCCGCGACTTTCCCGTTTGTTGTTTTAGTCAACTACGCTATACCATGACACTCAAATAGTAATATACATGTTGACAAACATGCCGGTATCACAAGGTGTAGGCCTAATCGAAATTTATCGATGTATTAGACGAGGCAGAGGAAGACCTAAAACTTCCTGGAATCAGGGAATATATTTATGCTGGCTGGATGAGATCCATCTCTGTAAAATACAAATATGGATGTGCCGGCAGCCCAGAGCCCTCTAGGCCTGGAGTTTATTATGTTTACTGAGGGTCCATGATTTCGGTAGGAGCTATAGCTCAAATGACAAAACTAACAGGTCTGAAAAACTCCAAACAGCAAATATTTGAACCATCACAACTAAATACATAAAAAATGGAAGGCAACACCGTTTCATGGTTTTACGTCGTTTATCATCCAAACTATAATTTATTCGCTTTTCTACTATGTTTCCTGTATACGCGCCTAGTCTCAACGCAGTTTAGACCTCGAATGGGACCCTGAAACATCGAACGTCCCCGAAAAACTGACGTGACTGACTGACTGACTGTTTTGTGGCAATGACTAGCATTGCCCAGTGTGCCGCTTTTTGGGAACCAGTTGAGGTCCCTTGGCGGCCAAACACCATTGTGTTTATTCAGTAGGGGTTTTGTTCCTTAGCCTTGCTGTCTCGCGGCTTATGTGTTCATTACCGTAGCAGGTATGGATGATATGAAACATGAGTTCACCAGATTAGTCAGGAACACAAACCTTTCCATAGGTGTCGACAGACCACTCAGCAGAGGCTGAATGTTATGGAAAAGTTGTTGTCCCTGATCCGTCATTGGTATAGCAGCCACAGACCCTGGCTGACGTGGAACAGTGCCTGCAGTAGGTTTAACTGTGATGCCAGAATTTACTATAGAACTATATGAGACTGTAGGATTAACAGATTTTGATGTGAAAGTTCGAGGTTGGGACGCCGGGGTTGTTGGACTTTGGTTTGGTTTTCTTTTTTCATAAATCTCTTTTGCTTTCTTATAGGCTTCACAACCCCGGTAGGAAGCGGGATGTCCTTCTTCCCCACAGTTCGCGCACTTCAGCAGGCTCTTGTCCGTGAGTGCCTCGGTTCTCACCGGACACTCACGATGACTATGAGTACCAGCGCAAATTACGCAAGATGGGGTTAAGGAACACCCCATGAAAGTATGGTTAAACTTCTGGCATCTGAAGCACTGCTTCATGCCAGCTCTAGGTCTGTATGGTTCCACAGCCACCACTGTCAAACAGAGGCGGTTTAAGTTATATATTTCCCTACCAGCATCATTGTTCTGAAGTTCCAGGATGTATAATGGTAAGGGAGTATAAACTTCTCCTTCTTTTTTGGTGATTTGCTTTACCGATATTATTGGATATTCTAGTTCTTTAAGTTCTTCCTTGACTTCATCAGCAGTGATGCTGGAAGGAAGCCTCTTTAGAACAGCCCTCAGAGGCAGATCTTTTTTGAGTTGAAATGTATAAAATTCTTTCTTTGCATTTTTGAAGTACTCTTTGAGTAGATGAAAGTCTGCCTCCGAGGTAGCGTAGTATCTCAAACCGTCCTGGGTTTTAACTACTTTTCACGTCTTTTTCGAATTTTCCTTTTTAATTCCCGATTCATCCTGAAAAGGTCACCATGTCCAATCACCGTTATGGGTGGTGGGCGTGGTTCCCTTTTCGGCTGCGGCATTACTTGAGGCTCCCTGGACGGTTGGCTACTACGCCTGGTAGCTGCTGTAGTCTGCTTGTCCCGTGACGGTCCAAGTTGAGGAGCCTGAGGGTCGACAGTGTCCATTGGTTCCGGTAATTCGGATAAAATTGAAAATTTATTTTGCACTGGCACAGTCGACACCTCATTTTGTCGTGATGTGACCTTAGTTTCCTTATTTGTGGTTGGTTTCACTTTATTTGAAACTGTATTCATGTTAACTTTTGAACTATTTTGGGATGGTTTCTCTTTATTTGAAACTGTATTCATGTTATCATTTGAACTATTTTGGGATGGTTTCTCTTTCTCATGTGTTTTAATCTTTTTAGGTTCAGGTACATATTCTGTATTCGCTATAGGAATTTGATCTGCACCTGTGAAAAAACAGGATACAGGAAGTTCCATAAGTATTGTTTTCAATTCATGAAGCATTTTTTCAAAATAATCTTGGTTAGATTTCATATTGAGCTTAATCTCACTTAATCTTTTTAGGCAATCATGTGTAACATCACGAGCAAAATCGGACTGACCGAAATTTGGGAACGTGCTTATGAAATTGATAACTATAACGAGGGCACCACGCACCTCGCTAGCTACTTCTAGGAATTTTGATTCAGATGGAAATTTTTGATTAACTACGTATCTCTCAAATTTTTTGAGCGCAGTATCCCAAAGTTCGTAGGCCGAGGGCTCCTCATACTCAAGGTCCATAGCCTGCTCGGCACTCACGCTTTTTAGTGAAGCAGCCATGGTAAGACTGCTCAGCACTAATTACTTATTACTACACTAGCACTTGGCTTGATTGAACTGAACTAAAAACTGAACACAATAAGCCAGTAGACAAGGCTTAACAAAGCACTCGCAGTTAATAGAGTTGCTTTGCAGGAACCAAACACCACTGTATAAACACAACACTGAAAAAATTTCACTGAAAAACACTGAATACTCTTAATTGGGTGTGGCCGCCAGGCCCCACCCGGAAAAAAGCGACATGCTGCACAACACTATTTCACCAATTCACTATTTTCAGCCAGCAATCAGAAGAAAATAATAATTTCAATCTGCAACTTGGAGTAGAGAGAGGCAAAAACCCGAGCAGTAGCGCTCAAGTCGCCAAGGTTGGCCACAGGTTGTCCACCAGTTCGCGTTGGCTCGTCGGTGATCCTTACTACCAGTAACAAGAGCTGTCGTTACCGCCAACAGGAAAGTTTACGTACTCGATGAATCTAGGATGCCTTGACTTGACTTCACTGTTTCACTGCCGTAAGCTGAATGTGAAAAACTGACGTAACTCCGTTGTATATATAGTAAACGAACAGCGCCAATAACTGTTTGCAGGTGCTAACGATTATAAATAATTTTAGAATTTGTTTGGATGTACACTCAAAAAGTTATAATATAGTTTAAATACCTATATTATATTACACCAAACCTAGTTTTAATTTTAGTCATTTTCTATTAAATTTCTTTTGTTTAATTTTTATGTTAATTTGATACGCTTCTTTGCACTAAAGAAATGACTCAAATCAAATAGTTATCGCATACAATTAACATGGTGAGAGTAAGTAGATTATACAGGACATGATTGGAAAACATTAGCTCAGGATATGGATGTATGGAGAGCTTATGTCCGCGTGGAAAGTGAATCTTTGGGTAAAGTGACATCTCTAGATGTTACACGTGAACTCAGTTGTAGTGGCGCCTATGGTCCGTAGTAGCAGAATTTGAAACTAAAAAACATACCTTCCTGCAGGTTGATATCTTAACATTTGTTTGGGTATTCTGTGATCTTCTATTCGATGAACATGATGTATCCATCTTGACTTATAATCAGAAATTTTGTTTTCTAAAGATTCCATGTGTACTTCTTCTAAGATGTCTTCATTTCTTTTGTGATCTAGTAGTGTGTATCCTGCAGTCCTCCGAAGTTATTATTATTATTATTATTATTATTATTATTATTATTATTATTATTATTATTATTATTATGTCCACTGTCATGGTCTCGGGGTAAAGTAGTCTGACTAGTACGCAACGGGGACAAATTCGATACCTGGTCTTGAAAAGTTTTCTGGGTGAACGTTTTTTAGACATTTTATCCTCTGTATCATGTTGTCAGGAAACGTTAAGGGTCCCCAGACATCATCTGACCATCATATTAATTCATATATTCACTTTGTTTAGTATGAATGTGTGAGTGAATGCAGTCTTGTCTGTAATGTTCGTGATGTATCGGAAATTACCCTGGTATTGTACTGATTACTTACTCAGGGAGACCCTCGAAGTCTCTGTGGCCAGAAGAAAAATTGTGTGCATGTTATTTTTCGACAAACATGAGCGTATTCTGATTATGTTATTCTTGTGCTAACATCACAGTAAACAGTAGATAGACTATAGGAGAGGCTCATGCATTATTAATATGTTGTTTAAAACTGCATTTTCAAGCGTACTTTATTAAATGAATAAACATTTACCATTTTTCTTATATATATGCGAAGTCACGTGTATCTAATTCCTTGTCAAAATCATTGATGCTTCCAATTTCATCCCTTGCAAAGATCTTGCTCTCAACTTGCTACCATCAAATTTTACTACATAATGCATGATGTTAAAAGTGAATATTTACAGAGGAAGAAGTGTTTACCATAATATTGAAACCGAATTTTGAAGTCATAAAAATGAATTTTAGTTCCCTTAAGTTTGAATTAATATATTGTTTTAATTTTCGGCCTCGTCTTTAAACATATTCCGTAGAGCAGACGATGGTTTTACTTAATGTTACTTAGGAACACCGAGCTTGATTTAGTTTGAGTCAATTTTCTAAATGGAACTTTTATCTTTATTATGTTCATATAGATATGGCTTGTTTTAAAACCAGCGGTAATTTAAAATATATTGCTCAGGCTTTGTTAATTTATGTGAAATACCTTAAGTGTTGAACTCTTTTTTGAAGAGAGTGAACAATTACGATGACTATTTAACTCATGCTCCAAATGGGAGTCAATGACCAATCACATTTCAATGATTTTTTATTTACAACCAATCACAGTCGTGTTTCGCATCTCTCTTTATCGATTTCTCTTTATCAGCTCCTGCTTTTGTGATAAAGATAGCTCCTCCTTTTTAATATTCTGAATAGGTCAAAACATTATTTTTCTCCAACAAATACATTGAATATAGCAAATAATGAAAAGATTCCTTGATTTTACTGAGTTGTTTACTAAAAAATAAATGAATAACCCGTACTGTTGATTATGATATATAGTTTGATGTGTTTCATTATTTCTCCACTTGGGTGCACTCTTACAATATTGCGATCTTGTTTGGCAATAAATAATTGATGATGAATCAGCAGTGAATGAACATAACCTCATATTTCTGCTTTTGGTTTTCAAACAGATCATCGCCTTGGGGGTGGATCAATTAAGTATGGATCAACATTTTGTAAAATAACTATAGTTATACAATGATTTGTGAGTAAACAGCTTAATTTTATTCGTTAAATATTCCTAACAAATGCCACTCTTGATTTCCAAATTATCATAAGTAATGCCACGAGTGATTTCCAAATTATCGATAAATTCACGACTCACGAAGTGAGGAGTGAATTTATCTAGAGAATTTGGAAATCAAGAGTGGCATTTGTTAGGACTATTTAACGAATAAAATAAAGCTGTTTACTCACAAATCATTATTTAACTACAGTTATTTAAAAATATTTTATATTTTAAAGTAAACGGTGATGTTTGAAAACTAATGAGAAACGATAGGTAGCCTACGCTTCTACTGCTTCTTTTGTTTATCACTGCAACCAGATCATACTATTTATTGCCAAAGGAACGCAATATTGTAAGAATGCTCTCTAGTGGAGAAAAAATGAAACACATCAATCTGTATATTAATTCATTTTTGATGTCGTATACATTTAAGAAAGTGCAAACAGTGGTTTCTTTTTTTGGTGGTATAATCAATTGCTACAAATGTTGACATGTAAGCACTATTATATACAATCTGGTAGCCGTATTTGTTATAGGCTCAGTCACTGCAAAATAACGGTCAGACCTGTTCAGAATATTAAAAAGGAGGAGCTTTGCTTAATATATGATAATCCTAACGTTGATAATTATTTCGTGAAACACGTCTCTGATTGGTTGTAATACAGAAATCATTGAAACGTGATTGGTCATTGACTCCCATTTGGGGCATGAGTTAAATAGTCTAGATAAATTCACTCCTCAGTTCATGAGTCGTGAATTTATCGATAATTTTGAAATCACTCGTGGCATTACTTAGGACTATTTAACTCATAGACCGATAATCGTGCCTTTCCTGTTCGTAATGAGAGATATCTCCGCAAATTAACTTCTTTGACAAGAGTAGCGATTCAATAATGTACGATAGATATGAAGGTTATTAGTTTAATATACCTAACTTAAAATATTCCAGGTTGGATTTAAGTTAAAATAACTATTAGTAATTGTTAATAATGAGTGTTCTGAGACTTAGCCCCACAGATTTCAGAGTACTGTCCATAAAATACCCCCGGCCGATTAATTAAGAATCTAGTTTGGTTTAGCCGTCCAGGGGTTGTGGTACAACAAGAAATGCCAAAAGAAAACAATTTCAAAATTCGCAAAAAAAAGTTATGTTGCTCTAAAAATTATTAAATGTTGTATAATCAATCTGCAATATTTTTATTTCTTATACAATCATCTATTATTTTTTCTAAGCCCAAAGAGATTTAACAGTAAAGATATGCTATTTATAATTATCCAGCCGGCTTACAAATCGCCCGAAAGTAAGATCAGAATACATAACCTCACATTTGGTAAATATTAAACATTATAATTATTATTTTTAGCTTATGATGAATAGTCACTCCAAATGCAACGCGAGGTTGTGTTTTTCATTAGACAGAATCACTCGCGACTTTTCGCTCGCGCTTTCTTCAGAAAAACACAACCTCTTGTTAGATTACTGTTGATAATGATTGATTAGGTAGTCCATTATTGAGTCATAGCTTCTCCTTTATCAGGAGTTTATAGACCAATGTTCATTTTAGTTACCTTATTTATCCAAATATGTCCTGAGTGACATGTGGTCAACATACCGACTCAATGAGACATCTAGCAGGCAACCAAGGTATTACTAAGATATTTGAGATCAGTAAATTTTGCTTAGAGGCGTCTTTTTTCAGGCTTAAGGGTCTTTTACGAGCCTGAAAGTCTTCAGACTTGGGACCCACGGCTTAAAGTAGTACATTGAAAAAATATGGGAAACATTTTGGACTAAATAGATAGATAAATATATAGATGGAAAGCTCTGCGGCCATCACTTAAGTGTTGGTGGAGAGCGATCCATTTTGGTCTTCCTTAATAGGTAGAACCCCGGGTTCTTGTAAAATACGGTTTAAATTTGGAATTCAAATTTAAAGTTAATTAGCAGAATGAAGTCGGAAGCGGACCGTTTGGGGTTCTATTCCAGCATTTGCTCTTTGGATTGAGGGAAACCACTTAAAACCTCAATCGGAATAGTCGATCACGCAGAATCTTGCCAAGTTTGGCTTTCGGAGGACTATACATTGGGAGGGCCAAAACCGGACATCAGGCTTCTCTTTTTTAAATATAATATGTGTACATTTCAGATTATTACAATGGACTAAATAAAGTCGAACAGAAACTTAGGTATATTAGATTGCGATGCGCAGGTCATGTGACACAAATGGGGAATTAAACAGGGGCACACATCATCTTGTACGAAACCAACCGAAAGAGGAACATTGACTGATAGGTGCCAAGAATAAAGTAGCAGAATAATATTAACCGTAGTTTGTGGGATGTGAATTACGATGGCAGCTAGTGGTTATGTTCCTTGCCTTTAGGTCCTAGAGACACGAGTTCAAACTCGGCCGTGGTCGATGGATTTTTAGAATGGAAAAATCAAAGGAACAAGTCCTCCGGGAGGGACTTTAAGCCGTGGTTCCCGAGTGTGAATATTTTTAGGCTCACAAAAGAACCTCAAGACTGAATAAAAATGTCTCTGTGCAAAATTTAACGTTCATTTTACGTCCAGTAATATCTTAATTATCCACTAGATGTTTCGTCGAGGCGCTAGGCCGACCCCTATCATTCGCTGACATCTATTGGTAAATCCATCCATAGTACTTCTGCCCGGGGCAGATTTTTCACTGCAATAATTGCATTTTCATGCTACTTTTGCAGCTTTACTAGGGAATTATAGGTGTGGTAGCTTCCCGTTGCTTTCCACACCGATGAAATTATGATAATAGTATGGATGATGATGATGGCCATATGATTTTCGGGGACCGTTGGGACCTAAGGTTCCTGACATTTGTCTTACATGTGAGGAAAAACCCCGAAATAACTTCACCCAGGAGCCTGTCCGGACCGGGAATCGAACCCGGGCCCGCTGCGTGACAAGGCAGCACGCTACGTCGAGACCACAGCGCTGGACGATTGGTGAATGAGAGTAACTAAATTAACTTGGTCAGTAAGTTTCCATTAGGGAGCGCCCTTAATCCCACCATAGGGATGTAAAAGACTCAAGAAAAAGATGAATTACTCTGACAATTAAAAAATGTTTGCTCAGTACAGAGTTTTTATCTACCAATAACTATCTTTGTGCGCCTCTAGGTTATATTTGAACATATTTACTACAGACAATATAAAGATTTTCATAACTAACTAACTCACTGGCACAATCGGGTAGGTTCATTGTCAGGCGGGAATAAGCTCTCCATATATCGCTATCCTGGGTTAAAGTTATACAATCATCCTCTGTTTAATCTTATTCCCTCAAATCATGATTCATATTATCCTCCCGCATAATTTCCCTATTTACTGGGCCCTTTCCCTCTGGCATTCCTACAAGGAGTTTCCATGCCCCTCTTTCATCACCCATTCGTGTCGCATGCCATGTCCATCACAGTCTACGAGAATTACTTATTCTTATTATATCTGGTTTCCCATAAAGATCACGTAGTTCTCTGTTATGTAGTTTTCTCCATTCGTCTGTCTCTTCATCTCTGTTTGGTCCAATTTTTTTCCTAAGAACCTTATTCTCATGTTCTCGTAATCTTGAAATAAGAGTATAGTTTTGCATCCGTATAATATAATTGGGAGAATAACAGTTTTATGTATTTTTCATTTATTTTTTTAGACATGTTGGGACGACAAGAATCTCTGTAATGTATAATAGTATACATTTCCATAATCCAGTCTATGTTTAATTTATTTGTGTACCTCACTCCTTGTAATTCTTGTTTCTAGGTATTTAAATCCAGCCACTTCTCAAAAATTTCCGTCATTTTTCATTAATTGTTCGTTTCCATTATATAATCTATTTCTACGTGTGACCATATATTTAGTTTGTTTTTGTTTGTATAGGGTTTCCAGTATAAAACCGGACGCTCTGCGGCTGGCAGAGTGAAATGCGGACGAGGAGAGAGCGCAGCATGACGGGTGAAACCCCGTGAGGCGTGTCCGGTTTTATATTGGAAGCCCTGTATATGATAAATTAATACTTAGGTTACGCATCCTTCTACTGGTCGCATTAGTCTCAATGCACACACACATTAATTGTTTATCCTTTACTATACGATTATAGAATTGTTTAAAATATGAAATGTTCAATGCATTGAGAAATAAGATATTCGTAAATAGATGACTGAGAATACAGTACTAATCGTTATTAAAAACAAAGAACAATCAGAATTGGAACCCGGAATACCCATGACAGTCTGTTGTCTTCCCACGTGAGCTACGCCGTCACGCAGTAGTTTCCGGTAGTTCCTTTAATAGGCACCTAATGGAAGTATGTTACAAAGAATTTCTAATAGTTCCAAAGCCAGGTATGATTTCAAACAGTATGTTTTGTTCTTTAATATCACAACATTTTATTTAATTTGGTGGTATACAGAGCGTGTGCTCTCCTTGTAAGTTGATTTAACATTAAGAACGGTAGTGCCTGTGTTGTTACGCGAGTATGCATTAAGTGGAATAAAAATAAAGCAGAAATGTGCATTACATATGAAATGTGGCCCACAGGTTATTTTGACATGTCAGTAGAAGCGGATATCTCGTATATTGTAGTCCCTTTAAGCGAAACAAGCATGTCAATTGGAATGTGGAGAATCGAAATTTATGTTCCCATTCAAAAAGGGAGCTTGGCAACGGTTTCCGATAATGACTTACCGATGACAATGTTTCACCATGACATACTCGTAGAGTGCCATTATTGTTGAAGGGACTCTAACATTGCTTTTGTTTTACGAATTCGTACAATATCCTAAAATCACGTTCATCCAAGTGGCTTTTCATTCAATCTATTTTTACTCAATATTGTTTTAAAAATATATAAAACTGATATTATGATTATTTTCTTGTTTGTTGGAGCGTACACAGATTTCAGAAATATTCGGGGACAAACTCGGTGCATTTTAAACAAATTGAAAAGTCCTTCTTGCAGGGGGGGGGGAAGAATACCCCGAAACTCGAATTTATGAACCGATTTTATTGATTCACGGAATAGTTTTTTATAATTAAATCTTATAGGCCGATTCCATTCTATTAACGCAGTTTAACCTCTCATCTTATAGGTACTTTTATGTGCCACATATCATCTGGGCCCTACAGTAACATGACCTGATAGGAGAAGAATTCTAACTTTGGATCACACACCTACGTTTTTGACAACCCAAGGACGTGGAGGTCCTCCCCGAATATATGATTAGCTGAATACCAGAGCCTCCACCGAGACAAAACAACATTAATACACACACTTTCACACTAGACACTGCAAATATGATAATAATGATTATGATGGTCATATGGTGTTCAGGGACCGTTTGACCCTTGAGGTTTCCTAATGAAATCTTATATGTCAAGTGTAACTGTAAAAAAAAACTACAGAGCATGTAAAAAGTTCCCAGTAAAATATCAATTTTCAGATTAAATCTCACTCTTATTGCATGATTTTGCTGACTGACAAACTTGTCGAAAACTGGCAAACAAATTATAACATCTTTTAGAGAGACAGAGCTACGTAGATTACAGTCAGTTGCTGCCGGAGAGACTTCTCAGATTGTATCGTGGGAGTGGGGCGTGTTATGATATTTTTGGCCGGATCGAGAGTAAAGTGAAAACATACACTTTTTTGGACAAAGTAGGAAATGGAGGATAACAAAATTGGAGACCAATGAGGGAAGACGTATTATTAATAAAAATTAAGCAGAAGGATTTTAAATCAAATATAAAATTGTTCCTGGAAATCTATTATCCTCCACCCGTTTCTTGTGTTCGTATCATTCTGTGTTTTACAAAATAAGGAATTTAATGTTCTATATTACATTTTTCTTATCACATCATCTCTGTTAAAATTTACGATACATTAATAACTAACTTACTGGCACTATCGAACCCATTGGTTCATGACATCGCGGGCGTAAGCTCTACATACATTCCTAACCTGAGCTAATGTTTTCCAATCATTCCCCGTATAATATACTTCCCTCAAATCATAGTTAATGTTATTCTCCCACCTCATTCTTGATCTACCAACTGGGCGTTTTCTCCTCTAATTTTCCTACAAGAAACTTCCATGCACGTCTTTCATTTCCCATTCGTGTTACATATCCTGTCCGTCGCAGTCTATGAGACTTAACTGTTCTTATTATATCTGGTTTCCTATAAAGGCTATATAGTTCATTGTTAAGTAGGCTTCTCCATTCACCTGTCTGTTCATCTCAATAGTTCAAAACATTAACTTAGCTGAAGATAATTAATTAAGTATACATACAGAAAAAACATTATAATGGGAGGTTAAGACGATGAACCTTAAGAAGGCAGCCCCTTCAATCGCCTTAACCTGCGAGGTGCCAGTAACACCTTCAGGGGACAATGTACATTACTAAAATGTTCTCATGAAAGCAACCGGACTAACAATTTTAACAATTCTAGTTTCATGAAACCGGAACGAACCAACAGGCTTAATCCCTGGATGATGATATATATATATATATATATATATATTATACTGGCGACTCCGTGACGCAAGCAGTTAGACACTCGCCTCTCAACGCTATGGTCCCGACTTTGGGCGGAATTCATGAAACCATCTTTACGCAAATAGCGACTCTTTCCCCCTCTCTATGACTTAGAGAGTATTCATAAAAACGGAGTCTGGGCAGGTTTTTCTCGGGGTTTCTCCCGTTTTCCCCTGCCACAAATTTCATTCCACCTTTTCTTCATATTCTTACTTACTTACTCACTGGCACTATCGAACCCGTAGGTCCATGGCGGCGCAGACATAAGCTCTCCATACATCCCTATCCTAAGCTAATGCTTTCCAATCATTCCCTGTATAATCTACTTCCCTCAAATCATAGTTAATGTTATTCTCCCACCTCATTCTTGGTCTACCAACTGGGCGTTTTCCCTCTGGCTTTCCTACAAGAAGCTTCCATGCAAGTCTTTCATTCCCCATGTCCTGCCCATCGCAGTCTACGAGACTTAACTGTTCTTATTATATCTGGCTTCCTATAAAGACCATGTAGTTCATTGTTATGTAGTCTTCTCCATTCACCTGTCTGTTCATCTCTCTTTGGTCCAAAAATTTTCCTAAGAACTTTATTCTCAAATACTCGTAATCTCCTTTCCTCCCTTAAAGTAAGAGTCCATGTTTCGCACCCATATAATATAACTGGTAGAATAATAGTTTTATATATTTTCAGCTTAACGTTTTTTGAAAGGAGTTGGGACATCAAGAGTCTCTGCAATGCATAATAGCACGCATTTCCAGAATTGAGCCTATGTTTAATTTCTTTGTGCATCTCATTCCTATTTGTGATTATTGTTCCTAGGTATTTGAATTCAGCCACTTCCTCAAAATTTCCCTCATTTGTCATTAGCTGACCATTTCCATTATATAATGTATTTCTACGTGTGACCATATATTTAGTTTTATTGATATTCACTTCCAGTCCTAATTTCTTAGTGTTACTCAATAGTGTGTGCGTGTTGGCCTTTAGTATCTCCTCGCTATCGGCCAGTAGTACTACATCATCAGCATAAACTAACAGCTTATTAATACCATTGAGTTGTAAGCCTTCCTCATTCTCTAAAGATTTAATGGCATGCTCTAGTACAAAATTAAATAGTAGAGGAGATAGTGCATCTCCTTGCTTCAACCCATTCTGGATTTCAAAAGTGTCTGAAAACTGTTTGCCTACACGCACCCTACTCTTTGAGCCATTTAGACACATTCGTATAAGTCTAACCAACTTTTTAGGAATTCCGAACTCCAGCAGGATACTATATAACTTCTCCCTCTTAATTGAATCATATGCTTTTTTGAAGTCTACATATAGTTGATGTACAGTACCATTATATTCCCATTTCTTCTCTAAAATCTGTCTTATACTGAAAATCTGATCTGTTGTAGACCTGTTTCTTCTAAATGCACATTGATGATCTCCTAGAATGTCATCAATATAGGGAGTAAGTCTGCTTACTAATATATTTGTTAGAATTTTGTACGAAGTTGAAAGTAATGAGATGCCCCTGTAGTTGTTGCAATCAGTTTTATCTCCTTTCTTATAAATTGGTACGATAATTGATTCCTTCCATTCATCTGGAAGAGCTTCTTTTTCCCAAATCATACTAAGCAACCGGCGTATCTTGTCCATCAATTTTTCTCCCCCTGATTTTATCAGTTCTGCTGGGATCTCATCTGAACCTGATGCTTTATACATCTTCAATTTTTCAATCGCCATTTCAACCTCTAATGCACTTGGCTCTGCGACTAGCATTTCTGCTGTCTGTAACTTATCCTCCTCAATGTCCTGTTCTGTATGTACATTTAATAGCTGATTAAAGTAACTTTTTCCATCTATTTAATATACTCCTAGAATCTGCAATCATATCCCCATTTTCATTCCGAATTATGTTTGTTCTAGCCTGAAACACCTTCTTCTCTATACTAATTCCCTGATATAATTCTCTAATGTTCCTATTTTTTTTTGCATTCATTTCAAGATCATTAATCTTCTCTCTCAAATATTCCCTCTTTTTACTCTTTAGTAACTTGGTGGTTTCACGTCTAACACTACCCAATTTCTCTAAATTTACCTCATTTGGCTCGTGTAACCATTTCATTTTTGCTAGCTTTCTTTTCTTTACAATGTCGGCACATTCCTCATCAAACCATTTCTTGTTTTGCCTCTTTTTTTAAACAACCAATGCTTTCTGATGCTGACAATTTAATAGTATCTCTTATAGCCTCCCATTCTTTATTTATATCAGTTTCTTCTTCGTTTGCCACATTGTCATCTGAAGATTCCAGTACTTCAAATCTATTAGCTATTTTGATTTGGTATTCTTGCCGCATTTCATCATTTTTCATGTTTTTTAATTCATATTTTACAGAATCATCTTTAGCGTTCGTTCCTCTCATAAGCGATAGCCGTTGTCTGATTTTCACTCTGACCAGATGATGATCCGAATTGCAGTCTGTCCCTCTAACTGATCTAACATCAATGATGCTACTGTGCCAGCGTTTATCCACTAATACATGATCTATCTGGTTCCGAGTTTCTCCATCTGGAGACGTCCAGGTGTATTTATGAATATCCTTATGCTGAAATGTTGTGCTCTTAAGAATGAGATTCTTTGATGTGGCAAATGTGACTAATCTAACCCCGTTGTCGTTACTATCTTCATGAAGACTGAATTTGCCTATTGTTGGTTTGAATATATCTTCCCGCCCCACTTTTGCATTAAAATCTCCTAAGACTATTTTCATATGATATCGTGAAAGGCTATCAAATAAGCATTCTAATTCTTCATAGAACTCATCCTTGATCTTGTCATCTTTATCTTCTGTGGGGGCATGTACATTTACAATTATAAAATCATGTCGTTTACCCTTTAGAATTATGTATGATATCCTATCACTAACAAATTTAATATCTCGGATAGCGGATAGGATCCTCCTCCTGACTAAAAAACCCGTTCCAAATGCAGGTCTTTCTGCACCCCCATAGTGTAATGCAAAGCTTCCTGATTCCTGACTACCTTCTCCTGGCCACCTAACTTCCTGTAAAGCGACTATATCCAAGGGCGATTTATCCAATTCCCGCGTTAATATCTCTAGTGCCCCGCTATTGTATAAAGTCCTAACATTCCATGTTCCTTGGAACATGTCCCTATGTTTGAGCCTTTGGCATGGGTTCCCTGAAGTAGTCCCCGCCCGGAGAACCGAATGGGGGACTATTTGATCTCCGGAAAATTTTACCCCAGTTGAACCCATGTCCGCATTTCTTGACGGTTGTATTTTTACGGTGAAAGATCGCCACTCTTTCGACCAAGGTACTTTTTTCGTCTGGCTTATCACCTTCGACCAGTCCGGCATGGGTAACCCTATCGGCAGCAATGCTACCGCCGGCATAGCTCTCAGGATCATTTATGCACGCAAGCCACTCCACCACGACAAGGTAAAGATACCATGGAAGGCTTTTCTTCATATTCATCTTATTTATTTAGTTTTATTTAATTTCATCTGCCCCTATATCGGTGCGTCAGGCGTGATCGGACAGCATCCTTGTAATTCACAGAGCCTCAGTGTTAGGGGCTTTCATCGTAACTCACCACCCCACTCGATCCTGTGTCGGAAACGAGTTGAGAGGTTTTTATATACGTGATATTGCAGGAAAATCTAACAAAATGGAAAATTGGTTGTATGAGGGAACTATCAGTTCAGTACATATTGACATTTAATGACTTTTATAGCTTATAGTTGAATGAACATTTGATATTAATTTTTTTATTATTGATTTCGTACATCTCAATGATGGATAAATCATATTTGAAGAGAAAAATTATACGCTCAGACCGGGACTTGAACCCGGGACCCTTGGTTCTCTAGACCAAGTGCTCTACCAACTGAGCTACCTGAGCAAGTACCGATCTAAACGCAAATCTCTCTCTATATACATTGTAATTCCCGTCCACCAAATGCTATGAAGCCATGCTTCTATCTTGCAAATGGCGGGTCCATTATTAAGAAGACATATTTGGGAATTATACATTACAGCCAGTACGGCTTTTTCCATGTTTTTATTATTGATTTCGTACATCTCAATGATGGATAAATCATATTTGAAGAGAAAAATTATAATTCCCAAATTCCCAAATATGTCTTCTTAATAAAGGAGCCGCTATTTGCAAGATAGAAGCATGGCTTCATAGCATTTGGTGGACGGGAATTACAATGTATATAGAGAGAGATTTGCGTTTAGATCGGTACTTGCTCAGGTAGCTCAGTTGGTAGAGCACTTGGTCTAGAGAACCATGGGTCCCGGGTTCAAGTCCCGGTCTGAGCGTATAATTTTTCTCTTCAAATATGATTTGATATTAAAGTTTCACATGATAATTAACTTTTTAGGCAATATGTGTTTGGCAGAATTCGCTTTAATCTTAATGAAATCTCTGTATCCTTCATGGAAATATAATTTGAAAGGTTACCTAATATTTGATACAAACCATTTTCATATACAATATCACATCTAATACAGGACAGAAGAGTAGCAACAAGATTTAATTTTTCAGAAATATGAACACTCGTGCGTCAGCAGCTGTGGACTAGTGGTTATGTTCCTTGCCCCTGCTTGTGAGGATCGCGGGTTCAAACCCAGCCGGGTCGATGGATTTTTTAGAATGGAATAATCCATGGAGTAAGTCCTCTGAGAGGGACTTTAAGCCGTGGGTCCCAAGTCTGAATATTTTCAGGCTCGTAAAAATCTTTTGATCCTGAATAAAGAGGCCTCTAAGCAAGATTTATCGAACTTCATCCTAATAATATCTTAGTTGCCTACTAGATGTCTCATTGAGTCGATATGTTGACCGCGTAACATTCAAGATATAACTAAATTAACTTGGTCTAATAACTCTTAACAAAGGAGAGGCTAAGGTCCAACATTGGGCTGTTAGGTCTTGTACATAGATAGATAGAGAGATGGACACTTGTATTAAAACAAAATAGTTAATGCACATAAGAGGCTATTGGTGAATGGAAATATTTAATAATGCATTTAATCATATGGAAAAAAAAGTTATATAATATTATTTTATTGAATTTGAGTAATAATTATTTGATAGAACGTATTTGTGTGTTCTGTAGTTTATATTTTGATGGATTTATAACATTTCATACTAATCGTTTTCATAAGTAATGCTACGAGTGATTGAAAATTATCGGTACATTCACGATTCACGAAGTGAGGAGTGAATTTATCTAGAGAATTTGGAAATCAAGAGTGGCATTTGTTAGGACTATTTAACGAATAAAATTAAACTGTTTACTCACAAATCATTATTTAAATATAGTTATTTTAAAATATTTATTTATTTAATGTAAACGGCGATGTTTGAAAACAAATGAGAGGCTATGTTTGAAAACAAATGGGTAACGATTGTTATGCTTGTTCATCACTGCAACCATATCATATTATTGCCAATGGATCGCAATATTGTAAGAATGCACCCTAGTGGAGACATTTATAACCAACATTATAGGTATTCATTAATTTCTGATGTCCTATGATGTAAATATGTCAATTATATTTTTCTGCAATATTATTTCCTGGGAATTAATTCGTTTAAGAGAGTGCAAACAGTGGTTTCTTTTTTTTTGTGGTATAATCAGTTGCTACAAATGTTTTTATATTATATCCCGCAATCGCTGTCAGCTCACATTTGTGCACTATATATATACAATCTGGTAGCCGTATTTCTTGGAGGGACAGTCACTGCAAAAGTAATGCTATGACCTATTCAGAATGTTAAAAAGTAGGAGCTTTCTTTAATATGATAAACTTGTTTGATAAATTTGAGGTGAACATCTACTGTGATTGGTTGTAATTTAAAAAAAATCATTGAAATGTGATTGGTCATTGAATCCCATTTGGGTCATGAGTTAAATAGTCAAAGAAAATGCCACAAGAGTTTTCATATTGTTGATAATATAGGAGCAAAACGTATGGACAGTAATTAATTTTCCAAACATATGAACACTCGCCTGGTATTTTAAAATATTTACTGAATTAAATTAAAAGACTACGTATTAGTCAGTGAAATATTTAATAATTAATATTAATCATCATCTTCACTTCAAGGTTTAGGCAATTCGTCTGTTCCGAATTCACAATGATTCATTCAATCTCTTCCTAGGTCTTCTTACATCCCTTAATCCCTTTGCTTTATAATGATATGCTATCTTGGGCAATCTTGTTTCTTCTATTCTCTGAACATGCTCTTTCCAGCCGACGCGATGTTGTTGAATTCTATCATTTATTGAATATAATTCTATTTCACTTTTTATTTCTTCATTTCTTATGTGGTCCAATTTTATGCATCCTTTGGTCCTTCTTAGAAAAGTAATTTCTGCAGTTTGTATTCTACTCGAACTCCTTATTTTGTTACCCAGGACTCACTATTGTATAAAAGTACCGGTACCGCCATTGTTTTGTAGAACTTCACTATCCTTTAATAAAATGGAAATAAGTTACGGTACGTATTTTATTATAATATTATGCAATTGAATTTATTGTACAACAGTGACTTGTCATAGCTCCTTTTGTGTTCTATAGCTTACAGATGGGGAAAAAATTACTAGACAGGTTCGACAATTTCCAAACAATTAAACATAAGGTTTGACGATTTCATTTTGGCAATATTGTAGTGGTATTAAACCGTTGTTTCAAACTGAGAAAGGATCTAAATTTGGATTAGCTAATACTCATTGCGGAAATACAGCAAGATTTGATTCAATATTTTTCGTAAAATACGTAAGCTATTACATGTTACCAATCATATTAGATTGCACCGCATTGGTGCTGGATCAAATCATTGTTGTTGATAAATATTTTGAATAGAAAACATTGACTGCTCAAATTAAGATATCTTTGCCCGGGCCCATAAAAGGCAAAGATTAATTCAACTTTCCATAATAAATTATCAAACATGTAATGTGTAGTAAGCTACAAGCTATAATCGTGGAAGCTTTAAGGAAAGAGGAACTCACATACGCTTGAGTAAGCTTTGGAATTTTACTTTCATATCTGACATAGGTTCGCTACTAAATAAATAGGCCAAGGTACTTAAAATAGACAACTAACGTTTTAATGTGAGTCAAAAAGATATAGCAGATATAACATTGAAAATAAATGAAGAAATAATTAGTTTGACAAAGAAAACAATGCTATCATTGATCATCTATACAAAAATAATATTAATAAACATACATACATTTACACTCACACTAGTCCAGCCTGGGGTTGGGGGTATACGGTCCTTGCGGCCCCACCCTGGCCTAAAGGACTCACAAACCAAACTAGCTCTTCTGAGCTATACTGACCAGACTCCGACGATAACTCAACAGATGATCTGATGTTAGAAAACACAGCTCTTTATGAGAGTTCACAAGGAAAGGGGAGTATGCGCGATAGCACACGGGGCGCACTAGGAAGGGAAGGGGTAGGTAGGGGAGCATTTGGCACTGTTCACAAAGATCACACACGAAATGGAGACGCGATGACGTATAGGTTGCGCAGTAAGACGTAATCCCTGAATCGAAATCTTGATTTCGGTACAAGATTGCTATATGTCGCTTCTTTTAATTTAATACCTGTTAAAAGTCGATTAAAATTTACCAGAGAAAAAACTGTTCTTTTAAACTTTCCTTAAATGTCGTATACAAATCTGGACATAATTGTGATCATTAAAGTAATGCACGAATAACACCTTAAAACATAGATTTGCAATCCAAAGTTTAAGACCCGTTCGCAACGTAAACATTTGCATATAAGTCCACCGCTGTGGTCTCCAGGTAGCGTGCTGCCTTGTCACGCAGCGGGCCCGGGTTCGATCTCCGTTCGGGACAGTTTTTCTGGGTGAGGTTTTTATCGGGGTTTTTCCTCACCTGTAAGAGAAATGTCAGGAAAACTTTAAGGTCCAAACGGTCCCCGAAATCATATGGCCATCGCGATCATCATTCATATTCATCTTAGATTAAGCTTAGGATTAGGGACTCTCCTGGCGCACCACTATCATCATCATCATTACCACCGATCATATCATCAGGGCAACGTAACCACGTCTTCCAGGCGCCCCAAGCTCAGAAGTGGGTTACAAGTACGCCGTGCCAGGAGAGAACACCAGGAACCAGGAATGTCGAAAGACAACCTGGGACATTTACAAGAGAAAACACATTTGCATATAACTGCACAAACGAGCGACATTTTAAATTTCTTATTTTTTAGGATAAAAATATATTTTCTCACTTCCATTCTTCTAATAATTTTTATGCTATTCCTTATTGTCTATAAAAAACAAAGTCCATCACGAAGGAATTGCGCGAACTAAGATAATTCTTCAGGAAGTCGAATTTATGTTCCGATTTTACTGGTTTACGGAATGTGTCTTTCTTGTTATTTTAATCGCATGCATATAGTTACATTGAAAAAAAACAAAAACAAACCCTGGCGGCTGATAGAGCGATTTTTAAATGTTGGGTTTCAGGTAAATCCCTAGTTCTAATGTTTGGATTTCGCTTATTTTTGGACAATACCTTTCTCGTATTATTTCAAAAACATATACCAATTTTCGTCGTGAAAATACGAAAATTGCTGCTACTAGAAAGATTTTTAAATTGTACATTCCGGTAAGCCGCGTCTTCTAATAACCCGATTTTGCTTGTTAGTTAATTCTACCTTCATTTTCTTAATTGATTGCTATGTGATGATTTTGGTTCGATTAAAACAGAAATTGCGAGCGCTAAGAACAAGTATTTAGATGTATAGTCTATGAATTTCTGTCATGGCTACTTTCGGAGTCTGGTAGATCCAATCGATGTAGATTTGCATTTTTTAAAATATTTTCTTGAGAACAACCTCAATAGCTCCATTCCATACGAATTATCAAAAATAATGTAAATTGAGTCTGTGTGCTCGTTAACAAGTTACAGAACATGAATTGTTTTGACTTGTCCGCGTCCCCTGGAAGTTTGTCCTAAGCTTGTTTAGATGTCATTAATTTGCATATATATGAAAGAACTCTTGATAGATAGATAAGTAAGTAAAGTGATCCCACAACAGACCCGGAGCCCTTAGGGTAGTAGGAGGTTAAGGTCCCACTTTTTCTAGACAATCGGCACTTTATGTCAGCCGGGTTGTCAGCCCTGCGTGACGGCCGCCTTTACCCCCAGAACAAGCGTCTGGTACTCATTTCCGTTAGAGGCTGAGTCGACCCCAGGGCCATAGTGCCGCCAGAGGGTTTGGGTCAGTTTAAAAATCCTGACCCCAACGGGACTTAAGCCCTCGACCCTTAGGCTTGTAGCTCAGTGCCTTAACCACTACGCTACGGCGTGCCCCCTTTGATAGATAGATAATGGAATCTATTGCCTTTTTTTCAGAAGACAGAAAATACATGTGCATTTACATTGCGGACGGGCCTGGTTGGCCGTACGTGCATTATTTTTCCATGAATAAAAACAAACTAATCGTAATATAAACAAATACCTACAAATACACCTGTATCAAAAACAATAATAGGCAACATATAAGTAAAATCTATGTCTACACTATTATTGATTTCGTACATCTCAATGATGGATAAATCATATTTGAAGAGAAAAATATGTCTACACTACATCACAATAATACATATCTACACTCATCCATGAAAAGACCATGCGTATAAATAAATAAAAAAAGTCTCATTCTGTACATTAATATTTAAAAAAATGCTAGAAAACCAATTGGAAAGAACACGCACACATACACTCACACACCAACTTGTTCCATACAAATCAGAACTTTCCCGGAACAGAAGTTCTGTACAAAATGTTCCTGATGTGAACCCATCTTAAGATTTTTGGATTAAATTTATTCCAAAGATTTGTTATTTAATATATCAGTTCTTATCCATCTTTAAGAGCGTAGCCCATTGTTGAGCCATAGTCTCTCTTTCGTAAGGAGTTGCTAGACTAAGCTAATTTTTAGTTACCTTATTTGCGCATAGATGTCATGGATGACATTCAGTCAACACACAGACCCAATGAGACATCTAACAGGCAACTAAGGTATTACTAGGACGTAGAGGTCGGTAAATTTTGCTTAGAGGTTTTTTATTCAGGCTTAAGGATCTTTTACGAGTCTGAAAATCTTCAGACTCGGGACCCACGGCTTAAAGTCCCTCCCGGAGGATTTGCTGCTTGGGTTTTTCAGTTCTAAAAAAACTTCATCGACCCCGGCCGGGTTTGAACCCGCGACACTCAGAACCAGAGGCAAGGAGCATAATAAAAGTAACCTATTGAAGGCGGAGGATATGAAAGCCCTTCTGTAAAATGTGGACCATGAACATTTTTCAGAATTTAAGACAACTACATTTTTATTGATATATTAGCACCTTAAATATATTACATTTGGGATAAATGAAACAGATGGCAAGGAGATATGCGTTTTTGGACATGGTCAATTGTTTCCTTAACATATATACTTGAAATACCATTACCGTAAAATAAATATAACTTATATTTATACGCACCACATTTTACACTATTTATTGAAAAACTTATATGTAGATAGTTACAAGTTTGTTACAAACAACTTTGATTCAAATCCAACTATGGATGGTTTATTGTTCTACTTTTTTGTTCCATGCAAAACTAAAGAGTACAATAATTGTTTGAATACATTTTACTGTCTCGAATTTTTAATAAAACACTATAAAAGCAGATGCAATAAATACAAGTAATATAAAATGAGCCAGATATAATAAGAACAGTTAAGTCTCGTAGACTGCGATGGACTGGTCGTGTGGAATGAGTGGGAAATGCAAGACGGGAATATTCTTGTAGGAAAACCAGAGAAAAATCGACTAGTTGGTATAAGAAGAAAGAGATGGGATAATAACATTAGTCATTATTTTAGGGAAGTAGGTTATATAGGTCCCGCGCCGTAGCCGAGCGGTTAAGGTAGGAAGCCTTGGCGCAGAGCTACGGGACTTGCGCTGGTTCGAGTCTCCATGGGGGAAGACATTTTCTCATGGTATTTCGGCCAGTATGGGACCGGTGCCCACCCAGCATCGTGAGGCAATTGGGTAGCTACAATAAGTAGCGGCTCCAGGTTGAGGAACCAGCTATAACGGCTGAGGGACTCGACATGCTAACCACATGTCACCCCTACACTGGTTGTTGATCATCTACCTCTGTGATTGGCACATGTGGATGTGAAGGGCCAGCAGCCGGCTGGTAAAAGGGCAACCGCTGAAAAGTGGAAAGACCCTCAATCGGAGGTTATATAGGGGATGTTTGGAAAATATTAGCTCAGGATAGGGACGTATGGAGAGCTTAGTCTGCGCGGTTATGAACCTACGTTGGTGGATAGTGCCAGTGAGTTACGTGGGCAAGTTAGTGTTAGTTATTTGTTAGCAGATTTTATAAGTTGGCAACATTGTCTGAGCAATGACTAATACATATTTTACATTGCAAATATGGTGATTGTAGGTTATAATGAGCTCAAATTCTCATTTGATTTTAAAACATTTCTCACATATTTTAGGGGAAAATCAAAACACACACACCACACACACACACACACACACACACACACACACACTATATATATATATATATATATATATATATATATATATATATATATATATGTAATTATTCACACATCGCAACAATAAGTTATGTATTTTTACGTTATTTATTTGAATTTATCTAAGTGGGAAGATGTTATGAAATCTCCCAAGACTAGTCCTTTTTAGATCCATATTTGGACCATCTCCTGTAACTAATTTTTAGGGAAGATTCGAGGACTAGGCTCACGCCATTTTGACTTGTAGTACAGTAACCTTGAAAATGGAACTTAATTGCTGTTGACTCCATGTAAAAAAATGATGGTAGTTCGAAGAACATGTCAACTTAATTCTGACTGGAATAATTTTTATATCACGGCTTTCTCAAAAGTGAAGGATCCATGTCAATAAATAGTTACAATTCGAACACCACTCGGATGTGGAAATTTAGAAGTTAATTATTTTTCTCTGGTGTCGATTTTACATATAGCCAGATTTTGGCGATGTTAAATTAACGAAAAAAATACGAACTATATTTTAAAATAATAATTCTGCGATTATCTGAATTAGTCTCTCTTGCTTATTTGTTCTTTAGTTTAACCGAGTACGTGTCACTGTACTATACATTGACACTACCTTCCGGGAGAGGATATTTTAATCTATTGATCACATGCATTCTTTTGACCGCACAAACACATGGAGGATTTCCCTGGATGAGGGATCAGCAGAAAGCCGGAACTGCCTCCGAGATAACACGGATATTAAAACAAGATATACCATTCACTCATTCATTCATACTAAACAAGACAAATACGATAGGGTTTTTTATTATAGCCAATGGTGTATGGGAACTATTTCGGATATAACGTTTCTCGAAATTTGTCTTACATGTGAGGGGAAAAAAAACCGAAAAACCTGACCCAGGAAACTTGTCCCGACTAGGGATCGAACTCGGTCCCAATGCGTGCGAGGCAACATTCCCTCGAGACTGAACTGGTCAATGTGAAGAAATAGCTGAACTCACGTTTCTTAAATACGCCTGCTGTGTAGATTACCCGACAATAGTGTAAGTAGAGGAGTTGCAGCGTGACTCTGGCGCTCCCGTGAGTTTTGACGAACATTGTGGTACAAAAAAAAAAAGTATTTGGAACGTTGGGAATTTGTGGAATCGTAATATTACTTGGAAAACTAAAACCAACATAATTTAGTAAAACAAGTAAAAAATCTATGGAACAGAAATATGGTAGATAATATGAAAACTAACTATAACTATCTTCAGAATGCATGATTTTCTAGAAGACAAAGAATAAAGAAAATGTTATCGAAGAAAGGACGAACATTCAACTTTATTATATTTTATCAGATAAAAAAATTAAATTCTTCGGATACATAAAAAGGTTAACTGAAAATATATTCCCTAAAAAATTTTTATATTGATTCCACTTGGCAGATAGAGGAGATCTTCTTCTTCTTAATTTGTAGGATTTTCATCCTGTTTATTTCCAAAATCACTCCTCGGACGAAGACGTATTGGATGTGCATTCACTGTCTATCCATCTCTTGGCTGGTCTTCCACTTGTTCTTCTCCCGTCCATTTTTAGCTCTTTTTGCAAGCCGGTTTTCTTCCATAGATTGAGGAGATGATGGCCAAAAATAACATAGTCGGATTGAATTTTAAAAGGATAATGGATTGAATTATGAAAAACTGGCCTAAACGATATCATTGAGATGGGTGGAAGAAGATATCAACATTAAAAAATTAAACTGGTGAATAAATAAGTAATGCATTGTTGATAGCTGGTGATGGATGAAGCAAAGTTACTCTATCGTTCTAAACAATTACATTGACCAATTATAATCGGTAATTATCGTATGTGATGTTATAGCTATTTGTTATAAGTAATACCACGAGTGATTTCTAAATTATCGATAAATTCACGACTCACGATGTGAGGAGTGAATTTATCTAGAGAATTGGAAATCAAGAGTGGCATTTGTTAGGACTATTTAACGAATACAATTAAGCTGTTTACTCACAAATCATTATATAACTATAATTATTTTAAAATATGTATATATTTAATGTAAACGGCGATATTTGAAAACAAATGAGAAACGATTGGTACGCTTCATTTGCTTTTTTTGTTCATCACTGCAACCAGATCATATTATTTATTGGCAAAGGATCGCAATATTGTAAAAATTCACCCTAGTGGAGAAATTTATAACTAACATTATAGGTATTAACCATCGAATGATGACAAATCAAGAGCTTCAGAACATTTGAATACTACTACTACTATTACTACTACTACTATAAAGGTATTAATTAATTTCCGATGTCCTATGATGTAAATATGTCAATTATATTTTTCTGCAACGTCATTTCCTGGATAATAATTCGTTTAAGAAAGTGCAATCAGTGTTTTTTTTGTAGTATAATCAATTGCTACAAATGTTTTTATATTATCTCCCGCATGCACTATGAGCATGACATTCATGCCCTATATATACAATCTGGTAGCCGTATTTCTTAAGCAGTCCAGTCACTGCAAAATAATGCTATGACCTATTCAGAATGTTAAAAAGGAGGTGCTCTATTTAATATGATAAACTTTAGTTGATAAATTCGAGGCCAACCTCGACTGCGATTGGTTGTAAATAAAAAATCATTGAAATGTGATTGGTCATTGACTCCCATTTGGGGCATGAGTTAAATAGTCATCTAAAATATTTCAATTATCATTTTTAAATGTATTAGCATGTTTTATTATTATTGTTGTTGTTTTTGTTGTTATTATTGTTGCTATTATTATTATTATTATGCCCTATTATTATTATGCCCTATTATTATGCGGCTCTATGGCGCAAGCGGTTAGACATTCGCCTCTCATCGCTGGGGTCTCGAGTTCGCTTATCGGCCACCCCAAGTGGGCAGTAATCTGGGCAGTTTTTTCTCGGGGTATTCCCTCGTTTTCCCCTGCTACAATTTCATTCCACCATTACTCCACACTCATTCATTTACTTTCAACTGCTCCTGTGATGATCAGTCATGTGGGTCGGCAGGTACCATTGTTAATCATAGACCTCCAATGTAAGGGATTTATCGAATCTCATCTCTCGACCTTGCCCTGAGTCGTACACGAGTTAAGGATGTTTATTATTATTATTATTATTATTATTATTATTATTATTATTATTATTATTAATAATAATAATAATAATAATAATATTAATATTTCTAGTTGTTCTTTACTTATTAGTGACATGTCAATAAGTGTATCTCCTCGCAGTCGAGCGGTTTAAGGTATCATAACTTGTTGCAGAGATAAGGGATATGCACTGATTTGAGTCTCCATGGGGGATACATTTTCTCATGAAATTTCGGCCAGTATGGGACCCATGCTCACCCAGCATTGTGAGGAATTTGCGTGGTTACAAAAAATCGCTCCAGGTTGACAGAACTAGCTATAACGATTGGGGAACCCGACGTACTGAACACATTTCATCCCTATATTTGCTGTATGCTCGCTTACTTCTGTGATTAAAACTTGTGGATGTGAGATCAGCAACCAGTTGGTAGGCAAAGAGCCTTCAAGGTATGTCTCGAAAGATGTGTTTTGTTAGATACTGTTTTTATTAATGAACATTGAACATTTAATGAATATTTGTTTAAAGTTATTAAAATTAAATTTTATATGGATATTTGTTAAAATATTATAGCTTAAACTTCCTGGCCAAGACACATATAACATTTCATAACAACTACTCGGATTTTTTCTTTGTTGTTTTCCTTTGTTTATTTTTTCCGCGGCTATGCTTTTATTGTGAACGTCCGTTTATTTTTGAAGGATCCTATTTATTTGGAACAAATCCTGAACCTTTGTAAGAGTCAAAAACTGTGATGCACTTTCGATTGTAACATTACGATTTTAATATATTTCGAATCGACGTTACAACAGTTTAGAGAGAATATTACACTTCATTGAAATAGCTTCGTCATATAACAAAGCAGGACTGCAGTATATGGTATTTGTGAATTGTTAATGCTATTTTCAGTTCATATTTTGTTCACATTTACAATGCTATGTACTGATATTTCATGTCAACACCGAACATTCCATTATTCTAACTTTCAAGTTTATGCTCCATATGGAAGATAACATTACTGTGAATTTTCCAACGAAATCTGGACAAATACGTTTTAATGCTATTTATATTTGTGCTGATAAATCATGTTGCTGGCTGGTTACATGTTAATGGGATAAATGCAAATACGACACATAAAATAATTTATTTTCAAAACATGTGAGAAATATAGTCCGTAAATAGACCACTATTTGTATTATTTTAACAAGTAAATACATTTTGTAAATTAATTAAAAGTTTAATAAAATAGCAGAATCAGAGTATTGTGACACATTTAATTTCAATTTATTTTATCATAATATCATTGTTGCGGAATAGTAGTGGCACAACTCCTAATTTATGATTTTTCATGAAGAGGAAAAAATATATACATAATTGCCCGTAATTTGCCATAGACTATTAGAAGACAACCGATACACAGGAAAATGTTACTTACTTACTCACTTGCTCACTGGCACTATCGAACCCGTAGATTCATGGCTGCGCGGACATAAGCTCTCCATACATCCCTATCCTGAGCTAATGCTTTCCAATTATTCCCTTATAATCTACTTCCCTCAAAACATAGTTAATGTTATTCTCCCACCTCATTCTTGGTCTACCAACTGGGCGTTTTCCTTCTGGCTTTCCTACAAGAAGCTTCCATTCAAATCTTTCATTCTCCATACGTGCAACATGTCCTGCCCCTCGAAGTCTACGAGACTTAACTGTTCTTATTATATCTGGCTTCCTATAAAGATCATGTAGTTCCTAACATTCCATGTTCCTAGGAACATGTCCCTGTGTTTGAGCCTTTGGCATGGGTTCCCTGAAGTAGTCCCCGCCCGGAGAACCGAATGGAGGACTATTTGACCTCCAGAAAATTTTACCCCAGTTGAACCCATGTCCGCATTTCTTGACGGTTGTATTTTTACGGTGAAAGATCGTCACTCTTTCGACCAAGGTACTTTTTTCGTCTGGCTTATCACCTTCGACCAGTCCGGCATGGGTAACTCTATCGGCAGCAATGCTACCGCCGGCATAGCTCTCAGAATCAGGAAAATGTTACTCGGTTAATTTTAAATGGTGTTGTTCACGTAGAGGGATTATAAAAAATTACTCCTAATTTTAAAAAAAATTGGAACATCCAAACAAAGCAAGCGTTCTAAAAAAGGTATTGTGACACGTCGAAGTAACGATGTTTAAATTACGTGTGCAAGACAGGAATATAGGCCTCGCATTGATCAGAATAAATTTGCGAGTTGAAAGAAACGCGCAAATCACCAAATTACCGAAATGTCTGAGCAGTGATTCCAGACGTTTCTGCCAACATCTCCCTCCCCACTCGGAAAATATCGGTGGCCAAAGGCTTCTCCGGTTCGAAGCGTCTCGAACCTAAACCTAGAAAGTTCCTCGGACCTATATAGAATTAGACGAGGAC
Organism: Diploptera punctata; assembly: GCA_030220185.1. Classification (NCBI taxonomy): domain Eukaryota; kingdom Metazoa; phylum Arthropoda; class Insecta; order Blattodea; family Blaberidae; genus Diploptera; species Diploptera punctata. The sequence continues at coordinate 401,325 of JASPKZ010006078.1, forward strand.
GGGAGGCCAGTTAGTTTTGCGTTGAACGGCGAGTGTAAGAGAACTTGGATGAACGTTTTCATATGTGACTGTGAAATAATTTTGACTGAGATAAACATTGAAAGAAAATTGTTAGTGATAAAAAGTTTACTGATAATTTATAGAAAGAAATAAAGTGTTAAGTGAGATTTTAAACATAATCTGTGTGTTTATTTACGCCTTAATAACGTAAAGGAATAACCCCTAGTCATCTGTGAGAGTATTTTCAGCGATGCACTAAATTTAGAAGTTTTCTTCGTACTGATCTCAAAAGAATTCTAGCGCAAAGTTTCGTGATGCTGCACTTTGATTAATGCGACATTTTATTGACAGATTTTAACTATGGATTAACATATGAATTTAAATGTATTCATGCGTACCGTATCCATTTTCTATGTTCGTAAATGTAATCATATTTCTTCACACTTCCGCGAACTATGTTGACTCTATCTCCATGATCTTAGAAAAATGCATTCTCTTGTTGTGCTATTCAAAATTATATATACATCACACCAAGCTACTTATCCTCTCGATTTATTCTCCTATCCTCCTACCACAATTGTAGTATTTGATTGCACCAGAACCTCTTTCTTCACTTCCCACAACACAGAACCTCTCACTATTCTAATTCCTATAATGTATCTGCTCCTAGACTCTGGAACTCCTTACCACAAGAAATGAGGACTGCCAGACATTAGCTGTCTTTAAAATAAATTTAAACATTCTTTTTTTTATTAGGCTTTTCGGTGGATTAATTGACGGTTTCTGATTTTTTGCTTCTCTAATAATATTGACTTGATTCATCATGCATGCATACATACATACATGCATACGTGCATATGTGCATACGTGCATGCATGCATACATGCAATGCAAACATGCAATGCAAACTCAGCATTCTCCACTCTTTTCTTAACTTCATTTTTGTATCCGCATACATACAATTTATTTTAATATTGTCTATCACCTGATATATTTTTCTACCTCTAACCTTCTTTCCGTTGACCATACCTTCTAGGGCATCCGTCAGCAGGCAGTTTCTTCTTAGTCAGTGGCCAATCCAATTTATTTTCCTCTTCTTTTTGAGTTCCAGCGTTGTTCTTCCTTCATCCACTCTGTCTAACACATCTTTATTTTTTATTTTGTCTGTCCATTTTATACGCTCCATCCTTTTCCATATCCAAATCTCAAGTTGCCAGTCGCTTTTCCTTATTCCGTCGTAATGGTCCAAGTCTCTACACCATACAATGCTACACTCCACACAAAGTACTTCATTAGCCTCTTCCGTAACTCTTTTACCGAAAGTCTGCAAGTCTCTTTCCGTATACATACAAGCAGACCAAAGGTGAATTTTTAAAATCGCTATCCCGCCAAGAATCGAATCTGGCTCAGACGAAATAGAAGGTTGGGACTCACCGACACAGTCCCCGACGACAGACTGTTATGAAGTAAAGAAGGAGCATGACTTCTGCTTAAATCCAAAGTAGAAGTCCGAAACGAATTTTCATCAGTGTATGGGAAAACAATTTTAGTCCTGAAGGAAAGTAAAGCACAATGCTTATTATGTTCACAACATTAAAAATCATTACATTATAAAAAAGGAGATTTTTATGGGGAAGATAAATTATTCCGCAGTAAACTGTTTAAAGCTCTCAAAGGAATTTATTGAAGTCAAAAGTGAATCTTTGTGAAGCTGCAGAATCAGCCTATACCATTGTAAAAGTAATGAACAAGAAAGCTTAGAGAAACAATGGGAAGTGTAAGTAAGTAATAATAATAATAATAATAATAATAGTGATAATAATAATAATGATAATTATAATAATGTCTTTAACATCGTCCAATTCCTAATTGCCAATTTTGTCGGTCCAATCAATATCCTCGTTATAGATGTTTCTCCTTCATGACTCCAGGAAGCTTTAGATCTTCCTCTGCCACGTCTTCCCTCAGGTTTCCATTCCAAAACACATTTTGGTAGCCGATCCTCTTCCATTCGCTGTAAATGTATGCATAAATACAGCTGACAACATCTCAACTATTTCAAACGTTACAAGCGCGCTATAACGGCGTCAAGAGCAATGATTGGTTGTGCAAACGTCCACTCGCACATAACTATTCCCTTATTGGCAGTAGACGGCGAGTTTCTCCCTTAACCTCTTGTACAACCTGAACGTCAGAGTCTGATATTCAGCAGCTGGACTTTGTTTGTTTTTGTTAATGTCCAAAGTTCTGCTCCATAAATAATGATGCTTTTAACAATTGTATGATATTCATTTTATTTTAATTACTTATATTTTTTCCCCACAATATTCCATTGAGGCAAGTAATTGCAAATTTACTTTTATTATTTAAATTTCTTATTTCCTATTCATAACTTCCATTTTTATTTATTTTAATTCATAACTATGTGATCTCAGTACAAGATTTTATTGTTTCTCTTGTCTCCAAAATTAAATTTTGTTTCGGCTCACCAATTGATAAAAAAATAATAATAATACCAGAAGGAAAACCCAAATTTGATAGACCAAGTATAAGGTGACAGAATAACATTAACCATGATTTGAGGGAAATATATTATACAGGGGATGATTGGAAAACATTAGCTCACGATAGGGATGTGTGGAGAGCTTATATCCGCACGACCATGAACCTGTGGGTTCGATAGAGACAGTGAGTTACTTAATAATAATAATAATAATAATAATAATAATAATAATAATAATAATAAAAATAATAATAATAAAAATAAGTTTTTTTTACCTGGCAGATTTAAGTTCAAATCCTTGTCTACCACTCAAGTTGGCTTGATAAATTTAGGGTAAATCTTATAAATATGTACTTATTTAAGAAAATTAAATTATTATATAGTATGCTAACAATATAAATACAGTGAATAATATATATGATTATTCTAAATTTAAAAATATAAAAGTATAAGTGAGTTTTCATTCATCATCATCACTCCAGGGTTTAGGCAATTGCCCGTTCCGACTTCATAATGCATCAGCCCAACGTCTTCTAGGTCTTCCAACATCACGTCTTCCTCTTGCTTGATAATTTCTTGCTAACAATGGATATCTCTCCTTACTCATTCCATCCATATGATCAATCCATTTGTCTGTAATTCGTGACCTTATCTAGGCTGTACTTTCAATTCTTCTCTTATATCCTCATTTCTTATTCTTTCAAATCTTGTACATCCTTTAACTTGTCTTAGGAACCTCATCTCCGCCGTCTGTATTCTATCCTTCTGTTTTTTCATTGGAGCCCAAGTTTCACATCCATACAATATTGTGGGAACCGCCATAACATTACACATTTTTATCTTTGTTTCTTTTCTTATTTTATTTTGGAATGTTCTCTGTATTGTTCCACACACTGTCTGAAATTTATTTATTTTGGAGTCAATATCTCTTTCCACATTGTAGCCAACATCACAGCCCAAATATTTGAAACTAGACACCTGTTCTGTACTTTGATTTTCTAAAATAATTTTGGATCTCACTGGATCTCTTCCTCTAAAAGCCATGGACTTCGTTTTCCTTACAGAAATCTTTAGATCATATAATTTACATATTTAATTTAATGCATGCACAGATTTCTGTAAGTCGTCTTAATTTTTCTGTATTATGATTACATCGTCAGCAAATAGAAGATTATTTATGCACACTTTATTATCTGTTCTTATTCCCGGATTCACTAAAACTTTCCATTTATTTAAAATATCGTCTATATATATATTAAACAAAGTGGGTGATAAACTACATCCTTGTCGTAATCCAGTATTTGTTTTGATTGCATCTGTTCTTTTGAATCCGGTATCTATAATTATATTTGTGTCTTCATATAATTTCTTTATTGTTTCAACAAGGCACAGCGGGTATCCTTTCATTCGTAATATTTCCCATAATCTTTGTCTGTTTACTCGAACGAAGGCCTTATCCAAATCTATAAATCCTATGTGAGTTTCTAAGTTATGTTCTCTTCTCTTTTCTATGAGTTGTTTCAGTGTAAATACATTGTCTATACATGACCTTCCCTTTCTGAATCCACTTTGATTTTAATTTATTATTACTTCTGTTATGTTTCTCAATCTATTATTTATTATTTTCGTATACCTATATCTTCTAGCAAGTATTCATTAAGCTAATCCCTCTGTAATTCTCGCAATTTCTCCGGTCTACTCTTTTAAATATATTCTTCACAATTGCTGTTTTCCAAGTGGTTGGAATCTCATAGGTATGCCAACATATATTAATTAAATGAAGTATTCGTAGTTTACACAATATTCCACTATATTTGACTAACTCCATATTTATATTATCTAATCCAGTTGCTTTCCTATTCTTAGTGGTTTCCAGAGCCATTTCTAATTCATTTATGTCTATTACATCAATATTTTCACTTTTATTTCTTCCTCGTTGTTCTCTTTTCCTTCAATTTCCTCCTTTTTCCAAAGTTTTCCATAATGTTGTATCCATTCTTTTTCTGGGATTATATTCAATCTGGCAGAATCTTTCTCAGTTTGATTTAGATGTTTCACTAATTTTTAACCTATTTCGTATCTTCCATACATATCATTTTCTACTGAGCTTATAAATTTATTCCATGACTCCTGATGGGCTTTTCTTATAATGCTTTTAGCAATTCTCCTTTTCATTTTATATTCTTCGTAAGATTCTTCTGTTTTCAGTCGTAAATATGTATGATATGTTTTTTTTTTCATTCACTGCATTTTGTATGTTCGCATTCCAAGTTCTCTAGCCCTTCCTATTTCTTATTCTATTTTTCTTTCCTAATATCTCATTTGCTGTTTTATGTATTACATTTGATATATTTTCCCATTCAATATTTATATCTTCTGATGTCGCTATCTCTGATATATATTTGAGTTTTCATTAAATCTAATATTGTAATTCAATTGTATTATAAATTAATAAGGTAATGTATATGAGTATTTTAATGTATGCAGACGATCTGGTAATTATACAGAAGTCAGAGGATGATTTACCAAGAGCCATTTACCCATGTTGAATCAATTAGGACTCTATTATAATCTCAAAGTCTCAACTTCAAAAACTAAAATTATGGCTTTTTAGGGCAAAGTGCCAGTCAGAGCAAAAATAGTAATAAATAGTGAAATAATAGAACAGATAGTACACTTTAGCTATCTTGGTTCAGATATAACATATAGCTACGAATGGGATATACATAATAAATTAAAACTATATTAAATGATGTGTGGCACCATAAGAAGAACCCTCCGAAAGACTCGAAGAGAAACTCAGCTCAGGTTTTATAAAATTATGGCTGTTCCTGTTCTTGGGTACTTATAAAAATAGATATCTCACACATTCAAGCCGCTGAAATGAAATTTTTAAGATCTGTAAAAGGATGTACACTTATGGATAGATCACACAATGAATTAATAAGAAATGAACTGGATATATTTTCAATAGTCGATAAACTAGAAGAGCACAAATACCAATGGAAAGAACTTTTAGACAGAATGGATAATAAAAGATTACCCAAAAAGATCAACACCTGCAAACCACATGGACAACGATCTTTGGGACGGCCAAGAAATAGATGTACTTAAGACCGGAACAGGTCGCATTGACCTAATCCTGGAAAGGGAGAAGAAGAAGATGTCTATTATACAATGCCCATAGAAACATTTCGTGGTTACAGCATGGTATAGCATCATAGTCAGTCGATGGATTTCCACGAAACCGGTAGTCAATGGAAATAGTAACTAAACAATTTTAGTATCTACTTCAAAGACACTCGACGAAAACATAAACCTTGGAAATGGTGCATTTAGAAATGTTTAACTGCAGGGGCTAGCTCTATGCACAGACTTTCGAGAATTACATACAAACGCTCCCGCACCTGTTCTACACTTTCCCTGACAAGCGAGATAGCGGGAAACAGAGCTTTTTTTTCATCTTGTGCTGCCACATTTGTTGTTTCTGTCAACATATCAATTATAAATTCATTGAGTTCCCCTTTCGTATAAATCCATCAACTGACTACCACGCTATACCAGGTTGTAACCACGAAATATTTTTGCGGACGCGGCGTATATAAATTGTTATGCCTAGCTCTCGAAGAAATGTAATTTTATTCATGATAATAATATTACTAACAATAATAATACAATTATTTATAACTTAGTACCATTACCATTTTCACAAAAGTATATTATTCTCTTTATATTATTATATTTCATTATAATTAACAAACTCACTGGCACTATCGAACCCGTAGGTTCATGGCCGCGTACATAAGCTCTCCATATACCCGTATCCTGAGCTAATGTTTTCTATCATTCCCTGTATAATATACTTCCCTTAAATCATAGTTAGTTATTCTCCCACCTAATTCTTGATCTTCCAACTGGGCGTTTTCCCTCAGGGTTTCCTACAAGAAACTTCATGCACGTCTTTCATTCTCCATTCGTGCCATATGTCCTGCCCATCGCAGCCTAAGTCTCGTGGACTGGTCTACCAACTTGGCGTTTTCCTTCTGGTGTTCCTACAAGAAGCTTCCAAGCACATCTTTCAATCCCCATTCACATGTTCTGCATCGCAGTCTAAGTCTCGTAGACTGCGATTGACAGGTCATGTGTCACGAATGGGGAATGAAAGACGTGCATGGAAGCTTCTGTAGGAAAACAGACTTTGATGGGCAGGACGTGTGTCACGGATGGGGAATGAAAGACCTGCATGGAAGCTTCTTGTAGGAAAACCATAGGGTAAACACTCAGAAGGTAGACCAGGAATGAGATGGGAGAATAACATTAACTATGATTTGAGGGAAGTAGATTATACAGGGAATGATTGGAAAACATTAGTTGAGGATAGGAAGTATGAAGAGCTTATGTCCGCGCGGCCATGAACCTACTGTTCTCATAGTGCCAGTGAGTTAGTTAGTTATAATAAAATTATAATAATATAAAGAGAATAATAAACTTATGTGATAATGGTAATGGTACGAAATCCACTCAAATATTTCACGGATTCGGAGTACCTACCGTTTAGCAGAGTTGGTACAAGTGGATCATTGTGTTTTGTAGGCTAGAGTGACTAAAGTTATTTTGATCGTATTTTTCTCGGTTAGATTGTAAATAGACGTAATGATTGTAAACTTGAATTTGTTTTAATCACTTAAATTTAAAATGCTTCAAATTAATTTATACAGCATGATTCAAAAAGTTGCGCACAGATTTCAGGAGCTTATAGAGGAGTCGAAATACAACAACTTTTGATTAGTAACTTATGGTCTGGAAAGTCAGCCTGGATTAGCACAAGCCTGGAAAAGTGAGGAAATACAATGCGGATCTAAGTTTACTTTTCAGAGAAACACTGGGTTCGATACACTACTGTATGAATTTATGAAGACGTTCCGTCGTTGTCATGCCGTACAGTACAGCACTTGTGTATTCTTCTGTTTACATCTGAGAGTCATTTGTGCCCTCTATCGGTTGTTTTCATTTCAGTACGGTATCTGCAGTGTATTATAAAATTCCACTACAGCATTAATTTGAAGGTAGCTGCGTTTGTGATTTTTGTGAAATGGAACACACGTTGCATTGCATGTATGGTAAAGCAAATGGTAATGCAGAGGAAGCTCAACGGCTGTACAGTGCACAATATCCGAACAGACGTCAACCAGAGCCTCGAACGTTTCAAAACGTTCACCGCCGACTCGGGGAGACGGGTTCCTTGCGTTCATTGCATCATGTAGGCCGGCAACGTACGACTCGAACAGTTGTTATGGAAGAGGAACTACTTACTCACGTGGAAGAACATGCATCTACCAGCATGCGTCCCATCGCGCATATCTTGGGAATTTCCAAAAGTAGTGTTTGGCTTGTCCTACATGACAACTAGCTGCACCCTTATCATCCAAAAAAAGTTCAGGGTTTGAGTGTGGATCATTTCCCACGACGGACTTCAATTTTGTGAATGGATTGCTGACCGTTGTGAGAATGAGCCCAGTTTTTTCAAGCAACATGTTGTTAACAGACGAGGAACAGTTCACCAGATATGGGTTCTTTAATTGTTGTAACAGCAATGTTTGGGTGCGGTATAATCCCCACGCTGCATTCCAACACCACCACTAACATAGGTTTTCAGTGAATGTATGAACAGATATTGGCGATTACATAATCGGTCCGTGCCTCCTGCCACCAATCTTGAATGGAGGGAACAAGGCCTTCGTCCAAGAATTTCTTCCAGAACTGTTAGAGGATGTACCATGTCAGATGTGGATGCAACTAGACGGAGCACCAGCACACTTCACTGAAGTGCATAACCTACTCAATGACACTTATCCCGGATGTTAGAACGGAAAGGAAGGTCCAATTACATGGCTACCCCGCTCACCTGATCTGACACCTCTTGATTTTTTATTCTGGGGGCATATCAAAAGCCTTGTTTACGAGGCACCAGTTGCCAACCAAGATGAACTTCTCGCCTGAATACTTGCAGCATCTGATGAGGTTCGTGAGGTGTATGCTGTACTAGGTAGAGCGCGCCAGAACTTTCTATGATGTATTCGTTGTGGTGGTAGGTATTTTGAACACCTAGTTTTGTAAAACCAAATTGGTGAATGCATTTAGATTTGCTTAAGTATGTGCACAAAGTAATTTCTTGTCCATCCTGACATTCCCAGGCTTGTACTAACTCAGGATTAGTTTCTAGACTTTAAGTTACTAATCAAAAGTTGATGTATTTCGACCTCTCTATAAACTCCTGTAATTTGTGCGAACCTTTTGAATCACTCTGTATTTGTTGATCTATGCAGATCAGCTTTTTTTCTAGCCCTAGAGGTATCTGGTGTATCACAGTGTGTCTCGATGCGAAGACATCCGATCATCCTAACTGCAGGTCATCCACCTATATGATAATAGGAGAAACTGAAATAATTGCAACGTTGGGATTTTGAACAAGGCTAATATTTAACATATAATGTAAAGTACACAATTTTATACTAGCTTTTAATTTAATTATATATATATATTAGCCAATTATTTTAATTATCTGTAAATATACTCTTACATATAAAACATCAAAATTCCCAAATCATGTTCATACATTTTGCTATTGTTTATATGTTATGAGTAGACAAATATAGAAAGTTTGTTTCACCAACTCCGATTCCCTTTGTGAGTCGTGAATTTATCGATAATTTGGAAATCACTCGTGGCATTACTTATGATTATGTACTTGTGTATGTGTGTAAGTTATATATATATATATATATATATATATATATCGGTGTTGTAATTAAATTTTGACATTTATCAGTGATACCATTCGGATGGCCAAGGAAACTATGAACTTGAGACCGGAACAGGTAGCATTGACCTAATCCTGGAAAGGAAGAACAAGAAGGCCAATATTATACAAAGAAGAATAAACGGTAAACCGCACTGGAACCGGGGATGGGTAGGAACCCGAGATGCACACGTTCGACTTTTATACGTTATCACGCTACAAAACGCTATTGGCACTTCTGGCATTCCATAAATGTTTGTGCTGGAATATCTGAGTGGCAACAATTGGTAATGCTCTAAAAGTATAAAATTAGAGGTAATTTTTGTTCTGTCACATACGCCCGCTCCGTATACGCACATACAATCTTCGTAACCTAAAGTGTCTTTCCAAGATTTGTGTCCGTGGGTCTGAAACTTAAGTATTCAAGCGGACAGGTTTTTTGTTACTAGTTCCCAAAATATCACAGGAGGTGTCAATGATGATTCCTCAACTAATGTCCTCGAACTGGCAACAATCGTTGGCTAGTGGGGAGCTTGCGCGAGTTTTAGTCGTAAGCCACTATAATATCCTAGTATCTATATCTGGATCTATTGTTTACATAAACTATATCATAACACGGGTTTATTGAGTGGACGTTCCATCCAAGGCCTAATTTAATACTCTATGTATATATAGTAACAAATCGTTTACGAATAGGTTCTGTATATGTAGAGGCGAGATAAAAAGGGCTGATTGTTTATTGTATTCTAAACAAGTTCTACTACATGGCTACAGAAAATTAGAACGCACATTTACAGTTCTTCAACTTGTAGGGATGAGCATGAAATGGAATGAACTGTCAGGCATGATTAAAAATAAATATATTAGCAATAATATAAGATAAAAATTTAAAAAATGTACATGTTGGTAGGTGCCGTCGTCCTCAACTGTCTTAAAATAATATATTTAAAATTTTATTTGGAGGCCTTTCGGAAGTTAACTTCCATCATAGCGTCAATTTGGCATTAAAAAAGTTAAACTTTGCTTTAGCCTGACTGGCTATAGAGTCAGGGCTAATAAAATTCATATCAAAATTAATCTAATTCAAGAAAAGAGACAAAGGAGAAAATTCGGATCCAGAAAATTAGAGAAATAATGAATGTTAAACATAATATTATAGAAGTAATAGAAGAACGAATATTGAAATGGTAGGGGCATCTGAAAAGGATGGAGAATAATATAATCCCAAGAATGAAGCTGGGTTGGAATACTGAAGGGAGGAGGAGGAGGGGGAAAACCAGGGAACAGTGGATGGATAAAGTGAGAAGAAACACGATCAGCAGAGACCTCAAAGAAGTATGCGAGGACAGAAATATGTGGCGGATTAAAATACATTTCGGCTGAAGGATAACTACTGTAATGTAGAGAAACTCCTTAATAAAATTATATTATTATTATTATCATCATTATTATTATCATTATTATTATTATCATTATTATTATTATTATTATCCCTCTCACTGCATGCGAGATGTAACTGCTGGGTTTTATAACGGTATACGGTACCTTGACATGTAAAACGTTTTTGTGGGATATCATATAGAAATGATTGCATGTTGGTGGTAATTAAACCTGCGTTATGACAATTATTAAACTTGTTTAATTACCGTCCAGGGACATGTTAGCACTAGTTATTTAAAGAGTAATGTTACAGTAGCAACTATCAACAATCGACCACCTGCTACACATGATACGCGCATTGATCAAGGTTTTGTAAACTGGATTATTCATTAGTGTCCTTCGGTCTTTGAAAATAATTTAATCACCTACACAGGTTTGCATCTGGCGTCATGTCACTCAAGTTACAAAACATTTAGAATAGCCATAAGGACCACATTGCATCATGTTGACACACTTTGTATATGATATATACATAAGTTGAAGGTTTAAAAGCAGTTGTAATATTTTCATGACATTGTATAATGTAGGTAAGTAAATATATCAATTGAGTGAGTTTGCAGATATAGACCTGATGCATCGTTATATAACAACTGATCATATTCTTAATATCCAAAGCAATTCTTCTCCACCATAGCTTAACCTCTCACCTTTTAGGGTACTTCCATAGCGTAGTTGGTTAAGGCAATATGCTACAAGATAAATACTTAAAATATATGCTCCTTTTGGCAGTTGCCGTTATCCTCAACTGTGTTAAAATGTTGTATTTAAAATATTAACTTAGGCCTTTCGGAAGTTAACTTCCATCATCAGCATGGATTAGTATATGCTATTGACTGTTGTGGTTTTACGACGTTGTGGATGTTGATGCTCTTGAAGTGTCGTTGGTAACAACTAACTGGTTTTTAACGATCTCATATAATTGGTTGTACGATTGGGATGTGTTCTCATTTACTAGTAAGGTGTTTTTGACTTCTTTTATAATTTCAAGGTCTTCTAATACATTTATCTTAGCTGAAACTTTTATTTGTGAACTACCATGAGGGTATTTTCTATTGTCCATTCGGCGACCAGCGTTAATGATTTGCTTGGCAAAGATTGATTTTCCACTCGCGTACGTAAAATCTTTAAGGTGTTCCTTGTTTCTTGTATTAAAGCTTCTATTTGGCCTGCCTATATAAAACTTATTGCAATCTTTGCATGTTAATTTATAGACTCCTCTATTATTAAATATATTATATTATTGTATGTCATGATTTTTTCGTTGTTTAATTTGCTTTCAGTTTTGTAAGCTGTGTTTTTTTTCTTATTTATATTTTCAAAGTTCTAGTTAATGTTGTAGTTTCATTACCTGCGTATGTTAGTGTTATCCATGTTTTCTTATGTGCTACAAGCCGGAAGATGGGGATTCGAATCCCCGTGGGATCAGGTTTTTTTAAACTAGCCCAAATCTTCTGGCGGCACCATGCCGCAGGGTCGACTCAGCCTCTAATTGAATTGAGTACCAGATATTTGTTCTGGGATAAAGGTGGCAGTCACGTAGGGCAGACAACCCGGCTGATAAATCGTGCCGAATGTTTAGAAAAATGGAAGTCTTAATCTCTTACTACCCCAAGAACCTCCTGAGGCCTGTAGTGGGATTACTTTTCCTTTTTACCTTATAGGTATTTTTGTGTACACCATAGCGTCCGGCCCCTACAGTGGCACGACCTTCGGGAGAGGAATTTTTAAACTTTGGATCATATACGGTCCCGCGCCGTAGCCGAGTGGTTAAGGTAGGAAGCCTTGTCGCAGAGCTACGGGACTTGCGCTGGTTCGAGTCTCCATGGGGGAAGACATTTTCTCATGGTATTTCGGCCAGTATGGGACCGGTGCCCACCCAGCATCGTTAGGCAATTGGGTAGCTACAATAAGTAGCGGCTCCAGGTTGAGGAACCAGCTATAACGGCTGGGGGACTCGACATGCTAACCACATGTCACCCCTACACTGGCTGTTGATCATCTACCTCTGTGATTGACACATGTGGACGTGAAGGGCCAGCAGCCGGCTGGTAAAAGGGCAACCGCTGAAAAGTGGAAAGACCCTCAATCGGATCGGATCATATACGTATATGGACATGGAGGGCCGCCCCAAATAAGTGATCCGATTAATCCAGAACTTCCTCCGTGACAAGGTGAACATTTAAGACGACTATTTAACTCATGCCCCAAATGAGATTCAGCGACCAATCACATTTCAATGAGTTTTATTTTACAACCAATCACGGTCGTATTTCACCTCAATATTTATCTACGTGTGTTTATCATAAGTAATGCCACGAGTGATTTCCAAATTATCGATAAATTCACGACTCACGAAGTGAGGAGTGAATTCATCTAGAGAATTTGGAAATCAAGAGTGGCATTTGTTATGACTATTTAACGAATAAAATTAAGCTGTTTACTCACAAATCATTATTTAACTATAGTTATTTTAAAATATTTATATATTTAATGTAAACGGCGATGTTTGAAAACAAATGAGAAACAATAGGTACGCTTCTACTGCTTCTTTTGTTTATCACTGCAACCAGATCATACTATTTATTGCCAAAGGAACGCAATATTGTAAGGAGGAGCTTTCTTTAATATGGTAATCATAACACTGATAAATATTTGGTGAAACACGACTCTGATTGGTTGTAAAACAGAAATCATTGAAACGTGATTGGTCATTGACTCCCATTTGGGGCATGAGTTAAATAGTCATATTAAATAAAGCTCCTCCTTTTTAATATTCTGAACACGTCAGGGCATTATAAGTATATAAGTATAGCAAATAATGAACAGATTCCTTCGAACTACACATTTGATAATTGTGTGTTCAATAATTGTGTTTTAAATAATGATTTTACGGTATTGTTTCATAAAAAAATTAATAACCTATAATGTTCGTTATAATATACAGTTTCATGTGTTTTATTTTTTCTCCACTATGGCGCATTCTTACAGCATTGCGATCATATTTGGCAATAAATAATATAATCTAATTGCAGTGGATGAACAAATGAAGCATAACAAAACATTTCTCATTTGTTTTCAAACATCACCGTTAAATTAAATATATAAATATTTTAAAATAATTATATCTAATAACGATTTGTGAGCAATCAGCTTAATTATATTCGTTAAAATAGTCCTGACAAATGCCACTCTCGATTTCTAAATCCACTAGACAAATTGTAAATCACTCGTGACATTACCATTCACTCACACATTCATACTAAACATAGCGATTATGATAATGCTAGTTATAATGGTCAAATGATGTTCGAGGACCATTTTGGCCTTAAAATGTTTCCACATTGAGTCTTGCAGACGAGGAAAAAAAAGTACTGAGGAAATATGCTTAATAGCGGCCGCTGCGTACGAGGAAACGACCATACTCCGAGATCACATCGGTGAAAAATATATCTATTAGCTATAACACTACCTATCAGCAATGGCGTAACAACCCAATATTGGACCTTAGCCTCGTTGCTAGACCAAGTTAATTTAGTTACGTTTATTTCCCTAAGATGTCACGAATTATATGCGATCAACATACCGACAAAATTAGACGTCTATTGTCTGTCTAACGGATCTGTGCCCCCGTAAGATATGCGAACTGAAGATTACTTCCTTTTCTGCCTCGGCAAATCATTTCCCTCCCTGCATTCCTATCTCTCTCTCTTTTCTATCTCTCCCTTGCACTCCAGTATTGTCAACTCGATTCCAATCTTGCATTATTCAATATTCAAGAGCCATGACACTGGCGGAAATTTGGTAACATCCCTATTTGATAAGTTACTGTGACTGTTGTTTGACGTAGTGCGAGGGGAGTGCGGTGAATGGTGTGAGTATCGACATATACTTTTCTAAGAACGATGCCAGCGCTGTAGGGGCACAGATCCATTGATCCGAGTATAGTAGGCAATTAAGGTATTACTAGGATGAAAAAGATCGTTACATTTAGCTTAGAGGCCTGTTTATTCAGGCTTAAGGATCTTTTACGAGCCTGAAAACCTTCAGGCTCCGTAACTACGGCTTAAGTTCCCTCCCGGAGGACTTGATCCTTGGATTTTTTTCATCCTAAAAAATAAACCAACCCCGGCCGCGTCCCTCAGGACTAGAGGCAAGGAACATAATAATTATTCCACCGCGTTTACTCCCCGTACATGTTAAACTTTCAAAACAAGATAGGATGCAACAGACTAATGGGGAAAACCTCCGGGGTCGACAGTCTGATGGTTAATTGAAGTGAATGGATTATTTGATGCAGATAACCAATGATTTGGTTTTTCCGCCGGCGTCTTTGACTGTATGCTCGCTATATGCCACCAACATTTTTTTTTATTTGCGTTAGGAAATCCTATGTAATATTAATTGCTGGAGGTAAGTTCTAGACATAGCTTAATTTTACCTTCATAACTGTGAAAGTCCCATCTTAAGTGTCATATTACCCCGAAGATTTTAACTTTTTATAATATTTTTTTTCATATTAAACAGTACACAATTACGATATGAAGAAACTGGCATAACAGTTTGCTATAAAATAATATTTTATTTTAAAAAAAGTCTGCATATGAGAATGCTTAAGTCTAAATGTTAAGGGAGAGAGAAAAATCTGACAAAAATGCGAACTTTTGCCATTGGGAGTGGCGCATCTGCCATAAAAAATCCATTGAGATGGTCTTCTTCTTCGTCACGGTTTAGGCTTTTTTCTAGCCTGTTCCGGCTCCAAATTGCTGCTCTTTCCATATTTTCTTTGGTCTTCCTACCTCTTGGCGAATAGTTATATGCTGCTTTTGGTATTCTGTTCTCAGTCACCCTTGCTAAATATTATTTCCAGTTTGTTCTGTATTTCACTATTGTTGTGTTTAATTCCTCTACGTTTGTTTGTTGTCTTCTGTGCTTTGGTTCTTTGTCTGTTCTTTGATATCCTGCTATTCGTCTGAGGAATCTTATTTCAGCAGCTTGGATTCTGGCAGAATATTTTTTTGTCACTGTCCATGTTTCGGATCCGTAAGTAATAATAGGAACTGCCATTGTCTTGTATAATTTCATTATAGAGTCTTTTTCTGGCTTTATTTTTCTAAGTTCTTTTTACTGTTCCAGTTATATAATTAAACTTACTTAGTTTGTTATTTATGCTGAGACAGTTAGGTATATATTTATTTATATAGTATAATTATACTCTCCTCGTACGTCTGCTGTTGTTGTCAGTATTTATATTCGTCCGCTTTTTCCCTCCATTAGCTTTCTGAATAACTCAATTCCCAAAAAAGGGGTACCAATCCCTTGCACAGTTGATATTCTGTTCTGTTTTCTTCCCATAGGTAAGTTGTCATCGTAGCTTTGAGATCCTACGTAATCCCCACCTTTCATGTGACCTGACCCATTTATTAATCTAAATTGGAAAATTGCCTTTTCCGCCAGTTTGGCCGTACCGAACTACATCTTCTCCGCTTCCCTATCGTTTAGATTTTGGCCATAACTCCGGCCTTTCTTCTTTAGTTACTTTTCAGTTTCCCAAGGTGATGGCATATCCCCTTGTGCCCATACAAGATATATTCGTTATTTCGACAATTCTTAGCGTGGCTGGTTGGGCTGCCTAATAAACAAGGTGCGATGGAATCGCCACCCCCCCCTACCTCTTCAGGGTATCCACTACACACTTTTTTTTCAACAAATCATTTCGACGAAGAAACGTTGGATGGCAACTTAGAGTATGGAGGGATCAGTTCACTTAGTCTGGGAACATGGTTAACGGTTTAAACCTTGTTCGGAAAGAATAATTTTATTACACACTCATTATTTTCATTATAAATGCCCAATTTGCTTGAGTACGGTTCTTTAGTTTTGAATATATATCAACTGTTTTAGTTAATTTAGACTATTGGCGATGTTACGCATCAACCGACTGAGTGCCATTTTTTAAAAATGGTGTTATGTTGTCATCTGTTGCACTGGCTCATGAAGTAAGTGTACGCTCACTTTTAGTGCCAAATCTTTAAATATAGTCTTATTATTAAATAAAATGTAAACGCCACCAGTCATATCAGATGTTCTGTGTTATGCAACAAACTGGTATGAAACCAGATCTTCATAAATGTTAATCTACATTTTGCATCATGCAGTTAAGCACCAAATGTTTTCGCTCTTAGATTGTTGATACATAACCGTCAAACAAGGAAAATAACTTAAAATATCCATTATTGTGGAATGCAGGCTTTCACGGCCGATAATCATAATATTAATCGATTTCGGGCTATGTGGTATTACTGGTGTTTCTTCCAGACGTTTCTCCCTCAACTGCGGAGGGCATATCCAGTATTGTTAGTTTGGCGCTACAATAAATAGTAAAGATTGACTTAAACGTATTTTTATCGAAACTTTCATAATGGCGCATAGCCGGTTGATGCATAACGCCGCCAACTTTAATAACTCCATAATATAGATTTGCTTTATATAATATCTAATAAAAGCTTTTTAAAACAGTTAAAAATCGGTTAAAATAGTTTACCATATAGCATACATTTTAAAATGAAATTAAAATTCGAACAGTTGAGTTCAAAATAAGATCAAAGTGATGATATACAGTAGAAAAGTTTTAAAATGAAGTGCCTCTGGAAATCTAATGGCCTACATAGTAAGAAGTTTATTATATTGAACCATAATATTATTCCAAAAAAACAATTGTGGAACAGTGAGCATGTAACTTCTGAGAAAACTTTGTACTTCTCGGTTATAAATTATAGTTTTATCTAAGATTCTTTTATTTGTGTTGTGTATTAGTTTCTTTAGGTTTGAGTTAATAAAATTGTCGTTAGCTTTTGCATGTGGCGCTGTGGTTTGGCGCCGTCATGTTTGTTTTGTTTATTATATGACATGTAAGGATGTGGATACAGTGGAGAACCATTAAGAAGTTGTTTATCTCTATCATCACTCGACGACGAGCTCTGACAACGAGGTTCTCTCTCTTTCTTTCCATCATCTCACAACTTTCTACTCCCACTTTTGATTTGATTCTTTTTATCTCGACTCCACTAACTTTTCGACCTTTTGCAGTTTTAAAGTAGCTACTGTATTCTCTTGAACTGTTTTTAGAAAGAAATAGGAAATGTCATTTAAAATATTTCTCAATTAATGACTTCAAAATATAAAATTCAAATTAATGCAATATTACTGTATGTTAAAGCGCTGGGCTGAACTGATGTGAGATGTAATCCATGAAGGATGATGATGATTGTTATGAATACATAGTTCTTTATATAGATTTTTTTATTGTTTTATAGATTATCTTAATTATTCGAGCAAAGTCGTTCGAGGTGGACTTTAGACACTCAAGTCTGTTGAGATAGAGTATAGTTCAGAGCAAAGTCTTGTTGAAACTAACTGTAAACATCCCTACTTTTAGTTCACCTGGAATGTTAGTGGTACAGTTACGGGTAATTCGAGGTCATCTTTAGTATATAACACTTGAGAAGTGAGGGTCTCGCGTCTGTCTGTGTGTGTAAACGGCTGGAGGGTAAGTCACTGACCATTTTTCTTAATAATGTAGTCCATTTCTTTTGGATTTCAAATCAAGTACCATTTAACATTTTTGAAACTATATTTTAGAAAAGGGATATAACATTTTTAATCATGTAGATTTGGTTAGATTTAAAAATTCCACAACTCCCTTCTCAACCGCCCCCCCCCAAGAAAGTACTGTAGTTATAATATAGGCTTAGATTAGATTAGGGCTAGACTACTAAGGATTTATAATTATTTATACGTTAGTAATAAAATAGTTTAAAATAAGACTTCCTTTGTTTATTTCAAAACATGTATACTGTACATCCTCATACTAACGCTCGGCTGGATAAACGCTACCAGATTTTCCAAGTCCCGAAGGTCCTTTAAGCCTAATAAATCCAGTTGGGTCCATAACAATGATTATTGGTATATTATTATTTATTAACCCCTCCATGGTATCTTTACTTTTTAGTGGTGGAGTGCTAAAATCACCCTGAGAGCTATGCCGGCAGTAGCATTGCTGCCTAACATTCACAGTCGAGTCTACGACAAGGGAACACGACTTATTGTTCGTCTGGCTTAACTTTGCAAGAAATTTGTAGAAAGAGACAGCTGTGCTCGCCTCTCTCACTCGCACCAGTGTTGTCGGTGTTTCTTCATCAGATGTTAATAGGGATAAGGGGGAAGACGAAAACTGGCTACAGGGTGGGTTCTTTCTTTTGTAACTGGGCGAAAGCGGTCAAGGATCTACCCTTACATCTCCATCTCTCTCTTTGCCAAGTTAAGCCAGATATATAATAGAAGCACTCGCCATTGAAGATGCCCTCCGCAATTGAGGGAGAAACGTCTGGAATGAACACCAGTTATATATCACTGCCACATAGCCCGGATTCTTTTAATATTCTGCCGAAAGTGTTTATCAAGCCGGACAGGTCGAATGCGATAAGCCAGATGGGAAAAAAACCTTGGCCGAAAGAGTGGGATATCTTCCCGAAAAAAAAAACATCAAGAAACGCGGGCATGAGTTCCACTGAGGTAAAATTATCCGGATGTAAAATAGTCCCTTATTCGGTTTTCCGGACGGTGACTACTTCAGGAAATCCGTGCCGAAGGCTAAAAAACAGGCACGTGTTACTGGGAACCTGGATTGTAGAAGATTACAAAACAGTGAATTACATGGTCTTTATAGACCAGATATAATAAGAACAGTTAAGTAATGTAGACTGCCATGGGGAGGACATATTGCATGAATGCGGAATGAAAGACGTGCATGGAAGCTTCTTGTAGGAAAACCAGAGGGAAAACGCACAGTTGGTAGACCAAGAATGAGGTGCGAGAATAACATTAACCATGATTTGAGGGAAGTAGATTATATAGGGGATGATTGATAAACATATCAGGATAGGGATGTATGGAGAGCTTATGTCCGCTCGGCCATGTACCTACGGGTTCCATAGTGCCAGTTATTATTATTATTATTATTATTATTATTATTATTATTATTATTATTATTATTATTATTATTATTATTATTATCTCCACCGCTGTGGTCTCGAGGTAGCGTGCTGCCTTGTCACGCAGCGGGCCCGGGTTCGATCCCCGGTCGGGGCAGTTTTTATGGGTGACAAATGTCAGGAAACCTTTAAGGCCCAAACGGTCCCCGAAATCATATGGCCATCATCCTTATCATTATCATCATCATCCTTCACCGGTGTGGAAAGCAACGGGAAGCTACCACACCTACACAATTCCCTAGTAAAGCTACAAGCATAGCATGAAAATGCTATGATTGCAGTGAAGGACCTGCCTTCGGGCAGAATTACTATGGATGGATTATTAGTATTATTATTATTATTATTATTATTATTATTATTATTATTATTATTATTATTATTATTATTATTATAACTGGCAATATGTCCGGTCCCTAATAGATTCTCCGTGACGAGTGATATATGGCGTAATTCAAGTATTCAAGATCCTGAAAATACAAACAATTGGGCAGAGGTGTGTGTAAGAAGTTCCATCCATAGTAATTCTGCCCGAAGGCAGGTCCTTCACTTCAATCATAGCATTTTCATGCTATGATTGCAGCTTTACTAGGGAATCGTGTAGGTGTGGTAGCTTCCCGTTGCTTTCCACACCGGTGAAGGATGATGATGATAATGATAATGGTAAGGATGATAATGATAAGGATGGTAGTGTCTTTACAGGTGAGGAAAAACCCCGATAAAAACCTCACCCAGGAAAACTGCCCCGACCGGGGATCGAACCCGGGCCCGCTGCGTGACAAGGCAGCACGCTACCTCGAGACCACAGCGGTGGACATAATAATAATAATAATAATAATAATAATAATAATAATAACTGGCACTATGGAACCCGTAGGTACATGCCGAGCGGACATAAGCTCTCCATACATCCCTAGAAGTTAACGCAATATAATATATGTATCAAGTAACGATTTACTTAACTTCACAAAATTCGACATTACTTCTGTGGTCAACTTCTTCATTAGGTTCAAAACTTCAAAATTCCTCCATACACACAACATTACTTTAAAAACCGACATTATTTATAAGACAGCCTAATAATTCCTTTACACTTAAATAACATTACTTTATTATTTTCACATACATTACACAAAACACTAAAAGCACATGTACATTCATTATTTACTAACATAAGACTATATCATAATCCTAATAATGAAAGACAAAATAAATATATCAATCTGTTAAAATATGAAATTAAATATATGGATATCCATTTACGTCAATATTTCTGATGTTTTTACAATAAAATGTACTGGAAAATTGCATGTCTGGGATGTAACTACCATATTAATTTATTTAATTGTTCCGTACCGAACTAATCTCTCATTAGGAGTGGTCCATGTTTTTGTGTAGTCTAAAACGTATGTATATGGTGCAAAATTTAAATATAATCTCCCAAAAGACTATGTCACTTTAAGGCTCGTGTGGCGAGGGACACGCGAAAAGTACAAAAAAGTACCTACAAGGAAGAAGTTAAACTGAAGAGTGTGATATGTTACGTTTATCTATATTTATTTGTGAAGTAAAATTTATTTACACATTTCTTACTGCAGTAAGCGATATCTATTTATTTATTACTTCTTAAATCTGCAAGATTTGGAGCCCTATTTTACAAATGTATGTTACTGCTCTAGTTACATATAAAAGAAAATTGAAGATACACATAATTACAAAATATAAATGAAATGTAAATAACAAATGAACGAAACAAGAACAAATTAAATTACTAATAAAATAAGTAGTAATACTTACTCTTACTTACTAACTCACTGGCACTATCGAACCCGTAGGTTCATGGCCGCGCGGACATAAGCTCTCCATACATCCCTATCCTGAGCTAATACTTTCCAATCATTCCCTGTATAATCTACTTCCCTCAAATCATAGTTAATGTTGTTCTCCCACCTCATTCTTGGTCTACCAACTGGGCGTTTTCCCTCTGGCTTTCCTACAAGAAGCTTCCATGCAAGTCTTTCATTCCCCATACGTGCAATATGTCCTGCCCATCGCAGTCTACGAGACTTAACTGTTCTTATTATATCTGGCTTCCTATAAAGACCATGTAGTTCATTGTTATGTAGTCTTCTCCATTCACCTGTCTGTTCATCTCTCTTTGGTCCAAAAATTTTTCTAAGTACTTTATTCTCAAATACTCGTAATCTCCTTTCCTCCCTTAAAGTAAGAGTCCATGTTTCGCACCCATATAATATAACTGGTAGAATAATAGTTTTATATATTTTCAGTTTAACGTTTTTTGAAAGGAGTTGGGACATCAAAAGTCTCTGTAATGCATAATAGCACGCATTTCCAGAATTGAGCCTATGTTTAATTTCTTTGTGCATCTCATTCCTATTTGTGATTATTGTTCCTAGGTATTTGAATTCAGCCACTTCCTCAAAATTTCCCTCATTTGTCATTAGCTGTCCATTTCCATTATATAATGAATTTCTACCTGTGACCATATATTTAGTTTTACTGATATTTACTTCCAGTCCTAATTTCTTAGTGTTACTCAATAGTGTGTGCGTGTTGGCCTTTAGTATCTCCTCGCTATCGGCCAATAGTACTACATCATCAGCATAAACTAACAGGTTATTATTACCATTCAGTTGTAAGCCTTCCTCATTCTCTAAAGATTTAATGGCATGCTCTAGTACAAAATTAAATAGTAGAGGAGATAGTGCATCTCCTTGCTTCAATCCATTCTGGATTTCAAAAGTGTCTGAAAACTGTTTGCCTACACGCACCCTACTATTTGAGCCATTTAGACACATTCATATAAGTCTAACTAACTTTTTAGGAATTCCGAACTCCAGCAGGATACTATGCGATATAGATAGGAGTCATCGTGTGGGGAGAAAGGCGGACCGGCCACGGCCGGTTATCGTCAAATTCGTAAGCTATCGGAAAAGGAGAGAGGTTTTCCAGAACAAAAAACAGCTGAAAGGGAGTGGTGTTACAATTAGGGAAGACTTAACTCAAATGAGGTATTAAAAGAATGCATCGCCAAATATGGTGTAACAAATGTGTGGACAATTGACGGAGCAATCCATGTTAAAGAAGGAGATAACAAACGCATCATTCTCCGGGCCTCAGAAATATAATTAGTGCAAAAACGGCCAGTGAATAACCGACAGTTATCACTTTAAACATTTTATTAATAATAACCTACATAAAATTAAGATATTCTTAGTGACGTGATACCAAGTTTAGTTTGTAAGTTTTGTTGAAATATTTTACGACCATTTTTCGTTTAAATGATGATTTTCCTTTGACAGTCTTTGACAGGCTACAGGACAATAACCTTCCCACTCCCCTTCTCGACCCCACTACTTCAAGGAATGCTTTAGAAATAGCTTTGTCCACATACCCTACTTCCTTGCAGGTAGCCCATTTCAATGCTCAAAGTATTACTGCTCATATAGATGAAGTCAGAACAATGTTCTTCTCTTTAAATATTCATGCTCTTCTCATATCTGAAACGTGGCTAAATCCCACCATTACCTCTTCTTTAATTAACATGGATGGTTATACTTTTCTTAGACACGATCGTGTTTACAGTCGCGGGGGCGGTATTGGAGCCTTCGTTAGAACAGACCTTACTCCTAAAATTGTGTATCTATCTAATAACGAACCATCTGCCGAAATTATGTTCATAGAAATATTTGTCAGTTTCAAAAAATGTCTTCTCTGTGTAGTATACCAACCTCCTAAAATAAAAGCCATCGCTGAAATTGAGTCCACTTTACAAAACGCGCGAATACAATATGAACATGTTATCGTTATGGGCGACTTTAATATAAATATACTAGACACTGATAACAGACATACACAACAACTGATGGCTACGTTCCAGGCTTGTGATGTGACACTCCTACCCCTACGACCTACACATCACACTCATCACTCTGAGACGTTACTTGACTTAATTGCAACTAATAATCCAGACAGAGTACTTACTCACGGGCAACTGCCAGCCCCGGGAATATCAGCACATGATATTATATTCTTAGCATATTCACTGCAGTGCCCTAAACCGACTCGAAAGACTATTACGTATAGAGACTTAAAACATATAGACAATGCAACCCTAATTGAAGAAGCTATGCAGATGCCGTGGCATTCAATATGGACGCTGCATTCTGTAGATGAAAAAGTTGAGACACTAAATGACTTTATACTACAATTATACAACAGACATGCCCCACTAAAAACTAAACTCGTGAAACGACGCCCTGCACCCTGGATGACTCTTTCAATTCGTAACTTGATGACTGATAGAGACGCAGCACATAAGAAATATAGACTCAACAAAACAGACAAGTCTCACTCAATATAAACAGTTACGTAACAAGACAAATCAAGCTATAAGAAACGCCAAACTTAGACATTTATACAACCTAACAAATACCAATACTTCAGAAATCTGGAAAAACTTGAATAGAATGGGAATTGGGAGAAAAGACACACAGGTAGACAAATTACCTGTTTCCCTGGACACACTCAATAATCACTTCACAGGTATAACTACTACTCCAAAGGATAAAGAACAAACAATAAATGAATTATCACTGACAAATCAACCCGACAGAGAACATTTCCACTTCTCATATGTTACAGACTACGACGTAAAGAAAGCCATAATGCGAATAAAAACCAAAGCAGAAGGAACTGACCGTATAAATATTACTTTACTGAATAAAATAATCGAAGCTATACTACCTACTATAACTCATATTTTTAACTCCTCACTACAAACTTCTACATATCCCTCATTGTGGAAACAAGCCCTCGTACGTCCACTACCTAAAGTTAAAACGCCCTCAACCCCGAACGACTTTCGACCCATTAGCATTTTACCTACTCTTTCAAAAGCTCTGGAACGATTAGTCCATAAACAACTGACTGAATACCTAAATGATTACAACCTTCTAGATCAATTTCAGTCAGGCTTCAGGACAGGACACAATACAAATACTGCTCTACTAAATATTTGCGAAGACATACGCGAAGCTGCTGATAATCGAAAACTTACCATTCTTACATTACTGGACTTTAGTAAAGCATTCGACACGGTAGACTTGGACTTATTGTTGCATAAACTTAAAAACCTCTTACTCTCTGATAGTGCCACGAAATGGTTCAATTCCTACCTTCATGAGCGCCAGCAATCTGTTATAGGAAATCATACATTATGTTCTTCTTGGTCCTTCCGTAAAGCTGGGGTTCCACAGGGTTCGGTACTTGGACCTTTGCTTTTTTCAATCTACATAAATGACATATCTAACTCCCTAAAGCATTGCAAACATAATTTATTTGCAGACGACATGCAAATCTACATCCACACAGACAAATATTCACTAAATGACGCTGTTGCCAAAATTAACGAGGATCTTGACTCACTAATGACTTGGACAGTTAAATATGGACTGCAATTAAATCCTAAAAAGTCACAATCAATCATTATGGGTCATCAGAGACTATTATCTACAATTAACCTAAACACAGTTTCGCATGTGTCACTAAACGGAGTTCAAATCCCTTATAGTGAGACAGTAAAAATTCTAGGAGTATTTATTGACAAAAACTTAAATTGGAATACACAAATAAACCATACATGCAAAACAGTCTTCTCAATAATACATTCATTAAATCGTGTACGAAATTGTTTGCCATTCGCCCTTAGGAAAATGTTAGTAGAAACACTTGCAATGCCCCATTTTGATTATTGTGACACTCTTTTTACAGACTTAAATATTATTTCCACTCAAAGACTTCAACGTGTTCATAATTCTTGCGCACGTTTTATTTGTGGTATTCGCAAATTTGACCATGTTACACCGTCCCTGGAACAATTATCGTGGTTTCGTCTAAGAGATCGTAGAAACTGTCCATTCCCTATCCCTTCTCTATAAAATACTTCACACATCATCGCCTAATTATTTATCACGCCGCTTCATCAGACTATCCGACACACATAATCTTGACACTCGATCCCATCAGCACATTGTCCTTTATATCCCGCCTCATCACACTGTATATTATTCATTATCTTTTACGGTGTCACTTACCAAAACATGGAATTCCCTTCCACCCTATGTCAGAGACTGTCAAACTATAACATCCTTCAAAAACAAACTAAAGAATTATTTAATAACAAACTAACTTATACACCTCACTGATAGTATTCTTTTAGCAATATTAATATATTTAATTATTTATGTAAATAATATTAAGAATAACAAATATTTTTATTGTTTTGTTTTAAATATTGTATAATCGTAAAATTAGTTTTCTATATCTCATTATTTTCCTGTTTTTTATATACACTAGACAGGGACAATTTAATATGTCTTGCTTGTATACATTTTATTATTAGTTTTAGTCTTAATTTTAACTAATATTAACTGGTTGTATTATAGATCGTAATATGTATATTAGATATTATCTTTTGATCAAATTTTTACTTAGTGTTTAATATTAGAGTTAATTAAGATTGTTATATTCTTATGTAATATATGTTTGTCCTGGTGAGTGGGAGAGAGGGCCGGCCTTAACTCCACCAGGCTAAATAAATAAATCTTAAAAAAAAAATCTTATATAACTTCTCCCTCTTAATTGAATCATATGCTTTTTTGAAGTCTACATATAGTTGATGTACAGTACCATTATATTCCCAAAAATAAGTAGTAATAAAATGAATTATAATGTGGTGATAATAATATTTACAAATGTTTTAAATGCTGTGTAACAACATTTCCGTTTTAAAATATCAGTTATTGGATTACATTCAGTTAAATGTATATGTAGAATGTATCGGTTATATCAATGAGATGAACAGTCTAAAATAAGGTGTTCAACAGTTTGTTGATCATTACCACAGGAGCAGATGTATCCATTTTGAGATGAAATATGAAACCTTTTAAACTTTCCATGTCGAGACATGAATTATGTTAACACAAAAGAGGATTCATATGCGATATTAATTGGTCACAACTTATAATTTCTCCTTCAATGACTATGAGATTCCTATTGTTTATTTAAATATGCACCATACAAATGTAAATTAGAATGCAAGGAAACAATTTTAAGTTGAATTTAATCTTGTTATTTAAGTTTGGTAACTTGCCTGTGAAGCGTGTTTCTCGTACGTCGTCAACATGTTTCCGTAAGCCTGCTACTCAGTCATCAACGCCCTCATATTCATAATTGAGTTTGCTAAAGACACTCTGGTGTGATATTATGAAGCAGATATTCTCCTGATTGGCTATGAAAACCTCAGCCTTCATCCCACACACTCCCTCACACCTCCAACAGATTAACTATAAAGCAACAGTATAATTTGGTAACCTTTACGCCACCGCTGTGGTTTAGGAGCAAGCACCAGGTTCGGGTTCGTTACCCTGTAATGCAAGTTTCCTAGGTGATTTTATAAATCCTTAAATAATAATTTTAAGACGAAGGTACACATTAAATACCTGGGTTATGAAATATCCCATTTTAAAAATGATCTTTTTAACAAACTTAATAAATTATATTAAAATTATATAAAAATATTAAGTTATGAAATATTTACCATAATTATTATTAATAATCTTTAAGTTGAGGAGAAGGACCTTTTAGGTAAATATTTTATAATTTTATAATTAAATCTTGAATAAACCTCAACGGAACTTAATCATGAATTGTATTAATGTTAATAAATTGAATTATACATGTGGGACAATTAAGAGTATAATGAATAATACAAGAACAAAACTAAAATTGTATAAAGCAATGACATTCCCCATACTATTGTATGGTATTATAACTAAAAGAGACGAGAAGATCATAGAAGCAGCTGAAATGAGACTTTTGAGAAATGTATCTGGTTGCATACTTCTAGGTAAAAGAAGAAATGTAGATTTTAGAAATGAGCTAAATATAAACTTTCAGATAAAATAAAACAATCTAGAAAAAAGTGGAAAGGACATGACCAAGGATTGAAATATGAAGAATACCAAAAATGATACTTAATTAAAAACCAAAGGAAATCAGGAATGTTGGTAGACCGAAAAATAGATAGATTCAACTTTTTGAAAGAGAATCTATGAGACCAGAATAAGCCACATAGGCTAAATCCGTGAATGTTGATGATGATTAAGTAAAATATCCAGTCCATTCATAGTAATTCTGCCCGAAGGCAGGTCCTTCACAACATTCATAGCATTGACATGCTATGCTTTGCAGCTTTACCAGGGAATTGTAGGTGTGGTAGCTTCCCGTTGCTTTTCACACCGGTGAAGGATGAAGATGATGATGATATTGATGATGGCCATATGATTTCGGGGACCGTTTGGGCCTTAACGTTTTCCTGACATTTGTCTTATAGGTGAGGAAAAACCCTGATAAAAACCTCACCCAGAAAAACTGCCCCGACCGGGGATCGAATCCGGGCCCGCTGCGTGACAAGGCAGCACGCTACCTCGAGACCACAGCGGTGGACTATATACAGTCAATATGCCCAATTCACCAATTAATAATTAAAATAGTCAACATGTTTCAACAGCGACGTAGTCAACATTTTCAATATTTAGTCTTGAAAATGACAGCTTCGTTATTGAAACATGTTGACTATTTTAATTATTAATTGGTGAATTGGGCATATTGACTGTATATTCTACAATTTTATCACCACGAAGATCATTAATGTATTAAATGATGATTAAGGTTGATATTTTACAATGAAAATGAAGTATTTTATTATAAACTATATAAATATTTAAGAAATATGAAAGGAATTAAACCGCTAAAGTGATAAATTACTCGCTTTCACTTCGTGATAGTATTTTTGGGGGTTTTCTCACCAATAGGACAAATGTCACGAAACGTTAAGGCCAAAACGGTTCCAGAACTTCATCTGCCTATCATAATCATCACATTCGCCATGTTTATTATGAATGTGTCTGTGAGTGGTGTATTTCATCTTCATGTTGTGTTGTCCCGGAGGAGGCCCTGACATTGAGCTGATCACTCACTCATGGAAGCCCTCCATGTCCTTAGAAGTAAAAAAAAAGTGTGATCCATAGTTTAAAATCTTTCTCCAGACAGGCTGTGCCACTGTAAGGCCCGGGTGACGTGGGGATGTGAAAGTACTTAAAAGGCGAGAGGTTATACTGAGTTGATGGAATAGATTGGATAATTCTTACGATCTTATAAATCTTCTAATAGGCAGAGATTTCCTAATAAAACTGATTTATTTGAGATTGAAAATTGAATTAAAGGAAATCACTAAAAGTTAATAGATAGATAATCGGTTGATTAATGTCTTTGACATCGTTCGATTTCTATAAACATAAATATTGTTTATCTAATATATTTAGTGTCCACCCCTGTGGTCTCGAGGTATCGTGTTGTCTTGTCACGCAGCGGGCCCGGGTTCGATCCCCGGTCGGGGCAGTTTTTCTGGGTGAGGTTTTTATCGGGGTTTTTCCTCACCTGTAAGACAAATGTCAGGAAAACTTTAAGGCCCAAACGGTCCCCGTAATCATATGGCCATCATCCTTATCATCATCATCCTTACCATTATCATTATCATCATCATCATCCTTCACCGGTGTGGAAAACAACGGGAAGCTACCACACCTACACAATT
Organism: Diploptera punctata; assembly: GCA_030220185.1. NCBI lineage: Eukaryota > Metazoa > Arthropoda > Insecta > Blattodea > Blaberidae > Diploptera > Diploptera punctata. The sequence continues at coordinate 430,793 of JASPKZ010006078.1, forward strand.
CCCTAGTAAAGCTGCAATCATAGCATGAAAATGCTATGATTGCAGTGAAGGACCTGCCTTCGGGCAGAATTACTATGGATGGAATATATGTAGTATATTTGACTTCCAATCAAAAAGTGAGTACTTACACGATAAATAATTTTTATAATAATAATATTTAATAATTATAACACTATTTATTATTATTTTATCTATGGTTGTAATAGGTCTAGCCTCAATTTAAAAAAAAAATGGGTGAAGATCCAGAAAAATCCTCCCCCTTCAACTGGCAATAACACTAACAAAAATTACTAATAACTTTAAATATAAAGGTAAACAAATAAATAAAGGAGTAGGGAATATTGAACCTTCTAAAATAACCATAATTAATAATCCTACCATAGCCAATTTTGTCGGTCCATCCAATCTCCTGGTTGTAGATGTTTCTCCTTCATTTCGTAGACTCGACAGGGAAACAACAGCTTGAAGCGCTCGCCACTGAAGATGCCCTCCGCAGTTGAGGGAGAAACGTCTGGAAGAAACGCCAGTTATAGACCACGGCCACATAGCCCGGAATCTTTTACTACCATGACTTATATTTAATTACATAGTAATTTTAATAAATCTTTCGTTGTAAATTTTATATGAGTATTATTCTGGTTATATTAGCCATGTGTGACTGACTGACTGACTGACTGACATGGTTGTACAGTGCAGTTTTGCAGCAAAATGCTCTCGTAAGTAGAACAATTGGATGCAATTAGGGGTATTTTGATAATAATGACAATAAATTAATACATCCGGAAAACAGTGTTTCATAACATCGCCGTATGAGACCCATATACAAATATATACCGGTACTAGAGCATGCCATTAAATCTTTAGAGAATGAGGAAGGCTTACAACTCAATGGTATTAATAAGCTGTTAGTTTATGCTGGCCGATAGCGAGGAGATACTAAAGGCCAACACGCACACACTATTGAGTAACACTAAGAAATTAGGACTGGAAATAAATATCAGTAAAACTAAATATATGGTCACACGTAGAAATTCAGTATATAATGGAAGTGGACAGCTAATGACAAATGAGGGAAATTTTGAGGAAGTGGCTGAATTCAAATACCTAGGAACAATAATCACAAATAGGAATGAGATGCAAAAAGAAATTAAACATAGGCTCAATTCTGGAAATGCATGCTATTATGCATTGCAGAGACTTTTGATGTCCCAACTCCTTTCAAAAAACGTTAAGCTGAAAATATATAAAACATTATTTTCTACCAGTTATATTATATGGATGCGAAACCTGGACTCTTACTTTAAGGGAGAAAAGGAGATTACGAGTATTTGAAAATAAAGTTCTTAGGAAAATTTTTGGATCAAAGAGAGATGAACAGACAGGTGAATGGAGAAGACTACATAACAATGAACTACATGGTCTTTATAGGAAGCCAGATATAATAAGAACAGTTAAGTCTCGTAGACTGCCATGGGCAGGACATGTTGCGCGTATGGGGAATGAAAGACGTGCATGGAAACTTCTTGTAGGAAAGCCAGAGGGAAAACGCCCAGTTGGTAGACCAAGAATGAGGTGGGAGAACAACATTAACTATGATTTGAGGGAAGTAGATTATACAGGGAATGATTGGAAAGCATTAGCTCAGGATAGGGATGTATGGAGAGCTTATGTCCGCGCGGCCATGAACCTTCGGGTTCGATAGTGCCAGTGAGTTAGTTAGTTAGTTAGTTATACCGGCACAGATCATTGCATTATCATAATACTTTTTTTTAAATCTTTCAAAATTTATTATTTTCAATAGATACAAAATTATTACATATTCCTAAGAATAGTTCTATGATATGATAAGAGAAGAACACATACACACACAATACACACACATTTTTCTCATGATCATTTGCGGTGTCTATTACCGATGAAGACATGTAGTTTTCTTAAATATTTTAATGAGAACAACCTGAATAGAACCATTTCTTCGAAATTCGTTAAAAAGTGTTGTTAAACAAAATACTACGTACCCTCGAACAAATATTTTCCTTAGAACTAAAGACAATCCTCAAATAATTCTAGTTGATATTGCATACCCTTATGTTGTTTTATCGTAAAGAGTATATTATGATGCGAGGTTGGGAAGTGATTTTTACAGAAGTGAGGAAAATGTTTAAAAACTGAGCGATAGCGAGGTTTTTAATTTCCGAGATTTTGTAAAACACTTCACAAACATGCGTTGTACATTATTTTTTTTGCGCGATGATGTTTTCAAAATAATAACATCTTGTTGGAAATATTTGCGTTCATTATAAACAATTGACTAACGTTAACAGGGCAGGCAGTGTTTAGTAGTTGAAACTACAGGAGGCCGTGAGACCAATTAGTGATAAAATGACGGTAAGTACGTATTTATTGTTTTATACTGTTTCAAATAAAGTTCAGTTCATTTAAAATGCAGTGATTTGTTTCGTATAATGTAGGATATTAACACTACCTTTTCGATATTTTTTGTATATATAAAATAATATATATATATATATATATATATATATATTGTATGTAGTATACATAAAGGGCAGTAGTGTTACTTCCCACACACGTTTTGTAATATGTACTATTAAAGTATAGTCATTCTATTGCAGTATAGTTATTTAGGTTGGCAACCCCAAATGTAGGAAGTTGAACTTTCAATCATGGTCGCCATTGCTGTAAGTACAACAAAAGGCACTATCGCGCAAAAAATATTTATTTATCTGATTAATGTTCTTTCTTGTTGACACTTTTATCTCAGTTCGATGTTTTAAAGTCTTGTATTAGCATGATTGAAATACGATTGATTGTTTTATAAGAAACTTTAAAAGGCTCTTCAATTTATGAAAGTAATTTTCCAGTAAGTTTGATTATTTCTTGGAGTAAAGCGTTTTATTACTCACATCAACCTTGGGCGTTTTATATTCTGGAACCCACAATATGGAGAGAGATTGAATTTAGAAGCTGTTCGGAAAGTAGTGCAAATTACTAGCTCCAGCTTTCTGAGTGAATAACATTTATTTAACCCATTTATTCTCGAAGAATACTTTTTGTTTCCTTCCAATTATAGTAAGTGTTCAACTCAGTAAGGGAAATGCTATTCGACAAATGAAATCATATCTAGCTAGCGGTAATATTCAGTCGATATGTGCGTACGTTAACAATATTAAACATTTTAGTCTGATAAGTTTCAGAAAGAAAATTCTGTCTTTTTACTAATATTCCTGGAATAAATCAGTTTATTTAGTAACTAACTTCCTGGAGGTTCAAAGCTGTACTAAAGTGCGTTTATTAAATCCACATCCTGAGATAATATTTTTCAATTATTTTCTGTATAATTAATCTCCGTCAAATCATGATTACCGTTATTTTCACATCTCATTCCTGGCCAACATTTTGGGCGCTTTCTGATTTCCTACAATAAGAAGTCTCCATGCCTCTCTTTCATTACCCATTGGGCGGCACATGTCCTGCCCAATGTAGTCTACTTGACGTAAGTATTATTCTTGCATGTGGCTTCCCATTACTATTATTATTAGGTATAGTGTTATTATTATTGTTATTGTTATTGATATCAACGTCATCGTTATTATTCTTGTCGCTATTGCTATATTCCTTTGGTTTGGTGTTGATGACGGTATAGCTATTCTTTCAATTTTTTTTATTAATTTGGGTTGTATATTTTTTAATTCAAAGTTCCATGTCTTCTTTCATTGCCCATTGGTGTCACATGGCCTGTCCATCTTGTTCTACGTGACTTAACTGTTCTTGTTAGATATATCAGACTTTCCATTACTGTTATTAATATTAGATCCGTTATTATTAACATTATTATTATTCTACTTCATTGAATTAAGCCTTTTGGTCTGTGGGATTTAATGAATCTTCCCATTTACTAAATGGGCGTCCAACACTTCTATATCCTATTCATTTGTACTTTAATAACAGCTGGGGGATTCTACCTGTGGGCATTTCTTTAACATGTTCATACCAGTTGTCTCTCATAGTCAATTATTATTATTATTATTATTATTATTATTATTATTATTATTATTATTATTATTATTGCTATTATTATTGTTATTATTATTATCGTCATTATCTTCGTCCCAGTCGTTATTGCTACATTCCTTTGCATCGTTGACGATGATGATGATAACGATGACGATAAAGTTATTCATTCTATTTTTTGCTAATCTGGTTTTTGTTTTTTAATTGAAACTTAAAACATATCTGTTTTGTACAATGTTGTTTTTATTCATAAATTTGAACGGACCTTAGTATCAGTGTAACATTATTTTGATTGAATTGTTTAGTTAAACCTTTTAAGATAAAGATTATAAGAATATAGTTTTACAGTTGAAATTTTTACTAAATAACTATTCCGTCTGCGGTTGATACGAATCTGGTTTAATAAACGAATCGTTTTCTATCGAATGAAGATTGTAATACAATTTTGTAACGTGACTAGAAGTTTAAATATAGCGGGTATGTTCCAATTTTCTCACAATGTGCTTGCTTTTTCTATATTTTCTTGATTTGTAAACATGTAATGTTCCTGGTATTGTAAAGAAGTACGTGTGAAACCAGTATTTGCTGTTTCTGTGTTAATTATTGGAATATATGCCGATGATGATGATAATAATATTAATAATAATAATAATAATAATAATAATAATAATAATAATAATAATAATAATAATAATAATAATAATGCTTTATTAAAAGCGCATTTTAGGGATATATTATTAATTTTGAAATTATTATTCACTAAATAGTCAAAATATAATACTAATCATGTTCCAGATTCTCTCAAGATAAATTGTGGATCATAATGACCAATCACATTTCAATTCATTTTGTTTTGCAACAATTGGCAGCTGTGTTTCACCTCGCTATTTATCGAATTCTGTTTACCAAAATAAAGAAAGCTCCTCCTTTTTTAATACTCTGAACAGGCCAGAGCATTATTTTGCAGTGAGTGACCCTCCAACAACTACGTTGATTATAGCAAATAATGAACAGATTCCTTCGAGCTACACATTTGATAATTGTGTGTTTAATATTGTTGTTTTTAAATAATTATTTTACTGAGTTGTTTCCTAAAAAAATAATTAACCTATAACGTTGGTTATAATACACAGATTGATGTATTTAGTTTTTTTTTTCTACTAGGGTGCATTCTTACAATATTGTGAACTTAGTGGGTTATCGCTGATTGGAATCATATTTGGCAATAAATAATATGATCAAGTTGCTGTGGATGAACAAATGAAACATAACCAAACATTTCTTATTTGTTTTCAAACATCGCCGTTTACATTAAATATATAAATATTTTAAAATAGCGGTAACTTTACTTAAATAATGATTTGTGAGTAAAAAGTTTAACTTTATTCGTTAAATGATCCTAACAAATGCCACTCTTGATTTCCAAATTCACTAGATAGATTTGGAAAACAGTCGTGGCATTACTTATGACTATTTAATTCATGCCCCAAATGGGAGTCAATGACCAATCACATTTCAATGATTTTTTTATTTACAACCAGTCACCGCCGTGTTTCGCCTAGAATTTACCAACTAAAGTTTATCATAATAAAGAAAGCACCTCCTTTTTAACATTCTGAATAGGTCATAGCATTATTTTGCAGCGACTGATTCTCCAAGAAATACGGCTACCAGATTGTATATATAGTGCATTAATGTCAACACATAGCGCAAGCGGGAGTTAATATAAAAACATTTGTAGCAATTAATTACACCACCAAAAAAAGAAACCACTGTTTGCACTTTCTTAAATGTATTTTTTTCCAGAAATATATAATTTTCATATTTACATCATAGGACATCAGAAATGAATTAATATACAGTTTGATGTGTTTCATTTTTTCTCCACTAGAGTGCATTCTTACAATATTGCGTTCCTTTGGCAACAAATAATATGATCTGGTTGCAGTGATGAACAAAAGAAGCAAATGAATCGTACCAATAGTTTCTCATTTGTTTTCAAGCATCGCCGTTTACATTAAATATATAGATATTTTAAACTAACTAATATTTAAACAATGATTTGTGAGTAAACAGCTTAATTTTATTCGTTAAATAGTCATAACAAAAGCCACTCTTGATTTCCAAATTATCTAAATAAAGTCACTCCTCACTTCGTGAGTCGTGAATTTATCGATAATTTGGAAATCACTCGTGGCATTACTTATGACAAATGATCATCTTAGCCATTTAAATAATTAATTTTGATAGGTGATATAAAATATAACTAGTTAATAATCGCTTCAGGATTACAGTCGAAGGTAATTTCCACCGTCTATCCAATTTTTTTATGAAAAGGTACATATTGTAGCGAAACCTTGATAATACGCTATCCCGCACAATACTTTTTTTGTTCGGTCCTGCACGTCATATATAGAAGGTAACTAACTATAGCTTACGGTACCCTACAGGCTCAATGATGCATTCACTAATGCCCTCCACTGGACTCATCCTCAGTCAACTGGAATACAGTTCATATTCAGTTCCCTTGCATCCATTTGAGAATTTTCCTCCCACCACTGTTTCCCCAGTAAATATTTTGAAAGCGCTTCTACTGCTCTTAAATTGGAGCTACCTGACCTGCCCATTCTAATCTCTAGTTTTCATAACCCTGCAAATATTAGGAGAATGGTGTAAATTATGGAGCCAACAATAGCTTTACAAATCACTTCATATTCATTATCATCACCTTCTAAAGTCTGGATGCAACGTGTTCATCGAATGGAGGATCACAGGATATCCAAGCAGATGTTAAGCTATCAACCTGAAGGAAGGAGAAGACCAGGACGTCCACTCAAAAGTCTTTTGGGTGGTGTATCTATTGAGGCCGAAACCGATCAACAAATGGTTTAAATTCGTGGATGGATAATTACTATGATCTTCTATATTCTTGTCAGAGAAATAATTCTTCTGGTCTTTCAACTAATCTTTTCACTTCTTGTTAATCCTGGCATCGTCTAATTTATGTTGCATCTTCGAAAACAGTCTTCCTTGGCCTTTACCTTATTTTTTTTTACCAAACGTTTGCCTTAAAAATGAAGGGAAATAATTGTGACAGAGTATGGCCAAAACAAATATGTGTTTCTTATGGTATTTTAGCCAGTAATTTTTTATTTGTTTTCCTGTTTGTCTAATGTATTATTGCTAATCGTCTTCATGACTATCTTTCTATTTCTGACAGTCTCTTCATGCCAAGTTTTCTTGGGACTTAACTTTCACTGGTATAATAATAGCTCACTCCATATATATATATATATATATATATATATATAGTATGATAAGAAAAATAAATGCCTGGAAGGGACTAGAACCCGGAACTCTGAGTCTGTACCTCAGCGTGTTATCCATTACACCACCAGGCGAATTCAATTCAAACACTTATTTTAAAAATAAGTGTTTGAATTGGATTCGCCTGGCGGTGTAATGGATAACACGCTAAATAAGTGTTTGAATTGGATTCGCCTGGTGGTGTAATGGATAACACGCTGAGGTACAGACTCAGAGTTCCGGGTTCGAATCCCGTCCAGGCATTTATTTTTCTTTTCATACCATATTAAGCTTGCATTGTCCAATGTTAAACATTTAATTATCACACACACACACACACACACACACACACACATACACACACACACACACACACACATATATATATATATATAGGATTTTATAAATTGTTTCTATTACCTGTACTTACGCTTTCATCTTTAAATACAATTCAATTCTCATTACATGTTTTCTTAGCTAATGCACTTACTTTATTTATTTTATTTCAGTTGTTGTTCAGCCGTCATTGGCGATTATACCGCCTAGATATAAGTAGCAAATGTTTCTGTTTCATTTCAAAATTACCAGATTTTATATTAGACATAACCTAATCTTCTGTCCTAAACTGAAAAACCATAATTGTCTTCTTGGTATTGATTTTTATTTTATATTCCGTTCAAATATTAATTAACGAATTAAATAGATTTTGGATATATTTTTAATCTATCTGCTAATATAACAATACAAAAATAACAACAAACTCCGTGGCGCGAAAGGCCTACATGGCCCATCCGGCTGCTTGCCTCACATCTAAAATGTGTTAATCAGAGAGGTAGACGATCATCCTGCCAGTATAGGGTATAGGGGTGACAAGTGGGCAGCATGTCGGGTCCCCAGCCTTTATAGCTGATTTTCTCTACCTATAGCCGCTATTTATTGTAGCTACCCTAATTGCTCACTGTGCTGCGTGGAAACCGGTCCCATACTGACCGAAATTCCATGAAAAAAATTATTCCATGGAGACCTAAATTTTAATCGATTTATTTTTCTCGTTCTTATATTTGTTATTTCTATAATAGTTTTAATTGCTAGTCCAAATATGATTAGAATTTTAATTAGCGTCATGGGGACTGGAACCAGCGCAAGTCTGAACCAAGGTGTCTTGACATAACCACTATGCTACGGCGCGGGACTAATATAACAATGACGTCTGAAAATCTTATACAATTAATATTTTTTCTTAATATTTTTTTTGTAATTTTTAATAGTGTGAGGTTGGAAATAATCATTGCTCTAGATATTAACTGTTGTGTTTATATTTAAAAGTTACGTGGTTTTGTTGTTATCGATCTTAGATTAAGTATTATGGTGATGAAGATGATGAATAAGAAACAAGTAGAATAACCAATTGTAGCCTGTTATTTAGTTTTGTTAGCTGTTGCATTTTCTTTCTATTCAAAAACTGCCGAGGAGCTGAATGCAATTTTGTATAAAAGGTTTTGGTGACATCAAATAATATGTTTACAAACAAATTACGAAACTCTGACAATAATTTTAAATAACTATATTGTGCAAATTTGTAAAGTTGAGTACAGTATATGTTTTGAAGTAGCCTACCTCATGGTAATTTCATTATCATATTAGTCTGTTACCTTTAAATTAAATGATCATCCGGTGCTCCATTTCATTCCGTGAAATCACTGTTTCCGCTGCTCATTTATTGCTAGTATTTCATTTGACATCTCACGTTGTTAGCAACACAATCTGGTTGAGTGTGGTATCACTGACCACTTTTCCTCAGATGCCTCTTACCTCTGGCTTGATGTTTTAAATGTAAATACCCTCAACTCGTGTCCAACTCAGGGTCGGGTCGAGAAATAAGATGAGACGAAGCCCCCTATACTTATAGAGATCTGTGGGCTATAAGGGTGCCGGCCGACCAATCCTGATGCACCGCCACAGGGGCGGATGAATGAAATGAAATAAAATGGATGAGATGATTATGGAGAAATGGTGGAATGAAATTTGTGGCAGGCGAAAACGGGAGAAACCCCGACAAAAACCTGCCCAAGCTTCGTTTCGTTCACCACGAAACCTACATGGAGTGACCGAAACTCGATCTCGAGACCCCGGCGGTGAGAGGAGAGCGTCTAATCGCTTGCGCCACGAAACCGCCCATTGCCGTGAAACTGTAAAACTACATATTAATAAATAATGCGCTTATATGTATATATATATATATATATATATGTATGTATATATATATGTATATATATATGTATATATATGTATATATATGTATATAATATATTGTATATATATATGTATATATATATATATATATATATATATATATGTGTATATATATATGTATATATATATGTATATATGTATATATATATGTATATATATATATATATGTGTATATATATATGTATATATATGTATATATATGTATATATATGTATATATATGTATATATATATATATATATACATATATATATATATATATATACACACACAGGGTGTAAATTAATTGTACCGCACAAATTTACTATGTATAGAGGGGTATTATAGAAGCAATTTGAGATAATGAACTAATGACCTATGAATACAAATGTCCAAGTTATGATTCAATTTGTAAAATGGTTGGCACGCCACTGATTATTTCAAATTAAAATGGAAATAATATGATACAGAAACTGTAAGTGGCAGGATACACTTCATCCAAGTTATTTAGCATATTCCGGCAGAAATGTGGAGGAGCTCTATCGTGCTGAAAGTACATGTTAAGCCTGATGTGAACAGGAACTTCTTCTAGCAATCCAGGTAGGACGTACTCTAAAAAATCTTATAAATAACATTTAATCTCTGGGAAAGAAGATAGGGGCAAATGATGTGGTCAGAAATTACGTCCACTCAAACGTTCATCGAAATTCTCTGCTGGTGACGCCTCTCAAATATGGCATGAGGATTTTCATAATTCCAAACATGACTGTTCGTTGAGTTCAGAACCAGCCCATCCTTATTAAATACTGCCTCCTCCGTGAATAACGTCGAGGAAAAGAAGTGCGGTAGTTACGACAAACCCCATTTACAAAATTGTACCTGTCGAGTGAACTCCATTGGCTAAAAGGCTTGTACATTTTTGCAGATGAAAGGGATAGAGCTGGTCTTCGTGCAGGACTTCCCCATACACTTTGATTGTTCGTGCCCATTACACGTGCGATAGCACGAGTACTAGAGGAAGGATCCTCTTCCACTTATGAAGAATATTTTATTTGACGTCTTTCACCGGCGTCTACTCTGTTTACCTTTATAACGGAATCGTTTGGGGGCGACAGGTGCCTGAGCAGGGCAAGGACTATATATCTCAGGGTTGTGGATTTTCACCGTGGAATAAGGCGAGGAGCGAACTAAGGACACTGAGTACAATCAGGAGGCTTACACTTCTTGTAGATATATCTTTATTAATTAAAGATGTAGCATAGGCGATCCACTGTTACAGTTCTTAAACCAGAACATTGGATTTATTTGGATATATTCCGGTATCTTTACTTCGGAATAATATAGAGAACTAATGGAGGTCGACACCGGACCAATTTTATTAATCTTCTTCTTCTTCTACTACAAGGTTTAGGCTATGCAGCCTGTTCCGGCGAAGTTAAAAGTGGAGTCCATCTTCTACGTGGTCGGTCAACATCTCTTGTTCCTCTGGGATTATACAGGAAGGTTCTTTTTGGTATTCTTTCGTTGTTCATTCTCATTAAGTGTTCTGTCCATTTCTTATTATTTTCGCTGATTTTATCTTCAATTTTATATATATTTAATTCTTCTCGTATAGTTTCATTCCTTATTCTATCCGCTCTAGAGCATCCTTTCACATTACGTAAAAACAGCATTTTATTAATATTAAGGCAAATCTATCGCGATTTAACAAACTGTTAAATACTGGTCTTCACTCGACCTAAAATACTTTATTATGTTAATATAACACCTGAATATTACGGGTTCGCTTATATTGCGATCAGCACACTGATGCTTGTAAAATTAACTTTTAAAACTTGCCGTACTTGGCCGTTACACATTTAGTATGTAATACAGGTCGCTTGCCTGCGACCAGCGAAATATACGAGTCCCCACTGCCGCGGAACTCAAACAATTAATCCTGCGCGGGAGTCTTATGTTAATTTTGGTCCTCTCGGGAACCCTTCCCGGAGTAGACTACTTTCACGATATTCGGAATATATCCAACTCCATCTTACAAATACAATTTATAAAACCAATATTTTCATTGGCTGAACATATAATTAACATATATAAAAAGAAACGCCTTACTCGCAGAATAATATTTACTTGTGGACTCTGATTGGGCATTATGGTTCCCACTATAGTTAAACCAGAATCATGGGACAATCATTGGTCCATGTATTTCCAGGGTGGGTTTTTCACACGGCTGGTGGAAGTTCGCTAATGACGCCGGAAATCGGTCATTATTTTACAGAAACATATGGACATAGTTTTTGGCTACTGTCGCCATCTCAACTGGCGGTCTACTGGTCTTCGACACCGAAGACTGACCGTCATTTATCTCTCTGGAAGGATGACTTCCAGAGCCGGACAAGGGATGTTTCGTCTCCAGCTGCGAGGGCCGTTTTACTAGGAAACGATTCGTCCCGGCTGTAAACAATTTAACTTACATGTGTCCATCTTCAAAGAAAACTTGAGATACAAAGGACAGAAATGCCTTTATTATTTACTCAAGCGTGACAGGTTTAGTAAAAGTTTCCCACGAAACCTTTTTTTGGAAAGTGTAACTACATATTATTAATCATGTTTAATAATAAAATTAATTAGTGCAGTTATTTCTGCTACACCTTCAACATCCCCTGCTCCCGCAAATGCCTATCACCAGACTCTAAGGTTATTTGGTGAGGATGGTGTCCATTCGGATACCGTACCGGATAGGCTACATGGGCAGCAGCTCTTCCACCATTACCTTGTGCTGCACAATAAATCAGATGCATATCGGCAAATTCAGCATAACTGTTCCATGTTCTTTCATGTAATGCCACTGATACTGAAGTTATTTCTAATCAGGCGTTAACGTAATAATCAATATGGTAATAGGTATTTTGCGCAAGCCCAGACTGAACAAATTTCAGTGTCAACATATCAGAGTACATACGCAAGAGGAAAAAAAGTGACTGTCGTGATTTGAACCATCAGTGTTCGAATCTCAAATCCTTCACTTTAACCATTAAGTCACATCTTAAGTACGCAGATTCTGCGTGTTTCACTCTAAGCTAAGGTTCTCATTGCACCGATTCTATTTTAAGCAGTGCAGTGGCGTGCAATCATTTGTCTAGTTCGACATTTTAAGGAATTTGATAACCCAATATTTCATAAACGTTGATGATGAATTGTTAGCAACAAGGATCTCGGAATTAATACTAAGATCTAAAGTTAATCTAGTATAATTTTCTCCCCTACTTTGCTCTCCTTTTGATTTATCTGTATCAATTTTCGATTACTTTGATTCCCCATAACTGGCCCATTTTCCCTCGTAGACCATTGATTCCCTATCTCAAATTACTTGTATAATATCCATCTGTAAGCAGTTAAATTTGTGCTCTATAATTCATTTACACTCTGTATATGTATGTGTGTGTGTATATATATATATATATATATATATATATATATAGGGTGTTTCACAATAAGTAATACAGACTTCTAGGGGTTGTAGAAGGGATTTATTAGATAAAGTTTCGACAAGAAACCCATGTCCTGAAACGTTGTATTTGATGTAAAATAAATTTGAAGTTCGAAAGACAATGGGCTGATATCGCATGTCTTATGATTCCGAATAACCAGGCTTCTAGGGGTTGTACTACACGTGTCGAGTCGGAGATCTTCTTGCACGAATCCTGGCGGCAACATAAATTATTGAGCACACACCGGGTCTTGTGGGGCGTGTGTAAGAAAACATGCGTCACAGGTACACTTTGTTCAATGAACAACAGGGTCGTCATGTGGATCCACGCTTGTAATACAACCCCTAGAGGTCTATAATACTATTAATCAGGCTATGAAGGAACGGGATGTTACCAAAATTTGGAAAGTAATTAGGGAAATTAAATATCGTAAAAAAATAAATCCAATTCCTCCAGAAACATGGGTACTTCATTTCGAAAGGGTGTTTACAGGAGGGGGAATTGGGAGGGACCGCGGCTATTATTACATGGTCATGACGTACCAATGCTAGACTTGGAGATAACAAAAAGAGAGGTGACGAATGCGATTCGGTCCATGAAAAATGGAAAAGCTCCTGGTCTGGACGGTAATCCAGCCGAGTTCTATAAAGAAGCCTTGAAAACTGATAAATGGACAGGGTACATAGATATTTTTAACAACATTTTTGAAAAAGGAAGCTTTCCAGATGAATGGTCCACATATATACTGCATCCTATTTACAAGGGTAAGGGTGGAGTTAACAATCCGGACAATTACCGCGGATCTCTCTTCTGCCGGTGTTTGGAAAAAATTATTGCACAGTGCTCTGTAACAGGCTAAAACATTGAGTAAATGAAAATAATAAAATTTCACAATACCAAGCCGGGTTCAGGGAAGGCTTCAGGACGGTGGACAATCTATTTGTTCTGAGAACTGCAATTAACAGATGTTTAAGTGTCAAACGAGGCAGGTTACACTGTACTTTTATAGGTCTGAAAAAAGCATTTGACTCTGTTGAACGCAATGCCCTATGGCAAAAATTATGGCAACTAGGAGTATCGGGAACTATGGTTAGGGCGCTAATGGGATTTTATAAAAAAAAGTGGAGATTTTTGTTAAATATGGGAGTTACGAAGTTTCAGAAAATATAAAGGTAGTTAAGGGTGTAAAACAGGGATTCGTATTGCCACCATTGTTATTTAACTTATTTATAGACGATGTAGCTTTAATGCTGGAAGAAGAGGGGATCGATGCTCCAACGGTGGGTGGGCGAAGTGTTCCTGTTCTAATGTACGCAGACGACTTATGCCACTTTTCCACAAAAGTAGATGACATGTAGAATGGTTTGATTTACTATCGACATACTGTACGACTTGCGGACTTACTGATAACGTTAGCCAAACTAAAGCCATGACTTTTAAAAACGGTTCGGTATACAGCGGGAGGGAAAGGTGGACATACTATGGTGAGAATTTAGAAAATGTTAAAAACTTTGTCTACTTGGGGATGACTTTGACAATGAATGGAAAATGGACGAGACACATCGAGAATAAAACAATAAGGGCTAGGAGCCGGACAAGCGAAATTCTTACTAATATGCCAAAATTGCGAAACATGCCGATGCGTACACTAGAACAGGTTAATTCTTCGACTGTGAGAGCGACCATGCTGTATGACTCAGAATTATGGGGTTGGGAATGAACGGGAACTAGATAAAATTCAAACTATGTTTCTTAAGAAATCGATGAGATTAGCAACGTGGACTTCAAATTGAGGCATACTGAAAAAATCGGTACATTTTCGGACACAATAAGGGGCAAAATTAGGGCTATTAAGTTTTGGTTGGACATAATAAACGGGAATCAGGACTAGCTTAGAGCAGAGTGTTACAATGAACAGAAAACGCAGTGTGTTTCGGGAGATTGGATAATCGGTGTAGAAAGGGAATTGAAGGGCGTAGGGATGGGTCAGGTATGGGAGAGAGGTACGGCGAATAATATAAATGTTTGGAGGAGAGTTAAGAAGAGACTAATCGATATAGACAGGCAGTATATAGAAACCGAATGTAGCCAGAAAATATAGCTCACCCTGCAGTCGGAACTGAAACTTTCGTGGGGAAGGGAGAAGTATATTGACTTTTTGAATGGGGATGTTAGAAGTGCTATTGCACGGTTTCATTTGGGGGGATGGATGGCCCATAATTGAAAAAGTGAAGAAAGCATTAAACTATGCCCGCTATGCGATGACCATGAAAACTGGCAGCATATTATAGCATTCTGTAGAGAGACAGGATAACTTACTTTACAGTTGCTGCTGGAGAGATTTCTCAAGTCGGATCGTGGGAGAGTGGCGTGTTGGGATCTTTTAGGACGGATCGAGAGTGAATCAAAAACATGCAGCTATTTGGGTAGAGTATGGAAATTGAGATATAGCAAAATTGTAGATCAATAAGGATATATGTATTATCAATAAGAAGAATCTCAATATGGCCTTTGTTTTGGATCTTTAATTATATTATATAATAAGTAGGTCTGATAAGTTAAATAGTCTGATAGTGCATTTGATGTCTGCAGGGACGGGGGAGGGGGGTATGAGCATGCGCTGTGTATATGTGTGGGGGTGTGTGTGGGTGTATGTGTGTGTGTGTTTTTTAATTTGTTTTGTAGCATTTCTTAAATATTGATGTGCAGAATGCGACTTTTTTATTTTTTTTAAATTTATTTATACATAAGGTCTTTTCATGGATGAGTATAGATATGTTTTATTGTGATGTAGTGTAGACATATATATTTTACTTATATATAATAATAGGTATTATTGCAGCCAATGACCATGTAGAAAGAATTGTTTTCATGTCTTACAGAAGTCTGTTATCGATGTACTATATTTTTACACTGTAATAGGTGATATCGGTCACAGTGTGTCTGAGGTCGTATCTGGCTGCTGTCCATTCCCTGTAGATCATCGCATCCGTTGCGTAGAACTCAGGCCATATCGTTGTCTTTTTTTTTACTTATATATAGCCTATTATTGTTTTTGATACAGGTGTATTTGTAGGTATTTGTTTATATTATGATTTTTATTTATTTTTTCATTCGTGGAAAAATAATGCACGTACGGCCAAGCAGGTCCGTGCGCAATGTAAATGCATATATATTTTCTTTCTTCTGAAAAAAAGGCAATGCATTCTATTCCGTTTACCGTATTCTGAAATACATGACACACGATATCAGGCCATTGTGTTTCGATATTCGAACATATCCAACATCTATATGGAACGTTTACGGACATGGGTTCCTTATCAAAATTGTATCTACTAAGTCCTTTCTACAACACCTCGAAGTCTGTAATATTTATTCTGAAACACTTTGTATATTTTTGTTCTATATGTATGCAGTAACTTGTTACACTTACTCAAAATTTTCTGATTTTTCGGCATATTTGCCCATTTTTAGCGCACGTAATCCACGGATTTACTTCCCTTCCGAAGGATTTTTTCACCTTAAAATATTTTTCGACCTGACAGAGTTGGAACCAGAGACGTGTGTCATAACCACCGGTACCGATTTATTTATTTTTTATACACTTTGCTTATTTTGTATCCATCAGTATCAGAGAATAAAGGCATATTTAAATATTCGATGACACAGATAATCCTAAAGAAATACCTTATATGTTGTATTGAATATTACTTTCTATAGTAAAGAATCTAACGCCCAAATAACCGAAAGTATTAATCACCCATATCATATTCGCATTGAGTAATGTGAATGAAATATATATTTTGATATAATAATGATATGAGTGAATTGTATATTTTGTTAAATATTTTAAATACTATGTTGTCTGTAAGGTTACATAAGGATTGAACTAATCCGAGGAGGTCTTCATGTTCTTCTTGTGATAAAAACTACGTTATTGAGACTTAAAATCCTCTGCCGAGATGGCGTGTTTCTGTAACGCAAAATCTAACCTATAAGGAAAAAGGCAACGAGAGACAAAGCGAAGAAAGAAATAGAGGAGAGAGAAAAGAAATTCAGAGGGAGTGGAGAAGAAGAGACACATAGAGTGAGACAGAGAGAGGGATATCTGTTTTTATTAGGTAGAACAACTGTAGTTTTCGTGTTTGCATAATGCATACATTTTGTATTTTGTATAATACCGGTAGTTATGCTTGTACTCTTTGAACTGAGAAGGCAGCGTGGCCTTATTATCAGAATAAATAAAAGCATAATAAAAACAATTATCTAACTCACGGGTACTATCGAACCCGTAGATTCATGATCGCGCGGACAAAAGCTCTCCATAAATCCCTATCTAGAGCTAATGTTTTCCAATCATCCCCAGTATAATCTACGTAAGTTAAATCATGGTTAATGTTATTCTCCCATCTGATTCTTGGTCTACCGACTGAGCGTTTTTTCTCCGGTTTTCCTACAAGACGTTTTATGCCCCATCTTCATTCCCCATTCGTGGCACATGTCCTGCCCATCGCAGTCTACGAGACTTAACTATAATAATAATAATAATAATAATAATAATAATAATAATAATAATAATAATAATAATAATAATAATAATAATAATAATAATAATAATAATTGCAATATAATAATAGTAATAATAATTGCAATAATAATAATAGTAATAATAATTGCAATAATAATAATAGTAATAATAATTGCAATAATAATAATAGTAATAATAATTGCAATAATAATAATAGTAATAATAATTGTAATAATAATAATAATAATTGTAATAATAATAATAATAATTGTAATAATAATAATAATAATTGTAATAGTAATGTAATAAGTAATAATAATAATAATAATTGTAATAATAATAATAATAATAATTGTAATAAGTAATAATAATAATTGTAATAATTGTAATAATAATAATTGTAATAATAATAATAATAATAATAATAATAATAATAATAATAATAATAATAATAATAATAATAATAATTGTAATAATAATAATAATAATTGTAATAATAATTGTAATAATAATAATAATTGTAATAATTGTAATAATAATTGTAATAATAGTAATAATAATTGTAATAATAATTATTGTAATAATGATAATTATAATAATAAATAATATTATTATTGTATTCACGTAGACTTTCACGGCCGGAGTTGTTATGATGATCTTGATGAAGATTTTCGGGCTGTAGGCCGTGGTCGTGCTATGATGATCTTGATGAAGATTTTCGGGCTGTAGGCCGTGGTCGTGCTATGATGATCTTGATGAAGATTTTCGGGCTGTAGGCCGTGGTCGTGCTATGATGATCTTGATGAAGATTTTCGGGCTGTAGGCCGTGGTCGTGCTATGATGATCTTGATGAAGATTTTCGGGCTGTAGGCCGTGGTCGTGCTATGATGATCTTGATGAAGATTTTCGGGCTGTAGGCCGTGGTCGTGCTATGATGATCTTGATGAAGATTTTCGGGCTGTAGGCCGTGGTCGTGCTATGATGATCTTTATGAAGATTTTCGGGCTGTAGGCCGTGGTCGTGCTATGATGATCTTGATGAAGATTTTCGGGCTGTAGGCCGTGGTCGTGAGCCCGAAAATATTCATCAAGATCATCATAATATTATTATTATTTATTTATTCAATTATTAATTCATGCATTTATATATTCATTCAGGAATACGTTTGCAATGTATTACCGTATCAAATCTTCCTGTGACTGCCATTCTATATACTTATCCCTTTTCCCCAAATCTCCCTTTACCCAGTTCGGTCTTCTAATATTTTTTTGTCCATCGCTTTCTTTATTTCTGCAACCAAATGTTTTTTTGGTCTACCTCTATCTCTTCATCCCCACTGGAAACCAATCAAAACTCTTGTTCGTAATCTTTCATCATCCATTCGTTTTACATATCCTTACCGTTATAATTGTTGTATTTTACAAAATGTATAATTTAATTTACTTTATTCATATGTCGCCATCACTTCATTTATTATTCATTTCTATATAGCAATAATAATAATAATAATAATAATAATAATAATAATAATAATAATAATAATAATAATAATAATAATAATAATAAACAATACTAATAAATTAGTAGTAGTAGTAGTAGTAGTAGTAGTAGTAGTAGTAGTAGTAGTGTCGGCTAGTGGTTATGTTCCTTGCCTCCTAGTTCTGAGGGACGCGAGTTCAAACCAGGCCGTGATCGATGGATTTTCAGGATGAAAAAATCCAAAGAAAAAGTCCTTCGGAAGGACTTTAAGCCGTGGGTCTCGAGTTTGAAGATTTTCAGCCTCGTAAAATAACCGCAAGCCTGAATAGAAAGGTCTCTGTGCAAAATTTAATCGACATTTCATCCATCCAAGTAATACCTTAGTTACCTACTAGATGTCTCATTGAGGCGATGTGCTAACCACATGCCACTCGTTGACATCTGTAGGCAAATAATCGTAACTAAATTAGCTTGGTAAGAAACTAGCTCTAGGGAGCACCCATGTCCCCAAATGGGACGTATGGGGTATATACATATACATTAATAGTAATAATAGTAGCTAGTAGAAATAGCTGTATTGGTAAATATGTACTATTGGATCCATCCATCCATAGTAACTCTGCCCGAGAGCAGGTCTTTCACTGCAACCATAGCATTTCATGCTATGCTTTGCAGCTTTTCTAGGTATTTATAGGTGTGGTAGCTTCCCGTTGCTTTCCACACCTATTATTGGATATTTGACGATTATTTTTGTTATCTTATATTTAAGGATATATTAAAACCTGCAACCATTACATTCACTATTATTAAAATAAAACATACAGCATTATTCCTAAAGGAGGAAAAATACTACGTTCATTATTGTTTGCGGATGATCAAATAATTTTTGCAGGGGCTGAAGATAATATGATATATATGATAAATAAACTATTGGAAGAATATACAACATGGTGACTGAATATAAATTTACAGAAAACATAATATATGTGTTTGGGGAAGGATATGGATGACCTCATACTTGAAGCAAGGAAAATAAAAAAAAAGTGAATTTTTTAAATATCTTGGACAATAATCTCAAGTTTAGGTACATGTGAAAGAGATGTACAAAATTGCAATGACAAAAAATGCAACTAAGGCATTACATTGGCTAATTTGGAATAGAAATATTACAAAGGAAACTAAAATGAAAATTTATAAGAGCATAATACAGAATATTTTGTCATATGGAAGTGAAACTTGATCTTTGACGGCATTACAAAAGAGTAAAATTAGAACAGTTGAATTTGATTATCTTAGAAGAAGCCTTCAAAAAACAAGACAGGATAAATTAAGAAATGAATTCCTTTGGAGATAAATGCATGTCACCACATCTGTTGTTAAGAGGATTGAAAATCAAACTCTTAAATAGTATGGCCATGTGCAAAAAATGGAAAATGAAAGATGGTCAAAAATATATACATACCAATGGTCACCCTCTGGAAGAAATAAACTTGACAGACCAAGATGAAAATGGAAAACCTATGTCAGAACTGTAATGGAGGATGTGAATTTGGAAGAAGGAAATTGGAATGATGGAAATAAATGGAAACTGAAGACGGCAAACCTATAATTGGGGGAAAGCCGAAGAAGAAGAAGAAGAAGACAATGAAATATATCTGATATTTGAATAGTGTGCAATGAAGCAATTTGAAAACAATGCTACATAATATTGAGTGTCCACTCTCAGGTACATGGGAGCATTATGCATCCCGCATCTCTCTCTTCTTTCCAACTCATCAATGTCACAAATCGAGCTGGGGAAAAAGAGATAGAGAAAGGCATTTCGAAGGGGTAAAGACTGCATCCAATTTACGTTACTGATTAACGAAGCTAGTTGCATTAGACGGACTTCTTCTGTAGAAAAGAACCATGTAAATGAAATATATTTTCTGCGTCTTTGTTTAGAGATATTCAGTGTTGCTCTTCTTGTCCGTGCAGAAAACTTTGTGCTCCGTTGATTTGGTTTGCTTGCTACTCGAGTATGTAAATTCATGCAAAGGGAGCGATTACATCTTTTTACAGGTTAGTTCTTTACTTGCTCCACTCCTTTTTCCTCAAGGATACACTTTTCTGCCTCCATCACGTTCTACTAACATTGTTAAAGTTTTTCACGTACTTAATTTAGCTCTTAAAAAAAGGAGGAGAGAGATTGTAAGCTTCCTCTTCTTTCCATTGTCTAGTGGAAGCATTTCTTCCCGCAGCCATTCTCTTCCTCTTTCCCTATCTGAACGAAATACAGTACTGTCATAAAATTGGCTGTGCACAAGCCACGAGGTATCTAAATTCAAATGAGGCTTGTAGAAAAGTCATTGCGAAATTGGAAATACGTTCCGTTTGAATGTAAGAGAAAGCTAGGAATAAAACTACAAACTGTAGAATAACACCCTGAGTTTTATGGAGTTAAGTGTAAATGTATTTTTTAGCTATAGTATCAAGATTTTAAAAAATATATTGTAAATCTCCGTTGAGGTCACTATATAAAGCTTTTAATTTATAAATTAGTACCTTATTCTTAATCTTCCTCAACTTTTATCATAAGTAATGCCACGAGTGATTTCCAAATTATCGATAAATTCACGACTCACGAAGTGAGAAGTGAATTTGTCTAGAGAATTTGGAACTAAAGAGTGGCATTTGTTAGGACTGTTTAACGAATAAAATTAAGCTGTTTACTCACAAATCATTATTTAACTAAAGTTATTTTAAGATATTTATATATTTAATGTAAACGACAATGTTTGAAAACAAATTAGAAACGATTGGTACACTTCATTTGCTTCTTTTGTTCGTCACTGCAACCAGATCATATTATTTATTGCCAAAGGATCGCAAAATTGTAAGAATGCACCCTAGTGGAGAAATTTATAATCAGCATTATAGGTATTGATTCATTTTTGATGTCCTATGATGTAAATATGTCAATTATATTTTTTCTACAACGTTATTTGCTGGAAAATAATTAGTTTAAGAAAGAGCAAACAGTGTTTTTTTTTGTGGTACAATCAATTGCTACAAATGTTTTTATATTATCTCCCGCATGCACTATCTGCTGACATTCATGCACTATGTATACAATCTAGTAGCCGTATTTCTTGGAGAGTCAGTAATTGCAAAATAATGCTATGACCTATTCAGAATGTTAAAAAAGGAGGTGCTTTCTTTATTACGGT
Organism: Diploptera punctata; assembly: GCA_030220185.1. Taxonomy (NCBI): domain Eukaryota; kingdom Metazoa; phylum Arthropoda; class Insecta; order Blattodea; family Blaberidae; genus Diploptera; species Diploptera punctata. The sequence goes on from JASPKZ010006078.1 coordinate 453,066, forward strand.
AAACTTTCGTTGATAAATTCGAGGCGAAACACGACTGTGATTGGTTGTAAATAAAAAAATCTCATTCAAATGTGATTGGCCATTGACTCCCATTTGGGGCATGAGTTAAATAGTCAATATAATTTATATAAGAGGCCTTTCGAAAACAATATACAAAATATGAAATATTGTTTTGAAAGGCCTCTTATAAAAAATATACTGCTAATAGTTGTGAAAGACTGCGAATAAGGTACTAATTTATAATTTAAAAGCTTTAAAAACATAGTGTGAATTCATTTAGTGACATTTGCTAATATATAATACGTTATTAATCCGTTACGGCATCGTTTCAAAACCCGTGGTTCGCTAACTCCCAGGTGGTTCACAAAATATTTCAAGGGGTTCGCCAAAACTTTTTCGTAATGGCGCGTTTCCAGGTTAGATTTATTATTGTTTCCTTCATTTCTGCGGCATTGAAGTAATAACAATAATAATAATAACAATAATAATAATAATAATAGTAATAATAATAATAATAATAATAATAATAATAATAATAATTTAAAAGCTTTAAAAACATAGTGTGAATTCATTTAGTGACAATGCTATTATTATTATTATTATTATTATTATTATTATTATTATTATTATTTTAAAATTAAATTAACCCTATAATCTCCCTTGTTATATATGTATAATATTGGGAATGTATCACATTATGTCGACAATAAATTAATACTTACCGCGAATATCTGATTTACAGTTGTTTAACGAATAAAATAAAGCTGTTTACTAAACAATTATTATTTGAATATAGTTACCGGTATTTTAAAATATTTGTATATTTAATGTAAACGGCGATGTTTGAAAACAAATGAGAAATGTTTTGTTATGTTTCATTTGTTCATCACTGCAACTTGATCATATTATTTATTGCCAAATAGGATCGCAATTTTGTAAGAATGCATCTTAGTGGAGAGAAAATGAAAGACATGAAACTGTATGTTATAACTAAGATTATAGGTTATTAATTTATTTTTTTAGTAAATAACTCATTAAAATAATTATTTAAAAACACTATTATTGAACACACAATTATAAAATGTGTAGTTGACCTATTCAGAATATTAAAAAGGAGGAGCTTTCTTTATCGCAAAAGCAGGAGCTGATAAAGAGAAATCGATGAAGAGCGTGTTTAAACACGACTGACAAAATTAATTGAAACGTGATTGGCCAGTGATCCCATTTGGGACATGAATTAAATAGTCAGGGTATTTCTATAGCAAGTCTGCCCAAGACGGCCCGCGACCGCATACGGCTCTCCAAAAAAATTCAAATGGCTCGCAAAGTTCTCGCATTTGATTTAATGTTATTTTTCAATTAAAACAATTTTACCTAGTTTTGTATAAATTTGATAACTGATTGAATCTATCTGAAGTTTTTTTCATCATCATCATCATCTGCATTAATGGATTAGGTCTGTTGACCCGTTCCGACTTCAGCCCATCTCTTTCCAGGTCTGCCCACATCTCGGGTGCCTTTAGGTTTGTATTTTGTTATTTGTTTTGGATATCTATCTTCATTCATTCTGTCTATGCGTTGCTTCCATTTTTGTCTATATGTATCTATTTTATCAGTTATTGCAAATATTTCAGTTCCTGTTTTTTTCAGGAGATCTTTAATTATTATTTTGTGATTCCACAAAAAATATTTTTAATATGTAACAGAATATCTAAAAAAATACATAAAAATTACTGAAACATTTAAATTACTACTTTTCCATATTACATATAACAGGAGGAGTTAGACAAGGTTCTCCACTATCAACCACCCTTCTTAACATTTATTTCGACTACATGATAAGATCATGGAAGCAAATGACGACTGGGGGAATTAACTTAGGAAATATAATAATAAAAATAGTAGCCTTTGCAGATGACAAGGTTTTAATAGCAAAAACAGAGGACGAACTACAAAGAATGCTATATAAACTAAATGAAATATAAAAAAATACAACATGGAAATATCCTCACAAAAATAAACAATGGCCTTCAAGGGCGCTCATCCAGTTCGGACAATGATAATATTAGAAAATAAACCAATAGAACAAGTAGTAAGATATAACTTCCTAGGTTGCGAAATATCATACACAGCGGAAACAGATATAAATAACAAATTAAATAAGTTTATTTATATAACAGGAACGCTAGAAAGAACTTTGAAAAATGAAGCCAGGAAAGCTCTATAATGAAATTATATAAGACAATGGCAGTGACAACACAACAATCTGCCGGAATACAAGCTGCTGAAATGAGATTCCTAGCAGGATATCAAAGAACAGACAAAAACATAACACAGAAATAAGACAACAACTGAGAGCAGAGGAATTAAACTCAACAATAGAGAAATACAGAACAAACTGGGAAGAACACTTGGCAAGGATGACTGAGAATAGAATACAGAAAGCAGCATGCACATATTCACCACGACGAAGAATAAGTTTGGGAAGCCCAAGGGAAAGATGGAAAGAGCAGCAATTTGGAGCCGGAACAGGCTAGCATAAGCCTAAACCGTGAAGAAGAAGAAGAAGAAGAAGACTTTTCCATAGTCGTTTAACTGCTCATCTTGTAGATGCATTTAAACACTCCATGCTACCTGGGCTTTAGAGTGGCACGACCTGTTGGGAGAGGGACTTCAAAATTGGATTACACACATACGTTTTGACCACACATGGATATGTAGGACCTATCCGAACGAGTGATCAACTCAATTCAGGACCTCCTCCGAGACAACATGAACATCATCATTCACTCATACATTCATACGAAACATGGTGAATATCCTAATGACGATTCTAACGGCCAGATGGTGTCGGGGACCGTTTGGGCCTTAGTTTCCTGACATTTGTCTTATAGACGATGAAAAATCCCGAAACTACCATCACCCAGGACACCAACCAGGGATCGAACACTGGTCCACTGCATACGAGGCAGCAGCGCTATCCCGAGACTATAATTGTGGGCCAAATTTACAATAATTGAGATAAAAATTTGACAGATCAGTTGTTTTTCTAAAACGTGGAAATTTGACAACCTTCTTATATTTTTAAACTTGAGAAGAGTTGTCTTTAATTACTGAGAAACTATTCTGACTCAATAAATCTATTACATAGGCTATATTTATATAGAATTCTGATACCAATATCTTTAAAATATAAATGTTGGTACTTACTAATATCCTTTACGTCCACATAGCATTACTATAGCAATAAAAAATGTGGGTGCTAGTGGCTTCATTTTATCTAGATATGTGTAAAAGAACCTCAAGTCTTAAAAATAAGAGGTATTTGAACAAACTTTGTCCTCCATTTCTAGACCAGATATTAATTTCGAGTTAAAGACTACCTACCTATTGAATTTTAATATATATATATATATATATATATATATATATATATATATAATATATATATATATATATATATATATGTCTGTAAAACCATGGAATAAAACAGGATACAGTATTTAATATAAATAATACAACTAAATATACAATTTATGCAACCTCAATAAATTAATGTTAGTTATTTGCAGTTATGGTGATAAATTACGAGCAGATTTTTATGTAGTCTTCCTATACCCACGCGGCATATTCGCTCTCTTGAGAGAGTTACTTAACGAAGCAGGTTTAGTTACACTTATTTCCCTACAGATATCAACGAGTGACAAGTGGTTAGCGTATTGCCTGAAAGGGAGAGCTGGTAGGGAACTAAGGTATTATTAGAATGGGATTAAATATTGATCAGAGACTCTATTTTGGGCTTGAGTTTCTTTTACATCATCATCATCTTCAAGGTATGGGCCTGTGACCCGTTCCGCTCACCGGTGCACTACATGCTGCAAATAAATATAGAATAAATAATTATTACTTTTAAGTAAAATAAACTAATAAATTTACATCACGCCGAAGAACAATAAGCCCGAAAATCTTCAGACTCGCGACCCATGCCTCAACGTCCCTCCTATGGGACTTTTCCCTTGTATTTTTCCATCCTAAAAAAATCGACTCCGGCCGAGTTTGAACCTGCGACCGTCTGAACGAGAAGCAAGATACATAACCCCTAATCCATCGATTCTATTGGATTTCTTTGTAGCTACTATTAAAAGTTTTAAATGCCCAATATAGCCTAGTATAATTTATAGTAATAATTTTGTTAAATTACCTAAATTAATTTATTTATAGTTTAATAAATATAAGTAAAAACGTTGTTAAATGCTTTTATAGGATCTAGTTATAAATAAATATCCTCAACTCGTGTTCAACTCAGGGTCGGGTCGAGGGATGAGATGAGATGAAGTCCCATATATAGTGGTCTGTAAATGACAAGAGTGCCGGCCCACCACGTCTGACGCACCATCATAGGGCAGATGAACGAAATGAAACTAAATGGATGAGATGAGTATGGAGAAATGGTAAAATGGTATTGTGGCTGGCGAAAACGGGAGAAACCCCGAGAAAACCTGTCCAAGCTCCGCTTCGTCCATCACGAAATTCACATAGGGTGACCGAGACTCGATCTCGGGACACCAGCTGTGAGAGGCGAGCGTCTAACCGCTTGCGCCTCGGAGCCGCCAGGATCTAGTTATATTACCTTGATATATTTTTTTTTTTTTTGCATTCGGAAATAATTAATTTATGTAAACAGACTTTTTCAGTCTGGAGGCCAGTCATAGACCCCTCAGCCGTAGTAATGTATATCAAATTAAATATAGGTATATATAAAGAACAGATATACAGTGTGATCAGTGAACAGCAGACGCGGAGATTTCACTTTACGCTGCTGATGCACTCGCGGCGGGAAACGGACAGCTTAGGATCGCGGTGAAATAACCACACACATTTTCGTAACGATTTTACAAATTGTCGTACTTACCAACTTTATTGAAGCAGGTGCTGGAACTGTCCACATTCGTTGTCTATACATTTTTGACACCTCTATATATAAAATTTCCCATAACTCGCTGTAGTTCTCTTCTAATGATGATGTTAATTTCGTCACAGATATTATGTTTCAGTTCTTCCAAAAGTGCGTGGGGTTGTCTATACACAGCATTTTTCAATCTGCCCCAGAAATATAAATCGCAGGGGGTTATATCGGGAGAACGAGCAGGCCATAAATCCCTACCAATAATTCTGTCCTGGAACACGCGGTGAATTTCGCGCATTGAAATATCAGCTGTATGAGATGTAGCAGAGTCTTGCTGGAAGAATGCGAAATCACGCTACCTGTCGGTTAATTCCCTGAAGAAGGGTGTCAGAATGTCATTCACATATGTACAAGAATCGACTGTGTTCCAAAAGTAAATCGGGCCTATGATTCTTTCACCACTAATGCCGCACCATACACCAATTTTCGAATCGTGGAGGGGCACTTCATATACGATATTAGGATTTCTCAGGACCCCAATGACGATTTTTTTGCGAACTCAGGTAACCATGGGGATGGAACCACGTCTCATCCGAAAAATATATTAAATGTGGGTCTACTAGGAAATTATGAATATTATTTAGCATCCACTCACAAAATGCGCGCCTACGAATAGGGTCACCCGGTTGAAGAGCATGTGTCTTAGTTATTTTACATGGATGCAACTTTAACAATTTAGTAGATTTTTGTGTAGAGCCATAAGATATTCCTACTTGTTGCAAAAGGCGCGTAAGTGATTTTCTAGGAGACTGCTCCAATCGATAACCGATGTCGTCTATTGTTTCTTCTGTGAGGAGGCTACGCGGCTTGTATGGCTTCTTAGGCTCGACACTTCCCGTTGCGTGGAATTTGTTATAGAGATTATGAATTGTTGAACGTTATGGAATTTTTACACCCGGGAATCGTGTTTGAAAGAGTCGTCGTACTTGGCTGGCAGACTGAGTTAACAAATACTGATCATAAATAAATACACGTTGTTCAGTAGAAAAATAATTAGTCATTATACAGTTTACACTTATACACACGGCATTCAGTTTACATTATACACACGCCATTCGTTTATAATATACACACGTCATTCAGTTTACATTATACACACGTCATTCAGTTTACATTATAAACACGTCATCCAGATCACAAGGAAGAGCGACTGAGCACTTTATCTACTCTAAGCACACTATCTGACTGTGACCGTGAATGCGTGGGATGTACTCATATACTGCTGAGTCAGCGCACATTTCAAGTCCCGTGCCTGCACGTGTAAGCCCTCGTCATCGCACAGCACAAACCCCGAGTCTGCTGTCCAATACTATACTGATCTCATTGTACTATAATTTGATCTCCATCCATCCATAGTGATTCTGCCCGAGGGCAGGTCTTTCACTGCAATCATAGCATTTTCATGATATGCTTTGCAGCTTTATTAGGAAATTATAAGTGTGGTAGCTTCCATTGCTTTCCACACCTGTGAAGGAAGATGATGATAATGATAAGCATGATGATGATGGCCGGTTGATTTTCGCGGACCATTGGGTCCTAAGCATCCTGACATTTGTTTTACAGGTGAGGAAAAACCCCAAAAAAACCTCACCCAGGAACCTGTCCCGACCGGGAATCGAATCCGGACCCGCTGCGTAACAAGGCGGCACGCTACCTCGAGACCACTGCGGTGGACACATTGATACCAATGTATAAATAATGTATTGAAAGGTGAATAAAATATGTTATAAGATAAACGTATCTTATAACATATCATTTGAATCACGAAATTACAGGGATTAAGAAATTCATATCAAAATTGTAATTCAATTATTTATTTAATTATATTCTGTAGTGTTCTGCACTAGGGCAGGTCTTTCATTGCAATCAATAACATTTTAATGCTATGCTTTGCACTACTAGGGAATTATAGGTGTGGTTGCTTCCCGTTGCCTACCACACCCGAAAATGACGACGACGATGATGATGATGATGATGGCCGATGGTTTTCGGAGACCATTGGGCCCTAAGCTTCCTGACATTTTTCTTATAGGTGAGGAAAAACCCTGAAAAAACCTCACTCAGGAGCCTGTCCCAACCGGGAATCGAATCCGGACCCGCTGCATGACAAGGCAGCACGCTACCTCGAGACCACAGCGGTGGACAATTATTTAATAAATAATAAGAATATATCATATTATCAACATTGTTATAAAAGACATATGTGGTAAGTTAGTCATACTGGTCCGAGAAAACTTCAATATATGAATAACACTAAGGATGTTGTTAAATGGTACAACTATGTCGTTTGATTACACAGGTAACAAGCAAATATATGAATAACACAAAGGATAGTTTTAAAACTATCTCGCCTGACTAAACAGGTAACAAACAATGTTCATCCCCCCTTAAGAAAAGGTTTCACGTTAAAGATATAAAAAGTAACATCGTCTCTTGACACTAACATGGCAGTTTACAAATTTCAAAAAAACTAAAAACATTGTTATCTATTAACAATATCAAAGAGCAATTACAACCCAGTCCCCTGAAACCGTTAATTAACGCCTCTGACTAGTACAAAACCAAGAAATAGGCTAAGGATGACATTTATATGTGAAAGTATCACTAAATATTCATAGATGTGTTGAACGAACTTATATTTCAGGAATTCCCAAGGGCGTAAACATCCATCTCAAGGAACATTTTATGACTAACGAATAACATTTACTGTAACATGTGTACTAAAATTGTGTAAAGTGGAGTGGATGATTCCAAGGCCTGGCTAACGCCTTTTTTTTTAAGCGAAAACATGTAAGAAAATTTTCTCTCTATACTAGACTATACGCAGCTCTCTAGACTGCGATGTCCGATACATCTTTATTCTATTCTAATTCGGGATCTTCCGCGATGTTGCGGAACTTAAGATAAATTTTATTGACTTAAAATATATTTAGTCTTCTAATATTTGAACTTTAATATATTTCAAATAACGTCCACATGGACTTATAGTCAATTCATCGATTCCACTCCTAAATATTAGTTCTAATAGCAACGATTGTGTTTTCTGTTAATACATAGTATAAAACTAATTTAAAACTGAAGTGATAAGTTTAAATTATTTCCAATTATACAAATTAATATTACACCCTGAGATCTCATTATCTCACCGACAAGCGAACCGGCACAAACTTAACAGTTCTTTCCATAGAAATTTTAAAAATATTTTCATACATTGGAAAAACTGAAAAATTGCCTGTTAATATATTACAAACATATTTAATGCAAATATATCTGTATTTGGCATTAGCTAAACAATAGCTGCATGCGATAGAAATATTTACGTTGTCAATAATTTGATTTTATTTTGTTTCAGGTAAGTGATGCAATTCTTTTTTTGTACGCGTGTTAACTGTCAATAGGTGAGTGACATTAAACACTATGATTTATTAATTTATTTTACCAAAGTAGCGCTAATAAATTGAATTAATTAGTGATCTGAGAGCGTACGTACTCCGAGTCTTCGTTTCTATAACACGATGACGATATCAGTTTTAGAAACTGCATTGATGAGATGATCCATATTCAATGATTTGGTAGGAATGGGTTTCTGTTTTGGTCACCCCGATTACCTGATCTTTCTCTAGAGAATTTCATTTTATGGAGGTAGGGTAAAGTGGGGGAATATCGATCACTTTAGCAATTATTCGAATAATAGAAATATTATTCGTAAAAAGGAATTTAAAAAATTGAGAATTGTTTACTGTTCTATTACTTAGGTATATATTAACAATACAAATACACTATCAACGAACCTGAAAAAATTCTAATAACAGGTTTTACCGGACTTCCCCGTCACTTGGGTAATTTCGATCACTTATTGTATATTTAAGTATACTTAAAAAGAGGACAAAACATGAATTGTAGTACGATCTGCACATAATTTGAATAACACATAACTACTTTAAATGTGATTTAAGTACAAGACTGAAACATTTATGATTACACATATACAATAGCAAAAATTGAATTTGTTTGTGTGAAGACATCATTCACCTTGTCTTCTTTCTGTTTTTTCTCATAAAATTCAGTACAAGAAATGCCAAAGTTATCTTTATAACAATTACTGTTTTCATCTTAGATGTTAAGATTTCTTAAATATTATTTGTGCGATACAATCAGAATTATAATAGTTTTATTCTATTTGGTTTTTAATTACGATATGAAATGTTTTGATATATTCTATTTAAATTCCTCATTTGAAATATAGTACAAAATCTGTTAAGATTTAAGGCCAAAAATGAATGATAGCAACTACACTTTTTTATATTTACCTTATGCATTTGTGTGTCGATGCTTCGAAAGGATTTCGCAGGTTAAATACAAAATACTTTTTGTAATTTAATTTTAGAATTGTACACTAACAGTAGTGTCTGTTGGAGTAATACATTTAAAGAAGAGAAAATAAAGAATTTGGAATATATTGCAATATCTGCAATGGCATCGTATGTTCGTAACGATTTATAATGGATTTGGCCTGAAATGTAATAAACTGCACTGCTGTAAAAGTAATTGCAATGTGAATTACACCAATCACAATCGGAATGCATTATCAAGCACAAAGCATTGTGAAGTAATTTACACCAGTCGCATGAAGGAACAAACATAAAACCAACCAAGTGCACTAGCCAACTGTAAACCGTATAAAACAAACTCCAATTACATTAAAGTACTTCCATTCCCTCAAAAGATAAACAGGCTACTTTAAATTAATCAAAACGGACAAATTTCGTTAATATTTTTGATTTTTCTGACTGTTTTTCTATTTGTCGATTTGTTTAGTAAAATTAAAATTCTAGCTTGTCGCAATATCACAGCGGCATATAAAAATTAAATAGCAGACATGAGTACTTTTGTGTCTGAGGAAAATGAGAGAAATACTGAGGAAATCCAAACCTGACTTCATTTAATATACCACGCACCCTGAATGTAGGAAGGCCAGTGAAAAGATGGACAGAACAACTGTGAGGCGGAACAGGCATTTTGCCTAGCCCGTGAAATGAAGCAGAAGAAGAAGAACCCTGAATCGAGTGACCTAAACACGAATTCGGGAGCCAATAGCGGAGGGCGGACCTACCTACTTGCGCAATGAACCGCCATTATAAATTATCTATGTACACGTGCATTTATTTAATTTAGTTCTTAGAAAATTTTTGGACTAAAGAGAGACGAACAGTCAGTTGAGCGGAGAAGACTACCTAATAGTGAGCTAAATTATTTTTTTAGGAAACAAAAATTAATACATATATTAATACGTAAAGGAAAAACTTTGTACCCCTTTTTAAGCAGATTACGCGCAAGGAGGAATGTGATATTTAGCATAATTAAAGTTCATGTAGAGAAGGAGTGCAGAAAAATAAAATTTATGTATTATATGTGTTACAAATAAATTAAATTAAACAAAATAAAATAAATTGTCTCTAAGGAATTTGTGTATTACTCATTCATTTCTTTTCGTTCATACTGAAAGTGCATTGTTGGTAAACAGGAAATTGTGCAGCAGCAAAGTGAATTGACTTACTCTCGCGTATTTATTCTTACCGGTTTATTATTAGTGTTTTATAAAAAATGAGTACGTTCTATTATTTAAATTTAAATTTAAATTAAACCCTGTCTAATCTTAGTTTCAGTAATTTCATTACTTTTTTTATATTTAGATATTCGCTCCTACTTCTATTGACGGGTCGGAGTGAAAGACAAAAAAGAAGGGATGTATATATTCCCGTGCACATAATAATAGGCCAAATGCAAATTTAAATAGTATAAATAGTTTACAAATGTTAAATGACGCGTTATTGCTTTTTAAATATGACTTAGCCAAGCTATACCACATATTTTCTAGCGTTTGTATTTTTAAAGTAAATAGAAAATTAATGCATTATGACGTATTTGTCACAAAATTAAACATTTAATGAACTGTGATCGAATTTCGACCACTGGTAATAATAATTAAGTTTCGTAGACTGTGATGCGCAGGACGTTTATTTGAATGGGAATTAAAGCGGAGCATAAAAACTCATTTTAGGAAAACAAGAGGGATTTATACTTTTGGATGACACACGAATGCTTTTTTGACCACGCAAGGACTAGGAGAGCTTAACCGAATGAGCTATCTGCTCAATTCAGAGCCTCCTCCTAGGAAACACAACATCAAATACGAAACACACCAATCACTCACACATTCATACTCCATCCATAGTAATTCTGCCCGAAGGCAGGTCTTTCACTGCAGTCATAGCATTTGCATGCTATGCTTGCAGCTTTTACTAGGGAATTCTAGGTGTGGTAGCTTCCCGTTGCTTTCCACACCGGTGAAGGATGATGATGATAATGATAAGGATGAAGGTGATGATTATAATGGCCATATGATTTCGGGGACCGTTTGGGCCTTAAAATTTTCCTGACATTTGTCTTACAGATGAGGAAAACCCCCGATAAAAACCTCACCCAGAAAAACTGCCCCGACCGGGGATACCTATTTCAAAATCGGTCCCGGTTTTTGATGCAAACAAATTCGTAGAGATCCACTTTGCACAGCTTCAATGTTTTTGAAATAGGGCTGTGTGTGGCAACTGTTAGATTCCTCCTAATTCCTGAATTTTTGTCATGATTGTTAGTGCAGTATGGGATCTGGTCGATTTTCAACCCAATATCCTCAACATTTCATGAACTTTTTCCAGTTGTTGAGAATGAAGATCCGCATCTACTGCATGCCCGTGTGGAACGAACTCCTAATGAATCACACCTTCAAGATTCCATCAGACACACATTTGATTTAAAACGGACATTACTTATGAGATAACCTAATAACAACAGGCCTCTGAGCAAGTATATTAATTATTTTTATGTCCACGTTTGAATTCCGATGACTATTTAACTCATGCCCAAATGGGAGTCAGTGATCTATCACGTTTCAATGAATTTTGTTTTACAACCAATCACAGTCGTGTTTCACCTCGATAATTATAGATTTCTGTTTATCATAATAAAGAAATCTCCTTCTTTTTAATATTCTGAACAGGTCAGAGCATTATTTTGCAGTGACTGAGCCTCCAATAAAGCCGCCATATTCTTTCAAACTACAAATTTTATAATTGTGTGTTCTATAATTGTGTTTTCAAATAATGATTTTATCGAGTTGTTTACTAAAAAATAAATTAATAACCCATAAATTTGGTTATTTGGTTATGTTTATGGTGGAATTAAACCCATTAGGTACGACTACGACACGACACTCACCCAGTGTCAAGGTTGATATATTTTTTTAAATCCCTTACCCTGCCGGGAATCGAACACGGGTCACCGGGGTTGAAGGTACGGACTCTTCCGACTACGCCACAACGACGGTTATAATATACAGTTTGATGTGTTTCATTTTGCTCTCCACTAGAGTGCATTCTTACGATATTGCGATCCTAATGCAGATGGCAATAAATAATATATAATAAATAATATATGATTAAGTTGCAGTGGGTTGCAAATGAAATATAGCGACACGATTCTGATTTGTTTTCAAACATAGCCCTTTACATTAAATATAAAAGTAATTTAAAATACCGGCAACTATATTTAAATAATGATTTATGAGTAAACAGCTTAACTTTATTCGTTAAATAGTCATAACAAATGCCACTCTTGATTTCCAAATCCTCTCGATAAATTTATCGATAATTTGGAAATCACTCGTGGCATTACTTATGACTATTTAACTCATGTCGCAAATGGTAGTCAATGACCAATCACGTTTCAATGAATGTTGTTTTACAACAATGCCAGTCGTGTTTCACCTCGCTCTTTATCGATTTCTCTTTATCAGCTCCTGCTTTTGTGATAAAGAAAGCTCCTCCTTCTTTAATATTCTGAACAGGTTAGACCATTATTTTTCTCCAACAAATACATTGAATATAGCAAATAATGAATAGATTCAGTGATCTTACTGAGTTGTTTATTCAAAATATAAATGATTAACCTATAATGTTGATTATAATAGATTTATGTGTTTCATTATTTCTCCACTAGAGTGCATTCTTACGATATTGCTATCCTATTTGGCAATAAATAATATGATCGAGTTGCAGTGAATATACATAACCTCACATTTCTAATTTGTTTTCAAACATCGCCGTTTACATTAACTATATAAATATTTTAAAACACCGGTAACTATATTCAAATAATAATTTTTTAGTAAAAGCTTAATTTTATTCGATAATAGTCCTAACAAATGCCACTGATTTCCAAATGTTCTATATAAATTGACTCCTCACTTCATGAGTCGTGAATTTATCGATAATTTGGAAATCACTCGTGGCATTACTCATGATAATGAAATGAGTTAAGTGAAAATACCACCTTCCTGCTTGTTGGACATCAATTGTATTAAAGGAGAATTTGATACTGATATTGAGACATAAACTCGAGATTTTAAGCCAACAAGTAAAACTGAAATTCTAGCTTACCACCAAAATTAATATTCGCTATACACCTATCAAAACAGGATGAATAATGAGGAAAACTTCTTTTCAATAACAAAGCTTTAAATCAATGACGGATTGATCTTTTTGTAAAGTTTCCTTTAAAATTCTTATACTGTAATGTATAAGATTTAGCTAACACATAGTTGACAAGAGTGATTTATGAAGTGGTGCTAATTTTCAAACTTCTCACTTTGTGAATGCCAAGTACTTTAATTATCACGCGGTTAACAGTTGCTTAAAAACTTCAGTAATAACCACTTGAGGTTAAGTTCTCATCACAAAATCAACTTCTTTATTAAGTTATGATTTAAGTCCAAAGTATAATCAAATTTCATTCAGCAGCAATTTACAATCTTTCAAAGTTGAACTAATAATAATTTAATGATGTGAGCTTTTTAAAATAGTCTAATATGGCGTAAAATTTTATCCCCAGTTCTTGTGATTAAAAGTAACATACCCTTAATAGGTTTATATTAAAGTAACACATGATTGAACAGTATGAAGTAACACATTGTTAATTTACAGGAATTTGTTACAATGCAGAGAAAAATAGTTAAGAATCATACACCTATTCCTTATAAATATGTTCAGATTTCCCGAAATAGAAAGAAATAGTTAAAATTCAGCCCTCTTATAAAATTTCGTATTTACGAAGAGTAAAATAGTTACAGTAGTAGTCTTCTACCTTATACTTACTCACTGGCACTATCGAACCTGTAGGTTCATGGCCGCGCGGACATAAGCTCTCCATACATTCCTATCCTGAGCTAATGCTTTCCAATCATTCCTTGTATAATCTACTTCCCTCAAATCATAGTTAATATTATTCTCCCACCTCATTCTTGGTATACCAACTGGGCGTTTTCCCTCTTGCTTTCCAACAAGGAGCTTCCATGCAAGTTTTTCATTCCCCATACGTGCAACATGTCCCGCCCATCGCAGTCTACGAGACTTAACTGTTCTTATTATATCTGGCTTCATATAAGGTCTTCTACCTTATACAAAAATTAATTTTTAAGAAACTTACCCAAATAGGGCCTGCCAAAGTGACAAAGTATACTTGACAATAGAGAAGAAAAACAATACAAACAGTAGTAAATAATATAGAGAAATTACACATTTATTTTGAATTTATGTAATAGGCAGGCGTAGAACAAGATGGAACTAGAATGCACTGATAATGCTCTAAGTAAAAAGTGGAGCAACAATTTAACTGATTTTCAGTTGTTTATTTGAAAAAAATTGAAACAGATACCTATATCGACCTCATGCCGTTGAATAGATAAGTTCCAATCGTAATTCACAGATGGAAATAAACTCAAACCTGTGTTTTTGGTAGAAGAAGAAAATTAAATAATAATTGCTGTATTTATGTCCATTTTTTAGTTAGAACATATTTAAAAATACATTTAATATCTATGAACATTTGCGGATTAAAATCTGGCCCCTCTTATAAAATTTCAATTTTTTTCACACAATGTAAAATAGTTATAATGTGGTCTTCCAACTTGTAAAAATATTTCTCTACTAATTTCAAGCCAAGTTCCAATTGTACTACAAAAAAAAAAACAACTTGCGTAAGGTACTACTCCCCATTTAGGAGATTTAATATTAACCCAGTCAGTGATAATAATTGTAAATGTCAAGAATCAATACAATCTGTAAAACATATTTAATTTGATTGTCCTATATTCGAAAGACGACGAATCTGGTTAAACTTACTTTTAAACGATGATAAGGTTTCTGCCTCAATGTGTGAAGTGATTTTTAAGAATAAAATTATTATAAACATTTTATGAACTTCATAACGCACATTCATAACAATGTGTAGTATTTTGCTAAGACACTTAGAGACAATTTATGTAATTCATTACACTCATTCAAAACCATAAGTTAATATTTATGTTTTACAGTATATAGTATAATATTGTTATAGTAAGCTACAACCCTAACATGCCTCTGTGGCGAAATAGAGTTTCAAAATATTTGGAGATTCTGTAATAAGGTATTACATAGTGATGTTACATGTATCCGCCATATGAGTGAACTGTTATCGTTAGAAACATTATTCTTAGGAAATATCGTATTTTACGGTAAATAAGGCAAAATGTAACAATAGAAATCCCAACTTATTCTTCATTGTATGTGCGTAAGAATATAACTGCTTATTTAATCGGTTAAAATATTGTAATTAACTAATTATATTTTAAAATTCTCTGATATAACTTGTATAGACATGTACCAGAAAATATATAATTTTTATTATTGTCATTTCCTTTATTTCGAGTGTTAGCCAACTGCATTTTCTTACACACTTTTTTTTCTCTCCCTCTTTTAGTGTACACTGCTTTTCCTTCTTGTTTTTACCTTTTTCGTTTTACCTTTTTGTTAACTTTATTTTATTCCCACATATAAATACAAGGACAAGACACACACCCACATCCAAGGTGGAGATTTAAAAGCCCTTACCCCGCCGGGAATCGAACGCGGGTCGCCGGAGTGGAAGGTAGGGACTCTACCCGCTACGCCACGGCGATGGACATGAAAATAACGCTTAAAGGTAAAACCATTATTCGACCATTGAAAATACATATTACATCTGGTTTTGTTTACATTATAACTGAAACTTACCTCGGCAGAGGTAATAACACACATACTAACAATAATTCAAAGAAAAATAAAAAAGTGAGATATATTTAAAATAAATTTCGTTTCGGTAAAAATAGATATGAGAAAAACCTATTAAGATGGAAACGAATATTAATGGTCATGCCGGAGAAGTCAAATGTGATAAGCTTGTGTAAAAAATAACTATATACAAGAGCGAGGACCATTTTAGGCCTACAGTAATAATTCAATTGTTGAGAAATGTGGACATGGCTTCCATTGGAGGAAAATTAATCTCCTGAGGTCCCCCATTCGGAAATCCAGTTGCTCCACGTTTTCATGCCAGATATCTAAGAGTAGAGACGTGTTCTCAGGAATTTTGAATGTTAGAACATTATACAGTATAGTAGAGGGGCCAATGATTTACGTAATTTTAAAAAGTCTTTAGAAAAATCATCGGCCGCGGTGTCTCGTGGTTATGTTCCTTGCCTCAGTCGCGAGGATCGAGGGTTCAAACCCAGTCAGGGTCGATAGATTTTTAGGATGGAGAAATCCAAGGGATAAGTCCTCCGGGAGAGACTGTAAGCCTTGGGTCCCGAGTCTGAAGATTTTCAGGGTCGAAAAAGAACAGCAAGCCTGAATAAAAAGGTATCTGTGCAAAATTTATTAGACTTTCATCCATCCGAGTAATATTTTAGTTATCTACCTGATATCTCATTAAGGGAGTATGCTAACCACATGTCACTCGTTGACATTTGTAGTTAAATAAGCGTAACTAAATTAGCTTGGTTAGGAAACTTCGCTTAAATCTCATAGACTGTGGTGGGCAGGACATGTGGTACGTATGGGATGAAAGAGGTGCATGGAAACTTCAGGTAGGAAAACCAGAGGGAAAACTCCCAGTTGGTAGACATTATTTGAGGGGAGTATATTATACAGGGGATGATTGAAAAAACATTAGATCATGATAGGGATGTATGGAGAGCTTATGTCCGCGCGTTCATGAACCTACGGGTTCGACAGAGCCAGTGAGTTAGTTAGTTAAAAATATCCCGCTAGGAAGCATACATGTCCCCCAACAGGTACGTACGGTGTATACATGCATCTATATATACGTGGTACAGTCATTAAGTTTTGAGACTGAGA
Source organism: Diploptera punctata (assembly GCA_030220185.1). Taxonomy (NCBI): domain Eukaryota; kingdom Metazoa; phylum Arthropoda; class Insecta; order Blattodea; family Blaberidae; genus Diploptera; species Diploptera punctata. The sequence goes on from JASPKZ010006078.1 coordinate 470,298, forward strand.
GCATAGTGGCGCTGTATTACGCTATAGCGCATAGGTGGCGCTGTGGTATAGTACCTTGCCAGTTCGTCTCTTGTCCCAGCAAGAGACAGTTGAGTGCATTCACTGCAAGCAGAACTACGGCCTTTGTCGTGACGGTGATTTGAATGCGCATGTCGGAACTCGAGATGTCACAGTTAGTGCAACATCAAGTTCTGTCAGAAATTAGGCAAGACCGCTGTCGAAACGTTTCAAATGATGCAGTAAGTTTACGGTGAGTACGCATTGAGTCGCAGTGTTGTGTTTAGGTGGCACCGACGTTTTTTGCAAGGAAGATACAGTTTGGAAGATGATGTGCGTACTGGTCGGCCACAAACAATTCGAACTAAACGCAATATCAAATAAGTTGTGACGTTGGTGCGTGCTAAACGCTCCCAATCAGTAGACGATCTGGCAACAGTGGTAGGGGTCAGCCATGGTACTTGTTACAAAATTCTATCTGAAGACCTGGACATGTCTCGTGTTACCTTATCCAGCACAGTGTGCCAGGAATCTTGTCGCAAGACCAACACGATGATCACAGGACAATTTTTTTTCTCTTTCCTCGCATGAAAGCAATCCTACGTGGGCGTAGATTTCATTCTTCCGAAGAGGTCATGACTGCCACAAGAGAAGCCATACGGGACCTTGCTGCCAACATCTTTCAGCGGTGCTTCCAACAGCTATACCTACCACCGTTGGCAAACGTGCATGACGGCCAAAGGCGACTATTTTGAGGGAGGCTGTGATTCTATTTATGTGTGCGCCTAGGTATCGGCATATTGTGAGACATTCAGATTCTTCTGGGTGCCTATCCTTAAGCGTAAAGTCTCAGAACTTATATATATAATGGAATTTATTGCCTTTTTTTCAGAATAAAGAAAATACATATGCATTTACATTGCGCACGGGCCTGCTTGGCCGTACGTGCATTATTTTTCCATGAATAAAAAATAAAACTAATAATATAAACAAATACCTACAAATACACCTGTATCAAAAAACAATAACAGGCTACATATAAGTAAAATCTATGTCTGCACTAAATCAAAATAATACATATCTACATTCATCCACATTCCGTACATTAATATTAAAAAAAAAATGCTAGAAAACAAATTAGAAAAAAAAAACACACACATACACCTACACACCCCCACACATATACACACCGCACGCTCATACCCCCCCGCACGCTCATACCCCCCTCCCCCCGTCCCTGCAGACATTAAGTGCACTATCAGACTATTCAACTTATCAGACGTACTTATTATATAACATGATTAAAGATCGAAAACAAAGACCATATTGAGATTCTTCTTATTGTTAATACATATATCCTTAATCTACAATTTTGTTATATCTCAATTTTCTTACTGTACCCAAAAATTTGCATGTTTTTGATTCACTCTCGATCCGTCCTAAAAGATCCCAACACGCCACTCTCCCTCGATCCGACCTGAGAAATCTCTCCGGCAGCATCTGTAATCTAAGTTGTTCTGTCTCTCTACAGAATGCTATAATATGCTGCCAGTTTTCATGGTCATCGCATAGTGGGCATAGTTTAATGCCTTCATCATTTGTTAAATTATGGGCCATCCATCCCCCCAAATGAAACCACAACGACTGTACTAGTGTGTTGTAGGGAAATCAGAGGAAAAGAGATCGATAAGTAGGGGAATAATGAGGTGAGAGAATAATATTAACCAAGACTCGAGGGAGATGGATATTATTATCAAATTTCAAGCGGCGCAGATGAGATTTTAAGTCCACTCTTAGGTTTGACAAAAATGGACAAGCAAAGAAACACAGATATAGTATTAAAATAAAAGTTCAAAATACAGTAGAAGAAATTCAGAATTAATTATCAAAGCAAATGTTTACAACATGTCCAAAGAATGGACCCATTTCGCTTTCCTAAATTAGTATTGCAGTACCAACCTAAAGCACTTCGAGATAGAGGAAAACCAAAATTAAGATCGATTGACGAACCACATATTGAGATCTAGAGGAACAGGTTCAAACTTCTAAACCCAAGTAATTTAATGATGATGATGAATGTTCTCATGACATTTGTTGGGTGGGAAACGATCCCATACTAACTGCCACTATCGAACCCGTAGATTCATGGCCGCGCGGACATAAGTTCTCCACACATCCCTATACAGTGCTAATGTTTTCCAATCTTTCCCTGTATAATATACGTCCCTCAAATCATGGCTAATGTTATCCTTCCACCTCATTCTTGATCTACCAACTGGGTGTTGTCCCTCCTGTTTTCCTACAACTCCATTCGCCTGTATGTTCATCTCTTTGTTACAAAATTTTTCCTAAGAACTTCATCCTCAAATATCCATAATATTTTTTGCTCCCTTGAAGAAAGAGATTCCATACACCGACTGGAATTACATAGTAGTAGTAGTAGTAGTAGTAGGACTTTATTAGACTAAAAGTAAGATATTTACAATATTATTTACAAATATGGGTCGCACGGGCAGTAAGCCGTACGTGCTGTTGACAGTCCGTTACAATAAACTAATATTGGTTAATACGAATAGTATAAAGAGAAACAAAAAGAAAACAATAATACTACAATTACATAAAGAAAACACAATAATATTACAATTACATAATAATATAATAATATTATACATTAATTAAGTTATGTATAATTATTAAGAATTAATGGTATTGCATTTTGATAACATCTATTTTTTCATGAATGAGTGTTCTTATTTTCCACGTTTTGCCCAGAAATTTACCCAAGTTTATCCAGTTTTCTAGATTTACTATTATCTCGTAGCATGCCAATCTTTCTCGATTTGAATTTAGAAATCTTTCCGGTAATAACTGACGTCTGCAATATTCAAAATCGTTACATTTTCCTAATATATGTAGACCTATCTCGTCTTCAAAGAATAGTTCTTCCTCATGGAGACTCGAACCAGTGTGCGTCTGTAGCTAAATGATGTATATCTTACATCGATAGGAGAAGAAGAATATTATATTGCAAGTAATGCGAAATATGAAGAATTTTAGCGAGATATGACGCGTCATTTGATAACGTCTGAGTGGACATCAGTGTTGACCGTTAAGCCTGTGTCAGTAATAGCATCAATTAATTTGATGGATGGGCTTGTTCCAGATAGGAAATGCCTACTTGTGTGTTTAATGCGGCGATTGTGTTCTCTAGACTCTTGTCTCGGCAAATTACTTGTTACACATTAAACTCGAGCTTTCTACAAAGTAACATTACATCTCTATTATCTTATATTGCTATTTTCAAACTTTTACATTAAATTCTTAAAATTTCTTGGTCTCTCATTTTACCCCGTTCATTTGAAATATTCCATCGTAATGAACAATATAATTCTTAGCATTACAAAACTCAGCAAAAAATGGGACTAAACATAAATAAAGAGAAAACCAAATAATAATAATAATAATAATAATAATAATTAATAAAAATAATATAATAATAATACTTTATTTATTCTGGCAGAGTTAAGGCCATAAGGCCCTCTCTTCCACTCAACCAGCACAAATACAAATAAATATTCGACAAATATAGATATACACTATACTAATTATAAACATATTTGAAGAGAAAAATTATACGCTCAGACCGGGACTTGAACCCGGGACCCTTGGTTCTCTAGACCAAGTACTCTACCAACTGAGGTAGCTCAGGTAACTCAGTTGGTAGAGCACTTGGTCTAGAGAACCAAGGGTCCCGGGTTCAAGTCCCGGTCTGAGCGTATAATTTTTCTCTTCAAATATGATTTATCCATCATTGAGATGTACGAAATCAATAATAATTATAATCATCATCATCATCATCACTCCAGGGATTAGGCAATTGCCCGTTCCGACTTCATATTGCATCAGCCCAACGTCTTCTAGGTCTTCCAACATCACGCCTTCCTCTTGCTTGATAGTTCCTGGCTAACAATGGATATCTCTCCTTACTCATTCCATCCATGTGATCAATCCATTTCTGTCTGTAATTCGTGACTTTATCCAATAAAGGCTGTACTTTCAATTCTTCTCTTATATCCTCATTTCTTATTCTATCAAGTCTTGTACATCCTTTTACTTGTCTTAGGAACCGCATCTCTGCCGTCTGTATTCTATCCTTCTGTCTTTTCACTGGAGCCCAAGTTTCACATCCATACAATATTGTGGGAACCGCCATAACATTATACATTTTTATCTTGGTTTCTTTTCTAATTTTATTTTTGAATGTTCTCTGTATTGTTCCACACACCATCTGAAATTTATTTATTTTGGAGTCAATATCTCTTTCCACATTGTAGCCAACATCACAGCCCATAATTATAAACAGTTAAAAATACAATAAATGTAGCAATGTAAATGTCATGTACAAACAACATTTTATAGGGTAATAACAATAATGATACGATAATAATAATAATAATAATAATAATAATAATAATAATAATAATAATAATAATAATAATAATAATAATAATAATAATAATATGATACATTATACGGGAAACACCAATTAATATATATCCGATTGAGGGTCTTTTTACTTTTTCAGCGGTTGCCCTTTTACCAGCCGGCTGCTGGCCCTTCACATCCACATGTGTCAATCACAGAGGTAGATGATCAACAGCCAGTGTAGGGATGACATGTGGTTAGCATGTCGAGTCCCCCAGCCGTTATAGCTGGTTCCTCAACCTGGAGCCTCTACGTATTGTAGCTACCCAATTGTCTCACGATGCTGGGTGGGCACCGGTCCCATACTGGCCGAAATACCATGAGAAAATTTCTTCCCCCATGGAGACTCGAACCAGCGCAAGTCCCGTAGCTCTGCGCCAAGGCTTCCTACCTTAACCGTTCGGCTACGGCGCGGGACAATTAATATATATATATATATATATATATATATCTTACACTGGATAATAATGAAGTCGAGTTTAGAGCAAATATGTGATGACCAATGAAAATAGTAAATGCAGAAAAAAACTGTACAACGTATTAAGATACAGACTAATACATTTGAGAAAGTAGACACTTTCGTATGCACTGGAGTTTTAATAAACAAAGTAACATTCAGGAAGAAACTAGATTGGATTAATCTTGTATTTACTGTTGAAGATATACTTTTGATATATGGCTGGGATAAAAATTAAAGTGAATTACATATTCAGTTAAAATATAAAATAATAATCTATAATCCATAAACTGGTGCTTCTCCCAGACGTTTCTCCATCAACTGCAGAGGGCATCATCAATTGCTAGTGCTTCTAGGTAGTCACAGCCGATTCTACGACAAGGGAACACCATCTGCACTCGCCACTGAAGATGCCCTCCGCAGTTGAGGGAGAAACGTCTGTAAAAAACGCCAGTTATAGACCATGGCCACATAGCCCAGAATATTTTAATATTATGATGACCGGCCGTAAAAGCCTGCATGCCACAATAGTAAAAATATGTTTCTATTTTAGAATTGAAAGCTTTGTATTATTTTATAGAATATATACCACTCAGTTTAATGAACCTAATCGCGAGAATATGCTTCAATAATGTAAACATGATTTTTTATTAATTTTCTGTTACAACTGCTCACACTTACATGTCGAACTGAAGATTGCCATTAAATGTGCAGCAAGTGTTCGCAATCTGTGTAATGTTTCACTTGGTAAAGATTTAAATTAAGCTCAATCTTCTTTCAGATAATATTTAATGACTGTAGAACTGCAAAATAACTAGTTTCATTTGCAGATTGCGATGAGCTTCTTTGCGCGACAATTTAAACGGTTGTTTAAAAAAACACTTTTCTCTGCCAATGTTCACAAGTCTCCAAATACGGACCCGAAAGTGTCAAATAGCAGCTCTTTCATAACTTGTTATATATGTTTTCTAACAAAATGACATTTATATTAAAGATTGATTCATACCTTCCGCCATTTGTAGGTACATTTATAATTCCAACGACACCCGAGCCTCATCGGAACACAACTTACAGGAGAGAATTTATACTTTAGATCACATACATACTTTTTTGACAACATAAAGAAGTGGAAGGTCTCATCGGACCGTAATAAGCTTAATTCTGGGACCATTACCAAGGCAACATGAACATTTAAGACAGTATTTATGTATGTATTACACTAAACAAAGGTAATATTGTCACGTACCGTATTGTAATAACATTTTAATTTCACGGGTGACGGTCTCGAATTGGTGAAAACAGATTCGTAAGACTTTCACTCGCGAATTGAAAGACCCTCGCACAATGATCGATGCATCTAGACTTCCGATCCGGAACATTCTCTATGCATCTACCCTCAATATCAGGAAATTTCGGTGCTAGAGACTTCTATACCGGAAGAATCTCGACTGGACACCGAGAAATTTCCTTCCCTGGCTTATATAAACTGTTTCTATGGTCGGGAGCAGTTAGTTGTGAAGTGACAGCGTTACAGTGAGCTATGAAAGGAAGAAACTGTGGCAAGTGAATGGGTTTGAGACATGAATTAATTGTGTGATAAATAAATCATGAAGCAAGATTAATTAATGCTGAAATTTGTGAGTGACATGTCACTTAAAATTTTGTAGAATGATATACAGTTAAAGTGGAATTATTTTGCGATCATCTGTTGTGTCTTATTACGAGAAAACAACATAATAACGACCCCATTGGTAGCCCGGGACAATATATTATAGTATGATGGTCAGATGGATTTCGAGGACTATTATGCTCTTAAAGTTGCCTGATATTTGTCGTATAGATGATTAAATAATTAGGAAAATACTCAGGATTTTTTTTCCCTGGGGGAGGGTCGAACCCAGGTCCGTTGCTATTGAGGCTACGACGTTACCCGTAACCGACAGCAGTGGATAAGATTGATTCCAAACAAGTAAAATTATATTTTGCTATTTTTAGTTTTGGAAAATACCATTGTATTCAGGGAGAGACGTTCAGTTCTACCTCACAACAAAACAAAAGAGATGGGCTAAAGCGACAATGTGATATCATAAAGTTTTATAGCTTTAACATCGCTTTGTTATTCTTAGGATATGTTTATCTATTAAATTATAAAATGTCTGTTAAAGAAACTTTAATTAAACCTTAATTCCCGACATTTCAAATGTTTAAAATGTAATGTAAATTTGCAGAAAAAGACAGCCTAAATTAAACGTACACAATTTTCATCAATTTCTTACATTCGTCATGTTATAATGTTTAGGAACTAAATACAAACTAATCTTTAATATAAATTTGTATCTTGTTCTTTTGACCAAACAAATTTAGCAAGTACTACTTGTGTTATATTGGACTACTCCCAAATATTGTAAACTTACTAATAAGTAGTTCTTGCTCAGTAAACTGTGTATTAAGTGGGCGATATTGTAATGGCTGCAACAACAATTTCTGTGGTGTTATTGAGAGCAATTTAATATCATTATACTTTATCGATTTAATATAGAGCACATTTATTTATTTGGAGACTCATATAGGCCTAGCTGTATCAACAATTGGAGCGTAAGCTGTAATTTCCATTAATACATGGACTATAATAGGAGTGATAAAACCTATTTTTATTTTTTTTTTTTTTTTTTTTTTTTTTTTTTTTTTTTGAGGAGTTACGTATTGCAGATTAGTTTTTGTTTGAGGTATTAAAATGAGCCAGAAGTTCCATTGTATCACATTTCGAGAAAACTGAAATTTTCTTCTTTATACTAGTTAAAATAATATATTGTAAATAGTGTACATAGAACAAATATTTTATTTACTTTTAATAAACACATGGTAACACTACACAAATACAATTATAAGCTTAAATATAGTATTGAGCTACCAGTAGACGTGTTCACTTGTAAATGCACCAAAAGTGGACATAGCCCATATTAGTACTCAAGGGTTCATTTGTAATTCATAATAGGCTTTAAAAACAAATCAATAGAAAACCCAATTTAAATATCCTGAAAAATAATTAAAATATCTTATCAGAGTAGCTACGTCTATTACTTAACGTGCCCGTAGTAAAATATGAGGATTACTGGAAGAGATTTTAGATAATCACTTTAAAGTAATTGAAGTCTTTATAGATTAATTTAGCACAAAACACAATTATGGAATAATTAAAAAAGTATCGTATACGAATTTAATCTAATATAATATATTATAACAATGAATGTTTGTTTGTATGTTTGTGTGTTTATTTGTTCGTACTTTATGCGCGGCCATACCGTTGTTCCTATTGTCATGGGGCTTTCTGCATAATGTTCTGGAGATTCCCTAGATGAACATAGGCTATAAGAGAGTTGAGATACTCAACTCCTACACCCTTAAAAATCTCCCTTTGTAGTGGAAAATGTGAAAAAAAGTAGCTTTTTGGACGCTTAAATGGCTTACGCTGCCTAAACCATAACAAATACACAAAATTAATGCACACAAAATTAAATATCTTAAAAAGCTCTACAAAAAAATTCCGCGATAGCATATGTTTATCTCTTACACATAACTCACAATAACCATTTTTGTCTTTCATTGATGTCAAGAAGATCGAGACAAGTACGTAGATTCCTGTGCAAGCATAGCAGGACATGGCGAGTATTATTTTACGGATAACTCACAATAACGAATTTTGTATTTTAGCTCATTTATGCCAAGAAGATCGAGATAACTAGATTCCCGGGCAACACCGGGTAATCTTAAAATAATTACGATATACATTTATTATTATTTTTCATTTTACTTATTCAACTAATCATAAGACGTACATTAATTTTGCTCTTTTAGCTCATTTATGCCAAGAAGATTGGGATGAGTAGATTCCCGGACAATGCCGGGTAAACAGCACGGGGTATCTAAAAATAATTACGATATAAATGTTTCCTCTCACTTATGTAACTGCACATAAAACACATTAATTTTCGTATTTCAGCTCATTTATGTCAAGAAGATCGGGATACATAGATTCCCGGGTAACGCCGGGTAATCAGCATGGAATATCTAAAATATGAATTTACGTATAATTATTTTTCTGTTTACTAATTCAACTAAACATAAAAGCACATTAATTTTCATTTATTTAGGAGTAGCAGCGCACGCCGGGCATTAGCTAATAGTGTATAATATTAAATACTAAATATTCAGTTGATCAATGGTAGTATTATACATGTATTGTAATAATTTATAATCACATTAAGGATTTATAAGTTTTGTTTACTTTGAGAAAATGTAATAAAATATTATATAAGAATTACATTTTTGACTATTTAATCCGAATTTGGTAACTATTAACATAAATTAAAATATGTTTGTTCAATGTGTGTGTATGTAAATAAATAAATAAATAAATATATATATATATATGTACATAGACATTTATAAACAATTGAATAGCCGCCCAGAACAAGGTTGTAACTCTAAATTCGTACCCAAGTTAAGTTTTACATGTCGAAGGTTTATTAATGGCATGTGGGAGATTTTTCCCATCTAAAAATCAACTTCAGAAAAAACTCTTCTGGTTACATTTCAATTAAGAAATTTGTAGCTAAAGAATTGAAAACATTATCTATTGAAAAAGTTGTTAGGAGAGTTTGAAAGTTCTTTTTAACAAGGAAGTTAGAATTAATTATATCTATTGACCGATATCTATGTTTTTAATATTTATTAATTATATTTGATATATAGTTTCCACTATGCAAACGTAATAAATACGCCCGGAAAAGCTGGTTAATGACACGTTAACAAAATTAAGTGAAGAGTTGTCATATATTTATTTTACTAGCCACAAATATACCTGGACGGGAAAGGGTCAAAACATTTTGCTCATAGGATACTTTTACAAACTTGAGTTTCTTTTACGTTCAGTTAGTCTACAACATGGGACCCACGACTTTAGTTCCCTTTTGAAAGAACCTTTGTTCAATATTTTTACACCCTTAATAATCCATCGGCTCCGACTGGATGAATGAGCATACCTCAAAAGAAGCATAAAAAATAAAACTCCAAGCTACGTTTGTCGGCTCTTTCATACCCAGATTATAAATTTGAGACATTGACTTGAAGAGTTAAATAACATTGTAAAATAAAATACTAGCAAGAAAAAGAAGAAGTAGAAATTAACTCAGATCTATTTATAAATAGGAAAAAATAAATCACTTAAGTACCTTTTTCTGCTCTATTTGTCAACTTTCCTTTTTTTTATTTTGTTGTACTTATTTATTTTATTTTATATTTTTATTTTTTTAGTGTCTATGGACGAGCTTTAGTGTTATCAATAATGTTTTTTTTGGATTTTTTCCCTACCTTCTACACAAAACGTTTAAGTATTTTTTCCCTCTGTTTATCTACCGATTTTTAGGAGCTATTGGCGATCTTTAGTGTTATCAAAATAGGAATTTTGGATGTTTTCCCCCTATCTTCGATATAGAGCTTAAGACATTGTTTAGAAGTCTCTATTCGTCATACTTCATGCTCCTTGTGTCTATAATGTACAATATTTGTACAATACTCAACAGTTAATTCAGTTTTTACCATTTGTAATTCATTATTCATATCATTTTAATATTATTATGTATACACAACAACAAAATAAACGGAAAGAAGTAGTAGTATCAAGAACAAAACAAAAGAGAATATATAATCCATCAAATGATTGTCAAAGCTAAATAATATTAATCTTAAGATGTCAAAGCACAATAATATTAATTTTAAGGCAATGCATCTGTGAAATTTGTAAAAATCTATAAATTACATCAGATCAACTTCAAATTTTAACCATACCACCACAATATCGTAGTGATACTGTATACCAAATATTGTTAAGCTATCTCAAAAACATATTGAGAAATTAATTTTTTTTATTAAAAATGTTACTGCTTTTTTATATGGTAATAATATGTTCCTTGTACCAAACGGTTCACCGTATCTGACTTATTCTTTTTATAAACTTAATAGGGTAATATAAATAAACTGATGTGCAGGTTTCTTTTAATTGAACTAGTTTAGAAGAAAACAAATCTGTGTTTGTTACATAATTTCTCAATTTTATGAGGGTGACATATGAATTATATTTAATTACAAATGAACCATTCAGTATATATAAAATATTGCACATCAGTTTTTTACTATGTAATATCTAAATCTCTCCTGAAAATTTCAAGCAGAGTAGTAAAATATTGTGGTACGCTGAGCATTTTGAAAACTCAAAAATGCTGAAAAAATATAGTTGAGAAAAATTAAATTTAAAATTTAACAATGAATATGAGCACAATACCTCATTCAGGTAGACTTAAAACTCCCCAGCACCATATGTGTGACCCTCTGCTGCTTTCGGTTTGGCCTCAACAGTAGTTTTTGTCAATTTGAGTCTTCTCCGGGCTTTTTTGAAGACTCGCTTTGCTGAAACTTCTCTGTTTGTGAGTCGACGTTTATCACTCATTGCACTAAATGTTTGTCCTGAGGCACTTAAGTGCACACCACTGACTGCAGCTTTCAGTTTTTGTGTTGTTTCACATCCCATATTGAATTCTGCAATCCCTGATGTGACAGCAATTTCCAATGTCTTTTTTGAGACGAACACCTCTTTCGGGCATTTAGCCCAAATAACGCTGTGCAAAGATTCATTTGGATTCTGAGTCTTCCCCACAGTACAGCGATTCAGAATCTCATCAGAAGGTGATCTTTGATACACAGGCATTATTTTACACACCACATATGTAGATAGTGTTGTCTTCATAGTGCTATTGATACAAATCATGCACCCCAACCATCTTTATCTTCTTCCTGTGGTCGCACGGGGAGACTTAAATGGCTGCGTGGGGCTTTAAATATGGCCGAAATTAAAAAAAAATAAAAGTGCAAAATAAAAGTACAGGGTTCAAACATAATAAAAAACTTAAAATAGAAAAAACAATTTTTTCATCATATTTCACCAAATTTCACCGAAGCATTGCCTTAAGGTGTCAATTAATTAATTTCCTATATATATATATATATATATATATATATATATATATATATATATTCCACCGCTGTGGTATCGAGGTAGAGTGCTGCCTTGTCACGTAACCGGCCCCGGTTCGATCCCTGTTCGGGGCAGTTTTTCTGGGTGAGATTTTTATCGGGATTTTTCCTCACTTGTAAGACAAATGTCAGGAAAACTTTAAGGCCCAAACGGTCCCAGAAACCATATGACCATCATCATCCTTATCATTATCATCATCATTATCCTTCACCGGTGTGGAAAGCAACGGGAAGCTACCACAACTACAATTCCCTAGTAAAGCTGCACGCATAGCATGGAAATGCTATGATTGCAGTGAAGGACCTGCCTTCGGGCAGAATTACTATGGATGGATATATATATATATTCATTCTATTCTATAGTGTTCTCTCTAAGGGCAGGTCTTTCACTGCGATCATAGCACTTTCATGCTATGCTTTGTAGCTTTACTAGGGAATTATAGGTGTGGTAGCTTCTCATTGCTTTCCACACCGGTGAATGATGACGATAATGATAATTATGATGGACGGATGATTTTCGGGGACCGTTGAACCCTAAGCTTCCTGACATTTGTCTTACAGGTGAGGAGAAACCCCGAAAATAACCTCACCCAGGAAGCCTGTTCCGAGCGGAAATCGAACCCGGGCCCACTGCGTGGCAGGGAAAGACACTACCTCGAGACCATAGCGATATTTGATAATAAAACGACCAGTACAATGTCAAATAGAATAAAATACAATTTAAAACTAACAATTGGGGCAGTATTCAGGAGGGTTGTTAAATGTCACTAGGGTTTCACTTTGATTTTATTGTGAATATATTGTTACTTGCCCTTCCTCGGTAGCTAGTCGGTTCCTGTTTCAGGGTGAGCGCTGAGACTCCTATCTATATAGGGTTCGGAAGGAGAATTGCGTGGGAACAGACAATCACTAATTATTTGAATTATTTTATTTAATTAATCTCTGCAAATTTAAATGAACGTTACACAGTAAAAATAAAACTTTTCTGTCCCTGGCCTTCGATATTTCGCTAATGAGGACTAGCAAATGACTTATGAGTTCGGGAGATTTTCCCTAAGTCCCTAATCGTTGTTACAAGATATTTTTTTTACTATACATTCAAGATCTTCTTCCTTCTAAGTGTCGAGTATATGTGTAAGTGTATTAAATTTTGTCCTCATGAGTTCCGTATCGAAGTCAGGACCAATTATTCCCATATATGGTCTATACCCTAACTCTGATTTTGATTGGTTAGAATATTTAATCACATGTCCTCCAAGGGCGTAACTATTTTATTTAAACCACCACCTACCTTTTGATTTTATTCTCACGGCTAGGGACCGTGTTTGCCAGCTTGGGCTTAACGCGATTGTAAATTTGGAGTTTGACATTTCTCCCAAACGTGAGTTTTGAAGCTAGACCCAGCTTAAACATTTCAGGTCTAATTTGAGGAGTTACATGTTTATGACCTCTTTTACTTAGGGTTTCAACCGCTTCTTGTGAGAACTATTTACCAACATGAAACTTAATTTATTTTTAACTATATTCTATTCCTTCATTATTTATTCATTTCTTATATTCATTAATCACTATTAGGGCCGTATCATATTCGTCTCACAATGCCTCTTGTTAAAACAAAAAAAAAATACTAACGTAAAGTTAAAAATATCTTTTTTTTTTTTAACACAGCTCCCCTTAGAAGAGAAGTAATTAAATATGCTAATTACATCAAACCAAAATGTATTAAACTATTACTTTTCCTACAAGTACCATATATGGAAATGTTTTTACAAACACAAAATAGATTATATTATTGAACATATATCACCCTGGTTTACTTACAGTTTTCTGCATATTACCACTAGAACAACAACAAAAAAAACATGTACATTTAAACTCAATTTGCGATCGGTGGTTCACCTTACTTTTTTTTTTTTATAATCAACAAATGTTTTTCTTATTTTAACCCTATGGGTACTTTATCATATCCCATACATCTTCTCGTTTTTTTCACTTTATTATACGTTTGTTTTGTTTTAATTACGTCACTTTTTTCTCACACGCTAGGTAATTTCGCATAATACGTTTTCCATATATCACTCAGTTTATTTTTGCAATGTCATGCACATTTTTTTTATATCATCCCTCTATATCGTTCGCACTTTCCATGGTTCACACTTTACATATGCACTGGAACTCACTTATTATAAACTAACATTTTTTTTTATTCTAATTAGCTACTAATTTATTCTATTTGGGTCATTTATTTATTTAATGAGACATAGATCTTAATGTTGCCGTAAACATATTTGCCCTCTTTTAATCAAATGGTAACTTTACTAATTAGTTTCCTATGTAATTTTCGATGATCACCCTTTATAAATAAGTATATTGGTGTTTAATAATAATCATATATGTTTATATCGCGATCTCAGTTTTCAGAACATTTCACGATTCATCATAATAATTCATTTGTAAATCTATCTCTTTTTTTTTTTATTTTTATTTTTTTAAATAGGCGCTCCCTTTAGCTGTGGTCATTGAAAATTTATTCTCAGCATGTTCACTGACTGATCTTCACAATACCTTGAAAATCTATTTATTCTTTATAGAACTCCTTTATTCATCATTCGCATATTATTTTTATTCAATCGATTAAGGTGGAAATTATCCTTATTTATTTACTTCTCGGTAACATAATATCACATTTCATACGCGCAGAACCGCCGTTGTATACAGAATTTTATATCATCGTAGCTCATATTCGTCAATTTCGTTTTTGACGACAATTTATATTTCATTAGTAAACAACTCGACAACACCGGTCGAATCAAAATCATGTCGCTCTATCTACCCATAACAATTCTCGCTACCATATGAGCGAACGTTTATCATTTAAAAGGACATAATATAAACGCCTCCTTCGGGCTTTGATCCTGTATTTATTCATTCTTTCACTTTGTCTACGCTATATTTTTATCTGTCACTAATCATAAACTGTTAAAAGGACGATGCCTTAACCTCTTTCTTAAATTTTCGTATGCTCATAACGCTTCCATTTTATTCCTCAAGAATAATATTAGATTTTTAAGAACATTAACTATGAAGTTATAATAGCACTTGTTTAATTATATATATTTCAATGATATTTAAAAGTTTGGTTTAAATGTTCATTTCCTTCGTTTCACATCGTATTTGGGTAAGTAACTTGTTTTCGACAAATGAATTTTGTACCTGTGAAGGGTGTGCCTATTTCCGTCTCCCTCGCACTCTTTCATCTTTTACAAACATTTTAAGTTTAGTGAACTGATTTTTATCTCTATTCTAGACTGGATTCAACGTTTTCTTAAATATTCCCACTACGATCAGCTGTTCATTTCTTTGTAATTTTCACAATTTACTTATTATTATCATCGTCTCTGTTATTGTTCACGCTTTAGATTAAGGCAAATATACATGCTAATTATTTTTATTTATTTTTTTTTTTATATAAAGCGAGGTGGTGCCTCTCTCTCCCTCTGTAAATTAAATTTTCTTCCCCTGTTTTCGTCAACATTTATCTAGTCTCATTATGTTTTCTAGTGAGTACCAATATAAACCCTTTTAAACTATTTCTCATTAAATTTTCCTAATACTAATCTGATATATGCATGACCAACACTTCTTGCATTTATCATACTAATATTACCAGATATAATCTTATTTACTAATTACACATTTATTTAATTGTGCATACAATGCAGGTGCATGTTAATGTCTAACTGATATTACATCCATTCTAACAGGATAGACTGAAATTTGCATTCTACCACTTTGCGATAATTTCGCGCCCGGATCAAATATTTCAGCACGATATTTTTCTAGGTAACATTCTCTCTCATTATGCATTAATTTAGTACAGTACTTCATTATGTTACCTTTGAATCTAACGTATTGACTGTTTTTCGACCATTTCCTCCTATTTATTTGGCGCTTCTTTATTACGCGGTATGACTTATGCATATTTTCTTTACGTCCTACCTTTTTCTTGTTTTTCTTTTCATATTTTGTTCGTATCTTTCCCATGCATCTACTTTGCATATCCAAATTTTCAAATTGGAATACTGAGCGGATGTTTGGCTGTACCGAAATCATCAGGTCAGTTGTTCCATTTTGATTTAATTTAACATCATTAATAACATGCATTTCATTATTGCATTTAAATATATTTCCATGTAATTCATCATCATTGGTTTGAGGTATTTTGTTTACATCTATAATAGTTGGCTCGCATTCTTTTCCCTCATTCTGAAGTGTCATTTCCCTATCTGAGTCCCTTTGAGTTTGATCTACAGTACTTTCACCTGTTGTAGTAACTACCATACAAATATCATTGTTACTTTTACATTTATTTTCTTGGGAGTTTCATATCCTGTCTCCCTTTCATCATAATTATTTCTACCTATCTCACCCTTTCCTGCTAAACTAGTGGTCAATTTTTCTCCTGTCCCCTGAATTTCTGATTTTAAAGAATCGCGAGTTTGTTGTATTGCTAATCTCCAATTGCTCATGTCTTCCCTCATTTCTTTATGCCATTGTTTCATTTCTTCCCTAATTGACATTAACATTTGCCTCACGAAATATTCAAAGTCGTTCTGGGACTTATTAGTTTTCTTTGATTCCTCTTTGTTTTGACCCTCTAGAAAATTTTCTCCACCATGTAAATTTATATTATTACCCTCCATTATTTATTTAATTCTACAATTTATTAATATTAATATTTATTTTCTATTCACAAAAATATTTTTTTTTATTCAACACTCTAACACTTTCGTTTAATTTGTTAATTTTCCACATCCTTTATTTTTCCGTCTTTTGACAACTTTTATGTTCTATTATTTTTTTAAACAAATCTGTCACTTTACCTTGGTATATCTTCATTTGTTTGTCTTACGTCAGGTTTGTAGAGATCCGCCATCGGTTATCTAGGTTGATCTGCTCCTGGATTGTTGTCCACTCCTAGCTGCACCTTCCATCTCGTGGTTTGAATGTTGTCTTCCACACTGTTGCTGGATCATGATGTTCAGTCCATAACTTTCGTGAATCACTCTTATTTTGAATGCACCCACGTTGAAAACACCACGTGGGGCAGTAAAAAGACCCTTTCGTTGGGCGACACTTTGGGGCAGTAATTATATCTATGTATAACGGGTTCGGAAGGAGAATTGCGTGGGAACAGACAATCACTAATTGTTTGAATATTTTATTTAATTAATCTCTGCCAATTTAAATGAACGTTACACAGTAAAAATAAAACTTTTCTGTCCCTGGCCTTCGATATTTCGCTAATGAGGACTAGCAAATGACTTATGAGTTCGGGAGATTTTCCCTAAGTCCCTAATCGTTGTTACAAGATATTTTTTTACTATACATTCAAGATCTTCTTCCTTCTAAGTGTCGAGTATATGTGTAAGTGTATTAAATTTTGTCCTCATGAGTTCCGTATCGAAGTCAGGACCAATTATTCCCATATATGGTCTATACCCTAACTCTGATTTTGATTGGTTAGAATATTTAATCACATGTCCTCCAAGGGCGTAACTATTTTATTTAAACCACCACCTATCTTTTGATTTTATTCTCACGGCTAGGGACCGTGTTTGCCAGCTTGGGCTTAACGCGATTGTAAATTTGGAGTTTGACATTTCTCCCAAACGTGAGTTTTGAAGCTAGACCCAGCTTAAACATTTCAGGTCTAATTTGAGGAGTTACATGTTTATGACCTCTTTTACTTAGGGTTTCAACCGCTTCTTGTGAGAACTATTTACCAACATGAAACTTAATTTATTTTTAACTATATTCTATTCCTTCATTATTTATTCATTTCTTATATTCATTAATCACTATTAGGGCCGTATCATATTCGTCTCACAATGTCTAATACAATTAAAAAATGAAGGAATATTGGGCCCTAGAAGGGAACAACACACAGAGAAATGATTGATCCAACGTACCCATGAGGGTGAAACGAATTTTAAAAAATTAAAGCTAACAACGTCCAATATGATATAAAGTGAGATAATAAGTGCAGTGACACGTTATTTATGGTCGAATTTCTACCAATCGACGAACACTAGTAAATATAAGTAATATTGCAAAATGGATTAAGTATAGGCCTACTTAGAATTAATTCTAAGTGATTTATTTTATTGGAAAATGGCATCTTAGAAATTCTCATCCAATTTATGTAGGTTGAAACTCTAGTAAGTTGTTTTAATTATGTAAAAGAGATGAGTGCTCAGACTATAGTAGTCTACAATTGCTGGATCTAACTAATTACTTGTTTATATCTGCTGAGTTTGTGGTCCAGTTCATTAACAATCAGACAAGGGGAAGATTGCTTTTGCAGGAACAACTCCTGTGAATTAGCTACCTCAATAACTGCAAGATAACTCACAGGTAATAGACATAGTTTGTTTAACCTCTAACACAGTGGTTTGCTCTCGTACAAACTGATGCTAATTGTTCCGACAAACACAACAAACTTCATCGTTTTGTGCGATATGTTGTTTATTTTCAAATATAAGTCGGATCTTCCCTAATTATACGGTAATGTATATGTAGAGTGGGAACGGACGTTACGAACAAACTCTTTTATTTATTTATTTTTCTCTGTCTATCTCTCTCTCTCTCTCTCTCTCTTTCTCTCTCTCTCTCTCTCTCTCTCTCTCTCCCTCCCTCCCTCCCTCCCTCTCTCCCTCCCTCTCTCCCTCCTACTATCCCATCTCTCTCCCCTTTTCCCTCTTCCATTACTTCCGCCTTCTATATCTTTGTTTTTAAAATACATTAACGTTTTTAAAATACATTACGAAACTCCGTTGAGGTTACTGTGTTAAAGTTTTAATAATTGTAAAACAGTACCTGATATCTCAGTGTCCTCAATAATTTGCAGTGTTGTTTTATAGGAGGCCTTTCGATAACTTATGTATCATCTTCTGCTTTCATTTTGGTACTCAGTGTTGTTGGTAATTATTTTGTACAGGGGGTTTATATTGCTGGGTATGTTCTCGTTCAGGTGTTTTTTGTGGTTTCCTTGATGATTTCTAATTATTCGAGAACATTGATTTTCGATACATCGTTTTCTCTATGCAGGATCGATAGTACGTTGTCTATTGTGTTGAATTGATATCTTGCTTCTACTATATGTTTGGAAAAACTAGATTCACCTTCATTCTTTATGAAATCTCTGAAATGTTCATTAAATCTTGTCGTGAAGTTTCTAGTAGTTCTTCCTATGTAAAATTTGTCACAGCTATTGCAATTCAATTTATAAACTCCTTTATTTTGACATATGCCCGTTTCTTCTAGTTTATTTGAAATTATATTATTTAGCTTGCTATTTGTTCTGTAGGCAATTTTTATGTTTTGTCATGGTTTTTGAGGATTTTTGCTATCTCTTTATTTCCGTAACACATCCACACAATTTTGTTTATACTTGTTCGTATTTAAGCAACTATCTACGACTCTCGAACCCGTAGGTTCATGGCCGCATAGCCAAAGGCTCTCCATACATCCCTATCTTGATCTATTTACCAAGCATATCCCGTATAACTTATTTCTCTCAAATCAGGGTTACTGTTATTTCCCATATCATTCCTGACCAAACTACTGGGTGCTTCCCCTCTGGTTTTCCCCACAAGAAGTTTCCATGCCCTTTTTTTTTAATTTCCCATTCGTGCCACATGTCCTGCTTATGTGTCTAACAGACTTAATTTTTCTTATTAATTATGTCTGGATTCCCTAAAAAGATCATGTACCTCACTTATGTGTAGTCTTCTCCATTCACCTGTCTGTTCATCTGTCTTTGATCCAAAAATTTTCCGTAGAGCTTTATTCTCAAAAACTCGCAATCTTTTCTCCTCCCTTAAAGTAAGAGTGCATGTTAAGCATCCATATAATATAACGATGTAAGAAGGCATTATGACAGAATTTATTCCATGCAATAACAGTTAATTACAAACATATATACTTCCAATATTGTAAACGTTCCTTAAATATAATTTTTAAACATGTATTTATATAGCTTATATCATATCTTTATTAAGTGAAAGAGAAGACACCATGACCTAATTTCTGCCAGTCTATAATGAGAATAATAATGAAAATAATAATAATAATAGTAATGATAATAACATTATTAATAATACTCTTACATTAAGGGAAGAAAGAAGATGACGAGTATTTGAGAATAAAATTCTTAGGAAATTTTTTGGACCAAAGAGAGATGAACAGACAGGTGAATGGAGAAGACTACATAACAGTGAACTACATGGTCTTTATAGGAAGCAAAATATAACAAAAACAGTTAAGTCTCGTAGATAGCGATGGGCAGGGCATGTGGCACGAATGGGGAATGAAAGAAGTGCATGGAAGTTACTTGTAGGAGAACCAGAGGGAAAACGTTCAGTTGGTAGACCAAGAATGAGGTGGGAGAATAACATTAACTATGATTTGAGGGAAGTAGATTATATAGGGAATGATGGGAAAGAATTAGCTCAGAATAGGGATGTATGGAGAGCTTATGTCCGCGCGGCCATGAACCTACGGGTTCGATACTGCCAGTGAGTAAGTAAATAAGTAAGTAATAATTATTATTATTTATATTGAATATCACTAATCTGGTTACATCATATAGTTTTTATTTTTAACTACATTTGTCTCTCTTTTCTCTATCTCTTTACCTTAGTTTAACCTCTCCCTTTATAGGTACTTTTACATGCATTTAGCTACCCGGACCTCTTTCGGGAGAGAAATTGTAACTCTGGATCATACATTAATTTCTTGATCGCACAAGGGTGAGTGATCAGCTCAACACCGAGATAGTGTGTTAACATTTAAGACAAGAAGACCGTTCACTCACCTATTTATACCTAACAAGGTGAATGTGATATGGATGATGGTTGCGGTGGCCCGAAAACACGTGAGGCCTTAAAATGTACCGATATTTATCCTAAAAACTCACCCAGGAAACTCGTCCCGACCGGAGAATGAACCTGAGCTCTCTCCGTACAAAGAAACAACGTTACCACGAAACGCAGCGATAGGCCCATTACATTTGATTCATTCAGTAATGTTCCCTGCTTGCACATTTAATGTGTTCTCGTAATTCAGTATGTACTCAACAAGGGAAGTAAGAAGTACATTACTAGTCGAGGACGTGTTTGATCCCGAGCTTCAGCGAAGACTAGCAAATAAGTTCCAGACTAGTAATGTACTTACTTCCCGATTTGTGTATGTAATTTAATTCACTCCTACACTAACTATGTTTAATTTTTATATTTCCTGAGAATTTATATAATGGTTTGAAGAGTTTGTTTGATAGCAAGGGAATGTTGATAAAACAACTGAATTTGTTTATTGTTATGTGAATTAGTGGCAGATATTTTAAATAAGAAAAATGCTAATGAAAATCAACCAAATGTGGTGGCTAATGTTAATAATTGTAACAACTGTTGAATCACTGTGAATTTGAATTATCAAATTGATAAAAATGTGCGATGCAATTAAATTGTGTTGTGTTACTCAATACAATTTTAAGTACGTAACATTTCTACGTTATTAATTAAGTCAATTACTTTTCTTCACTTGGGAAGTAAGTTGAGCAATAATTGCATCCCGCTGTCAATGGATACGAAGACCTCTCTGGTAAATTCAACTTACTTTACTTTTACTTTTGAGGCTCTCTCCACATTTCAGCGGTTACCCTGTATTCCCATTCGCCATTCTTGCCGATCACGCCATTCATTCTCCTACAGACCTCGGTCGTTCATCAATCTATGGATCTCTCCTCTCCAAGTTGTTCTTGGCCTGCCCCGTTTCCTTCTACCAGAAGGTGACCATTCCAAAAGAGTTTTGGGCCACCTATCATCCTCCATTCTCCTGACATGGCCATGCCACTGAAGAGCTCGTCTTTCGATCCTTTCCACCACTGTCTCCTCCATATCCATCATCTGCCTCACTTCTTCATTTCTTCTTCTTTCCAACCTGGACACCCTGACACTGCGTCTTATTCCATCCATCTCCACTGCCAAGATCTTATTTTTTTGTCCCTCTACCAAAGTCCGTCCCTCAGCACCATAAGTCATTATGCTTTCCACAACAGACTTCAAAATCCTCTTCTTCGTGTGGTTTGACATGGTCCTACTCCATAGTGCTCCATTCAACATTTTTATGGCTCTTCGTGCTTGTACTAACCTGCTATCTACTTCAGCTTTACAACTCCCTGATTCATCAATAAGTGATCCCAAATATTTAAATTTTTTAACAGCTCTAATAATTCCTTGGGATAGGGATATATCTCGTCCACTTCCTCCTACTACAAGATATTCAGTTTTTTCCATGTTTACTCTTAATCCTCCTATTTCAAAAGCATTTAGAAGTTTTCTCATCATGTATTTCACAAATTCAACTTATTTTCCTAAAACATAATGATAATTAGGCCATTATTAGTATAGGAGTGAATAAAATATATATATTCTTAAATTGAAGTGAATAATTCAATTCACTGTGGATCATCCGTCTCTATTATATGGAAAGACAAGTATACTTGAAGGTCGTTCCATTGAGGCCAACTCGTGATGAACTGAGAAGTTTTTGTAGATTTCCCACAATGCACGACGAATGAAGAGGTGACGTAAGAAATGGAAGGGAATAGAAGGAAAAGACTAGATTGGTTAAGAAGATTAGAATGGGTGCATGAGGTAGAGGGAGGGAAATGAGATTGAAAATGATGTCGAAAAAGTGTTTGAATAGAGACCAGAAGACTGATTGGGAAGGGAGAGAGACACGGATCCATATCTTTGAAACCTGTGTAGAGATATAAATATTTCTTGACGGCGGACATGGATTTTGTTGGCGTCGTATCTGGAATCGGTAACCTGATTAAATTTTGTATCTGGGTTAGAAGAACCTTGTTTCTAAGTTCTTCCTGTTTTGTAGTTTACGCCCCTTTGTAGTAATTTAAAGATTGTTATGAACCAAATAATGGTAATATATCTAACTAATAAAACATTATATTTTCATTGCAAAAGTACATTAATGTTTAATCATAAATTTGTTATTTAAGGATTATTTAACTCTCTGGCACTAACGAAACCGTAGGCTCATGGCCGCGCGGACTTGGGCTCTCCATATATTCTTAACCTGAGTAAATGTTTTCCCTGTAAAATCTACTTCCCTGAAATCATGGTTAATATTATTCTCCCACCTCATTCTTGGCCCACCACTGTGCGTTTTCCCTCAGGTTTTCCTACGAGAAACTTCCATATCCCTCTTTCATTCTTTATTTGTGCCACATATTCTGCCCATTGCAGTATACGAGACTTAACTATTCTAATTATATCGGTTTCCTGTACTGATCATGTTACTCGATGTTATGTAGTCTTCTCCATTCGCCTGTCCATCTCTCTTTGGTAAAAAAAAATCCTAAGAACTTTATTCTTAAAAATGTAATATTTTCATCTTCATCATCCGTCACGAATTAGGCATTTGTAGAACTGTCTAACAGTCTTTCTTTTTTTTTTTTTTTGCGCGATAGTGCGTTTTATCGTACTTACAGCAATGGCGATCATTATTGAAAGTTCAACTTCCTACATTTCTGGGTTGCCAACCTAAATAACTATACTGAAATAAAAATAACTATACTGTAATATTATATATTACAAACACGCGTGTGGGAAGTAAAACCACTGCCCCCCTCTATGTATACTACATACAATGTAGGCCTATATACATAAAATATCCAAAAGGTAGTGTTAATATACATTATACGAAACAAATCACAGCATTTTAAAAGAACTGAACTTTATTTGAAACAATATAAATTAATAAATACAACAAAAAAACTTCCTTAACAAAAAGTGTTTAAAATAAAGTTATCTATCAGCTCCCAAAGTTTGTCGGTCTAATTTTGGGACACTCTGTATATGAGTTCACTTATCCGCAAAATATGAACAGATTCAGTATAAACATTAGCCCATACTGTAACTTTTCTCTGAATTAAGGGTCACTTGTACCCCTTGTCCTCCAAGCAATATTTTGAAATAAATTATCATAAGTAATGCCACTAGTGATTTCCAAATTATCGATAAATTCACGACTCTCGAAGTGAGGAGTGAATTTATCTAGAGAATTTGGAAATCAAGAGTTGCATTTGTTAGGACTATTTAACGAATAAAATTAAGCTGTTTACTCACAAATCATTATTTAACTATAGTTATTTTAAAATATTTATATATATTTAATGTAAATGGCGATGTTTTAAAACAAATGAGAAACAATTGGTACGCTTCATTTCCTTCCTTTGTTCATCACTGCAACCGAATTATAATATTATTTATTGCCAAAGGATCGCAATATTGTAAGAATGCACACTAGTGGAGAAATTTATAACCAACGTTATAGGTACTAATTAATTTGATGTCCTATGATGTAAATATGTCTACTATATTTTTCTGCAACGTCTTCTTTTTTTTGTGGTATAATCGATTGTTACAAATGTTTTTATATTATCTATCGCATGCGCTTTCTGCTAATATTTATGCACTATATATACAATCTGGTAGCCGTATTTCTTAGGGTGTCAGTCACAGCAAAAAAATGCTGTGACCTATTCAGAATGTTAAAAAGGAGGTGCTTTCTTTATTACGATAAACACGACTGTGACTGGTTGTAAATAAAAAATATTTGAATTGTGATTGTTGATTGACTCCCATTTGGGTCATGAGTTAAATAGTCGAAGAAAAGTAGATTCATATGAAAGTTTTTATTATGACTGGAAATACGTACACACTTATCTAAAGAATTACGTATTGCGAAAATATTAGTTGACAAAATTAGTTTTAAAGTTCACTGCACTTAAATCTGCAATCATGGATACACGCTTCTCCACATCAATGTTTTCCTTCCTGTGTGCATAGGCCCTACTCTTTGCCTTCATTCCATCCTCTTTTGCCTTGTTTTTATCCAATATTCTTGTTTACTAATCCTCTTTCTGCCAACGTGCAATACTGGAGCATCTTCGTCTTCTGTAGCTCCTGTAATGCCGGGTTCCTCAATGTCTCTTCATTGGAATCTGACAAGAAAACAAAAACACCACCAATGATTAATCTTCATATTAAAAAACATATATTTGCTGCAAACATTTTTAGATTGCATATCATGTGGATCTAAATCTTGTTATATCTTTAGATTGTTAAATAATTTCGAATTATCTCAAAATGTATTGCTAAAAAGTAGTATTTTATAATATTTTTCAAATGCCCCAAGTTTTTGTCTTTCGACATTCCTGGTTTCTCTCCTGGCATGGCGTACTTGTAACCCACTTCTGAGGTTGGGGCGCCTGGAAGGCGGGGTTACGTTGTCCCGATGTTATGATGCGTGATGATGATAATGGTGCACCAGGAGAGTCCCTAATCCTAAACTTAACTTAAGATGAATATGAATGATGATGATTGCGATGGCCATAAGATTTCGGGGACCGTTTGGGCCTTAAAGTTTTACTGACATTTGTCTTACAGGTGAGGAAAAACCCCGATAAAAACCTCACCCAGAAAACTGTCCCGACCGGGGATCGAACCCGGGCCCGCTGCGTGACAAGGCAGCACGCTACCCCGAGACCACAGCGGTGGACGTATTTTATAATATACAATTGTGAAAATATAAAGAATGTAGTACAAATATTTTACTTACCACGATGGCTGAGGTTCAAGCTCATGTTCATCACATTCTCATTCAGGCATAATAATATTTGATAAATCAATAAACCTCAAAGAATCGCCAGCACTATATTAAACACTAATAATACAATAATAATTTTCACGTAAAATTTGTTAGAAGCATTAAAAAAACACATCGCTCTCAGCTTGAGTCCACCTAGCTGTTGGCAGCCAAGTAGTTCAACTACAGACTACCCCTTGTCCCTAGAAGAACTGTTTTTCTGAGTGATTTTCTAAGACTCCACTATATGTCAGAACCTGTCAAACTTATACATATACCTCTTGGGCACCAAAACATTTTGTCATATTACCTAACCATTTCAGCACCTAACTCATTAAAAAAGTCACTTTTACCACTTGTTCTCTGACCGCCTCATATATTATCTTACTTCGGATTGGATCTTCTCCTAAGAATGCCCAAAATATTTGTATTTAGTGTATATAACCCTTATATCATCTTCTTCCTTAAATTAAAAGTCCAATCTACATAGAGTAATGTAAGAAGAATTTTTTGGTACAAGGTGGACAGGAGATGTTTTCAAAATGATCTCATATAATTATTTTCGACAGTACTTTGCTCTCGGCCTTTCTCATCATATGGTACAACATCGAAGTTTTATGATTACGGTATATGTCAAGAGCAGAATCAATTTCCGAATCTCGAACTCAGAACTCAGCGGCTCGGGTTCTTTTCCCGGTCGGGACAACTTTCCTGAGTGAAGGTTTTTCGGGGCTTTTTCCGTACATGTAATACAGCTTTTGGTAAAAGAACCCAAAAAATCCCTGAACACCATTTGCCCATCATTTGGGCTCGGAAGTTGAGGAAACATATATTTTTTTATCTTATGTCTGAAGACAAGGTCCAACATTATATACAGAGTGTTTCTAAATTAGACCGACAAATTTTGGGACCAAATAGATAGTCTTTGTTGAAGCATATTTTGTTAAGGAACCTATGGGCTGCGACGCTTCGTTTTAGGGCTAGAGGGATCTTACAGGAAGGAATTTAAGGAAAGGGATAAACACTCCTTTCAGTCCAAGAGGGGTTTGTCATTACTACTATCGCTTGGTTTGTTTACTTTCGGAGCTCAGTAGCATTTGGTATCAATTACAGCAAGTTTATATTGACTCTGAAGAAGTTTTGTAGCACGCATTGTCAGCGCAGTAGCTGAAAAAGGAAATCCCCTGGTATCTTTGGAAGGGTACGACAAAGTAATGGCATGTCGATGCACTGTTTGTAATGGTCGTGTGCTCCAGCATTTCTTCTAATGGGCAATAAACTGAATTAATCCTGAAAATGCAACAGTGGAGTGTTTTTTATTATTATTTAGAATGAAGTGGCCTACTTTTTGTTTCTGCTTGTCTGTAAAGTATTTGGATTAACACACAGACGAATTATGTGACACAGAATGACTTGTTATTTACACGTATTATACCTACTTCATCTCATCCCTTCCTCTTGCACTGAAACTATGCATCACAGCCTATAGGTTCCTTAACAAAATTTGTTTCAATGAAGGTTAACTACAGTATCTGCTCCCAAAGTTTGTCGGTCTAATTTAGAAACATCTATATTTTATTTATTTATTTATTTATTGGGTATTATAGGCCAGAAAAATGTTTTTTGTTAGTCTTTTCTGTCCTTTTCGACATTTTTGTGTTATTGGTCCTTTTTTAGCCTTTTTGTTGTAGGTCGTAAGGGCTTTTTTTTTGCAACTTTTCCTTCCTTCATTTGACTACATTTATTCCATCTGTATAAATCAAGAATTTGCAGAGTTTAGTCTTAGTTCCAAATTCTTTTAAAAAAACACCCTCTAATTTATTTTCCAAAGTCTTTTCTCATTCCAAACACCTTTTTTCCCTCAAGAAACTATTGAACCCTCGCAAAATATCCCGTTATTTTTAACCACCAGCTATTGACTGCCTGAATTATTGTATTTCGATTTCAAATTTTCTAAAAGTTGCCACTTTGTGAAAATTACTCGAGCAGAGGATGAAGGCAACGAGGTTGTCCCTGTCCACTCGTTAGCAATTGCAACACTTTTTACGTACTTTTTTTCCAGATTTTAGGCCTTTTGTAGGATATCTGTAGGTATTTTTGAAGGGTATTCATAGACTTTTATAGCTCCTAAAATGCGAGCCCATGTCATTATGATTATCCTATGATATTTGGTTTCTTTAGAATAAAGATCCAGTGTTCTTGAGTGGTCAAAATAAATAATGTATGATCTATAGTTTAAAATCCTGTCCTGACATACCGTGTCTCTGTAAGGATCGGTAGATCTGAGCTCGTAGCAAAACCTAAAAAAAGAAGGTGTTATATTTAAAATAATAAAGAATTATAAATGTCTATTACAGTGTGATTATAAAGTCTCAGTACATTTTAAAGAAATCGCTTACATATCGTATTTCTGTTACAGCCATTCGAAAGATACAAATATGTTCACCATTGAAGAGCGGATAGAGATTGTTGCTGCGCGTTTAAGAGGCCCAATCGTACGAGGAAGTTAGAGACAGATTCCAAAGGAAACCATCACGGGAGACGTGTATCTTGATATGTTGCAACTTTTCTTACAGCCACATTTACAGCAAGATGGTATCAGTGATACAGTGGTGTTACAACAAGATGGAGAACCACCACACTTTGCTCTGGCTATACGCGGATATCTCAATGACAGGTTTCCCAAAAGGTGGATTGGAAGGGCATCTCCTCGTATCTGGGCACCTCGTTCGCCAGACCTCGCACCCCTGGACTTTTTGCTTGGGGGTTCATCAAACAACAGGTGTACAGAACCAAGTTTCCTAATCTGCAAGTGCTGAAAGAACGCTTACGCCAAGCGAGTGAAATGATTATAGAGGATATGTTGGTGCATGTTTTCCGGGTGACGGTGCGTCGTTGGGAAAATATTTTGACACTGATTGAGGTTATGTTGAACATTAACTTGATAGTAGAAACTACCTTATAATTTTTGTTTTATTTGCGCTACGTTATCCACAAAATGTACTGGGACTTTATAATCTCACTGTATTAATAATATTAATTTCGCGTCTTTTACATTTATTAACCAATATATTCCTATTCTTTAAACAAGCACTAATAGAAACTTTCATAAAACTTAAAGAGAAATCGAAGCAATTTGGATTGTTAATAAATACAAATAAAACAGAATACCTAAAATGTAGTAACTTCAATAGAAATACAGATAATATACAAATGTATAATAGGCAATTTAAATCAGTGTCAGTATTTGGGTACAACAGTGAATGAACACAATGCATTGTAAGTGGAAATAAGGCGTACTATGCACATTTAACATTATTTAAAAGTAAACTAATATCTAAATCTACCAAACTTAGACTATGAAAACACTAATAAGACCAATAGTAACTTATGCAAGTGAAACTTAGGGTCGGTTTCAACAACAGAGGTAACTGTATTACGCCAGTTTAAGCTATGCATTATACATGGGGAAAACTGGCGTAATACAGTTACCTCTATATATAATTGTAGGCTTTCACGGCCGGCGTCTTGATCCATATTTGGTTCGTCTTCCGGGCTTATAGGCCGTGGTCTGGTAGTCTTCTTACTCGACGTTTCGTCTACTGCTGCGGTAGACATCATCAGGAGATACTGCGTGCTTTCTGTGAACTCCTCAACAGTCGGCTGCAGACTGGATGGTCATTGGAAACTGTCTCTCTGTTTATAGCTAAACCCCGGGTGGAGGGGAGGTTTTCTGCGCGCACCGAGTTGTGCGCTGTATTGCCGTGTGCAGAAGTCATAGGCTTCGTTGTCGTGTTATGCAGTGCTGGGATCCAAATTTTGTTTATCTTCAAGGTTTCTTCTTTTTTTGTTGAAGGAATTTTTATGTTTGTGTATTTCTATGGCTTCTCTGTATAGTCTGGTGTAGTAATGTGATGTTTGTGATAATACCTGGGTATCTTCAAATCTTATAATATGTTGTTGGTTGTTCATCAAGTGTTCCGCTACGGCCGATTTTTCATTTTGTTTTAACCTGCAGTGTCTCATGTGTTCTTGTAATCGTGTGTTGATCATTCTTTTTGTTGTACCGATGTACACCTCTCCACAACTGCACGGGATACGATATATACCGGCATGACTCAAAGGATCTCTAGTGTCTTTGGCTGGGCGTAGTATATTGCTGATTTTTTGTGTTGGTTTGTAGGTTGTTGCTATGTTGTATTTCTTTAATATTCGTCCAATTTTCTCTGTTGTTGTTTTGATATAAGGTAGGTAAACCTTACCATTTATCTCTTCCTTGTTTTTCGTTTTCGGGCCTATATTTCTTTGGATTTATGGCTCGACGAAAATCTGTTTTGCTGTATCCATTGGTAAGAAAAGCTGCATGGAGATGATTGATTTCTTCTTGCAGATACTGTGGTTCCGAAATCCTTTTGGCTCGTTCAACCAGTGTTTTTATTATCCCGCGTTTTTGTCTAGGATGGTGGTTAGACTGTTTGTGTAAGTATCTGTCTGTGTGAGTATTTTTCCTGTAAACCTTGTGTCCAAGTGTCATGTCTTGGTTTCGGATTACCAAAACATCCAAAAACGGTAGACTGTTGTCATGTTCCTTTTCCAGGGTGAATTGGATGCTGGGACAAATCCCATTTATGTGCTTCTTGAAGTTATCTAGTTCCTCCTCACCGTGTTCCCAAATGACGAAGGTGTCATCCACATATCTTAGCCAAACAGTGGGTCTTAAGGCAGCATTCTCCAAAGCCTGTTTTTCAAATTTTTCCATGTAGAAATTTGCTATTACGGGACTTAATGGACTTCCCATGGCCACGCCGTCTATTTGTTCGTAGAATATACCTCTCCATTGAAAATAAGATTCTGTGAGACATATGTTGTAGAGCGCTGTTATGTCTGGAGGAAAGAGTTCTTGTAAGTATGTCATAGTTTCTCCGATAGGTACCTTAGTGAATAATGCAACCACATCGAAGCTTAGTATTATGTCATTCGGCTTGAGTTTCATAGTGTCTATTTTTTCAATGAAGTGTATGGAGTCTCTTACAAAAGTATCAGTTTTACCAATATATGGTTTCAGCAGTGAGGCGAGATACTTGGCAAGTTCATATGTAGGTGAACCAATGGCCGAAACAATAGGTCTGAGTGGTGTTCCTTCCTTGTGTATCTTAGGTAATCCATACAATCTAGGTGGCAATGCTTCTGATTTGCACAATCTATGTTTAATGTCTTCATCCAGTGAGGAAATCTTGATGAGTTTATTAGTTTTACGTAGAACCCTTGCTGTGGGATCATTTTTAAGAATCTTGTATGTCCCTGGATCTAAAAGCTGCTGTATTTTCTGGTTGTATTGCTCGGTTTCCATGATGACGGTAGCATTTCCTTTATCTGCAGGGAGAATGATGATATCTTTGTCTGAGTTTAAAGTTAGTAAAGATTCTTTTTCTTTTCTTGATAAATTGCTCGTAGGTGGTTTGCTTTCACGGAGAATGCGGGACACTTCGCCCCTTATTTCCTCACTCTGATGAAGAGGCAGCTGTCTTATTCCGGCTTCTACATTGGCTATGATGTCTTCAATAGGTACTGTTTTAGGTGTTACAGCAAAATTTCTTCCTTTGGCAAGAACCGAAATTTCTTCTTCATTGAGTTGCCGGTTAGTCAAATTTACTACTGCTCTTGAGTTGGTTGGTTTATTTTTGTTTACTGAATGATATTTGGCGTGTTTTAGTTTTTGTCGTTTAGTGTTCCTTTCCTTGGTTCGGTAAAAGCTGTGATATGTGATGTTGTCCACCTTCTCCCAGTCTCTCTTGGAGAGAATATTGCTGAGCTTTAGATGTAAACGAAGTAGTTCAAGGTCATTCAACCCTAATGTTCTTCTAGTATCATGAATACGTTCTCTAAGTAGAGCCCGTTCCATTCGTCCATATATCCTCTTAGCCTTTGTTGTTTTGAAGATATGTTTGCATTGTAAAAATTGAGGGATAGTTTCCGTGTCTCTGCACCGTAGAAGGAAGCTTAAATTGCACAGAAAGCGTCCTTTTTTCTTTCTTAATTCTTCAAATTTCCGAATAGAAAGAAAACACATCCTTCCCGTAGAGGTTGCTTATGTATAATTGTAGGCTTTCACGGCCGGCGTCTTGATCCATATTTGGTTCGTCTTCCGGGCTTATAGGCCGTGGTCTGGTAGTCTTCTTACTCGACGTTTCGTCTACTGCTGCGGTAGACATCATCAGGAGATACTGCGTGCTTTCTGTGAACTCCTCAACAGTCGGCTGCAGACTGGATGGTCATTGGAAACTGTCTCTCTGTTTATAGCTAAACCCCGGGTGGAGGGGAGGTTTTCTGCGCGCACCGAGTTGTGCGCTGTATTGCCGTGTGCAGAAGTCATAGGCTTCGTTGTCGTGTTATGCAGTGCTGGGATCCAAATTTTGTTTATCTTCAAGGTTTCTTCTTTTTTGTTGAAGGAATTTTTATGTTTGTGTATTTCTATGGCTTCTCTGTATAGTCTGGTGTAGTAATGTGATGTTTGTGATAATACCTGGGTATCTTCAAATCTTATAATATGTTGTTGGTTGTTCATCAAGTGTTCCGCTACGGCCGATTTTCATTTTGTTTTAACCTGCAGTGTCTCATGTGTTCTTGTAATCGTGTGTTGATCATTCTTTTTGTTGTACCGATGTACACCTCTCCACAACTGCACGGGATACGATATATACCGGCATGACTCAAAGGATCTCTAGTGTCTTTGGCTGGGCGTAGTATATTGCTGATTTTTTGTGTTGGTTTGTAGGTTGTTGCTATGTTGTATTTCTTTAATATTCGTCCAATTTTCTCTGTTGTTGTTTTGATATAAGGTAGGTAAACCTTACCATTTATCTCTTCCTTGTTTTCGTTTTCGGGCCTATATTTCTTTGGATTTATGGCTCGACGAAAATCTGTTTTGCTGTATCCATTGGTAAGAAAAGCTGCATGGAGATGATTGATTTCTTCTTGCAGATACTGTGGTTCCGAAATCCTTTTGGCTCGTTCAACCAGTGTTTTTATTATCCCGCGTTTTTGTCTAGGATGGTGGTTAGACTGTTTGTGTAAGTATCTGTCTGTGTGAGTATTTTTCCTGTAAACCTTGTGTCCAAGTGTCATGTCTTGGTTTCGGATTACCAAAACATCCAAAAACGGTAGACTGTTGTCATGTTCCTTTTCCAGGGTGAATTGGATGTTGGGACAAATCCCATTTATGTGCTTCTTGAAGTTATCTAGTTCCTCCTCACCGTGTTCCCAAATGACGAAGGTGTCATCCACATATCTTAGCCAAACAGTGGGTCTTAAGGCAGCATTCTCCAAAGCCTGTTTTTCAAATTTTTCCATGTAGAATTTGCTATTACGGGACTTAATGGACTTCCCATGGCCACGCCGTCTATTTGTTCGTAGAATATACCTCTCCATTGAAAATAAGATTCTGTGAGACATATGTTGTAGAGCGCTGTTATGTCTGGAGGAAAGAGTTCTTGTAAGTATGTCATAGTTTTCTCCGATAGGTACCTTAGTGAATAATGCAACCACATCGAAGCTTAGTATTATGTCATTCGGCTTGAGTTTCATAGTGTCTATTTTTTCAATGAAGTGTATGGAGTCTCTTACAAAAGTATCAGTTTTACCAATATATGGTTTCAGCAGTGAGGCGAGATACTTGGGAAGTTCATATGTAGGTGAACCAATGGCCGAAACAATAGGTCTGAGTGGTGTTCCTTCCTTGTGTATCTTAGGTAATCCATACAATCTAGGTGGCAATGCTTCTGATTTGCACAATCTATGTTTAATGTCTTCATCCAGTGAGGAAATCTTGATGAGTTTATTAGTTTTACGTAGAACCCTTGCTGTGGGATCATTTTTAAGAATCTTGTATGTCCCTGGATCTAAAAGCTGCTGTATTTTCTGGTTGTATTGCTCGGTTTCCATGATGACGGTAGCATTTCCTTTATCTGCAGGGAGAATGATGATATCTTTGTCTGAGTTTAAAGTTAGTAAAGATTCTTTTTCTTTTCTTGATAAATTGCTCGTAGGTGGTTTGCTTTTACGGAGAATGCGGGACACTTCGCCCCTTATTTCCTCACTCTGATGAAGAGGCAGCTGTCTTATTCCGGCTTCTACATTGGCTATGATGTCTTCAATAGGTACTGTTTTAGGTGTTACAGCAAAATTTCTTCCTTTGGCAAGAACCGAAATTTCTTCTTCATTGATTGCCGGTTAGTCAAATTTACTACTGCTCTTGAGTTGGTTGGTTTATTTTTGTTTACTGAATGATATTTGGCGTGTTTTAGTTTTTGTCGTTTAGTGTTCCTTTCCTTGGTTCGGTAAAAGCTGTGATATGTGATGTTGTCCACCTTCTCCCAGTCTCTCTTGGAGAGAATATTGCTGAGCTTTAGATGTAAACGAAGTAGTTCAAGGTCATTCAACCCTAATGTTCTTCTAGTATCATGAATACGTTCTCTAAGTAGAGCCCGTTCCATTCGTCCATATATCCTCTTAGCCTTTGTTGTTTTGAAGATATGTTTGCATTGTAAAAATTGAGGGATAGTTTCCGTGTCTCTGCACCGTAGAAGGAAGCTTAAATTGCACAGAAAGCGTCCTTTTTTCTTTCTTAATTCTTCAAATTTCCGAATAGAAAGAAACAACATCCTTCCCGTAGAGGTTGCTATTTATAATTGTAGGCTTTCACGGCCGGCGTCTTGATCCATATTTGGTTCGTCTTCCGGGCTTATAGGCCGTGGTCTGGTTGTCTTCTTACTCGACGTTTCGTCTACTGCTGCGGTAGACATCATCAGGAGATAACTGCGTGCTTTCTGTGAACTCCTCAACAGTCGGCTGCAGACTGGATGGTCGTTGGAAACTGTCTCTCTGTTTATAGCTAAACCCCGGGTGGAGGGGAGGTTTTCTGCGCGCCACCGAGTTGTGCGCTGTATTGCCGTGTGCAGAAGTCATAGGCTTCGTTGTCGTGTTATGCAGTGCTGGGATCCAAATTTTGTTATCTTCAAGGTTTTCTTCTTTTTTGTTGAAGGAATTTTTATGTTTGTATATTTCTATGGCTTCTCTGTATAGTCTGGTGTAGTAATGTGATGTTTGTGATAATACCTGGGTATCTCTTCAAATCTTATAATATGTTGTTGGTTGTTCATCAAGTGTTCCGCTACGGCCGATTTTTCATTTTGTTTTAACCTGCAGTGTCTCATGTGTTCTTGTAATCGTGTGTTGATCATTCTTTTTGTTGTACCGATGTACACCTCTCCACAACTGCACGGGATACGATATATACCGGCATGACTCAAAGGATCTCTAGTGTCTTTGGCTGGGCGCAGTATATTGCTGATTTTTTGTGTTGGTTTGTAGGTTGTTGCTATGTTGTATTTCTTTAATATTCGTCCAATTTTCTCTGTTGTTGTTTTGATATAAGGTAGGTAAACCTTACCATTTTTCTCTTCCTTGTTTTCGTTTTCGGGCCTATATTTCTTTGGATTTATGGCTCGACGAAAATCTGTTTTGCTGTATCCATTGGTAAGAAAAGCTGCATGGAGATGATTGATTTCTTCTTGCAGATACTGTGGTTCCGAAATCCTTTTGGCTC
Organism: Diploptera punctata; assembly: GCA_030220185.1. Classification (NCBI taxonomy): domain Eukaryota; kingdom Metazoa; phylum Arthropoda; class Insecta; order Blattodea; family Blaberidae; genus Diploptera; species Diploptera punctata. The sequence continues at coordinate 505,664 of JASPKZ010006078.1, forward strand.
GTTCAACCAGGGTTTTTATTATCCCGCGTTTTTGTCTAGGATGGTGGTTAGACTGTTTGTGTAGGTATCTGTCTGTGTGAGTATTTTTTCCTGTAAACCTTGTGTCCAAGTGTCATGTCTTGGTTTCGGATTACCAAAACATCCAAAAACGGTAGACTGTTGTCATGTTCCTTTTCCAGGGTGAATTGGATGCTGGGACAAATCCCATTTATGTGCTTCTTGAAGTTATCTAGTTCCTCCTCACCGTGTTCCCAAATGACGAAGGTGTCATCCACATATCTTAGCCAAACAGTGGGTCTTAAGGCAGCATTCTCCAAAGCCTGTTTTTCAAATTTTTCCATGTAGAAATTTGCTATTACGGGACTTAATGGACTTCCCATGGCCACGCCGTCTATTTGTTCGTAGAATATACCTCTCCATTGAAAATAAGATTCTGTGAGACATATGTTGTAGAGCGCTGTTATGTCTGGAGGAAAGAGTTCTTGTAAGTATGTCATAGTTTCTCCGATAGGTACCTTAGTGAATAATGCAACCACATCGAAGCTTAGTATTATGTCATTCGGCTTGAGTTTCATAGTGTCTATTTTTTCAATGAAGTGTATGGAGTCTCTTACAAAAGTATCAGTTTTACCAATATATGGTTTCAGCAGTGAGGCGAGATACTTGGCAAGTTCATATGTAGGTGAACCAATGGCCGAAACAATAGGTCTGAGTGGTGTTCCTTCCTTGTGTATCTTAGGTAATCCATACAATCTAGGTGGCAATGCTTCTGATTTGCACAATCTATGTTTAATGTCTTCATCCAGTGAGGAAATCTTGATGAGTTTATTAGTTTTACGTAGAACCCTTGCTGTGGATCATTTTTAAGAATCTTGTATGTCCCTGGATCTAAAAGCTGCTGTATTTTCTGGTTATATTGCTCGGTTTCCATGATGACGGTAGCATTTCCTTTATCTGCAGGGAGAATGATGATATCTTTGTCTGAGTTTAAAGTTAGTAAAGATTCTTTTTCTTTTCTTGATAAATTGCTCGTAGGTGGTTTGCTTTTACGGAGATCCAGGGACATACAAGATTCTTAAAAATGATCCCACAGCAAGGGTTCTACGTAAAACTAATAAACTCATCAAGATTTCCTCACTGGATGAAGACATTAAACATAGATTGTGCAAATCAGAAGCATTGCCACCTAGATTGTATGGATTACCTAAGATACACAAGGAAGGAACACCACTCAGACCTATTGTTTCGGCCATTGGTTCACCTACATATGAACTTGCCAAGTATCTCGCCTCACTGCTGAAACCATATATTGGTAAAACTGATACTTTTGTAAGAGACTCCATACACTTCATTGAAAAAATAGACACTATGAAACTCAAGCCGAATGACATAATACTAAGCTTCGATGTGGTTGCATTATTCACTAAGGTACCTATCGGAGAAACTATGACATACTTACAAGAACTCTTTCCTCCAGACATAACAGCGCTCTACAACATATGTCTCACAGAATCTTATTTTCAATGGAGAGGTATATTCTACGAACAAATAGACGGCGTGGCCATGGGAAGTCCATTAAGTCCCGTAATAGCAAATTTCTACATGGAAAAATTTGAAAAACAGGCTTTGGAGAATGCTGCCTTAAGACCCACTGTTTGGCTAAGATATGTGGATGACACCTTCGTCATTTGGGAACACGGTGAGGAGGAACTAGATAACTTCAAGAAGCACATAAATGGGATTTGTCCCAGCATCCAATTCACCCTGGAAAAGGAACATGACAACAGTCTACCGTTTTTGGATTGTTTTGGTAATCCGAAACCAAGACATGACACTTGGACACAAGGTTTACAGGAAAAATACTCACACAGACAGATACTTACACAAACAGTCTAACCACCATCCTAGACAAAAACGCGGGATAATAAAAACACTGGTTGAACGAGCCAAAAGGATTTCGGAACCACAGTATCTGCAAGAAGAAATCAATCATCTCCATGCAGCTTTTCTTACCAATGGATACAGCAAAACAGATTTTCGTCGAGCCATAAATCCAAAGAAATATAGGCCCGAAAACGAAAACAAGGAAGAGATAAATGGTAAGGTTTACCTACCTTATATCAAAACAACAACAGAGAAAATTGGACGAATATTAAAGAAATACAACATAGCAACAACCTACAAACCAACACAAAAAATCAGCAATATACTACGCCCAGCCAAAGACACTAGAGATCCTTTGAGTCATGCCGGTATATATCGTATCCCGTGCAGTTGTGGAGAGGTGTACATCGGTACAACAAAAAGAATGATCAACACACGATTACAAGAACACATGAGACACTGCAGGTTAAAACAAAAATGAAAAATCGGCCGTAGCGGAACACTTGATGAACAACCAACAACATATTATAAGATTTGAAGATACCCAGGTATTATCACACAACATCACATTACTACACCAGACTATACAGAGAAGCCATAGAAATACACAACACAAAAATTCCTTCAACAAAAAAGAAGAAACCTTGAAGATAAACAAAATTTGGATCCCAGCACTGCATAACACGACAACGAAGCCTATGACTTCTGCACACGGCAATACAGCGCACAACTCGGTGCGCGCAGAAAACCTCCCCTCCACCCGGGGTTTAGCTATAAACAGAGAGACAGTTTCCAATGACCATCCAGTCTGCAGCCGACTGTTGAGGAGTTCACAGAAAGCACGCAGTATCTCCTGATGATGTCTACCGCAGCAGTAGACGAAACGTCGAGTAAGAAGACTACCAGACCACGGCCTATAAGCCCGGAAGACGAACCAAATATGGAACAGTTACCTCTGTTGGTGAAACTGACCCTTAAAGAAACAATAAAACAAAAATTGTTAATTTTCGAAAGAAAGGTATTTAGAAACAAATATATGGTTCAAATAAAGGACCAGACCAAACTTGGAAAATGAAAACAAATAGTGAATTAAATAATATAATTAGAAATCAAAATATAATAAATCATATCTCTTAGGATTGGATAGCTTGGTCATCTGATAAGAATGAATCAACAGAGATTAGTACAAGCTGGAGTGCATCACTGCCGACAATAGAAAGGACGTATCAATGCGGTACAACAAGGGCCGCCTGACGATACGCACGACTACAAGGAAAGCATACGAACAGGCGTACAACCACCTCAGGGAGTCCAAGACACCTTTCTACACCCACGGGTACGGTCAACCACCGATCTTCAAGACTACAATGAAAGGTCTACCACCATCCATCACAGTAGCTCATATCTGTGATGAAATAAGCCATCGCAAACTGCCACTAGTTGAAGTGCGCAGTTTAGAGAAACACGTCTGAGAAAACGGTGAGGTGAAAATGATTGCACTACCAATCTTCGTCCTCACATTCCGCAAGACCAAGGACCTCAAAACAAGACTACAAGAAGACCTAAATGAACTTTTTGGTATCAAAGTTCATCTAGAACCCTACAGGAAGCCGACGGGAGGTACACAATGCTTTAACTGCCAGGGATTCGGACACATAGCGAAGCACTGTTTCAGGGCGATGCGGTGTGTCCGATGCTCTGGAGAGCACAGAGTGGCACAGTGCAACCAGACCACAGCGAAATGCAGCAATTGCAATATGGAACATGCGGCGAGACGTCGGCAATGCCCTGTGTTCCAAAGATATCTGCAATCCAGGCAACCAGGGCAACAATCGACCAGGCAGAAGACTTCAGAAAAGCCTAGTCCAACTACAAGAAACACCAAACCCATCCCCAATCCTAAAATATCTTCCCCGATCCTACCAACCTTCCCAAATTCCTCTCTTCAGCAAATCCTATCCCTCATCACAATTCTCCCCACTTCCACTCTTCAATCAATCCTATCACTAATTACAACACTCCTTCAAAACCCTGAACTTCTACAAGTAATAACCACCCTTACTTCAACATTGGCACCGAAATAAGAAGAACAACAACGACACGGCGTGGTTCATTCCATCACATCTTCAAGAACACCTCTAGAAACAGCTGGGAGAAGAGTATTCTCTTTAGCTAACATCTCAATTTAACAACACTTCAAGACAAGCACATCAAGAATGGGTTAAGGCCTAAAAAGTGGGTACCACATAAAATAATCTCTAGTAGTTAAAAAAACATATAAATGGAAGCCTACCGGAACTAGAGCTGTTGGTAGACCTCAGATGAGATGGCAGGACATGTTTGGGAGAATATAAAGAAGATGAGGGTGACAAACCTGAAATTGGCAGGCAGAAGAGTCTGGAGGAAGATTATTGACGAGGCCAAATATTCAATTTTGAAGTTGTAGTGCCTTAACATGATGATGATGATGATGATTCATATTATATTTTCATTGTCATATATCAGACGATAGTCTAGTCCATATCTCCTTACATCACCAATTGCGAACAAGAATCCTCCCTATCGGGAGTTTCTTTAACAAGATGATTTAGTTGCGCTTATTTCCCTGTAGATGTCGGCAAGTGACATGTGGTTAAGACATCTAGTGGGCAACAAAGGTATTACTTGAATGCGAAAGGCAATTTAAATTTTGTCCACATATACTAATTTGAGGACTGAAGTTTTTTTTTTTACGAGTCCGAAAATCAAATCACATTACTATAAGAACAGTAATAATAGTAATAATAATGATAGTAATGATAATAAAGATAATGTTGATAGTATTGTAGTTATATAATAATAATAATAAAAATAATAATAATAAAAATAATAATAATAATAATAATAATAATAGTTTTATTTATTCTGGCTGAATTAAGACTTTGAAAACCTTTCCATTCAATAAGCTTTAATGTTACACACAATAGGCCTGTACTAGTTATAATAAATTATAAAACATGATAAAATATTATACATAATATACTGCATACAAATAACCCTGTTTTTATACACTAAACATAATAACAATAATGATAACGATAACGGTAATAAAATAATAATAACGATAATTTGATTAAGTAGGCGTATAAATAAATTATGAAACATAATATTTAAATTTATTCTTCTCTCGATTTAATAATTTTTCCAACACGACTAGACTACTATTCCGGTGAAATAGGATTTAAAATACATGTTATTTGTTTATCATTACATTTTAGTACACACACACACATATATACATTAATTAAGTACTATTTTATATATTTGAATTCATTAATAACTCCACTGAGTAGGGTTGTTTTCTTGTGGAAAATTTATCTTGGCTAGTGCTGTTGTTAGAAATATATTCAGATCATGTTATTTATAACTATTGACAGAGAAGGGGAGGTTAGAAAAATTGGAAATGTTGGAAATTGGGCGAAGAGCTTTGTAAATAAAAATAGTCTGGATACTAGGTCGTTTCCCTTGGGAATGTACGTCCTGTCTCGTCACATGGGAGAACATCCGAGTTGTTAGGATGACGGAGAGAGAGAAAGTATATGTCAACAGCAGAACCAACTCCTCAGGCTATTCGCTCTCTGACCTCTCACTGAAAAGAAACCAACAGCTGAAAATGTGTAGTAAAATATGAATATTTGAAGTCGGAAATTTCCAGAGTATCGTATGGAATATCATATCCATCTAACTACAATCAATTAACGTACAATAATTATTGTAATTATAATTAAAATTATTGATAAAATTTTAATAAATATAAAACAGTACCAGAGATCTCAGTTGTACTCAATAATCAGCAGTGTAGTTTTGTAGGAGGCCTTTCAAAACTTAAAGTTTCATCTTATGCTTTCAGGTTGGCACTGACTGTTACTGGTCATGATTTTGTACAAAGGGTTCACAATACTGGGTATGTTCTCATTCAACAGATGTTTGTTTGTGGTTTCCTTGATAATTTTTAACTCTTCGAGATCGATAATACATTGTTTATTGTGTTAAATTGTTGTCCTGCTTCTACTATGTATTTGAAAAACATGATTTACTCTCATTCTTCAAGAAATCTATAAAATGTTCATTAAATGTTGTCGTGAAGTTTCTAGTAGTTATTCCAATATGAAATTTGTCACAGCTATTATATTTCAATTTATAAACTCCTTTACGTTTATATATGTTCCGTTTCCTCTATTTTATTTGAAATTATATTATCATAAGTAATGCCACGAGTGATTTCCAAATTATCGATAAATTCACGACTCACGAAGTGAGGAGTGAATTTATCTAGAGAATTTGGAAATCAAGAGTGGCATTTGTTAGGACTATTTAACGAATAAAATAAAGCTGTTTACTCACAAATCATTATTTAACTACAGTTATTTAAAAATATTTTTATATTTAAAGTAAACGGTGATGTTTGAAAACTAATGAGAAACGATAGGTAGCCTACGCTTCTACTGCTTCTTTTGTTTATCACTGCAACCAGATCATACTATTTATTGCCAAAGGAACGCAATATTGTAAGAATGCTCTCTAGTGGAGAAAAAATGAAACACATCAATCTGTATATTAATTCATTTTTGATGTCGTATACATTTAAGAAAGTGCAAACAGTGGTTTCTTTTTTTGGTGGTATAATCAATTGCTACAAATGTTGACATGTAAGCACTATTATATACAATCTGGTAGCCGTATTTGTTATAGGCTCAGTCACTGCAAAATAACGGTCAGACCTGTTCAGAATATTAAAAGGAGGAGCTTTGCTTAATATATGATAATCCTAACGTTGATAATTATTTCGTGAAACACGTCTCTGATTGGTTGTAATACAGAAATCATTGAAACGTGATTGGTCATTGACTCCCATTTGGGGCATGAGTTAAATAGTCATTGTTATTTGTTCTGTATGATTGGCATATTTTAAAATAAATCTAAATTTATATTTGCTCTAGCCTCGACTTCATTACCCAGTGTAAGGTATGTATATTAATTGGTGTTTCTCGTATAATTTATCATATTTATATTATTATTATTATTATTAATATTATTATTATTATCGTATCATTATTGTTATTATCCTATAAAATGTTGTTTGTACATGAAATTTACATTGCTACATTTATTGTATCTTTAACTGTTTATAATAATTTAGTATAGTGTATATCTATATTTGTCAAATATTTATTTGTATTTGCGCTGGTTGAGTAGAAGAGAGGGCCTTATGGCCTTAACTCTGCCAGAATAAAAAAAGTATTACTATTATTATTATTATTATTTATTATTATTATGTTTTATCGTGTTTTTGAGGATTTTTGCTAGCTTCTGTATATACCTCTGTATATTAATGATACCCACTTTTATCAACTTCCATACTTAATTGTGTTAATTAGTTAGTTCTTTTTATTTCGTTTCATAATTAATTTATTAATAATTTCTTCATTATACCCATTTTATAAGCCAGAAGTTTTGTATAATTTAATTCCTTATTATAATTTTCTAGGGTAATGGTAATTTCATCGTTTTGTTGATTAAGTTAAAAAAATTCTGACTTTTTTTGGTGGAGGATGTCTGCATGATTTATGGATAGCGATTGTGTTGCTTGTAGGTTTTCTATATATGTCGATGTCCAAACTATAGCTATTAATTTTTTTAGGTTAAGATGGAGGTAATTTATTGAATTGTTATTTTCCTTTTCCGTATGTGAATTTTATTTTTTTCATGCATTCTATTTAGTTCCATTAAAATATATTTCTCTATTGAATTGTTATTAGTTTTATCTTGGATTTTTCCTTCAATTTGTCAAAACGTTTCTCTTCTAAATTTTGTAAGAAATTTTCAGACAAAATCCCAGAAGTATGACTTGCCCATAGGTAGGCCTATACCGTTATTTTGTGTAAAGTATTCGTTATTGAATTTGAAGTAATTTTGTTTTAGCGATCTATTGAGCATTTTACTTAGTTGCTGACCACTTTGAAAATAAATACTGAATCTCAGAAGATGCCGCGGATTTAGTTAATTAATCAGCACGTTAATTTTCCACCGTTCCCTGGTGCCCATGTATCCAAGACAGGCGTACATGTGTTGTATAATCTTCTCCTTCTTCTTACTTTCCAGGATTAGGTCAATGCGACCTGTTCCGATCTGAAGTCTATCGTTTCCTTGGCCGCCGTAGATATATTTTTCCATGCGGTCTGTAGTTATTGATCTTTTTGAATAGTCTTGTATTATCCATTCTGTGTAAATGTTCTCTCCACCTGTATTTGTACTCTTCAAGTTTATCGAGTATTGAAAATATCTCCAGTTCATTTCATATTGACTCATTATGTAATCAATCCATACGTGTACATCCTTTTACGGATCTTAAAAAATTTATTTCAGTGGCTTCAATGTGTGATATATACTTTTTTATAAGTACCCAAGCTTCACATCCATATAAAAGAACAGGAACAATCTTAATTTTATAAAACCGGAACTGAATTTCTCTTCGAATCTTTCGGAGGGTTCTTCCTATGGTGCCGCACAACATTTGATACCGGTTTAATTTATTATGTACATACTAGCTAATACCCGGCTTCCGGTGCTACGCCTAAATAAATGAAAATTAATGTGTTTTTATGTTTACTTGAATGAGTAAAAGGAAAACTAATTACAAATTTATAATTTTTAGAGACCCCATGCTGATTACCCGGCGTTGCCCGGGAATCTACTTATCCCGATCTTCTTGATATAAATGAGCTGAAATACGAAAATGAATGTGTTTTATGTTTAATTAAATAAGTAGAAGGACAAATTTATACCGTAATTATTTTTAGAGACTCCGTGCTGTTTACCCGGCGTTGCCCGGGAATCTACTTATCTCGATATTCTTGGCATAAATGAGCTAAAAGACAAAATTCGTTATTGTGAGTTATCCGTAAAAGAATACCCGCCATGTGTTGCTGTGCTTGCAAGGAATCTAGGTACTTGTCTCGATCTTCTTAACATCAACAAAATACAAAAATGGTTATTGTGAGTTATCCGTAAGAGATAAACATATGCCGTCACGTACTTTTTTGTAGAGCTTTTGAGATATACAATTTTGTGTATTTGTTATGGTTTAGGCAGCGTAAACCATTTAAGCGTTAAAAGAGCTACGTTTTCCACTACAAAGGGTCATTTTAAGGGTGTAGGAGTTGAGTATCACAACTCTCTTATAGCCTATGTTCATCCCGGGAATCTCCTGAACATTTTACAAAAAGTCCAATCACAATCGGATTAACGGTATGGCCGCGCATATGTTATTTCTGAACCAATATAGTTAAAGTAAGCCAACTGTTCTATTATTTCATTATTTATTTAAATTTTTGCTCTCACTGGCAGTTAGCCCCGAAAAGCCATAATTCTAGTGTTTAAAGTTGAGACTTTAAGGTTATAATGGAGTCCTAATTGATTCAACGTGTAAATGGCTCTTTGTAAATCATCCTCTGACTTCTGTATAATTAACATTAATACAATTCATGACATAATTCCGTTGAGGTATTATTCAAAGTTAAAATATGAAATTATGAAATATTTACCTAAAAAGTCCGTTTCCTCAACTTAAAAGGTTAGGCCTATTTATCTGTAGCCCTTCCGTGACTAGTCCCATCATCAGCAGGATTCAATAGTGGTGTTCCACTGAAGATCTGGTAGAAGAGGTTACATGTGCACGGCGTGTTTTCATTTATGAGATGGTTGTTGTTGTTAACTGCCTTCAAATTTTCTATCTCCTCGAGTACTTTTATCTTAGCTGGATTATTTTCCCTGTGCATTATTTTAGGTAAATATTTCATAATTTTATATTTTAATTCTGTAAAATAACCAGATCGTCTGCATACATTAAACTATTCATATAAGTTGTATAATCTTTTATGTTATTTCTAATTTCTACTGAGTGTCTCAGACACATTAAAGATTAAGCCCTCGTTCGATCAATGAATCAGACAATTTTCTTCAGTGAGGTTTTTAGAGATTATTCTTGCCTCTAAGGATACCTTAAGGTCCAGAAAATTCCCAAAAACCTTCTGGTCATCATAAAAAGTTATATTTGCAATATAAAATTATAAAATTTAATACCTGTAAGATGTCGCATACATGTAACTGAGAGAATAATAGTTTCATACATGTTCAGTTTAACGTTTTTTGAGTCTTACTTTAAGCGAGGAGAAAATGTTACAAGTATTTGAGAATGAAGTTCTTTTGAAAATTGTTGGACCAAAGAGAGATGAACAGACAAGCAAATGGAGAGGACTTACAGAACAGTGAGTTACATGATCATTATAGGAAACCATATATACTTATTTACTTACTTACTTACTGGCACTATCGAACCCGTAGGTTCATGGCCGCGCGGACATAAGCTCTCCATACATCCCTATCCTGAGCTAATGCTTTCCAATTATTTCCTGTGTAATCTACTTCCCTCAAATCATAGTTAATGTTATTCTCCCACCTCATTCTTGGTCTACCAACTGGGCGTTTTCCCTCTGGCTTTCCTACAAGAAGCTTCCATGCAAGTCTTTCATTCCCCATACGTTCAACATGTCCTGCCCATCGCAGTCTACGAGACTTAACTGTTCTTATTATATCTGGCTTCCTATAAAGATCATGTAGTTCATTGCTATGTAGTCTTCTCCATTCACCTGTCTGATATAGTAAGCACAATTAAGTCTCGTAGACTGCGATGGGCAAGCCATGGGGAATGGAAGCTTCTTGTAGGAAAAACAGAGGGAAAACATCCTGTTGGTAGATCAAGACTGAGGGGAGAGAATAATATTAACCATGATTTTATGGAAGTAGATTATACAGGGGATGATTGGAAAACATAAGCTCAGGATAGGGATTTTTGGAGAGCCGGGCCATGAACCTACAGGTTCGATAGTGCCAGTTATAGTTATGGATTTTCATACATCTATAAAACATTAAGGAATAAGCCATAGACCTTTACAACACACTCTTCATAGGAAAACTAAACAATTTCAAGAGTAATTGGTATAAACACGTATCATTGGATATCCATACACAAATTATAACTTGACAACCAAACATCTATATTACAAAAAACAAGGGAGGAAATAAGGAGGAAATCACTTAGAGTGCACTGAGATGACTAACTAACTCACTGGCACTATCGAACCAGTGGGATCATGGCCGCGCGGACATAAGCTCTCCTTATGTCCCTATCCTCAGCCAATGTTTTCCAATCATGCCCTGTATAATCTACTTCCGTAAAATCATAGTTAATGTTATTCTCCCACCTCATTATTGGTCTACCAACTGGCGTTTTCCCTCTGGTTATCCTACAATAAGCCTCCATGCACGTATTTCATTCCCTATTCGTGCCAAATGTCCTGCCCATCGCAGTCTACGAGACTTAACTGTTCTCATTATATCTGGCTTCCTATAAAGATCATGTAATTCACTGTTATGCAGTCTTCTCCATTCACCTGTCTGTTCATCTCTCTTTGGTCCAAAAATTTTCCTAAGAACTTTATTCTCAAATACTCGTAATCTCCTTTCCTTCCTTAAAGTAAGAGTCCATGTTTCACCTCCATAGGCTATAATAGAATAATAGTTTCATATATTTTCAGTTTAACGTTTTTTGAAAGGAGTTGGGAATTCAAGAGTCTCTGTAATGCATAATTAACACGCATTTCCAGAATTGAGCCTATGTTTAATTTCCTTGCGCATGCACTGAGATGACAATGTAATTTACTTATTTCATATACTTACCGTCCAATCTGGCGGCCCGAATTACATTCCTAGCACGACAGTAGATTATGATTATATATATATATTTTTTTTCTGCGATGCTTCTCTTCCTATGACCTGTGATTTGAGGTTTTCGAAAATTAAAACCCAGCGAAGGTAGATTGATTTTTGAGTATAACTTCCTTTGAAACAGAAGTAATTGTATGTACAATGTGATAGATTCACTGTAAGTGAAATACTTCAAGCTTGGAATAAAATTTCAGAAATTGATCGGCTCTTCGACATCCAGAATGAATTATGAGGCTAGTGACCTGTATAGTTAAAAACATAATTAAATATAAATACAGTCCCGCGCCGTAGCCGAGCGGTTAAGGTAGGAAGCCTTGGCTCAGAGCTACGGGATTTGCGCTGGTTCGAGTCTCCATGGGGGAAGAAATTTTCTCATGGTATTTCGGCCAGTATGGGACCGGTGCCCACCCAGCATCGTGAGGCAATTGGGTAGCTACAATAAGTAGCGGCTCCAGGTTGAGGAACCAGCTATAACGGCTGGGGGACTCGACATGCTAACCACATGTCACGCCTATACTGGCTGTTGATCATCTACCTCTGTGATTGACACATGTGGATGTGAAGGGCCAGCAGCCAGCTGGTAAAAGGGCAACCGCTGAAAAGTGGAAAGACCCTCAATCAATCGAAATATAAATGCTAACTTTACCGCTACTATTCTGTGACTCTTTATAGCTACCTAACTAACTCACTGGAACTATCGAACCCGTAGGTTCATGACCGCGCTGACATAAGTTCTCCATACATCCCTATCCTGAGCTAATGTTTTGCAATCATTCCCTATATAATCTACTTCCCTCAAATCATAGTTAATGTTATTTTCCCACCTCATTCTTGGTCTACCAACTGGACGTTTTCGCGACTTTCTGCACCCCCGTAGTATAATGCAAAGCTTCCTGATTCCTGATTACCTGCTCCTGGTCATCTAACTCCCTGTAAAGCGACTATATCCAAGGGTGATTTATCTAATTCCCGTGCTAGTACCTCCAGCGCCCGCTATTGTATAAAGTCCTAACATTCCATGTTCCTAGGAACATGTCCCTGTGTTTGAGCCTTTGGCATGGGTTCCCTGATGTAATCCCCGCCCGGAGAACCGAATGTGGGACTATTTGACCTCCGAAAAATTTAATCCCAGTTGAACCCATGTCCGCATTTCTTGATGGTTGTATTCTTACAGTAAAAGATCGTCACTCTTTCAACTAAGGCACTTTTTTCGTCTGGCTTATCACCTTCGACCAGTCCGGCATGGGTAACCATATCGGCAGCAATGCTACCGCCGGCATAGCTCTCGGGACTCTTTATAGAGTTATTGAAAATTCATATTAGGGGCCTAAGTACATACGTCAGGGGTTTGTAGAAATGAGTTAATAAATAAACTTATGAAGAGAACCCATGTCCGTAAATGCCCTCTTTCTGTGTTAAATAATAAGAAACTTCCTCCACGTCGACAAAATTCAATATCTGAAGTCAACAGGTCCCAGGTAATTGACCTTCCTACAGGAAGTACTTGGTGAGATACTGGATCATGTGCTATTGAATATTTTTCATCCACTTCGATTGCATCAGGATATTTTTGTAGGCCGCGGTGGACTAGTGGTTATTTTCCTTACCTCTGGTATCTCGAGTTCAAAACCGGTCGTGATCGGTGGATTTTTAGCATGGAAAAATCCAAAGAGCAAGTCCTCTGGCAAGGACTTTAAGCCGTGGGTCCCGAGTCTGAAGATTTTCAGGTTCGTAAAATATCCTTAAGCGTGAATAAAGAGGCCTCTAAACAAAATTTACAGATATTTTTCATCGTAGTAATTCCTTAATTGCATACTAAATATCTCATTGGGTCGGTATGTTGACCGCATACCATTAATGACATATTTAGGGAAATAAGTGTAACTGAATTAACTTCGTCTAGTATCTCCTAACGAAGCAGGGACTACGGCACAACATTGGACTGTTACTCCTTTGCAGTAGGTGGTAGTAGTAGTAGGATATGATTTACTTATCTTACTGAAAGATGGAAAAGTGTTTGCTCACTGGCATATGTGAAGCGGAAATTATATATCTTCTTACAATAACACTATCACAATCTAGGCTGTGACAAAAACCTCTCTTTTTCAGATTTGATTCTTTGGAGCTATCGTGTCAATTGTTTATTCTTAACTCTGTTGTAATGGCAATGCCGTTACCTCGCGCGCAGTGGGCATGAGTTCAATCCCCGATTGGGACATGATTCCTGATTTTTTCTTGTTTGTTTTTCCTGACCTATAAGCAAATGTGGGGAACCTTTCAGGCAAAAATTTCCCGACACACAGTTGGTCATCATAATCACCTTGTTTGTATGAATGTGTGACTTGTCTTAAATATTCATGTTGTCTTAGGAAGTGGGCCTGGCTATGAACTGATCACACATCAGGGGACACCCTCTGCGTTCTTGTGCAGATAAAAATACACTTAATTATTGCCTGAAGCTAAGTAAATCACAAAATAAAGTAAATTAAACATTTAAAATAATTTATGTTATAGCTGAAAATAATTTGTGCGTTTCATACAGTAGTGAAATATATATAATTATATGCTGTGGTCTCGAGGTAGCATTCTGCCTTGTCACGCAGCGGGCCTGGGTTCGATTCCCGGTCTGGACAGGCTCCTGGGTGAGGTTTTTTTTCGGGGGTTTCCTCACCTGTAAGACAAATGTAAGCAAGCTTACAGCCCAACGGTCCCTATCATCCGGCCACCATCATCATCCTTATCATTATTATCAACATCTTTCACCGGTGTGGAAAGCAACGGGAAGCTACCACACCTATAATTCCCTAGTAAATCTGCAAAGCATAGCATGAAAATGTTATGATGCATTTAAAGACCTTGGACAGAATTACTATATGGATGGATGGATATATATATATATATATATATATATATATATATATATATATATTCTAGTTCAAGATATTCATGAAATATTGGATTCTAGTAATATTGAACTGAACTGACGCAAAGCTAATTTTGACTCGGCGCTCATTTATTGAATAAATATGATCCGAATAATTTTAAACAAGTCCGTCGCTGTGGCGTAGTCGGTAGAGTTCCTACCTTCCACTCCGGCCACCCGGGTTCGATTCCCGGAGGGGTAAGGGATTTTTAAAATCTCAACCTTGGGACTGGGTGTGTGTAGTGTCCAAGTTGTACCCATTGGGTTTAATTCCTCTAAAAAAATAAAATAATGTTGAACAATTAGGATAATGACTTTATCTTATGCTCTGCGTTAATTGTAGCTGGAAATGCTTTAGTCGTTTAGATTGAAGTCTTTACCGAATGGCAACATTTTCAGAAACAAAAACAAGAAAAAATAAATGTCCAATTATATGGATCTTCAAAGTATCGCCCGCTAACATTTGCACTTAAATTAGCACTCTTTTTAAAAAAGAACAAACGAATACGTCAAGTTTATTTGAGTACGATACCTATTTTTATAAATGCGATTCAATTGAACAGTCTGTTTTATTTATAATTTGGAACGAATTAGCTTACGCTGACTAACAAACATTTATTTCCGGTTTATTGTTTGAAAACATACACGCAAGAGAACATATCAGGCATTTCGTAACTATCAACAGATCATTAAAAAATCAACAGATTTTACAATTCCAGTAATGGTATAATTAATTTTCTTAATAAGTTTTGATGGTTAATGGTGTATCTTATGTTAAATGTTTGTGATGTCTTGGGGTGACCTGGCATTCAGCTGATCACTCGTCTAAGGAGGCTTTCCATGTCCTTGTGTGATCAAAAAGTATATGTGTGATCCATATTTGTTCTGAGCCGTAGCCGAGTGGTTAAGGCAAGAAGCTTTGGCGCAGAGCTACGGGACTTACTCTGGTTCGGGTCTCCATGGGGGTTGAAATTTTCTCATGTAATTTCCGCCAGTATGGGACCGGTGTTCATCCAAAATCGTGAGGCATTTGGGTAGCTATTATTTGTAGCGGCTCCAGGTTGAGAAAACCAGCTATAACGTCTGGAAGGACCATATGTCATCCCTATACTGGCTGGATGATTTGTCTACATCTGCGATTAACACATGTGGATGTGAGGCCTGCAGCCGGCTGGAGGTCAAGGACTTTTAGGTCTGTCGCGCCGTAGAATTTGTTTAGTTTGTGATCCATATTTAAAGGTTCTCTTCCGAAAGATTGTGTCGATGTAAGCCACGGGTAAATGGGGCATGTAAAAGTATTTATTATTAAATTTGAGAGTTTTAGCTATAGATTTTGATTTAGTTACACCAAACGATAGCCTTAAAAATTCATCGATCCATTTTAACGACAATCTTGTCTTTCTCAAGGCGATGATAAAACTATTTTATGACAGCATTTATGTCTAAAGATGTCGATAGTTTAAGCCTAACCTTTTCCATGTGGGTATTATAGTGCTATATTAATGAATTGAGGGTCATATCGTAGACCTTAAGTGGTTCGTTCCCACATATATCTATGTATGTCCCGATGTTTAAACATCTAATTCATAATAATAGATCATTCACTTTACATTCTTCTTTTAAACGTTATCCATTTCCTTTCTCAATATCTTGTCAATATCAATTACACTGCTCAAAAAAATTAGGGGATATTGTAGAATAACCTATTAAGACAATGTTTTTAGGAAAAGTATTAGATGCAATCACTTTCTATTACTCCAAAAGAATGTAAACAAGAGTTTGAAGTCATTAGGTAACCTCTGTACCACACCAGATGTCAAAGAGATCCTGATTAGGAATATGGCAAACAAACAAAGCAACATTAACATGGGTGAAAATGTTTCTTTAGTATGGTGTATGGTCTCCTCGAACGACCAGCACTGCCTCACACCTGTGTGGCATTGATGCAATGAGGTTAGCAATGAGTTCTTGGGGGATACGTGGCCACTTCCATAAGAGCAATGTGCAGCTCTGGAGCAGTTGTGGGAGGTGCTGGTCTGCCTGCAATGCGCCTGCCTAATGCATCCCACACATGCTCAATCGGATTTAAGTCCGGGGAGGAAGCTGGCCATTGCATACGCTCGATACCCTCCACTTCCAGCATGTCGTTCACCAAGCCAGCTCTGTGGCGTCGGGCATTATCGTCCATAAAACGAAAAGAATCGCCTATGGCACCAGCATAAGGCATGACAAAAGGTCGGAGAATCTCATCTCTTATACCTTTACCGCAGTCAATAGTACCCACATGCGGGATGACCGTAGACGTCTCAAGAAGTCGTAATGCACCACTACTGAATCCTGCCCACCACCCTCAATCCACCGCCACCATATGGGGATCTTTCACGTACAAAAGCTGGATTGTTTCGTGTCCCTTTTTCTCTCCAGATGAATACACGCCGACTATCACATTCCACGTTGAATCGCGACTGATCAGAAAAAAAACTGATCTCCACCCACGAAGTTCCTCCGCCCAGTTTCTGCGATCTCTACGGTGTTGTGGAATTAACCTGGTACACACCATGGGCCTACGGGCATAGAGACCACTTCCATGCACTCGATTAGGGACAGTTTGAGTTGACAAAAAAATAAAACTCCCAACTCAAATGAATAAAACCCTCTTAAATAAGGAAGAATTATTCATAGTAGTCCTGTTGCTGTTTGAAGTGTATTTCGCAATTGAGTTGCATTCTGCTGTCTATTCCGACGGGCTGTTAACAAGAGGTAACGGTCATCCCTTGTTGTTGTTGCCCTTGGTCGACCTTGTCCGGCTCTTCTGTGAACAGTATGTTCTTTGAAAATGATTCCAAAGTCTGGAAATCACGCTTTCAGACACCCCAATGGCTTGTGCCACCTCTTGTTGTGTCTGTCCAGCTTCCGTCCTTCCTATGGCCCTCCAAACCATTGGTTCAGGTAAATCACGTTGTCGAGGCATCACTGTCCCTAAGGCAAGTCATTCACTAACTGAAAACTGGACTGGATTTAAAAACAGCAACAAAACATTCACCCCCACACCACCCTTTCACATCAACAGTACAGACACTGCCCTCTGGTGTGGTACCGAGGTTACGTAACAACTTCAAACTCTTATTTACATTATCTAGGAGTAATAGAAAGTGATTGCATCTAATACTATTCCAAAAAACATAGTCTTAATAGGTTACTACAATATCCCCTAATTTTTTTGAGCAGTGTATGTCACCTGTCCCCTTTCCAACTCTGCTATTCAAATCTCCCATAATTATTAATTCCTTCTTTTGAGAGACTTTTTATATCAACACAGAACATTTTTCAAAATGTTGCTCCTTTATTACTTGTGGTGCATCGTTGGTTGGGGCATATGTACCTGTCATTACTAATTCTTTCCCATACACTGTTATTTCGATAACTACGAATCTTTCATCTATTCCTTCTCCTTGTTTTATTGAGGATGTCCATTTCTTCTTAATTAAAATTGATACTCTTCCTTTAGCTCTCTCCGATTTTACCACCCCACTCCATACATGTATGTATTCGCCAACAATTTCTTGACTTTTCCTCTTGGTTTCTGTTAGAACTGCTATATCAACCCCCCTTCTTTGTAATCTCCTTAAGTACTTTATTGTTCTTAATATTCCAACTTTGTATATTCCGAGTTGCCAAATTCATTGGCCTTTTTTTTAGCCAAACTTTGTGCCTATTGATCTGTCCGGCTTTATCTTTCTTTGCAGGAAACGTAACAGTTATTTTTTGTGGAACGGGTTGTCAGCCCTTCGCCAACTCAGCATTTGGGGGAACTATCCAGAGCCTCATTTGCTGGTTTTCGGGATTCCTATTGGGCCTTCGCGGCTACCGTAGTGGTCACGGGGAAACTAGTCCCCACCGCACATCACTCCTAAAGGTTATTCCATACTTCCCGTTGCCCACCCCTCGGGACGTTGACCACTAAGGTTGACTAAAGGAAAAGAAGTCCATATGACATTTATAGATCTAGAAAAGGCATATGACACTGTGCCCATCAACAAACTTTGGGTGTCAGTGGAGAAGTTTGGATACTTAAACCTCTTATACATCTTATAAAAATAATGTATGATTGTAAAGCTTGTATTAAGATTGAAAATAGAGTATCCTCAGAATTTGATATAACAAAAGGATTAAGACAAGGGTGCGGGATGTCACCAACATTATTAAATATATTTTTTAAAAGATATATTGATTAAATTGAATAAGTCATGTAAGAGAATGGGAATCAAAATTAATGACCGTTTACTGCACAATTTATTATTCGCTGATGACCAGATTATAATAAGACAAGATAAAGAAGATACAGAATATGTGATTAGAAAGTTGGTAATTGCATTTGAGATAGGGGGACTGAAGATAAATTATATTAAGATCGAATATATGGTAATCGGAGGAAATTCAAAAGATCTACAAATAAATAATATGGTAATTAAACCTGTTGAATTTAAATATCTTGGTTCTATAATAGATAAATCTGGTACATGTGAAAAAGATCTTAACATAGTAAATTGTGCAAGGAAGGCTATTAGATCCCTGAATGGCCTTTTATGGATTAGAAATCTGACCAGAAAAACAGAAAAAAATAGATTATACAAACGACAATAGAACGTATACTTACATATGGATCAGAAAGCTGAACAAAAATGAAAGGATGCAGAAGAGTCTTGGCGACAGAAATGGATGGATTATGGAAAAGTATGAGAGTATCCAGGTTACAACATATTATAAATGCATGTATTAGACAAGAAATGGATTCACAAGAAACTGTTATCGATAGGATAACAAAGAGCTTTACAGTGGTATGGACATGTACAACGTTTGTCGGATGAACAGTGGCCTAAACGGGTGTTAGATTGGATGATACTAGGCAGAAGGAAGAGGGGGAGAAGCAGACGAACATGATATGAGGGAATATATGTCATGATGAAGAGGGGTATGGAAGAAGGACAATGGGAAGTTAGGAAACTGGAAAGCAGGAATTAAGGGCGAACTGCTATAAAGTGGAAAGCCTGTATTAAGCATTAAGTAAGAGAGTCATATTCTCCACCAAGGAGAGCCTATATATAGATATTTAAAATAGAGAGAGAGAGAGAGAGAGAGAGAGAGAGAGAGAGAGAGAGAGAGAAAGTGATAGAGAGAGAGAGAGAAAGAGAGAGAGTGAGGCGAGGAGGAAAGAGGAGACGATTAGGAGGGATCGATGAGGAGAAAGCGGAGAGAGATGTTGATTATAGAGAGAGAGAGAGAGAGAAAGAGAGAGAGAGAGAGTGATAGAGAGAGAGAGAGAAAGAGAAAGTGATAGAGAGAGAGAGAGAGTGATAGAGAGAGAGAGAGAGAGAGAGAGAGAGAGAAAGAGAAAGTGATAGAGAGAGAGAAAGTGATAGAGGAGAGAGAAAGAGAAAGTGATAGAGAGAGAGAAAGTGATAGAGAGAGAGAGAAAGAGAGAAAGTGATAGAGAGAGAGAGAGAGAGAGCATGTATTTTGAGCACGCCATACTGGAGGGAAATTATTTTTTACAAGCTGTACTTCCTCGCTAGTAATAATATTTCCATGTGCCATACACTCAGAGACTTATTGAGTCGATTTCTCAACTGAAGTCTAAATCATGACCCCGGTTTTCGAATGTTTTATTGTTTCCATAGAATTTTTAAAACTGGCTCAGAATTCACATAAATTGTTATGAAACCAAAGACATGATTGAGACATTTGTTTCTTTCTGTAATTAACAGCCGTAGATTTTCAATGTTAAGGTTGCTATGGAGACATTAAAAAATCGGAAAACTTGGATCGTGGTTTAGATTTCGGTTGAGAAATCCACCCATCGAAAAAATAAACAGAATCCATTGATCTGTGTATAAGCAATATTGCTATTTAAGGTTGCTCTGATCTAAGCATTCATCAATATAGTTTTTGGTCTTAATTTGAGCTGTAACACCATAGCCGAGCGGTTTTTGCATGATCCCTCAGTGCAGAGCTATGGGACTTGCGCTGGTTCGAATCCACTTGGGGAAGACATTTTATCATTGAGATTTCGACCAGTTTCGGACCGACCTCTACCCAGCATCGTGAGGAATTTGGGTTGCTACAATAAATACAGGCTCGTGGTTGAGAAAACTAGTTATAACGGCTGAGGGACCCGACGTGCTGTCTACATTTCAACCCTATACTGGCTGGTTAATCGGATATCTATGCATTTAAACATTTTTATATGAGGCCAGCATCCGGCTGATAGCTAGTGGTCTACTAGTCTTGTAGGTCATCCAGCAGTTGGCCTTTTAGTAGTAGTCCATCCATAGTAATTCTGCCCGAGGGCAGGTCTTTCACTGCAATCATAGCACTTTCATGGTATGCTTTTGCAGCTTTACTAGGGAATTATAGGTGTGGTAGCTTCCCGTTACTTGTAGTAGTAGTAATAAGTAGTATTATTGTTTGAAAACATACATTCTAGAGAATATATCAAAGTTCATCCATAAGCATACGTATGTGTCTTAAGATTTATATTAAGAATGTTTAATGCGAGAACGATTCCTTCATTTTACTTTAAGATGCTTCATCATATTTGGTTAAAACTCGACTGTGATATTTGGACGCATGTAGGGCTGTGTGTGTCTCTTTTTGTAAATGTAAATTAGATTGAATTTAATTAAATATTAGTAAGTCCACATGTGATCAAGGAATAAACTTGTTGCTTCGTACCAAATTTCCAGATGCGTTCCTTTTAGGGACAAGGATACTAGATGACTTTTATGAGATTCCTTGTTTGTACGGCTATGTAATATTGGAAAACATAAGGACCAAATTATGTTTTACACTATCTGACCATCAAAATCACATATGCCAAATTAGCCTTATTTAATATGAATGTTTGCCTAAATAGTGTGCTTTAGTGATAAATTTACATGTTCTTTCGAAGGTGGCCCTGAAGCCCTTCCACGTACTTGTGTAATGAAAAAAAAGCGTGTGAGATTCAAGATTACAAATCGTTTCCGATTGGTTGAGTCCCAATTATAGGCCTATGTACCAGGAAGGCGCGAGTAATGTATATTTCTTAGAAAACGGGTAATTATGTTAATTAAGA
Organism: Diploptera punctata; assembly: GCA_030220185.1. Classification (NCBI taxonomy): domain Eukaryota; kingdom Metazoa; phylum Arthropoda; class Insecta; order Blattodea; family Blaberidae; genus Diploptera; species Diploptera punctata. Next base: position 527,410 of record JASPKZ010006078.1, read on the forward strand.
GAGAGAGGTAAATAATTATTACTGGTGAAACAGATCGTAGGGATGAGATTCCTTTCCAGTAGATACTTTAATAACTCAAGTATAAAATCTTTCCAGGTTGAAATTACCGGAATGTGAACTTGAAAACATCTAAATATAAGTGTTAAACGTTACCGTCTTTATTATCTTATTAGCTGATATATTATCGTTAACTTATTTTTACAGTTGTTGGTTAATGCCAAAACGTGACATGAACATTTTTGGATATGTTTCAAGGCTTTCTTCTGTCTCTGTTTCAAAATAGAGTGAGAGAGAGAGAGAGAGGAAGGGAGAGGTAGGTAGATGGGAAGAGAGGTTGGGAGAGATAGATAGATAGGAAGAGATGTAGGTAAATACATACGTACACAGGTACGTACACACATAGATAGGTATGTAGGTAGAAAGAAAGAGAGAGAGAGAGAGAGAGAGAGAGAGAGAGAGAGAGAGAGAAAGAAAGAAAGAAACACAGTTGTGCTTATCCGTCTGCTTCAAAATTGAAAGGATGCTTGAGTATTTAATTCTTCTGAACTGTTTATTTTTCGCGCAAACACTATTTTTTTTATTCTAAAATTCTTTGCACTTTTTTTTTAAATTTATTTTATTATTCAACTGCATGCTCCATTACGTGGAGTAATACTACATGCATTGTGGTGTTCTTATTATACAACTATAAAATTAAACAGTGTTTACAATTAGATTATCTTACTTAAAGCTAGATGGTTAACTATATACAATACTATTGTTCTATGTTTTACTTAACCTAAAGTGTATCAAATTTAATTGAATTTGAAAATATTGAAAATTCCTTATTGTAAGTGTCAATGAGTTCATTGTTCTTAATTGGCCAATTCTGGTTTCTTAAAACTACTGATTTGAGTTTATCTCTTTCCTTATCTAATAATTTACATTCCTGTAATATGTGTTTTATATCTTGCACTTTGTCACAGCAGGGACAATTTGGGTTTTGTATTATTTTGAATCTATTTAGATAGGATCTGAAGTTCCCATGACCTGTTAATTTATATGTCAGTTTGAGTTTTAATTTTAGCCTATCGTGTATTGTGGGAAAGAAAGATTTGGTTACTTGGCCCTTAGTGGTTTTTCCCATTCATTTTGCCACTTTTGTATACTTGTTTTGCACAGTTTACTGAACACTACACTTTTCGGAATCTTCTTGTAGCTCTCCTCTAGGTCTCTGCTCGCTGCGGCTTCTTTAGCCAATTGGTCCGCCAACTCATTCCCGTGGATCCCGATGTGGGCCTTCACCCATTTGAAGTTTATTATCCAGTTGTCCCGCTGCATAGATGATACTTGTCGTCTGAGTTCTTCAATCAAGTATGAATGAATTTTGTGAGTTCTTAGTGATGTAACTGTCTGTATACACGGTCGCTGTTCTCCCTTCCCGTTCCATGTGTTCCAAGGATTGCAGAGATTTTAGTATTGCTAGCTGTTCGGCTTGGTTGTTGGTGCATTTTTCATTTAGTTTGTATTTACATGTTTTTATTAGAGTTTTGTCTTTATATATAGCCACCCCTGATCCTACTCCTTCATTGCTCTTGCTGCCGTCTGTATATATCTGAATTGTGCTGTCGGTGTCTTCATTTTCTGTGATTACTTTAATTGCCAATGCAGGGTGTGGCCAATATTTCGGTTCCATATTGTTGTCGACGAGATATTTTTGTACTCCGATCTTCCTTGTATATTGATAGAGTATTCCAGCATCTTCAATTTTGATTGTTATTGGTATTTGTGCTGTTATTATACAGAGTGCTTCATTTGATACGGTTCTATAAGATTTTGCTATCCTTAGTAGTACAAGTCTTTGCACTCTGATCAGTTGGTATTTGTGCTGTTATTACACAGAGTGCTTCATTTGATACGGTTCTATAAGATTTTGCTATCCTTAGTAGTACACGTCTTTGCACTCTGATCAGTTTGTTTCTATAAAATGCTCTATCTAATACTCTTTGCCAAACCGGGGAACCATATAGTAGGAGAGGTAAAATTCCGCCTATGTACACAGTTTTCAGTGCCTCACGTCTTAGGCCCCATGTTAATCTTGCCGATTTTGCGAGTGTGAATATTAGTTTTGTGCATCTATTAGCTATGTAGTTGATATGTTCTCTGAATGAAAGTTTACTGTCCAACATAATGCCTAAATATTTCATACAACTTACTTGTTCTAACTTGTTATTGTTCAAATATACATCCAAGTGTTGATTTTCTCTTCTTTTCCTTTTTGACATTAACATGACTTTCGATTTGTTTTCGTTGAATATTAATTTATTTTCTTTCGCCCATTTTGCAATTTTGTGTAATTCCATATTTGAATAATTTTCTATTTCTCGTATGGATTCTCCCTTTATTAATAGTAGGAGGTTTTGTTTGTTTCTTGAAGTCTAAGTTTAGTAATGAATTATATAGTACGTTCCACAATCCTGGGCCACAACAAGAGCCCTGTGGGCAGCCTTTAGTGATTTTCGTCTCCCAAGTTTCATTGTTTATTGATATACTTGCACTTCTCTGTCTGAAATAATCTTGCGTTAGTTCGTAAAGGTTTTTTGGGCATTCTAGATATTTTAGATTTTTAAGAATTCTTGGCCACCATGCTGCATCGAACGCGCCCCTTATGTCCATACTGATCATAATTACAACATTTAGATCGGTACTTGCTCAGGTAGCTCAGTTGGTAGAGCACTTGGTCTAGAGAACCAAGGGTCCCGGGTTCAAGTCCCGGTCTGAGCGTATAATTTATCTCTTCATATATGATTTATCCATCATTGAGATGTACGAAATCAATAATAAAATTCTTTGCACTTGTGACAAACTAAGTTCTGTAAGGTATAATAAACCAAAAACAGATACCATACACTCACCTTCTCCAATCACCCTCTTATTGTGCAGACAGCTTTTAACACCGGTAGCAACATTCCTCAATCCCTACCATCCCCTCCAAAAACAACTACCAGTCTACTTAGGAATGCATTTTCTATTGATAAATCATCACTTAAAATCGCTCACGTAAATTCACAAAGCATTCTGTCCCACTTTGATGAGTTTGAAACCATATTTTCATCTCTTGGACTGAGCGCCATTTTAATTTCGGAAACCTGGCTCACCCCATCCATACCTTCGTCCCTTGTTCACCTAGACGGATATACACTGCTCAGAAATGACAGAATAGATAAAAGAGGTGGAGGAATTTGTGCCTTTATATCAAATGAGCTTAATCCAAGAATTGTCCACAAGCCCCCTTCTGTATATTCCGCTCGCCCCGAGTTCTTATTCGTAGAAATTCAAGCCAGTCTAAAAAAATGTCTCTTATGCATTGTATACAAACCTCCAAAAATTGGGTACCTTTCGGATCTAGAAAACGCTCTGAACGATTCATTGCCTCATTATGAACACGTTATTGTCGCAGGCGATTTTAATACAAATCTTCTTCAGACTGACTCACCAGCCATACAACTTAAAAATATGTTCCAAAGCTTTAAATATGACCATTGTTCCTCTCTCTGCCACACATCATACTGCTACTACCGACACTCTACTGGACTTAATTGTGACTACACATCCACAGAAAGTATCTGTCATATGGACAAATTCCTCCTCCCGGCATATCTGCTCATGACATTGTATTCGTAGAATACTCACTCCAATGTCCTAAAAGACGTTCTAAAATGCTTACGTTAAAGGGAATATGGAGTACAAACGACCTAGACGGATACTAAACTCAAATCAGACGCTTTAGAATAACCTTTGGTACTCAATATGGAATCTTAGATCAGTTGATGAAAAGTAGACACATTTAATACACTGATACTACAACTATATGACAGACATGCACCAGTAAAAACCCGACGATTTTCCCGCCCCCCTGCTCCCTGGATGAATGACTCAATATGTGAACTTATGTCAAAACGAGACAAAGCATACCGAACATACAGACGACATAAAAATGACGAGAACTGGCAACTGTACAAACAACTTAGAAACACAACTACACAAACTATACGTAATGCCAAACTACGACACGCCCACAGTATAATCGGACCAGAAATAAGTGCACGGGACACTTGGCGAAATCTCCGTGCAATGGGACTTAGACAGTTGAATCCCTCAACTGACTCTATAGACATTTCTGTAGATGACTTAAATGAACATTTTACCTCAATACCCATGACACCTCTAGACAACAAGACTAAAATAGACATTTTTAAAGACTTATCCCCATCCCCACATATAGGAAGAGATAAATTTTACTTTTACGACATTTCGCCTATAGACGTTAAAAAAGCACTCAAGCGGATTAAATCCAATGCGCAAGGAACAGATAACATCAGAATTTTAATGCTAAATAAAATCATTGACATTATACTACCTACACTGACTCATATTTTTAATGCTTCCCTTATAACTTCTATCTTCCCTATTGTATGGAAACAGTCTAGAGTTCGGCCTATACCAAAAATAAGTACACCTACTAACTGTAATGACTTCCGACCGATTAGCATCCTTCCGACATTATCTAAAGCCCTGGAACATATTGTACATAAGCAAATGACTAAATATCTCCAAGAAAATCACCTCCTTGATCCTTATCAATCCGGCTTTAGATCTGGTCATAGCACAACCACAGCTTTGCTAAAAATTACCGAAGATATTCGTGAAGCGGTGGACAGACGTCAATTGACTCCTTTAACCTTACTTGACTTCAGCAAAGCTTTTGACACAGTAGACCACGACTTACTTATGATAAAGCTCAAGCACCTACATTTGTCTGACAGCGCTGTATCCTGGTTCGACTCATACCTGCACGGTCGTCAACAATACGTTTCATTAAACTCTAGATCTTCATCTTGGCGCAACGTGCCGGCTGGAGTCCCCTAGGGCAGTGTTCTCGGACCTCTTCTTTTCTCAATCTACATAAATGACTTGCCAACTGCACCAAAGCACTGCCGTTATCACCTCTACGCTGATGATCTCCAAATTTACTTACATTCACCTCCTCATTCGCTCTATAACAGCTTGACAAAAATGAATGACGATCTCATATCCATCTCTAACTGGTCTTCAAGTATGGGTCTAAATCTAAATCCTAACAAGACAAAAGTAATTCTGATGGGACAACAAAGACTGCTTACAACCTTTGACATATCTACACTTCCAAATATTACTATAAATAATATAATTATCCCTTATTCTTCTTCAGTAATAGATCTTGGACTACATCTAGACGCAAATTTAACCTGGCAAACACAAGTGAAACACATATGTAAAAAGACTTTCTCCATCTTACATTATCTTAGACGTTTAAAGAATTTTCTCCCAGTTTCGTTAAAACAAATCCTAGTGCAGAATCTTGTGTTACCACACTTCGATTATTGTGACATTATATATAATGATCTAAACTATGCCTTGTCGCAGAGACTGCAGCGTGTTCATAATGCTTGCGTTCGATTCATTTTCAATATCCGCCGTTATGATAATATTTCCGAACACTTTAATAACATCTCTTGGCTCCGTCTTACTGACAGACGTAAATTGCACTCTCTTTCACTACTTTTCAAGCTTCTGAATTCCTACATTCTTACTTACCTGGCGTCCAGATTTGAGAAGTTATCCTTCAACCACAATATTGACACTAGGTCACAAGATAGCAGTCTGCTAACAATTCCTCTTCATAGCACTTCCTCCTATTCTACTTCCTTCACAGTAGCCTCTGCCCGCTCCTGGAATCTCTTTCCTCAAGATATCAGGGGTTGCCGCACACTTGGCACCTTTAAGTCACGCTTATACAGTTACCTGTTGTCTAATAATTAATTTTTCTCTATTTATTTAATTTTATACTATATCATTAATCTTTTCCTCGTTTTTTTATATATCTTGTACATATTATATATTTAATTCGTTAAATTTAGAGTAAATCAAAATACATTATAAATATTAATTGTATTGTATTCATAACTTGTAATCGTTTATATATATATATATATATATATATATATATATATATATATATATATATATATATATATTGTAATTTAGATTTAAGACTTTTCTTTTGTATTTTTTTAAACCAGGTTGAGTGGTAGACAAGGCCTTAAGGCCTTAACTCAGCCAGGTAAAATAAAGCTATTATTATTATTATTATTATTATTATTATTATTATTATTATATATAGACCGTCTTTCTTCACGCACTCAAAAGCGAATACATTCTTCCTTTCTCTGATAGGACAAAGCATGATGTCGCAGGCTGCTCGGCCACGTTCCGGGACTTTTAAAATAATTATATTACTTTTATAAGATCAAGAAAGAAGGTGTATAAATTATAAATTAATCTCAGATTCTTAATGAAATTAATAAGAGAAATCGGAAAGCAGATATTAATGGTAGGCCCTGCAAGTGTTTATAACTTCTTAAAATGCGACCTGATCTAATTGATGGCAATGACAAAGCATCGCCCAGCGTGCTACTTACTGGAACGGTTTTAGGTTCCTTGGCAGTCAAATTCCCTAATGGTTATCAGTATAGGGCTTTTTCCTCAAAATCAGCGCTATTTTTAGACAGTTTTTTTTGTCATAGGACGATGTGATTTGGTTGTGAGATGAGGTGTCTCCATTCTAGAGCAGGGCGTCGGAAATCACGCCATCGGTCAAGCAGAGAGTCCGAAAGCCGACGGGTGAAATGAGCCACGCTACTCTAGATATGATACATTTCTCATCTCACATGTTAGGTCCATCCGGTGGGAGGAATATGCATCGGTGAACAGCACGGTTCTGTAGCACTTATGTCATATATTGCGAACAATTTAATTTGTATGATATACAGGGCTATTCAAAATGAAGGAACAGACTTCAAACATTTATTTCTTCCAAACTACAAAAAAATACAAACACAATTCCAACGTTCCTGGAAAGAGAAAAGTTCGGATTCACTATTTTATGCATTCAATGTGAGCACCATTGCGTTACACGACAAATATCGAAACGGTGGCTCATTTCATGCCACACACAAATCAGCTGGTCTCTAGTTATCGAATTCACAGCTTCAACAATTCGATGTCGAAGATTTTCAAGAGTGTCAGGCATCCGAGGGATAAAAACACGGTCTTTTACATAACTCCACAGATAAAAATCACACGGGGTTAGGTCGGAAGACCTGGAAGGCCACCGGTAATGAAGTTGATCTTTTGCTCCTCCTCTTCCAATCTACCGTCCTGTTCTGTCGCTATTTTAATAGAAACAATTAATATGACAAGCAACAGCGCCAATGCGGCCTTGATCAGAACTTCAAACTTTTCTCTTTACAGAAACGTTAGAATTGTGTGTGTGTGTGTTTTTTTTTTTTTTTAGTTTGGAAGAAATATGTTTGAAGTCTGTTTCTTGTTTCTGTATAACCCTATATTATAGTTTTGGTTAAAATGCGATTACATTAATAAGAACAGATATAACTTTTAAATAATTGTTCGGCGATTACAGCATTGTTATATATTGAGAGTTAAATGTTGCAGTTTATTATATTTTCAGTAAAAAGAGGAGGACTGAGTAATTAACTTTGCTGATGTAAAAGATGTTTTAAGGTCAATAAACAATAGGCTAAGTACACAAATCCCGCCCATCATCCCCTCCAAGATGATGAATGTATTTATGAGAAACTTCACGAGAATTCATCGCAGGAACATTAATTATTCGTGCCATCACGCGATCAAACTTTGAAGCTTTATTATCTTGTTCGAAATTTGAACTTCAGCCTTCTGTTCGAAAATATTCACACGAAAACTTGTAAAGTATACAGGGAATTCTTAAATGACGGTGTTTAGCAATAGTGATCCAAGACCTAAATTGGAAATGTTGAAATAACCATCTTAACATTTCCAATTTTGGTCTGAAATAACCATCTCAGAGCTTCCATCAGGACTCTTGTACAGAGCGTCTTATTCATGCGATCACAAAGGTTGCAAGCATGCTTGACGGATGGGATACCACGCGTCTCCCGCTAAACGAGCTTGCGTGCTCTCGCAAATTAATTGTTAAAACGTAGCTATACATTATATTAAACACATTTTGACATTCACCTTGCTCATAGGAGATGCTGTATAGGTTGACCGTTTTTTCTTACGCATGTTTCATACTATGCCAAAAATTTATTTCCACGCACTACCGCGTGGCTATAAGCTCTCCATACACCCATATCCTGAGCTATTTTTTTGCAATTATCCCTTTCATTATATTCTTCCTCAAATCATGGTTGCTATTACTATCTCACCTCATTCTTGGTCTATCAACTGTTCGTTTTCCCTCTGGTTTTTCGACAAGGAGCTTCCACCCCCTGTTTCTTTCCCCGTTCGTGTCACGTGTCCTTCCAACGCAGTCTACGAGACTTAACTGTTATTATTACATCTGGTTTCCTATAAAGATCATGTAGCTCACCGTTTATTGTCTTCTCCATTCGCCTGTCTCTTCTCTCTCTTTGATACAAAATTTTGATAAGAACATTATTATCAAATACTCTTAATCTTTTCTTCTCCCTTAAAGTAAGAGTCCGTGTTTCTTATCCATATAATATTACTGGAAGAAAAATCGTTTTATATGCTTTCAGTTTAACTTTTATGAGAGAAGTAGGATTATACGAGTCCCTATAATGCATAATAACAAGCATTTCCAGAATTGAGCCTATGTTTAATTTCTAATTATTCATTGCGTATTTTAGTTTGTTTAAATATTTCGGTTACATACTGTCACCAGTGGACCATCACTAATTTCATTTGCAAATTAATATTTTGTTTATTGATTGAAGAATAAAATATGAAAATAGCATCAGTCAATAATCTAAAAGTATTTAAACGCTGGACGAACCATGCATTTTTTAAAACTAAAATTTACAATTTCTCAAAAAATCAAAATTTTTTCATCATGAATCGCATAATTCAATAATCTCCCTCTTAAATAAGAAATGTATCCTTTAATGCACTCAAGAAATATCTTGTAATGAAGTTCCTGTACATGACGAATAAACTTCATCTGCCTTATTTAAAAGCAAATTAATATCAAAAACAGCAAAAATAAGGTTATAGAAAACACTCCTTAGACTAGTAGTTACATATGCTTGTGGAACTTGGAGCCTCAAAGAAAAAATAAAACAGAAATTATTAATTTTTGAAAGGAAAATTCTAAGACGAATATTTGAACCAATTAGAGGAAATGATAACTGTTGGAGAACCAAAACAAATAACGAACTAAACAAATTACTTAAATCAGAATGTAGTGAACCATATAAGATCACTCAGAATTGGTTGGCTTGAACATTTAATAAGAATGGATGATCAAAAATTGATTAAGAAACCCTATAATTGGAAACCTATAGGAAACAGAGCAGTTGGAAGACCGAAGATAAGATGGGAGGATGACACAATGAACGATCTAAAGAAAATGAAAGTGACTAAATTGAATATGGCAAAAGACAGATTGCCATGGAGAAGGACTGTTGAGAAGGCCAAAACTATCACATTTGAAGTTGTCGCGCCTTAGACTGATGATGATGATATTATAAGAATCAGTGACGCTTTAGTTTGTAGTTATTAGGCAACAAAACGTATACTTTATATTTTAACAAAACACAAATACGCTATCAAAACATAAAATGCATGTTCAACAAAACGTAAAATATACTTTAACGATGATTTCATATAACTATATAAATAAACTTTTCTTGATTTTTCTGGAAGTATGTCAATAGTTACATCCTGGACAACTTTTAAAAATGTTCCTGATGAACAATGAAAATCGCCTTTTCCGCTCATTTTTACTTTAAATTCACATATGAAACTAGCATCCAAAATTATGAAACACAACAATATTTGTTGATTTATCTTGTCCTTTTTTCCTCCAACGTTCATATTACTAGTTCTCTAAACATATCGTTTCCGCAATAAATACATGTAATTAAATATACGAAGTATACAACATATACTAAAATGCTCTGAACGTAAATAATATATTGTTAACACGTTACAAAATTATGTTTAGTAAATCCCTTCGGCCGCGTTCTAACTTGAGCATCTTGTTAATAAACTTCTGTTTTTGTAACTTGTCGTCTAAATAACTGTTATAATATAAATTTAGATTTTCTGTACTCTATACATTTATCTACTTGAAACATTCTGAACATTAGAATATTTATTTTCAACAAACACGTTCTTAAATTACAGAGAATTCATACCCGTTGCTCTTCAGCTTTCAAGTGGAATATGGCTGTGGGAGGGATAGGGATGGGAATCCAATCATAAATTTACTATCCTGTGAACGCAATTGGCAGTTATCTGTTCATTGAGTGCTTGCAAAAGCATCCAATGAAACTTGACTATGGGGAAGAGTTCCTTGTTCGAGTGAGATATAGAAAAAAAAACATTAGCTGGTTTTGCTTTCTCATTTTCTGATTAAAAACGAAAAAGTCTATCATTTAATTATTTCTTTATTTATTTAGCCTGGTATAGCTGGTGTAGTTAAAGGACATGCGATCTTCTCTTCCACTCAACCAGGACAAACATATTACATTAAAATATACTAGCTAACTCACTGGTACTATCGAATCCGTTGGTTCATGGCCGCATAAGTTCTCAATACATCCCTCCTCTCAATTAATGTTTTCAAATCAACTCCTGTGAAATTTACCTCCCTCAAACCATGGTTAATGTTATTATCCTGCTTCATTCTTGACCTACCTGCTGGACGCTTTCCTTCTGGTTTTCCTACAAGGAATTTCGATGCACTATTCGTGCCACATATTCCGCCCTTCGCAGTCTACTAGATTTAATTGTTGTTACATTTTTTGCCCATAAAGATTATTGTAGCTCACTGTTTTCGCATTTCTTAACGATTTTATTTTTACGGAGAAAGATCGTCATTCCATCTATTGGCTTATCGCCTTCGACCTGTCCAGTATGGGTAATCCTTTTGGCATAAATGCTACTGCCGGCATACTAGCTCTCAGGGGCATACAAACGTTTCCACTATGAGAAGGTACAGATATGGAGGGACATTAAAATACAACAGATTGTAAGTGAAAGTGTAATATATATATATATATATATATATATAGGTCCACCGCTGTGCCTCTCGAGGTAGCGTGTTGCCTTGTCACGCAGAGGGCCCGGGTTCGATCCCCGGTCTGGGCAGTTTTTCTGCGTGAGGTTTTTATCGGGGTTTTTCCTCACCTGTAAGACAAATCTCATGAAAACTTCAAGGCCCAAACAGTCCCCGAAATCATATGGCCATCATCACCATCATCATCCTTATCATTATCACCACCATCATCATCATCCTTCACCGGCGTGGAAAGCAACGGGAAGCTACCACACCTACAATTTCCTAGCAAAGCTACAAGCATAGCATGAAAATGCTATGATTGCAGTGAAAGACCTGCTCTCGGGCCGAATTACTATGGATTGATATATATATATATATATATATATATATATATATATATATAGAGAGAGAGAGAGAGAGAGAGAGAGAGAGAGAGGGAGGGAGAGAGCGAGAAAATATAGATTAATTCATTCAGACAAATGATCTGAATCAATTTTTAAAAAGAAACATTGTTGATTGAATCAGCAAAACCACAACTTATGTCGCTGGCCTCTTTTCACTTGAACTGCCCAGGTAAGTTCTCATCCTTTCACAAATATCTCTCTCATAATCCCGGATCCTAATAGCAGTTATATTACATTCATTTTGCAGTTAGAATTCTTCTAAATCAAGAAGACGTTGTACCAGCTTTCTATACAAACGTTAAAATATTTTCTTCCATCCATCCATAGTAATTCTGCCCGAAGGTAGGTCCTTCACTGCAATCATAGCATTTTCATGCTATGTTTGCAGCTTTACTAGGGAATTGTGTAGGTGTGGTAGCTTCCCGTTGCTTTCCACACCGGTGAAGGATGAAGATGATAATGGTAAGGATGATAATGATAAGGATGATGGCCATATGATTTCGGGGACCGTTTGGGCCTTAAAGTTTTCCTGACATTTGTCTTACATGTGAGGAAAAACCCCGATAAAAACCTCACCCAGAAAAACTGCCCCGACCGGGGATCGAACCCGGGCCCGCTGCGTGACAAGGCAGCTCGCTACCTCGAGACCACAACGGTGGACAATATATTCTTATAAAGCAAATATTTTCCATAACGGGATCTTGAACTCTAGATATCCAAGTAAATGAGCGCCAGCACATAAAGATGATCTGTTACAGTCGATGTTAAATAAAATATTGTCTGCTTTAAGCGATCTAAGATGTTAAAATGAAATTACAAAAGGAAATAAATAGTTTTTTTTAGAAATCGTTTAACAATATAGGCCTACCTCCCACAGCTGTCAGTACTCTATTTACTTCCTCTTATTTTATCTCAGTTATAATTGAAAAAAAAAACAACAATTTTTACAAGTACTTCGGCCCAGTTAGGGCTTTTCTCCATATCAAAGGGAGTAACAAACTATTCTCTCGATTTCTCATATTTATTACCGAAAGTGTAAAAATCGGGTAACTGCAGATAAGATAAAAAAAAAGTGTGTTTATATTTACAACTCGTATTAAACAAAGCAACACATTTATAACTAAATCATTTCTTGAAATTAAAAGTAGGACAATTCTAAATCGAAACTTCTGACATGCTATAAAATAATAATAATAATAATAATTGTATTGTAAGCCCATGTTTTTTCCTTTACAGAGATTTAGGCACTCTCCCCCTACAGGGAAGAAATTGAACTATACTGATTTAGTTACACTTGTTTTTGTATAGATGTCATTTTTGAGTGGTCCGTGGTTATAGTGACATCTAGGAAACCAAGGTAGTACTAGGACGGGAAAATTCGGTAAATTTTGCTTAGAGGCCTTTTCATTCAGGCTTAAGAATTTTTTAAGAGCCTGAAAATCTTCAGACTCGGGCCCCACGGCTTAAAGTCCCTCCCGGAGGACTTGCTCCTTGGATTTTTCCGTCCTAAAAAATCCATCGATCCCGGCCGTTTGAACCCGCGACCCTCAGGACCAGAGGCAAGGAGCATAACCACTAGTCCACCGCGGCCGATGATGATGATGATAATAATAATAATAATGATAATCTTCTTCTTCTTCCTTTCATGTGATAGACCTAGTGGTCTGTTACGGTCTCAACCCAAAGTTTGAAAGGTCTGCCCAAAGATCTCTTGCCTGATGACTGGTAATTTAAAATTTGACGTGGTATTCTTGTTCTGCTCATTCTTCTTATGTGAGATTTCCAGTTGTTTCTGTATTTTTCTACATATTCCATGACTGATTCTGTTTGTAATTCTTTGAGAATCTCAGAATTCCTTTTATGGTCTATTCTTGAGTAACCTGCAGTACGTCTCATAAATTTCATTTCTGCCTCAGTTAGTCTTTGTTCATCTACACTGCGAATTGTCCAGGCCTCACTGCCGTAACATAATATGGACCTGTCCAGAGGCCTAAGGTGGCAACCCCACCACTGGATTTGCTCACTTCAGGCCAGTAACCTGTTTCTCCACATCAAAATCCAAAACAATGGCAATGTGTGGAAAAAACATACAACGGGTGAAAATTGAGATTGATGGAAAAATTATAGAACAAGTGTCAGATTTCTCTTACTTAGGAAGTGTATTTGCAGAGTATAAGAGTGACATTGATTCAAAATTACAAAAATATAATAAAATGAATGGGGTAATACGAAGACATTTTGGTAAACAGATGAGGACAGAGACAAAACTAAGATTACAAAACGTCACATCAAAAGCTGCTCTAAAATACGGAAGTGAAATTTGGATTTTAAATAAAAGAAACTCTCATAAACTTCAAGTAAGCCAAATGCGCTTCTTACGATCATTGTTAGGAGTTAATAGACTGGATCACCAAAGGAACACTACTATCAGAGGGAAAACTTGGAGTAGCAAGTTTAAATGAAGATATCCAAAGATACCAACAAGAATGGAAAAATCATCTGAGAAGAATGGCAAGAAATAGACTTCCAAAATTGGCATTCCAATATACCCCAACTGGACATAGGGACCAAGGAAGACCAAAAACATCGGTGGAAAGATCAAGACCATCTTCGCTAGGTTTACCGTACAGGCCACATGGCCTAAAACGAATTTGTTCATGATGATGATGATAATAATAATAATAATAATAATAATAATAATAATAATAATAATAATAATTAAAATATATATACAGTCAATATGCCCATTTCACCAATTAATATTTTAAAATGGTCAACAAGTTTCCACAGCCAAGCTGTCATTCTCAAGACCAAATATTGACTGAAGACAAAATTGATAATAAATAAATAAACTGAATTTATTTATTATCAATTTTGTCTTCAGTCAATATCTGGTCTTGAGAATGACAGCTTGGCTGTGGAAACTTATTGACCATTTTAAAACATTAATTGGTGAAATGGGCATATTGACTGTATATATATTTTAATATTTTATCACCAAGAAGATCACTTCTGTATTAAATAATAATAATAATAATAATAATAATAATAATAATAATAATTATTATTATTATTATTATTATTATAACTTATGGCTTGCAAATTGTCATCTCTTATCGTATAATACAACTACTCATAAGAATATGCAGTCAGGTTGTATCGATAGAAATGAATACATTTTATACACAATGTTCTGAAATTTTTAAACATTAAGAAAACATGAAGATCGTTGTCGGTATGTATTTGTGTAAGTAATAAAACGATTTGTCATGAAAACTATTGTATAGCATGATATGAGTCGATAAGCATTTTTATATAATAGCGGCAATTTATCGTGAAAACTACTTTTGCACACGTGTTGTACGGTGTTAATTTAGTAGTCATGACTCATTCGTGAGAAGCTTTTTTATGGAAATACTTTACAACATGTGACGCGAACAATTTTTCCAAATTCCAATCATACGTCATGCGCATGCTCCAAAAAAACGCGAAGCGGTTTATACTATGAAATCATGGGATGCAGCCAACGTATACAGGATATTTAACGAACTTAAAAGCTAACCTAACACAATTTAAATACTTTAACCTGTGAAAGTCCAATCTAAAAGCTAACCTAACACAATTTAAGCACTCTAACCTGTAAAAGAATACAACGCCCAAAAATAAACAGTAACTTATGAAATTCTCAAGTATATGTGTACAATTAATTAGTACATACTCCATATTGGCTGCAATAGAACACATATTTGCTGTTGCATAAAATATTCGTTAAAATCAATATGGCTGCCACGTCTTCATGCTATGTATGTAGTAAAATATCATAGAAAAATATATTGAAATAATCGTTAGAAATAATGTAAAATCATTGTAAATTGTGTGAAATAATTTGAAACCTGAAATCCTAAGAATAAAAATTGACAGGAGTTTATGAAGGAATTAAATAAGTCGCGTCACTGGTTGTAAAGTTTAGCCCTTTTTATAATTTCGACCAATTGTTGTGATTAAGCGAATATTTTGCTAAAAGAATAGTATACATGTTAATCACAATTAATCAATGTTAAGCTCATGAAATCTGACGACCATAATTCAGTTCAACATAACATATTTCCTTTCAAATTTAATATGTAGTTCCACATAAATACTTTTAGGCCACACACTTGAGATCGGTTTAGTTCTATTCTTGTAGTATTAATTCTTTGAGGATTTCTTTAATTTAAACTTCAATCCCAAGTAAATCAGTTATATTAGAAGACTTAGCCAATTATAAGATATA
Organism: Diploptera punctata; assembly: GCA_030220185.1. NCBI lineage: Eukaryota > Metazoa > Arthropoda > Insecta > Blattodea > Blaberidae > Diploptera > Diploptera punctata. Next base: position 543,194 of record JASPKZ010006078.1, read on the forward strand.
TAACATACGCATAATACATGAGGCATAAACACCTGATCGCTTTAAAATAATTTTAACACTGCTTGGTCAAAAATATATTTGAGTGATGGAGTATTGGCCTGCACTGAGACGAATTCAGGCAGTAAGAACAAACTCCATTACATCTATTCAGCAGGATTTGCAGAGTTGCAACGCTTCGTTTAGGAGTAATGTGTTACTGTAGGTTAGAAAATATCTTAAATAAGGTTTTTTCGTACGGTATGAAAAACTGTAAGTCTGTGGAACTTCTCAAAGCCAGCAAAATTCAGCTTCTTCATGAGATAAAGTAGCCAGATTTCACTTTTCTAATTTTGGTCAATCGGTATCATGATATGCTTAATTTCTTTCGTCATATGAAGGTTTTTCTGTCTTAAAGCCTCTTCTGAACCATGTTATATGAAACTGCATGAAATTTTATATATTTCATCATGATTCAAACATACATTGTACCAAGCTCGCGGTGTTAATATTACTTTAAAAGCTATTGGGTATTTAGACCCCACTTTGTATATGAAGTTGGTGCACCTAGCTACCTTCAATTACAAATGCAAATATTGGGCTAGGAATTTTTTATCAGGACCCATTTCGTTATAAATCATGATATCCTATCATCACCAAAAAGAAAAAAAATTAAATCAGGAAACTACTTCAGAAAACACATGACAAATACGCGATGTAAACAATCTCTTAGATACACTTTAAGATCTTATACGTGGTATGTACGTAGAAAAGAATTTTTGAGTAATTAAATAGAAATTACAGAAATACTGTATATAATCTACTTCTACTTTATTTTAAAAAATGTTTTCTACACAAAATATTTTCTCTATCGTTAATACGTTACTAAATGAATCACTTTATTATTAAAATGTTGCTTATGTAAACGTAAGGAATTCTATAAAATGGAGTTATTACTCATATGTATTGTGATATAGACATTAGATATTTTATTTTACTGTGTAAAATGGATATTTATCAATTTTCTAGTAGTATTTAGTATTTTTTACAGTGTTTGTACGCCTGTGGTTACAAATTATTCTATATTTCGCTTTGTACAATTGTTTTAATGTTTTGTCGTCAGTGTGGGCCTGTTAGTAGTAGATAACATTGTTTTACAGAACCATTTTCCTTTACATTCGTCTTGGAAAGCTCCTTACAGATAACATTAGAATGTAAACAATGGAACAATGCATGTTTTGTGGCGAGTGTTTCTGTCGGTTATTGGATACAAGAACTGCTATAATATCCTCTCAGTGTTTACCACCATTTTGTTAATGTACATAAATACATAAATAAATGTATATATATATATATGCTCAAACGGTCCCCGAAATCATATGGTCATCATCAACATCATCCTTATCATTATCATCACCATCATCATCCTTCACCGGTGTGGAAAGCAACGGGAAGCTACCATACATACAATTCTCTAGTAAAGTTGCAAGCATAGCATGAAAATGCTATGATTGTAGTGAAGGACCTGCCTTCGGGCAGAATTAATAATAATAATAATAATAATAATAATAATAATGTTTTATTTATTCTGGCAGAGTTAAGGCCATAAGGCCTTCTCTTCCACTTAACCAGCACAAATACAAATAAATATTTATCAAATATAGATATACACTATACTAATTATAAACAGTTAAAGATTCATTAAATGTAGCAATGTATATTTCATGTACAAACCAAAATTTTATACGATAATAACAATAATAATACTTACGATAATAATAATAATAATAATAATAATAATAATAATAATAATAATAATACTAATAATAATAATGATAATAATAATAATAATAATAATAATAATAATAATAATACTAATAATAATAATGATAATAATAATAATAATAATAATAATAATATAAAAAGGTTAAATAGTACGAGAAACAATTAATATATGTACCTTACACTGGGTAATAATGGAGTCGACGTTACAGCAAATATAAATTTAGATTTCTTTTAAAAGATGCCAATGTCCAGCAGCCCCTTATTTCTTGTGATAGGTAATTCCAGTTGCGAGAAGTGAAGATAGTATATGACATGGAGTGATGTGATGTCCTATGTTGCGGTATATTAAGCAAGAGACCATGCTGTGATCTTGTGTTTAAGTTATGGTTTGAGGATAGATACTGGAAATGAGATGATAAATAATTGGGAATCGAGGTATGTAGGATCTTAAATAAGAGAATTAGACAATGCGATTTTCTTCTCTCTTTTAGATGTAGCCAAGACAATTCGTGGAATAATGGAGAAATGTGATCGTATTTTCGAACATTAAATATGAATCTGATACACATATTATGGACACACTGATGGATGGATATGTAATATATACAAATCAATGGTTGTTTGTTTGTTCGTATTCTATGCGCTACCGTTGATCCGATTTTGATTTTTTTTTTGCAAAATGTTCTGGAGATTCCCGGAATGAACATAGGCTATAACAGATTTGTGATATTGAACTCCTTCACCCCTAAAAATCATCACCCTTTATGGTGAAAAACGTGAAATAAAGTCCCTATTTTGACGCGTAATTGGTTTACGCTTCCTAAACCGTAACAAATGAACCAAATTAATGTACACAGAATTGAACATCTCAAAAATCTCTACAATAAAGTCCACGACAGCATATGCTTATCTTCTACGGATAACTCACAATAACCATTTTTATCATCATTGATGACAAGAAGATCAGGATAAGCAGATTCCCGGGCAAGTATAACAGCTCACGGCTGGTGGCAAAACACATTAACATTTATTTAGGAGTAGCAGCGCACGCCGGGTATTAGCTAGTAAACACACAAAAAATATGACATATCTTCACTTCAAAACATTACTATACATAATTATTCCTTGGTCTTCTTCAATACTCGATCTTGGACTGTATCTAGACCGAAATTTAACCTGGCAAGCACTGGTGAAATATTATATAACTGTAAAGATACTTTCTCCAATTTACATTATCTCGGACGTTTTTAGAAATTTCTCCCAGTTTCATTAATGCAAACCGTCATGCAGAATCATATGATACCACACTTAGATGATTGTGATTTTATATAGAGGGCTATTCAGAAAGAAGAAACAGATTAAAAAACCTTTATTTCTTCCAAACTACAAGAAAAAGAAACATAATTCCAACGTTCCTGGAAAGAGAAAAGTTCAAATTGCACTATTTTATGCATTAAATGCCCAAACGGTCCCCGAAATCATATGGCCATCATCCTTATAATTATCATCCTTACCATTATCATCATCATCATCATCCTTCACCGGTGTGGAAAGCAACGGGAAGCTACCACACCTACACAATTCCCTAGTAAAGCTGCAAGCATAGCATGAAAATGCTATGATTGCAGTGAAGGACCTGCCTTCGGGCAGAATTACTATGGATAGATTGATGCATTAAATATAAGCACCATGTGACAAATATCAAAACAGTGGCTCATTTCTTGCCACACATGAATCAGCTGGTCTCTAGTTATCGAATTCACAGCTTCGACAATTCAATGTCGCAGATTTCCAAGAGTGTCAGGCATAGAGGGGATAAAAAACATGGTCTTTTACGTATTCTCACAAATAAAAATCACAAGTGGTTAGGTCTGGTAACCTGGGAGGCCACCGACAATGAAGTTGATATTTTGCTCCTCGTCTTCCAATCTAACGTCCTATCATGTCGCTATTTTAATACAAACAATCAACATGACAAGCAAGAGCGCCAATGCGGCCGTGATGGGAACTTCAAACTTTTCTCTTTCCAGGTACGTTGGAATTGTGTTTATTTTTTATTTTACTTTTTTTTTGTAATTTGGAAGAAATAAATGTGTGAAATCAGTTCCTTATTTCTGAATAGTCCTATATAATGAGTAATGAATGTCCAAAACTTTGACTTGTCGCAGGGACTGCAGCATGTTCACAATGCTTGCGTTCGTTTCATTTTCGACATCCGCTGTTACGCTCATATTTTCGAACTCTTCATTAATCCCTCTTGGTTTCGTCTTAGCGACATACGTACATTGCATTCTCTTTCACTTCCTTTCAAGCTTCTGTATTCTTACACTCCTAGTTATTTGGCGTCCTGATTTGAGAAGTTATATTTTTACCACAATATCGACACTAAGTGATAAGACAAGTCTGCTAACAATCTTTCTCCATACCACCACTTCTTATTCTACGTCTTTTACAGTAACCTCTTACCTCTCCTGGATTTAGTTTCCTCAAAATATCCGGGTTGCCGCACATTTGACACTTTTAAGTCACGCTTATGTAATTACTTGTTAAATAATTATTGTTTCTCCAGAAATAAATTTATTTTATGTCACATTTTTTTTTATTTCTCTATCTTGCATATTTTATATTTTATTTCTGCGTTTTGCCTCACTCTTATGACAAATGTCGGAAAACTTCAAACCCCAAATAATCCCCGAATACTATTTGATTGATTGACTCCCGTTCATGCCGCTTGAGACATGGGTGCTCCCCTAGTGAGGGACGTCTGAAACACATAATTTTGATACCCTTATTTCCATACAAATGTGACGTGTGGGTAGTACGTTGCCTCGAGGAGATACACTTAATACAGGCTTTCCACTTTACAGCAGTTCGCCCTTAATTCCTGCTTTCCACAGATTCCTATCTTTCCATTGCCCTTCTTCCATACCCCTCTCCATCAAGGCATCATATATTCACTCATACCATGCTATTCTGCTAATCCCCCCTCTTCCTTCTTCCTGGTATCATGCAATCTAACACTGTTCTTCCGACTGGGACACTGTTCGTCCGACATCCGTGGTACATGTCCACTGTAAAGCTCTCTTTGTTATCTTATCGATAACAGTGTCTTTTACATCCATTTATTGTCTAATATATGTATTTCTAATATGTTGTACCCTGAATATTCTCATATTTCTCCGTAATCCATTCATTTCTGCCGCCAAGCCTCTTTCCTGCAGCCTTTCATTTATTGTCCAGACAATAGGAAATACTATATTATTTGGATGATGAAGACCGATTGAATTTTGCTACGAGGTACTATGTAAGCTTGAGGTTCTTTTGTGAGTTCGAAAGACTTTTGAAACGGGATCTACGGTTTTAAATCTCTCCTGAATATGATTGAAAATCAAACTCTTAAATGGTATGGCCATGTACAAAGAATGGAAAATGAAAGATGCCCAAAAATTTTATACCAATGGTCATCCACTGTAAGAAATAAACGTGGCAGACCAAGATGGAAATGGAAAACTTACGTCAGAACTAATGTATGATAGGAATTTGGAAGAAGGAGATTGGAATGATGGAAATAAATGGAAACTGAAGACGTTATACCTATAAGTAAGGGAACGCCGAGGAAGAAGAAGAAGAAGTAGAAGAAGGACTTTCTCCTTTTGAATTTTGCCAATCTTAAAAGTCAATGGACCCCTGCGGTGTTTGACCCCGTGACTCTTGGGAATAGAGGGAGGAACATGACCGCTATAGCACTGAGCACCATTTACCCTTCCAAATAATCGTTTCGTATTCGTCTTGTTTAGTATGAATGTCCCTATATTAAGCTGATCATTCAACACGTGTCCTTGTGTGGCCATACAAGTATGTGATCCAATGTTTAAACATACTCTCCCGATAGGTCGTGTCAGTGCAAGGCCCGGAATATGTAAAAGTAACTTAAAATGAGGGGTTAAACTAACAAGGTAATTGTAAATCGTTGCCGAAACTTACCTTGACATTTCACCTAGAGAAGAATTGTTTAATAACCAAGGGCGAGTCCAAAAAAATGTCTGTTGTTTTTAACTGCAAGGCAATAAAATCCAGCACCAAATTTCTCATTTAAAATACAGGGAACTAATACAACTCCTGACTTGGTGAATTGAATAACCCTGATAACCTGCCTGCGCGCCACGTTCCGCCACTCTCCGCTCCTCTCTACTCACGCATGGACGTCCATCAACTTCGAGCAATGAGTTGCAATTGCCGGATTCTGGCTTCGATTTCTGTGCCTTGCGGTTAAAGCATCAGATAATTTTTCCATGAGAGAACTTTGAAGGTAGATTTCGGCTTGCAAGAGTTGAAATTTCCCTTTAAAAATAAATTAAAACACATTTAAATGCAGCCATATAGTATTTCCCACTTTACGGTTGTGTGGTGTACATGACAATCGATATAACATTTCGATTCTCAATTAATCCTGTATTTCTCCTCATAATTGCTGGATAATGTTTGCATGTTTCCCACACCAAAACACTGCGGTATTTTATACAATTTAAAGCAATCGTTATAATTAATAAAGTAGGATGCAATTAATCCAACAAGCTTAATTAAATTTCAGGTTTTTAAGTGAATGAGGATTAGTAAATCAATTTATGAATTTAAATGATTATCGTAAGTAATGTGACGAGTATTTTCTAAATGATCGATAAATTCACAAAGTGACGAGTGAATTTATCTAGAGGATTTGGAAATCAAGAGTGGCATTTGTTAGGACTATTTAACGAATAAAATTAAGCTGTTTACTCATAAATCATTATTCAAATATAGTTATTTTAAAATATTTATATATTTAATGTAAACGGCGATGATTGAAAACAAATGAGAAATGTTTGGTTATGTTTCATTTGTTCATTCACTGCGACTAGATCATATCATTTATTGCCAAATAGGATCGCAATATTGTAAGAATGCATCCTAGTGCAGAAAACATGAATCACATCAAACTGTATATTATAACCAACTTTATGGGCTATTAATTTATTTTTTTAGTAAACAACTCAGTAAAAACATTATTTAAAAACATAATTGTTGATCAAAATCTTTCGAACTGTCTTCATATATATTTCCTATTACTTTGAGTATTTTCAGGCTTAGATTGCTGGATTATTTCGTCTTTCTAAAGTAACACATCATATACTGTTACCACAAAATGTAATATAGTCTATTTATTTAAAATAGTCAATCGACAAAATATGCTTTCATACTTTCATATCTTATCAAAAGCTGTGGAATTAATGATTGACAATTTTCAATATGAGGTGCAAAAATAAATTAAACATAGGTTCAATCTTGGAAATGCATGATGTTTTGTTTATTACAGTAACTCTTATCGTCCCAACCTCTAAAAAAATGAAAATATATGAAATTGTTACTCTCCCAGTTATATTATATGAATGCAAAACATAGAATCTTACTTTAAGAGTGAAAGTAAAGATTACTATTATTAGAAAATTAATTTATTGGAAAAATGCTCGGATAAAAGAGAAACTCGTCCCTGCAAAGCCTGGGTAAAGTCTAGTATGTACAAATACTTATAAGGGAGAGGTTAACTAAAGTAAAGAGAGATTATTACCATTTTTATTGCTACTATTATTGTTATTATTATTATTATTCATTATAGGGACACTTGTCGTTCCACCTCCTTTCAAAAATGTTAACTGAAAATATATAAAACTCTTATTCTCCCAGTTATATCATATGGATGCGAAACTTGGACTCTTACTTTATGGGAGGAAAGGAGATTACGAGTATTTGAAAATAAAGTTCTTAGGAAAAGTTTTGGTCCAAAGAAGACGAACAGGCAGGCGAATGGAGAAGCGTGCATAACTGTGAACTACATAGTATTTATAAGAAGCCAGATATGATAAGAACAGTTAAGTCTCGTAGACTATGGTCGGCAGGACATATGGCATGAATAAGGAATGAAAGATGTGCATACAAGCTTCTTTTAGGAGAACCAGAGGGAAAACGCACAGTTGGTAGGCCAAGAATGACATTAACCATGATTTGAGAGAAGTAGATTATACAGGGAATGATTGGAAAACTTTATCGCAGGATAGGGATGTATGGAGAGCTTATGTCCGCGCGGCCATGAACCTACGGGTTCGATAATGCCAATGAGTTAGTTAAATATTATTGTTATTATTATTGTTATTATTATTATTATTATTATTATTATTATTATTATTATTATTATTATTATTATTATTAGTAGTAGTAGTAGTAGTAGTAGTAGTAGTAGTAGTATTTGTATAATTGTTACTAGTATTATTATTAATATTTTTTAATAACCCAGGTTGTCTTTTTTGGACATTTCTGGTGTTCTCTCCTGGCACTGGCGTATTTGTAACCCACCTTTGAGGTTGTGGCGCCTGGAAGGCGGGGTTACGTTGTCCCGATGATATGATGGGTGATGATGATAGTGGTGCACCAGGAGAGTCCTTAATCCTATGCTTAATCTAAGATGAATATGGATGATGATGATTGGGATGGCCATATGATGTTCGGGGACCGATTGGGTCTTAAAGTTTCCTGGCATTTGTCTTATAGTTAAGGAAAAAACTCGATAAAAACCTCCCCCAGGATACTGTACTGACCTAGGATCGAACCCAGGCCCGCTGCGTGACAAGGCAGCACGCTACCTCGAGACCACAACAATGGACTATTTTTTATTATTATTTAAACTTCACTAAATATAGACAGTTGGAATGATACGGTAATCCAGAATAAAGTCGGAGCAGATATTACCTAACAAAATATTTGATTGGGTTCCCCAGGAAGGGGGAAAAAATGTGAAATCAAAAGATGAACCGTATGGAATGGATTTTAGGGAAAAGGTTAAGGAAAGAAATTAAACTGCTGTCATTTCGGTAATAGGATAATGTTTATAAATTGCAACCGTGTTTAAAAATAAATAAATAATTATTATTGCAAATATACGAAAATAGGAAAGTATTGGTTCTAGAGCTTCACTGCTAAGAGAAGAGATATATTTAAAATTCAAAGGAATATTATTATCGGTTACTCCATGTAGGTTTCATGACGAAACGGAGCTTGGACAGGTTTTCTCCCGGTTTCCCCGGCCACGATTTCATTCCGCCATTTGTTCGTACTCGTCTCATCCATATCGTTTCATTTCGTTCATGTGCCCCTGTGATGGTGCGTCAGGCCGGCACTCTGTCATTCACAGTCCTCTATATAATGGGCTTCATCTCATCTAATCCCTCGACCCGACACTGACTTGGACACGAGATGAGAATATATTATATAATAATACTAATATACTCATCTTCATATTGATATCGTATTATTTAAAGGTAAGGTAAAGGTAATGTGGGGGGGGCACGCCGTAGCGTAGTGGTTAAGGCTATGAGCTACAAGCCGGAGGGTCGAGGGTTCAAGTCCCTTTGGGATCAGGATTTTTAAACTGACCCAAACCCTCTGGCGGCACTATGGCCCTGGGGTCGACTGAGCCTCTAACGGAAATGAGTACCAGACACTTGTCCTGGGGTAAAGGCGGCCGTCACGCAGGGCTAACAACCCGGCTGACATCAAATGCCGATTGTCCAGAAAAGTGGGAGCCTTTACCTTCCACTATCCCAAGGGCCTCCTGAGGCCTGTAGTGGGATACCTTTACCTTTTTTAAAGGTAATGTGATCCCACTTACAGGTCGTTGGGGTAGTGAGATGTTAAGGCTCCCCTTTTTCTACACAATCGACACTTGATTTCAGCTGGGTTGTTGGCACTGTGTGACGGCCGCCTTTACCCCTAGAACTAGCGCCTGGTACTCATTTCCGTTAGAGGCTGAGTCGACACCAAGGCCTTGGTGTCACCAGAAGGTTTGGTCAGTTTAAAATTCCTGACCCCACTGGGAGTCGATCCCTCGACCTTCCTCCTCCTCCTCCTCCTTCTTCTTCTTCTTCTTCTTCTTCCTTTCCAGGATTAGGTCAATGCGACCTGTTCTGGTCTCAAGTCCATCGTTTCCTTGGCCGTCCCAAAGATCTTTTTGCATGTGGTTTGTAGTGTTGATCTTTTTGGGTAATCTTGTATTGTCAATTCTGTCTAAATATTTTTTCCATTGCTATTTGTGCTCTTCTAGTTTGACTATTGAAAATATATCAAGTTAATTTGTTATTAATTCATTGTGTAATCTATCCATACGTGTACATCATTTTACTGATCTTAAAAATTTCATTTCAGCGGCTTGAGTGTGTGAGATATCTTTTTTTGTAAGTAACCAAGATTCAGATCCATATAAAAGAACAGGAACAGCCATAATTTTATAAAACCTGAGCTGAGTTTCTCTTCGAGCCTTTCGGAGGATTCTTCTTATGGTGCCACACATCATTTGATATCGGATTAATTTATTATGTACCCATTTATTTTAAGAAATTACAATTATTCAAAATTACACATTATGAAAGGATTATTTTAAGGAAAAAGCTTTAAAAAATAAACTTATTCTTGAGATACTTGACGCCGTGTAATGCTCAACCACTTAGAGCATTGTTTATGCCTAGGACTGTATGAAAAATTTAGAAACGCTTTTCATAAGATGTAAGAGAAATAAGTGGTTCATAACTTGCTGTAAGCGTGAGGGTTCCTTTTCTGCTGGAGTTGGTAAGTCTTGAGAACTGTAAAGTTGAAAATTGGAAGGTGTAAAGTCTGGAGTTTATAATGGGCGTTGCAACTCTTGAAGTTGGTAACTTAAGCGAACTGGTGCGTCTCATTTATACACTGGCTCAGTTTCATTGTTAAATATTACATTCCCACCACCCACACAGCCAAATTCAAATTATTTCATCACATTAAAGAGAAACATTACTAGGGCTTTTGTATTTAGAATGTTACACTTTCTTCAGTTAATAATGTAAGTTGTCTAGTTGTCGGGACTATAAGGAGTGAAAGTGGAAGAGTGAAAGCTGGTGATATACGGATAATTTATAATATTGAAGCGTTTATCCTATTATCTGTGTTCAATTTATGAACTTTTTGACAGAGTTAATTGCACATATTGTGCTTCACAATTCTAATGAAAAATTATTATTATTATTATTATTATTATTATTATTATTATTATTATTATTATTATTATTATTATTATTATTATTATTATTATTATTATTATTATTATTATTATTATTACATATCAAACTATAATTCAGAGCATTTTAACATATGGTGCTGAAGTCTGGCAAATTCCTACCAGGGAAATGAAAATAATTTTAAGTACAGAAATGGATGTTTTAAGAAGATCAGCTGGAAAATCGAGAATGGATAGAATATGAAATAAAGAAATAAGGGAGATTATGGTGTACAAGAGGAGCCGGACATCAAAGACATTATACTTACTTACTTACTCACTGGCACTATCGCACCCGTAGGTTCATGGCCGCGCGGACATAAGCTCTCCATACATCCCTATCCTGAGCTAATGCTTTCCAATCATTCCCTGTATAACCTACTTCCCTCAAATCATAGTTAATGTTGTTCTCCCACCTCATTCTTGGTCTACCAACTGGGCGTTTTCCTTCTGGCTTTCCTACAAGAAATTTCCATGCACGTCTTTCATTCCCCATACGCGCAACATGTCCTGCCCATCGCAGTCTACGAGACTTAACTGTTCTTATTATATCTGGCTTCCTATAAAGACCATGTAGTTCATTGTTATGTACTTCTCCATTCACATCATAGACATTATAGAAAAGAAAATATTACAGTGGTATGGCGATGTCAAAATAATTCCAGAGCAAAGATTGACTAAAATTGTTATGGAATGGATATCATTAGAAAGCTGGAACGTGGTGGAAAGAGATAAACCGAAGAAAAATTGGATAGAAGGGGTACAAGCAGCTATGAATATCAGAGGATTGGAGGAAGATCAATAGAAGGACAGAGAGGAATGGCGTTTGGTTTCCGGAAGACGTCGGCAACTGCCATGATACCGGATTATTATTATTATTATTATTATTATTATTATTATTATTATTATTATTATTATTACTATTACATATCAAACTATAATTCAGAGCATTTTAACATATGGTGCTGAAGTCTGGCAAATTCCTACCAGGGAAATGAAAATAATTTTAAGTACAGAAATGGATGTTTTAAGAAGATCAGCTGGAAAATCGAGAATGGATAGAATATGAAATAAAGAAATAAGGGAGATTATGGTGTACAAGAGGAGCCGGACATCAAAGACATTATACTTACTTACTTACTCACTGGCACTATCGCACCCGTAGGTTCATGGCCGCGCGGACATAAGCTCTCCATACATCCCTATCCTGAGCTAATGCTTTCCAATCATTCCCTGTATAACCTACTTCCCTCAAATCATAGTTAATGTTGTTCTCCCACCTCATTCTTGGTCTACCAACTGGGCGTTTTCCTTCTGGCTTTCCTACAAGAAATTTCCATGCACGTCTTTCATTCCCCATACGCGCAACATGTCCTGCCCATCGCAGTCTACGAGACTTAACTGTTCTTATTATATCTGGCTTCCTATAAAGACCATGTAGTTCATTGTTATGTACTTCTCCATTCACATCATAGACATTATAGAAAAGAAAATATTACAGTGGTATGGCGATGTCAAAATAATTCCAGAGCAAAGATTGACTAAAATTGTTATGGAATGGATATCAGTAGAAAGCAGGAAGAGAGGAAGACCGAAGAAAATTTGGATAGAAGGGGTACAAGCAGCTATGAATATCAGAGGATTGGAGGAAGATCAATAGATGGACAGAGAGGAATGGCGTTTGGTTTCCGGAAGACGTCGGCAACTGCCATGATACCGGATTATTATTATTATTATTATTATTATTATTATTATTATTATTATTATTATTATTATTATTATTATTATTATTATTATTATTATTATTATTATTATTACATATCAAACTATAATTCAGAGCATTTTAACATATGGTGCTGAAGTCTGGCAAATTCCTACCAGGGAAATGAAAATAATTTTAAGTACAGAAATGGATGTTTTAAGAAGATCAGCTGGAAAATCGAGAATGGATAGAATATGAAATAAAGAAATAAGGGAGATTATGGTGTACAAGAGGAGCCGGACATCAAAGACATTATACTTACTTACTTACTCACTGGCACTATCGCACCCGCGCGGACATAAGCTCTCCATACATCCCTATCCTGAGCTAATGCTTTCCAATCATTCCCTGTATAACCTACTTCCCTCAAATCATAGTTAATGTTGTTCTCCCACCTCATTCTTGGTCTACCAACTGGGCGTTTTCCTTCTGGCTTTCCTACAAGAAATTTCCATGCACGTCTTTCATTCCCCATACGCGCAACATGTCCTGCCCATCGCAGTCTACGAGACTTAACTGTTCTTATTATATCTGGCTTCCTATAAAGACCATGTAGTTCATTGTTATGTACTTCTCCATTCACATCATAGACATTATAGAAAAGAAAATATTACAGTGGTATGGCGATGTCAAAATAATTCCAGAGCAAAGATTGACTAAAATTGTTATGGAATGGATATCAGTAGAAAGCAGGAAGAGAGGAAGACCGAAGAAAATTTGGATAGAAGGGGTACAAGCAGCTATGAATATCAGAGGATTGGAGGAAGATCAATAGATGGACAGAGAGGAATGGCGTTTGGTTTCCGGAAGACGTCGGCAACTGCCATGATACCGGATTATTATTATTATTATTATTATTATTATTATTATTATTATTATTATTATTATTATTATTATTATTTTTATTATTCAGTGTCTAAAATTAAAATAGAACATGTGTATCAGAAGAAATTAAAGTAACAAAATGCCTTCATCAAAGCTGTAGCATATCACCCATATTATTTAAGATATTTATACAAAAATCAATGTCAAACTGGAGCAAAAAATGTTCAGGAATGGGACTACCAATTGGAGATGGGTCAAGAGATACAATATAACTAACTAATTAACTAACTAACTGGCACTATCGAACCCGTAGGTTCATAGCTGCGCGGACATAAGTTCTTCATACATCCCTATCCTAAACTAATGTTTTCCAATCATCCTCTGTATAATCTACTTTCCTCAAATCATAGTTAATGTTATTCTTCCACCTCATTCTTGGTCTACCAACTGGACGTTTTCCCTCTGTTTTCCTACAAGAAGCTTCCATGCTCGTCTTTCATTCCCCATTCGTGCCACATGTCATGCACATCGCAGTCTACGAGACTTAACTGTTCTTATTATATATGGCTTCCTATAAAGACCATGTAGTTCACTGTTATGTAAGTCTTCTCCATTCACCTGTCTGTTCATCTTTCTTTGGTCCAAAAACTTTTCCTAAGAACTTTTTTCTCAGATACTCGTATTCTTCTTTCCTCCCTTAAAGTAAGAGTCCATGTTTCGCATCCATATTACATAACAGATAGAATAATAGTTTTATGTATTATCGTTTTTTGAAAGGAGGTGGGACGTCAAGAGTCCCTGCAATGCATAATAAGATGCATTTCCAGAATTTAGCAAATGTTTAATTTCTTTCTGCATCTTATTCCTATTTGTGATTATTGTTCCTAAGTATTTGAATTCAGCCACTTCCTCAAAATTTCTCTCATTTGTCATTAGCTCTCTATTTCCTTTATATAATGTATTTCTATGTGTGTCCATATATTTAGTTTTATTGATATTTACTTCCAGTCCTAAGTTCTTAGTGTTACTCAATAGTGTGTGCGTGTTGTCCTTTAGCATCCCTTCGCTATAAAGATAAATATATATATACACTGTTATTTGCGGATTACCAGATAATTGCGCAATAATATGAAGACATGGAGTTTATGTTCAGAAAATTATTGGACGATTATGTTAATTGGGGTCTGATAATAAATTTAGAAAAAATATTTTATATTAGATGTAGAGCAGAAACCTAAGATTTAATATTAGAAGATCAGAAGGGGTATATTAAGAGGATGTGAAGAATTTGAGTATTCGAGGGAAACAGTATATAAAGGGGATAGGAAAGAAAGTGATATTGAGAACAGAGTAAATAAAGATAGAGCAATAACATCAACGATAAATGGTGTCCTATGGAACAGACATATAACCAGGAAAAATAAGTTACATATAGGCCTATATAATTCAATAGTGAGAAGTACTGTCACATAATATGGAGCTGAAGTATGGAAATTCGACAAAAACCTAAAACAAAAACTTATGTCGGTAGAAATGGATTTCTTGAGGAGAACAGCAAAATGTTCAAAATTGGGGAGAAAAAAGTGTCATACGAGAAAAAATGAATATTGAACATTCACTTGTAGATTATATAAGAAATAAGCAATTAAATTGGTATGGACATGTATGCCGAATGCAGGAAAAAAAGGTTACCCAAAAAACATTGTAATGGCGTCCTCCTGGAAGAAGAAAGAAAGGGAGACCTCGAAACTCTTGGATGCAAGAAATAAAAACTGGAATTAGAACTAGAGGACAGGAGGATATGGAGTGGATGGATAGAGACTAGTGGGGAAGGAAAATAAAACTTTAAGCACAGAAAGATTTGTAAAATCTTTATATAAATAAAATAAATTATTATTATTATTATTATTATTATTATTATTATTATTATTATTATTATTATTATTATTATTTGTAACATTGTTGGAATTTCTTTGAATCGAATTACTATTTGCACCAACTTCTATTTGCAGATGACCAAGTATTAATTACACAAGACATCGAGGATGCTTCCTACATGATAAGACAACTGATGGAGGGATATAAAATTTGGAGGTTACATACATTTTAATTTCAATAAAACGGAATATTTATTATCTACAATGCAAATGAATGTAAATTTGGAGATTGAAAATGAGCAAATTAAGGCAATTAACAAATTCAAATATTTGGGATCAGTATTAGAGTAAGTAGGATCAAGCAATTCTGAGATAAACGAAGAGTAAGTCAAGGAAGGAAAGCAATTGGAATTCTAAATTCGGTGATGTGAAGTTGAAACACTCTAAAAAAACTAAAAATATTACTTTTATAGTTCATTGGTGGAAGTGTACTCTTGTTTGGTGCGGAAAGTGGAAATTAAGCAGAGGTGACTTTTGGAAGAGGGCTTGTAGAAATTCAAGAAGAAAAAAAATAGAAGTAATAAAATCAGATAAATAATGGCTGTTCAGAAAAATGTTTTACAAGTTATTGAAGAAAGAAGACTGAATTGATTTAGCCATGTAAAGAGGATGTCAGATGACAGGATACCTAAGATGATATTACATTTTGAAACGGAGGGCAACAAAAGAAAGAAGAGACGAAAATAACAGTGGATTCAAGTGTCCGTCGCCGTGGCGTAGTCGGTAGAGCCTCTACCTTCCACTCCGGCGATCCGGGTTCGATTCCCGGCGGGATAGGAGATTTATAAATCTCCACCTTGGGTCTGGACGTGTGTCCTGTCTTGTGTTTGTATGTGTGAATAAGATAAAATGGTTAACAAAAGTAAAACAGGAAGGAAGAACAGTGTAAACGAAAGAAAACGAGAAAGGAAGGAAATAAAAAAAGTAGTGCTTAGGAGTTTGGTGTCGATAGGATTAACAGAGAGTGATGCTTAGTATAGGGGTTTATGGAGGAGTAAAATTTAAAATGGGTTGCAGGAAAACTATTCTATTGTAGAGAATTTCCATATTATTATTATTATTATTATTATTATTATTATTATTATTATTATTATTATTATTATTATCATTATTATTATCAACATCATCATCATCATTATTATCATTATTATTAGTAATAATAGCCGTAGTAAAGACATTAATTAAAACAGGAATGAGGTGCATGATTGAAATTAAACATAGATTCAATTCTGGAAATGTATGCTATTACGCATTACAGGGACTGTTGTCCCAAATTTTCTAAAAAACAGGATTACTGAAAAAAAAAATGTTTATTCTCCTACTTATATGGACCTTAAAGGGGGGGGAGAAAATATTAAGAGTATTTAAGAATAAAGTGTTACGGAAATGTCTGAACAAAAGAGAGATTGTTAGGAGAATGGAAAATACTACTTAACAATGAGCTACTTGATCTTTATGGGAAACCAAATATAATAAGAACAGTTAAGTCACATAGATTGCTACTGGCCGGACTGGTGGTACATACATATGGGCATAAAATAAAGAACATGGAAACTCCTTATAAGAAAACCAGACGGAAATCGCCCAGTAGGTAGCCATGATTTAAAGGAAGCAAATTATACAGGGGATGAATGGAAAATATACTTCAGGATAGGGATGTATGAAGAGCTTATTTCCGCAAGGCCATGAACCTATGGGTTCGATAGTGCCAGTAAGTTATTTAGTTTAATTAGTTAGCAATAGTAATACTAGTATTAACTAACTACCTCACTGGCTCTATCGAACCCATGGGTTCATGGCATCGCGGATATAAGCTTTCCGTACATCCCTATCCTGAGCTATTGTTTTATAATCATTCCCTGCATAATCTACTTCCCTCAAATCATGGTTAATGCTATTCTCCCACCTTATTCTTGGTCTACCAACTGGGCGTTTTCCTTCTGGTTTTCCTACAAGAAGCTTTCATGCACGTCTTTCATTGCTCACTCGTGCCACATGTCCCGCCCATCGCAGTCTATGAGACTTAACTGTTCTTATTATATCTGGTTTCCTATAAAGTCCATATAGTTCACTGTTAAACAGTCTTCTCCATTCACCTATCTGTTGATCTCTCTTTGGTAAAAATCTTTCCTAAGATCTTTATTCTCAAATACTCTAATTTTCTTTCCTCTCTTAAAGTAAGAGTCCATATAATATAACTGGGAGAATAATAGTTTTAAGTAATATTAGTATTAGTGGTAATAATAGCTTTAAATAACACAAAAATAGGCTATATTATTGTGCATTGTTTAATTTGAAACACATGTGCTCAAAGGGCAATGGAAATTATGTCTTGGATTGGCTGATATTAAACTTGTGCTTGTTCCACATTTACTCTTGGCGCCTGAGCTATGTTTAAATTAGGCTTGTACAGTGTTCCACGTTCCGCACGTACGCATGGGTAGTGCATTTATAATTAGGGTTAAGTAAGCACATCCTTAAGGGATTAATATGGTACTCCGACTTAAATGTAGCCATGATACAAAGCGTAACATGAAATGAGTCTTATATGAAAAAATCGCTACTTTAGAGTAACCCAACAACATAAATTAATAGGAATGGCAGTGCCCGTCCCACTCGTGATTTTGTAATTTATTTAACCCTTTCCTTAACAAATTTTGAAATTATGTAAAACTAATTGACTACTATTTTTAATTATAATAGCCCAAAGAGAGATGAACAGACAGGTAAATGGAGAAGACTACGTAACAGTGAACTGCATGGTATTTATACTATACATAAGGACTTTATTAAACTAAAAGTAAGATACATATAATGTTATTTACAAATATGGATCGCACGGGCAGTAAGCCGTACGTGCTGTTGATAGCCCGTTACAATAAGTTGATGTTAAAAAAAAAAAGAAAAACACAATAATATTACAATTAGATATCAATACAATTACATTATACAGAGTTCACAAATGAGATTCCTCCGATCACTAACAGGAGTAACTTTAAGGGATAGAATGAAGAGTGATGAGATAAGGATGCAGTGGAACAGTAGGGAAATGGTGGAACATATACAAAATTATCAGATTAAATGGTTCCAACACGTCCAGAGAATGTCAAATTCCCGTTTACCAAAGATGATTTACCACCTCAAACCTAAAGGCAAAAGAGACTTCGGAAGACCCTTCAACCGATGCAAAGATCAGTTTTTGTACTCGCAGAACGGGCATCATCACACAATACTGCATACGGAAGAAGAAGAAGAAGAAGAAGAAGAAGAAGATTAACTTAGCTATGTAGAATTATTAAGAATTAATGGTATTGCAATTTGTTAACATATTTATTTATTCCTGAATAAGTGTTGTTCTTATTTTCCACGTTTTGTCCAGAAATATATCCAAGTTTATCCAATTTTCTGGGTTTACCAGTAACTCGTAGCATGCCAATCTTCCACTATTTGAATTTAGAAATCTTTCCGGTAATAACTGACGCCTCCAATATTCTAAATCGTTACATTTTCCTAATATATGTATAGGAAGCTAGATATAATAAGAACAGTCAAATCTCGTAGACTACCATGGGCAGGACATTTGGCACGAATGGGGAATGAAAGACGTGCATGAAAGCTTCTTGTAGGAAAACCAGAGGGAAAACGCCCAGTTGGTAGACCAAGAATGAGGTGGGAGAATAACATGAACTATGATTTGAGGGAAGTAGGTTATAGATGGGATGTTTGGAAAACATTAGCTCAGGATAGGGATGTATGGAGAGCTTATGTCCGTGCGGTCATGAACTTACGGGTGCGATAGTGCCAGTGAGTTAGTTAGTTAATGTTTTAATTATAATAGGATATGTAGTTGTGATATGTTTCTTTTTCAAGTTACAGTTTAGTTTAGTAACGGTTTTTCCAATCAACGCCGATACAAATGGTTAAAATCTAGCGTGTATGGAAATAAATTAAAGCTATGTTGCTTTTGAGCAACACTGGTAAAGAAAGGGTTAAATTAGAGTATATTACAAAATGTGCCGCTTTGGTAGCCTGGTTTAGATCTTATCTCACTAATCGTCAGCAATCAGTTTCTGTTAATAATCGTATTTCTTCCTGGCGCTTGGTGAGGAAAGGGGTACCTCAAGGCGGCGTCCACGCTCCTCTGTATATTAACGATGTGACCAAGAAACTACAACACTGCAAGCATCATCTTTACGCTGACGACTTACAGATATACACACACTTTAGGCCTGACGAAATTAAAGGAATATATTGACAAAGTAAACACTGACCCTAGACATATATCTTTATGGTCCAGACAATATGGGCTAAAACTAAATGTAAACAAAACGCAAGCATTAATTATCGGACATCCAAGGCTATTACACTCCATAAACAATGGAAATATGCCGGCTGTCATATTAGATAACGAACAAATTCCTTATACCGACGTCGTTAAAAACTTGGGACTTTACTTAGATTCTAATTTAAATTGGTATGTCCAAGTAAAACAAACATCTAAAAAGATCTTCTACATAATGCATTCCCTAAAGTGTCTCAAAAATGTTCTTCCTACAGCTCTTAAAAGAATTTTAATTCAAACCTTAGTGATGCCGCATTTTGACTATTGTGACGTTCTACTAACTGACATAAGTGACGGATTGTCAGACAAACTGCAGCGTGTCCATAATATGTGTATCAGATTCATATTTAATGTTCGAAAATACGATCACATTTCTCCATTTTTCCACGAATTGTCTTGGCTACATCTAAAAGAGAGAAGAAAATCGCACTGTCTAATTCTCTTATTTAAGATCCTACATACCTTGATTCCCAATTATTTATCATTTCGTTTCCAGTATCTATCCTCAAATCATAACTTAAACACAAGACCACAACATAGTATTTTGCTTAACATACCGCAACATAGGACATCACATCACTCCATGTCATATACTATCTTCACTTCTCGCAACTGGAATTCCCTATCACAAGGAATAAGGGGCTGCCGGACATTGGCAACTTTTAAAAGAAATCTAAATTTATATTTGCTCTAACCTCGACTTCATCATTACCCAGTGTAAGATATATATATATATATATATATATATATATATATATATATATATATTAATTGGTGTTTCGCGTATAATTTATCATATTGATATTATTATTATTATTATTATTATTATTATTATTATTATCGTATTATTATTGTTATATCGTATAAAATGTTGTTTGTACATGAAATTTACATTGCTACATTTAATGTATCTTTAACTGTTTATAATTAGTATAGTATATATCTATATTTGTCAAATATTTATTTGTATTTGTGCTGGTTGAGTGGAAGAGAAGGCCTTATGGCCTTAACTCTACCAGAATAAATAAAACATTATTATTATTATTATTATTATTATTATTATTATTATTATTATTATTATTAAATAGCTTAGGACGCTAAGGCGGTCCCTGCCAGATATCCATTATAGGTGAGTTTTCTTCGGAGCTTTTCTAACATTTAAGACACACAATGCCGGGAAAATTCAATGCCCAAATATTCCCCAAACACCATCTGTCCATTATAATCTCCCATATTATATTGCCTGGTAATGTGCATGTATACGGTACTTGCGCTGGTTTGAGTCCCCATGGGGGAAGACATTTTCTCATCACATTTCGACCAGTCGGGACCGGTGCCCACTCACCATCGTGAGGTACTTGGGTAGGTACTATAAATAGGACTTCAGGTTGAGGAAACGGGCTATAACGGCTGGTCATCCTACATGCTGACAGCATGTCACCCCAACACTGGCTGTATGATTGTGTACCTCTATGATTAACACATGTGGATGTGAGTGCAGCAGCCGGCTGGTAATCCAAGGCCTTTCTAGGTCTATCGCGCTATTGAATTAAAATGTGTGTGTACAAACGAATTTCTTGTCATGTCTTAAATATTCGTACTGCATAGAAAGGGATCTTGACATTGAGCTGATATCTCATTCGGGGAGTATAAAAATCGAATTAAGGGGAAACGAAACAGTGGTGACAATCTCTGACATATCTCTTCCACAGTTTTATATTTCTTCTGACGAAGTTTACATACGATAGTACGTATTCATTTCGCCAACTGCTCAGGGCGGAAATTCCTGCTCTAATCTTTTCAGTTTCCAAAGGCCGGATTTCGCTTATTTTTGCTGAATAACTTCCCTGTGTTATTTCACCACTGCATACTGAATTTCGTCGAGAAAACTATAAAATTGCGAACGCTAGAGTTATTTTTAAACTTTATTTATGGTGAACTACTTCTAATGGTTCGATTTTGCTGCTTAACAAACTTGACTTCACATTTTTTAATCACCCTGTATGACGAGTTTAGTTCCGAGAAAAAAATTGCTGCCGATAAAACATTAACACACACACACACATACACAGTTTATATATATATATATATATATTCTCAATGGAAAGGAGGAAGAGAGGAAGACCGAAGAAAACTTGGATAGTACAAGCGGCTATGAATATCAGAGGATTGGAGGAAGAACATTGGATAGACAAAGAGGAATGGCGTTTGGTTTTCGGAAGATGGCGGCAGCTGCCATGATACCGGGTGATGATGATGAAATATATATGAATATAACTCACTGGCACTGTCGAACCCGTAGGTTCATGGCTTCGTAGACATAAGCTCTCCACACATCCCTATAGTGAGCCAATATTTCCCAATCATCCGCTGTATGTTCTTCTTCCCTCAAATCATGGTTAATGTTATTCTCCTACCTCATTCTTAGCAGTTTTTGATCTCATTTTCCTAAAGAAGCTTCCATGCACCTCTTTCATTTACCAATTCTGCCACGTGTCCAGCCCATCGCAAGTATGCGAGACTTAACTGTTCTTATTATATCTGGCTGGCTTCGTATAAAGACCATGTAGCTGTTGTAATGTCTTCTCGATTCACCTTTCTGTTCTCTTTTTGGTCCAAAAATATTCTTAAGAACTTTAATCTAAAAAAATCTCCTTTCCTCCCTTAAGTAAAGATCGATGGTTCGCATCCATATATAACTGGTGACGACAAGAGTCCCTGTAATGCATAAAAGCATGTATATCCAGAATAAATAAATAAATATATATATATATATATGGAAAGAGTGGAGAATGCTGAGTTTGCAGTGAAAGACCTGCTCTTGAACAGAACACTATATATATATATATATATATATATATATATAGAGAGAGAGAGAGAGAGAGAGAGAGAGAGAGAGAGAGAGAGAGAGAGAGAGAGAGAGAGCACAAGACCATGATGACATAGAATACATGGCTAAAAAACTAAAAGAAGAATAGGAAAATGGGGACTTCATACAAAAATTGAGAAAACTAAATATCTGTGTATAGGAGAAAAATTGGAAAATATAAATTTCAACAATGGAGAAGAACTAAAACCGAGTATTGAATGCATTTATATAGGAACAAAATTAGACCATTCAGGCGATAACACAGTGGAAATTAAAAATAGAATCACACAAACAAAACAAAAAATAAATGCTTTAAACTCTGTTTGGTGGAGCAAAAATATTACAAAAAATAGAAAATTACAAATATATCAAACCATAATTCAGAACATTTTAACATATGGTGCTGAAGTCTGGCAAATTCCTACCAGGGAAATGAAAATAATTTTAAGTACAGAAATGGATGTTTTAAGAAGATCAGCTGGAAAATCTAGAATTGATAGAATACGAAATAAATAAATAAGGGAAATTATGGGTGTACAAGAGGAGCCAGACATCATAGACAATATAGAAAAGAAAAGATTACAGTGGTTTGGCCATGTCAAAAGAATGCCAGAGCAAAGATTACCTAAAATTGTTATGAATGGATCCCAATAGAAAGGAGGAAGAGAGGAAGACCGAAGAAAACTTGGATAGAAGGGGTACAAACAGCTTTGAATATCAGAGGATTGGAGGAAGATCAATGGGTGGACAGAGAGGAATGGCGTTTGGTTTCCGGAAGACGGCGGCAGCTGCCATGATACAGGATGATGATGATGATATATATATATATATATATAGGCGACATGATCGATTAATATATGTATTTTTATATTTCTATGAGAACATGAATAACTTAATTCCTTCAAAACCGAGAAAAATTAACCCTCTCTTAAGTGTCTCATTACAATGAAGATAAGCTTTCCAAATTACTGCCAAGAGTAAACGATGAGGGTTCTTGAACATACGTTTATCAGAAGTGGAAGTAAATATAATTAAAGTATACATGAGAAATATTAATATTTCACTGAAATGGGATTATTCTAAGCCCATGAACGCAGCTCTACTATACAGCACATTGTTTAATGGCACACAAAGGAGAAGACAAGAGTCACAATGGAAGTAATGAATTCATCTTCGATATTAGCGCGTGCGTAAACTAATTAGCTTGAACATTTATTTTTAATGAATAATTTATTGTCGGAAGTTGCTGTTTCCTCAAAATAGCCAAATGTTTTCTTCATTGCTAATAATAATATTGGAATATTTGTAATAGATATATCTAAGCAATATTTAAAGCACTACTTGCAAACTTACACTACATAATGCGTAGTAACATTCCCAAGGATTTGAAGCTATTGAAGTCGTTCTCGTGAAAATATGTTTGAAAACGTTTATATATCTTCATCAATCATATGTAATACAGATAAAAAATAACTATGACTGTATATATATATATATATATATATATATATATATATATATATATATATATATATTAGGAAAAGGGCAAAGAGAGATGGAACAGACAGGCAAACAGAGAAGACTACATAACAATGAATTGCATGATGTTATAGGAAACCAGATATAATAAGAACTGGTAAGTCTCGTAGAGTGCGATGGGCCTGACACGTGATGCAAATGGGAATGAAAGTACGGCATGGAAACTCCTTATAGGAAAACTAGAGAAAATTCGCCCAGTAGGTAGACCAAGAATGAGGTGATAGAATAAAATTAACCATAAATGGAGGGATGTAAATTATACAAGAGATGATTGGAAAATATTAGCTCATGATAGGATGTAAGGGGAGAGTTTGTGTTCGCGCGGCCATGAATCTACGGATTTGATAGTGTCAGTGAGTTTTATATATATATGTGTGTGTGTGTGTGTGTGTGTGTGTGTGTGTGTGTGTGTGTGTATGTGTGTCCGTGTCCTTTAACGCTTTTGCGGCCATAATTTTTTTGGAACCAAACTCCGCATACAGCAATCAATTTAAAAACGTTAGGTCAAGTTTATTAGTCAGTAAAATCGGAAGAAATTGATGAAAGAATTATTAAATTGAATCTCAAACTTTTTGGGACAGAGCTTATAACAATAGGAGTATATGCCACAAATGAGGATGCAACAACCATAGAGAAAAATGAAATTTTTGACAAACTGTCAGATATTTTGGACAAAATAAAAAACATCAAGAAGTAATACTAACAGGAGATTTTAATAGTCGAGTAGGAAGTAGAATGAAAAATGAAGTGATTGGACCATTTGGGGAAAAAGTGGAAAATGACAATGGAGATAGATTGATAAGTTTATGTAAACAACATGGCTATATGATAATGAATAGTTTCTTCCAACATCGGGAAATACATAAATACACATGGGGACAGTCAACAAAAAGTCTCAAATCAATAATTGATTATATAATTGTGAAACAAAAACGTGATATGATAGTGAAATATGTTAGAGTGTATAGAAAACCAGATTGCGGAAGTGATCATTATATGCTTTTGGGAAAATTCATATTAACAAGTAGGAAAAAACAAAATATTGAAGTAACGGAAGACAGAATAAATACAACCCTTTGAATGAACAAAGGTATGAAGTAAGTTTACTCTATGATGAGAGTATAAAATATCTTTTTCAATCAAGATTAAAACAAAAACTTAATTTAAATTTAAATAAATCAGCAGTGGAAATGTATGATCAACTAAAGGAAAGTATACATTCAGCAGCTTTAGAAGCACTTGGGACAGAAAATTTAGAATTAAAATTAAATAATGAATGGTTTAATCACAATAATAAAAAAATAGTAGAAGAAAAAAGACAGCAAGGATGAAATGGTTATCAGATCACTCAACAACATCTCGAAATGAATATATCACTTTAAAACATAAAACAAAGGTGGAAGTGAGAAGAACAAAAAATGAGTACTGGGATAATATATGCTCGAATATAGATCATTCGATTGGATATGCTAGATCCAAAGAAGCTTGGAAAACATTACAAAATATCAGGAAATCAGAAAGAAAGAAGATAAATATTCTGTTGATAAGGCTATCAGAATGGATTCAACATTATAAAGGTTTACTTCAAGAAAATAGAAATGAGTTTCAACTTCAAGATACGGATGTAGAATATAAAATTGATACTCCAGAGATAACAGAAGATGAAGTAAAAAGAGCTTTGAAAGAGGCAAAAAATTGCAGAGCACCAGGACCAGAAAATATTCAGACGGAACTCCTAACACATGGAGGAGATATTTTAGTAAAATTTTTAACAAAACTTTTTAATAGAATTGAAATTGGAGACAATATCCCAGAAGACTGGAATTTATCGTACATTACTCATATTTTTAAAAAAGGCGATACATAACTGTGTTCCAATTATAGAGGTATAAGCGTTATACCTTCAACAGCTAGGATTTTTTGTAAAATTATAAATTTTAAACTTAAGGCGATAAAAGATAACTTAAGAAAAGATTATAAATTTTAAACTTAAGGCGATAAAAGATAACTTAAGAAAAGAACAATGTGGATTCCGGAGTGGAAGGTCATGCATTGATAATATTTTCTGTATTAGACAATTACAAGAGAAAATCCTATAAAAAATAGAGAACTACATATGACCTTTATTGATTTAGAGATGGCATATGATAGTGTACCTCGTCAATTGTTATGGATGGCAATGAGCAATATGAATATCTGTGATGAATTGGTTAATATTGTTAGGAGGATCTACAGTAATACAAAAGCTAAAGTAAAAATACAGAATAATTTAACAGAGGATTTCACAGTGAATAAAGGCCTTAAGCAGGGATGCAGTTTGTCACCAATTCTTTTTAACATTTATTTAGACCAGGCCCTCAACTTATGTTATAAAAATGTTCTGAAATGGTTATTTCTATAGGAGGAAAAGTACTGCATTCATTGTTGTTTGCAAATGATCAAATAATTTTTGCAGGGGATGAAGATGATATGAAATATATGATAAATAAACTAATGGAAGAATATAAAAAATGGGGACTGAATATAAATTTACAGAAAACAGAATATATGTGTTTGGGAAAGGATGTGGATGACCTCATACTTGAAACAGGGGGAAAAAATGTGAATTTTTTTTAAATATCTTGGGTCAATAATTACAAGTTTAGGTACCTGTGAGAGAGATGTACAGACTAAAATTGCAATGGCAAAAAATGTAACTAAGACATTACATGGAATAATTTGGAGCAAAAATATTACAAAGGAAACTAAAATGAAAATTTATAAGAGCGTAATACAGAATGTTTTGTCATATATAAGTGAAACTTGGTCTTTGACGGAATTACAAAAGAATAAAATTAGAACAGTTGAATTTGATTATTTTAGAAGAAGCCTCCAAAAAACAAGACAGGATATTATAAGAAATGAATTCTTTTGGAGAGAAATTAATGTCACGACATCTGTTGTTAAGAGGATTGAAAATCAAACGCTTAAATGGTATGGCCGTGTACAAAGAATGGAAAATGAAAGATGGCAAAAAATATATACCAATGGTCACCCCCTGGAAGAAATAAACGTAGCAGACCAAGATGGAAATGGAAAACCTACGTCAGAATGATAATGGATGATAGGAATTTGGAAGACGGAAATTGGAATGATAGAGATAAAAGGAAACTGAAGACGGCAAACATATTAGTGGAGGAAAGCCGAAGAAGAGAAGAGATAAAATCGGAACATTATGAGGAATTCGCCTGAAACGAAAATATAAAAATAGTTCTGGCGGCTGTAATTTTCGAGCATTCGGAACGAAACTCAGAATGAGGTATTAAAATAATACGAGGAAGATATTCTTAAAAAATAGCCAAATCCGACCTTTAAAAATAGGGTCTATCTGAAACCTGATATAAAAAAAAGTCTCAAGACTGCCAACATCTAAAGCGTCCCACAACAAAAACAACAGTTAATAGCACGATTTTTTTCTGCTGTTGATGAAAGTAGACTTCGGAAAAGCCTACAGTTACTAATTTTAAATAATTTTTAACACAGTTGAGGGCGACGACACCTGCCCAAAGATATATATTTTAACATTTGACGTTAGTTTTATTTTGCTTTGACATTCATTTGATATGTTATTTTCTCTCTTGTTTTGTTTTTGATATTTTGTCTTCTTTCCGTTTCTTTTGTTGTTGTTTGTATAATATAATATTAATATTAATAATAATAATAATCATAATAATAATAATAATAATAATGATAATATAAAATGATATGTGACAGATCTGCATTGATTATTGTACAAATATTGTAGATTGTAGACGTAAGGAGCGTTAAGTATGTTGAATAGAGATTTCTAAATAATGGCTTCGACACTACGTCCAAGGTAGGGAAAAACTGGTACCATTTTTTTTATTGATAACACTAAAGCTCGCCAATAACTACTAAACAAAAGAAACAAAAAATGTTTTCTATTTATATAAATGACATTAAGTCAATAGCTAATAAAAAATCGGTTGACAAACATAGGAGAATAAGGTGCTTAACTGTTTTGTTTTGTCTATTTAGATATATATTTAGTAGCTATATTCTCAATAATATGGAACACGATTTCAGAGCACCACCAGCCTCAAAGCTACATAATGATGTTGCACAAAATAACAGTAGTTTGATATTCTGCCAGCACACTCAGATGGAATATATAATGTACTTTTGCATCTAACTTACATTCATTAAAAATGGATTATGCAACATTATTCCGGGGAGATATTCACTTGTTAAACTTAATTGGCACAACTTGTGATTATTAATTGAAAACAATATATTCCGTACTTTCTAACGTTGTTATTGTAAATAAAGTCCTAACAAGGAAAAAAACCTAAAGAAACAATCCAAACATGAAGGATTATTATATTCTTCCTCAAATTTATAATTTGTATTTATTTAAAAATCCCATACTGATTATTGAGTAACACTAAGAAATTGGAGTTGGAAGTAAATTTCAATAAACTAAATATATGGTCACATATAGGCTATAATTAAATGTGTGTCTAATGCTACCTACAGCACTTATCATACTTCGGGGTGCGCTGAGCTGATAGATGGCTTATATAAATAAATATCCTCAACTCATGTCCAACTCAGAATCGGGTCAAGGTATGAGATGAGATGAAGCCCCCTATATAGAGGTCTGTGAATGACAAGGGTACCGGCCGACCACGCCTGACGCACCATCACACAGGCAGATGAGCGAAATGAAATGAAATAGATGAGATGACTGTGGAGAAATAGTGGAATGAAATTTTAACAGGAGAATACGGAAGAAAGTTAGTAGACCAAGAATGAGGTGGGAGAATAACATTAACTATGATTTCAGGGAAGTAGATTATACAGGGAATGATTGGAAAACATTAGCTCAGTATGGGGATGTATGGAGAGCTTATGTACGCGCGGTCGTGAACCTATGGGTTCGATAGTACCAATAAGTTAGTTAGTTAGTTATACGGGAGAAAACACCGAGATAATCCTGCCAAGCTCTGCTTCTTCCACCAGGAAACTCACTTGGAATGACTGAGACTGGAATTCGGGACCCCAACAGTTTGAGGCGAGCGACTAACCGCTTGTGCCACGGAGCCGCCTGATATATGACTTAATGTGATTTATTTTCAATTTGCGCACCACTTCCACAGACTGCTTTACGTAGATGTATTCTGGTATTGTGTCCTACAGAGAGGAGAGTAGGATGAATATACGTGTATATGTTTCTGTAGTCTAAGTGTGTTGTATGAGGGATTATGATAAAGAGAAGAGAAAAGGTGAAACCCGGTGCCGGCAGTTAACCTACTCCTGTCGAAAGCACCAAGGGGGCTACCAGGATTAACATCTCACTCGACGGACGAATCACTGTCAATAGTACTACAGGTGTCCACATAGTTCTGCTACCAAAAGAACGTAATTTAGCTCGTAAACTATTTCAGATAGAGACATGCTGTTTTTTGCAACGTATTCTACATCTCTGAGTTTTGTTTACATTTGTTGCAGATTGTGATATAAACGACTACGACGACACCACAGGAAAAGGCCCAATGTGTAAGGTCGTATGCTTAGTCTGGTAAATCACAAGTTTGTTCAGCGAAATTTCCGCTGGCAATACGAAGGGATTCTTCATCTAAATAATTCATAACACACAACAACAAATTTGAACTTTTTGTCTCTTACAGAAATGAAAATAGGTGATATTAGTTAATTGGCATGCGCTGATTTCGAATATGAAGTCCGTTTTTCTCTATCACCTAACAGTAATTTGCGACGACGTGTTGAACGTTTTTCGTTATATTTCACATATTATTGCTTATCTGCACTTAGTTTCAATTTTTTGCTAGAAGCAATTGATCTATGTAAAACCAAATCCTATAAGATCCAAAAAGTTAAAATGTTGTTTTCTAAGAAGGATAAATAAGTAGTTACGTTACAACATATGCTTAAATTGTAGCAAAAATCTCACCTTTCAAAACTTTTTCCTGGACGACTTACACCGATAAGATGACTCCGAAACGTCTGTGATAAGTTGCCAGCAGTAATCAGCAAGCATGTTGGTCACTGATTTCCCTTTATAACGCCTTTCCATTTCTAAATTGTCATCGTGGACCCTTTCGCCATGTTAATCACTGATTCGGCGAAGAATCACTATATTTAACAGGTCACATGACTGACTGAAAATTTGGATGCTGAAGAGAATGCTTATTTTTTAAAGTGAAACCAGATATATTGACCATACAGAAATAAGTCAGTGATGTGGTCCGTAGGTTTCCTCCAAAACATTGGAATGGCAAATGGCATGCACGAATGCGAACCTTTTAACCACCCTATTAAAATCCTTTGGCAGTTTGTACAGCAAAAATTGGGGGTCCAATATTATCGATATGTCCTAATTTACTATAGTTCCCGACATATAAATTGCACGCCTTTATAACTAGTTCTGCGCTGAGATTTTGTACAATACTCACATACATATCAGAATAAATTAGGAGAATTCGTACAGAGGCGAGACGTTGCAAAATTATAAAAACACTAAAACTTACGTATTAAAATATATTACAGTAAATTGTTTTCATTCAATTTCTTTATAATGATACACAATAATGCATATATCGACACTTCACAATCACAATGATATAATGTAAGACGAACTGCACAGAACGAGGTATTACAAACCATTACTTCACGTATTTGACAGTGGCAAACAGGAAATTTTGTATACCTGTGTATTCCTGAGAGTTTAACAATCCCTAAGAGTAATAAAACCGCGCAAAAGAAAAAGAAGGGTGACCAGTTTGAGAGACAACAGCGCCTGCGACTCTCGCGGAAACGATCACTTCTGCTAAAGGTTGTCGAAATATCAGACTCCGGTTAGGTGATTGGGGAAAAAAAAAAAAAATCATTTTCGTCTTCTGCGAGTCCGAAAACATAGTTATTGATACATTTCGAGCCTGCTAATAATTCTTTGTTGTTGTGTGATTAGATGGACCGAGAAATTTCTAGCGACTGGCAGTGTAATGGACTTGCCACGTCGTGGACGACCAGGTGTGAGCCAAGGAACTATCGGCAATGTGCATCTTGCATTTCAACTCAGATCTCAAAAATAGGTTCGTCGTGCTTCACGGGAACTGCATTTACCAAAATCAACAGTTCATAAAGTCCTCCATAAGCGGCTACATTTTCACGTCTATAAAGTGGAAATTACACAAGCTTTGCTGCAAATGACTTTTCTCGGCGTGCTGATTTTGCTTATTCCGTGCTGAACGCAATTGACGAAGACAATGAGCACCTGCAGAGGGTGACGTTCTCTGATTTGACCGACATAACATTCAGATATGGGGGTACTGGTGATTTACCAGATTCAGCATACACCATACACACTGGGCCTTTTCCTGTTGTGTCGTCATGTCGTTTAAATCACAATCTGCAACAAATGTAAACAAAACGTTGACAGATGTAGAATACGTTGCAAAAAAACCGCATGTCTCTATTTCAAATAGTTTACGAGCTAGGTTATATTTTTTTGGTAGCAGGACTTTGTTGACATCCTGCACAAAAAAAAACTCCAAGCGCGACAGGCCTAGAAAGCCCTTGGCTTACCAGACGGCTGTTGGCCTCACATCCACATGAATTAATCACAGAGGTAGACGATCATCTAGCCAGTGTATGGGTGAGATGTGGTCAGCATGTCGGATCCCCCAGCCGTTATAGCTGGTCTTCTCAACCTGGAGTCGCTACTTATTGTAGGTACCCAAATGCCTCACGATGCTGGGTGGGCACCGGCCTGTGCATACCTCCTTAATATGTGTACTACGGGATGGTTTGAAATTTAATGCAGAATTTAGTGCACAATCCAGCAATTAAAAATTATGAACCACCACCCCTCCTTGCTCCGAGATTGTTATTTTGCAAATAAATTAATTAATTTTACAATTAAAATTCTCAACCCAACGGGTATCGAACCCGGGCATGCTAGTCAGGAAGCAGGCATGTTCCTACCTTTGCCAGCATGGCGAACACATAGAAATACATTATATAATGGAAATGGATAGCAAATTACAAATTAGATAAATTTTTAGATGTGGTGAATTCAAATACGTCAGAAAAATAAATTACAAACAGAAATGAGGGGAAGAACATAGGCTCAATTCTCAGAACGCATTCTATAACGCATTACAGGGACTCTAGTCTTCCGAACTTCCCTAAAAACCCAGCATCGTAAGGAATTTGGGTAACTGCAATTAATATCTCAGGTTGGGAAAACAGCTGCGAGATTCGACTTGCAAAACATGTCACCCCCTTTTTTCATATATCCACACACATATTATTTTCATGTATGAGTGTAGATGTGTATTATTGTGTATAAACTGTAGACATATTATGTACATAAATGTTATATATAGGTCTATATATTCATTGTTTTTATGCATTTATGTAGGTGTGTATTTGTTTATATATTCTTATTTTTATTTTTATTTTTTATTCATGAAAAAATAATGAACGTACGGTCAAGCAGGCAGTACACAATGTAAATGCAAGTGTATTTCCTTTCTTTAAAAAATAGACAATGAATTCCATTACTACTAAATTCCATTACTACTTAGTTGATGATTACGCAATTCTGTAAATGTATACGTAAATGTGAAGTCAGTAGCTGGATGGTAGGACCTTCTAGATCTATCGTGCAATGTAATGAGCACAATTTTAAACCAATATTACTATTGCGTTTTAAATATTGAGTTGTTTGATTTTTCTTTCAGTTAAAGTCTTATTTGATATTGTTTTATATTCATAAAAATCATGTAATTAACTTATTATTAGTATATACATACACTTGTATTATATATCCATCCATAGTAATTCTGCCCGAAGGCAGGTCCTTCACCGCAATCATAGCATTTTCATGCTATGCTTGCAGCTTTTACTAGGGAATTGTAGGTGTGGTAGCTTCCCGTTGCTTTCCACACCGGTGAAGGATGAAGATGATATGAAGATGATATGATGATGATGGCCATATGATTTCGGGGAACGTTTGGGCCTTAAAGTTTTCCTGAAATGTGTCTTACAGGTGAGGAAAAACGCCGATAAACACCTCACCCAGAAAAACTGCCCCGACCGGGGATCGAACCCGGGCCCGCTGCGTGACAAGGGAGCACGCTACCTCGAGACCACAGCGGTGGACATTATATATATATATAATTAAGTAGAACCTTGGAGTTGTATGAGGTAGAAAAATTCGTTAAAATGTAGAAGAAACAACGCGGAGTTTTTACTTGAGAAGCACGTAATGTACTTGGGTAAATTTGAGGGTGCAAAAAGGCGTTGCGTCAGATTACTTGCAACAAGAAGGAAGAGGGGTCTCGGAAAGCTGCAAAGAAATGCCTGTGTAATTACTTTGCCTCTGGTTATAATGATTATCTCTGCACTCAACAACACCTAAATTCTATGGAGATACAACTTGCATGTGAAATTGTAGTAATTTTACAATTGTTTACTGTTTCAAATTAAAGCATCTGCAAAAAATACTGGGTATCTCATTATATAGACTTACATTTTATTTTCTAACTTCGCCATTTGTTACAAGATAAACATTAAAAAGTGCATTATATTTTATTTCCTCGACTGGTTTCAAACTATGTGGTTGAAGGTCTGAGAAATCAGTTAACCTGTAATTTATTTAGGCTAACGCTGACAGCCCTCTCCTTTTTTTTTGTATAAAGAATTCCTAAAATATATATTTTTCCAAACAATTATTAATAGCAGGGCTAGGAGTTACTTGTAACGAAAATGGTTAAATATGTACGTACATATGGAGCAAAGGTTCTCAATATATGGAGTAAAATATGGATTAAAACTTTCTATAGATGTGGCGGGTATTGTAAAAATTACAATTTGTTGACAATTCTTCATTCGGAAAAATCAATTTTTTATTTTTATTTATTTATTTTACCTGATGAAGTTAAGACCAAAATGTCTTCTCTTCCACTTCACCAGGGTTAAATTATACATACAATAAGAATTATGATAAATGATACATAATACATACGGATAAATGAGAAATAACATTATTGTAGTAATACGCTTTGTCGATGCTAGTAAAATTCATGGTGATTTTCCGTTGAGGTATTAGTTCACAGTAATATAATGTACGGTTAAAAACTATAATATAGTTACCTTGTAGGTCCGTCTCCTCAACTTAAGTTCTTTTAAAACTCTGTAGGCCTTTCGGGACTAGTCCCATCATCAGCAGAATGCATTAGGTCCGTTCTTGTTGAGTGCTTCAACAAGGGTCAACAAGAACGGACCTAATGCATTCTGCTGATAATGGGACTAGTCCCGAAAGGCCTACAGAGTTTTAAAAGAACTTAAGTTGAGGAGACGGACCTACAAGGTAACTATATTATAGTTTTTAACCGTACATTATATTACTGTGAATACGCTTTGGCCGAATTTATCGCTATGAATAGATACCGGTACAGCAAGAGATACATTATTTTTTTTATTGTCTCTTCAGGATATGGTGGGGAAGTAGAGAATGAAAACGCTTTGAAAAGTAGAGGGATGTGGAAGGTTGATTACTTATAAGCCATTTCATTTCATGTGAACTAATAAAAAATAATTACCTTGTCAGTCCGTTAC
Organism: Diploptera punctata; assembly: GCA_030220185.1. Lineage (NCBI taxonomy): Eukaryota > Metazoa > Arthropoda > Insecta > Blattodea > Blaberidae > Diploptera > Diploptera punctata. Next base: position 577,991 of record JASPKZ010006078.1, read on the forward strand.
ACAGTATATCTCTTGTTTGGCAGAGAGATCGAAAGCAAGGATTTGACAGTTTTTATCACCAAAATCGGCTTGAAATTTCAGATGTAACTGTAATTAGTTACTTCATTACACAAGAGTTACATGTAAGCTACCAGTCTATATTGACATGACTGTTGAAGGCACGTTCATTAGTGGTTATAATAATTCTTGGAAAATGCGAATGGCACGGCTGAATCCAGTCAGCGTTTGACATTTAACTGTGACAAGACCTACACAACCCTCATTTCTATATCTATACAATCATGTTTGAATGCGTTGCTTCCGAATTCCATAGCCTCAATCTGGTTTCATTGATAATCTGCTAGGTTCATTGTGAAGCTGAGGAAGACCATGTCAATGTACTGCCGTTCACTGCATATTTATCAGGTATGGAAATTCAAATTGCGAATCGACTGGCCATAGGATGGGTAGAGTAGGATAATTACCATCATAATCATACATGCTAATCAAGTAGTAAGTTAGGTGTAATTTTAAAAATAGATGTATATATAGTTGAATGCAGGCTTTCACGGCCGGTAATCATGATGTTGAGTGATTCCGGGTTCTGTGGCCGTGGTCCATAGTTGGTGTTGATACCAGACGTTTCGCCCTCAACTGCGGAGGGCATCTTCAGTGGCGAGTGCTTCTAGGCGTGTTTCCTGGTCGGAAGCTCTACTTAGAGTGAACGCTGCGGGTGTTGTATTGATACTAGTGGTGGGAGCAGGGTGAGCGGGCGTGGCTCTTGCTGATTGGCTAATGGTCGTCTCCTTGTTGTCCCTAGTGTTGATGCATTTATTTTCTAGTGTACGGTACCAGGCCTTAGACAGTTTAATACCTTCCTCTTTTCTGTTAATATTTTCCTTATGCTTGTGTATTTCTATAGCCTCTCGATATAATCTAGGGAAATAATAGGAAGTTGTGGCTAAAACTTGTGTATCATCGAATAGAATCTGGTGTCCATTCATAATGGCATGTTCTGCTACAGCCGATTTAAAGGAAACTCTACAGTTGTTATGAATACACATGAATACAAAGAGAAAATAATAGAGATTCTGACACCAGATATATACAAACCTATCAAGCGAGACCCTACATCCGGTATTCTTCGAAAAACCAACAATCTTATCAAGCAATCGTCCTTGCCAGAAGGAATTAAGAAGAAATTACGCGTATCCGAAGCTCAACCTCCAAGACTCTATGGTCTTCCAAAAATACACAAGAACAACATTCCACTCCGGCCAATTGTCAGTGCCATCGGTTCTCCGACCTACTTACTGGCAAAGCATCTTACAGGACTTCTGAAACCACTCCTTGGAAAAACGGACAGCTACATCAGAGACTCGACACATTTCATTGAGAGACTACGGAATATAAACGTAACATCTCAAGATATACTGGTTAGCTTCGATGTGGTTTCCCTTTTCACCATGGTGCCAGTAAATGAGACCATGGACTACATTAGACAGATTTTCACAGAAGAAATATCCAATTTATTCAGGCATGTACTAACTACTACTTACTCCAATGGAACAACAGCTACTATGAACAGACCGACGGAGTAGCCATGGGCAGTCCTCTAAGCCCAGTAGTAGCGAATTTTTTCATGGAGAAATTCGAAACAGAAGCACTAAAAACAGCTCCCAAGTCTCCAGAACATTGGTTTCGCTATGTTGATGACACATTCGTAGTATGGAGACATGGCAGTGAAGAATTGGAACGTTTCCTTCAACACCTTAACAGCAGACACAACAAAATACAGTTCACTATGGAAAAAGAAGATAATGGAAGACTTCCTTTCCTGGATGTTCAAATAATAAGGACTGGCAATGGGGAAATTCAACATACAGTTTACAGAAAACCTACACACACAGACCGATATCTGCACAAAGACTCTAACCACCATCCAAGACAAAAGCGAGGTGTCATTAAGACACTGTTCGACAGAGCGACTAAGTTATGCCAACCACAACACCTTAAACAAGAACAACACCATCTGTTCAATTGTTTCCAGAAAAATGGCTACACATCCAAGGAAATAAGACAAACCATACATCCACGAAGACAGCACGTCAGAATGGATAACACACCCTCAACCAGCATAGCCTACTTACCATATGTACAAAGAGTCACAGATCGTATCGGAAAACTCCTACGAAAATACAACATAAAAACAGTTTACAGACCTACAAGAAAAATAGAAGACTGCCTTCGCTCAGCTAAGGATCCTCGGCCACCTCTCTCCACTTGCAGCGTATATCGACTTCCTTGTTCGTGTGGTAACCATACATAGGGACCACAAAAGAAGTATAGCCCCCCGTTTATCAGAACACAAAAGAAACTGCAGACAAGGAGAAATGGATAAATCGGCTGTAGCAGAACATGCCATTATGAATGGACACCAGATTCTATTCGATGATACACAAGTTTTAGCCACAACTTCCTATTATTTCCCTAGATTATATCGAGAGGCTATAGAAATACACAAGCATAAGGAAAATATTAACAGAAAAGAGGAAGGTATTAAACTGTCTAAGGCCTGGTACCGTACACTAGAAAATAAATGCATCAACACTAGGGACAACAAGGAGACGACCATTAGCCAATCAGCAAGAGCCACGCCCGCTCACCCTGCTCCCACCACTAGTATCAATACAACACCCGCAGCGTTCACTCTAAGTAGAGCTTCCGACCAGGAAACACGCCTAGAAGCACTCGCCACTGAAGATGCCCTCCGCAGTTGAGGGCGAAACGTCTGGTATCAACACCAACTATGGACCACGGCCACAGAACCCGGAATCACTCAACATCATAGATGTATATAATTTATTAATATATTTATTATAATTATCACATTCCGAAGACAGCTTATGAACAGTAGTGTATCAATTACTCAAAATTGCCAACAAATATAATATGAAAATTTCCATTTCAAAATCTTAAGCAATTGCTATGTGTGGAAACATACAACGGGTGAAATTTGAGATCGATGGAAACATTATAGAGCAAATGTCCGATTTCTCATACTTAGAAAGTATTTTTTTCAGAACGTAAGAGTGACATTGATTCAAAATTACAAAAAAAATATACTGTATAAAATGAATGGGGTAATAAGAAGACATATGTAAAACAGATGAGGATATACAAAATTAAGATTATATAACATCATATTGGCGTAATTGTAACCCACGTCTGAGGTTGGGGCGCCTGGGAAACGTGGTTACTGCTGCCCCGATGATGTAATGGGCGATGGTGCGCCAGTGAGAGCTCTAAATCCTGAACTTAATCTAAGGCGATTATGGATGTTGATGATGATTATGATGGCCGTATGATGTTTGGGGATCGTTTGGGCCTTAAAGTTTCCTGATAGTTGTCTTACAGGTGAGAAATAAAACCGAAGAAAAGCCTCACCGAGGAAACTTGTCCCGATCGGGGATCAAACCCGGATCTGCTGCGTGACAAGGCAACACGCTACGTCGAGACCACAATCTCACCAATTGTTAATCACAATATTTTTATGATGTAATTATCTAATGTATAAAAAAGTTTGTTTGTTTGTTCGTACTTTATGCACGGCCTGTTAAAGGTCAAGGTCTTTTATCAACTAATGGAAAGGGTGATTTCTGTGTCTTGTCATTTATTAATTAAACCGTTGATCCGATTGTTATGGGGCTTTTTGCAAAATGTTCAGGAGATTCCCGGGATGAACATAGGCTATAAGAGAGTTGTGATAATCAACTCCTACACCCTTAAAATCGCCCTTTGTTCTGGAAGACGTGAAAGAAGTAGCTCTTTGGACGCTTAAATGGCTTTCGCAGCCTAAACCATAACAAATACACAAAATTAATGTAAATAATTGAATATCTCTAAATGCTCTAAAAAAAAGTCCGTGACAATAACCATTTTTGTCTTTCATTGATGCCAAGAAGATCGAGACAAGTACGCAGATTACTGTGCAAGCATAGCAGCACATAGCGGGTAATTCTTTTACGGATAACTCACAATAACGAATTTTGTCTTTTAACTCATTCGTGCCAAGAAGATCGAGATAAGTAGGATTACTGGGCAACACCGGGTAATCAGCACGGGGAATCTTAAAATAATTACGATATACATTTATAATTATTTTTAATTTTACTTATTCAACTAATCATACGAAATGCATTAATTTTTGTTTTCAGCTCATTTATGCCAAGAAGATCGGGATGAGTAGATTCCCGGATAACAACGGGTAAACAGCACGGGGTATCTAAAATAATTACAATATAAATTTTTCCTTTCACTTATTTATCTAAACATAAAACACATTAATTTTCGTGTGTCAGCTCATTTATGTCGAGAAGATCGGGATAAGTAGATTTCCGGGCAACGCCGGGTAATTAGCACGGAGTATTTGAAAATATAAATTTATAATTATTTTTCCTGTCACTTATTGAACTAAACATAAAAATCACATTAATTTTCATTTTTTAGGCGTAGCAGCGCACGCCGGGTATTAGCTAGTAATATTATAAATAATACTGTTTAAGTAACAGTAACAACACTTTACTTACTACTTACGGGCTCTATCAAACCCGTAGGTTCATGACCGCGCGGACATAAGCTCTCCATACATCCCTATCCTCAGCCAATGGTTTCCAATAATTCCTTGTATAATCTACTTCCCTCAAATCATATTTAATGTTATTCTCCTACCTCATTTTTGGTCTACCAACTGGGCGTTTTCCCTCTGGTTTTCCTACAAGAAGCTTCCATTCATGTCTTTTACTCTCCATTCATACCACATGTTCTGCCTATCACAGTGTACGAGACTTGATTGTTCTTTCTTATTATATCTGGCTTCCTATAAAGACCTTGTAGTTCACTGTTATGTAAGTCTTTTCCATTCACCTGTCCATTCTGTTCATCTCTCTTATGTTAGAATATTAAATAATATATATTTTTTTTGATCAGTAATAATATCAAATTTCTCTGAGTTAATGGATTAATCAATATATTGTTTTAAAGTTATTGACATCAGTAATGAAATGTTCAATACATCAACCAAATAAATACTATTCTAACTTATCCTAACATCATTATTAATATTTCAGCTTAGGAAACAATGATACAGGTATTTACTTACGATTTTAATGTTATATTTTTAATTCATTAGCGTTTTCGTGACGTACTTTACAGATACGTCTATTTAGCTTAGTAAACATGCAGAGTCACCGCTAAACTATGTCAATAAAAACAGAATATGAAATAAAAAAAATTGAGATACGTCTTTTTTTAACTAAGGACGGCAGTATACTTATGTATGCTTGTGAAACGTGGAATATGAGTAGAAATAATTAACATATTGCGAAGAATTTATAGCCTGATATGTGACCACGTTGAATGGAGGAAACTATATAATTAGAAGTCATATTCTCTCTATAAAGATTATTTGACCTTGTTGAATGCATAATGTTAACTAGGACGAGATGAGGAAGTCATTTGATAAGGGAGGGAGATATAGAGATGATATTGGAATGGCTGAGTGGTAAGAGAAGGAAAGGAAGACCGAGATTTAAATGTATAGATGGAGTGGATGGTGACCCTAGATCTCTTAGAGTGGGGAAATTGGAAGATGGTGGCGTTGGATCGTGATGGATGGAGATGAGTCCTTGAGAAAGTCAAGATTCAATAATGTTTGTAGAACTACTTATGATGACTGACAATATTTTATAATAAGTTAATAATAATAATAATAATAATAATAATAATAATAATAATAATAATAAATAGATAGATCATCGGTTGATTAATGTCTTTGACATCTAATAATAATAATAATGATAATAATAATAATAATAATAATAATAATAATAATAATAATAATAATAATAAATAATAATAATAATAATAATAATAATAATAATAATAATTTTATTTAATATTTAGGCCTATTTTTAATGTTAACATATATTTCTCTGCCTGATGTTTTATTTTCCTTCTCCACTTGCTCCTATTGTACCGGGAATTATTATTACTTCTTCAGGGTCGGGCTGAACTTAAGATTTTACGAGCTATGAGTTCCTCTGTTTCTTCAGGATCGGGCTGAACTTATGATTTTAACCGGTGATAGATAAGGAACTATTTAAGGCAAATAGTGATCAAACTAATTTTAGGCGACGTGATAGAAGGATTTTATTAATTTTCTTTTCTCTCAATAGTAAATTATACACTTTTCCCTTATAACGTGGCTAAGAAAGGGGTCAAAACCATGACTCAATTTTAATAATGCTTATCGCGGATCTTTCTTTTGTACGTTCTCCAAATGGGAACACTCGCCCTACTCACTTTGACTATCGGTTCTTCAGATAGGGCACTCGCCCCACTTGCTTGACTATCGGGGAGCACTCGCTCCACTTATTTGATTTTTAACTTACATAACATTTTATTTTAAATATTTAAGAAAGTCGTGGATTTGACTTATTTTTCCGTCGCCATTACAATTCTTAAACAAAATTTTCATTGGATAAAATAAATCTTTTGACACACCTCTATAGGCTACATGTGCAAGTCGATATAGGCCTACTAGATTTAGGGGCGTGAACTTTTACAGGACTATTTCATTTCCAAGTTATTCGAGGTCAATAATCTCTCTAGCTGCCCGCTATGTTTTTGGAGGCTACATTATTTTTAATCAATTAAGTTGGTGTTTACTTGATGAAAATCCATATTTATTAATTAAATAAAAATAAAACGTAGTTTTATTTGATTTTCATATTTATTATATAATTCAGTGACAGCTGTTTCGGTACACTGTACCTTCTTCAGACATGTTAACAAATTATGAATTGTGTTCCAACTGATCTAAGCAACAATACAACAATATTTATTTAAATTTTTAAATTTAACAAAGGGGATTCATTCAAATCAAGTTGAGAATTTAACAGTTTTTTACTACTTTTAAACTTATTAATTTCTACAGCCTCTAAAAGATCTAACTTCTTACCCTTATCACAAATATGTAAAATTTCAAAATTTGGATCGAAACAATGATTAAATTGGAATAGGTGGTTAGCATAGTTTGAATTTTCTAAATTACTGGTAGACCTTTTATATCTCGGATAAAGGAACACATGAGAGCATATAACAGAAATTTAGAAAATTCAAACTATGCTAACCACCTATTCCAATTTAATCATTGTTTCGATCCAAATTTTGAAATTTTACATATTTGTGATAAGGGTAAGAAGTTAGATCTTTTAGAGGCTGTAGAAATTAATAAGTTTAAAAGTAGTAAAAAACTGTTAAATTCTCAACTTGATTTGAATGAATCCCCTTTGTTAAATTTAAAAATTTAAATAAATATTGTTGTATTGTTGCTTAGATCAGTTGGAACACAATTCATAATTTGTTAACATGTCTGAAGAAGGTACAGTGTACCGAAACAGCTGTCACTGAATTATATAATAAATATGAAAATCAAATAAAACTACGTTTTATTTTTATTTAATTAATACATTATTTTTTTTAGTTTGAAGTTTCTTAAAAGCAATAAACCTATCTTTCATCCCTCCTAACCGTATCAACCTTGAGGATTCGCGTTAAGTCTAAGACCGCAATAAAACTTATCCTCCAAAATATGTAACATATGACCAGACAACAAACTTAAGTTATTTATATTACTTCAGACACCTTCAAATAACTTAAAACGCCGCTGTCGGCAATGACTTGTTTACTAGAACATATTAGTTTATTTTACAATCAAAAGAGCCCTCCAATTATACCGGTCCATATTGCCTTCTGGATTAAAATAAACAATTTGCACGTAAATTTTTATTTTAATTCAGTGTCCACTTTACTCATTAACCGTACTAAATTGACCCTCTTGCACATGTAATATATTTTTTTTTATTTTGGACAAGATGCGTGTATCCTAGTCGACTTTAAAATTCTTTATTTCATTTTACCTGCAACTATTGACAACTTACCTTAATCATATACCTATAAAAGAAAAAGTATTGACATAAATTCTTACTTTTTTACACATCTGAAGAACAAAATTTTAAATGAATAACACCCATAAATCATACATTTTTTATACAGTAATTGTAGTGGTGTCCATATTCACAGTCTTTATTTGTATCGCTTTGAATGGTTCTGGAGTTTGTTTATAGAAATATATTATTTAAAATTTAATATGAAGGATATTTCGATGCACACGAAAATTCGAAAAAATGCAAAAATTTTTATTTTATTCTATTTCTCTTTCATTAAGCACTTGTTTGATTCGTCCCACTGAAATCACTGAATCACACGATATCATTTGACACACATTCTCAAAACATATCACACAACCCATACTTGCATTCCACATTTTTTTTAGTAATCACACCTGGATTAAATGGGGTGTACCTATCTCCTACAGTCAAGACTTTTCTCCCTATCAACCTTATATTTACTTTGCAATTTAATTTTCTACAGATTCCACTGACTTTATATTTTCCCTTTGAATAGATCATGTATTTAGCTTTCTTTGAGTATTTCTTATCACCAATTCCTTCCCTTCTCATTTTCTGGTTAATGCACTTTCTTTCGAACAAGGCTTCTGCCTTCTTGTCCACTTTGAATTTCATACCATGGGACTTAATTACCCTATAGTTACTTCTTTGCATATATTTCAATTGTATTACCCTACGGTGCGCTCTATTTTCATTCAATTCGCTAGGCTTTAACGCCTTCTGGGGGTTAAGAATGTGCTCAGCATCCTCTACATTTTCTGATTCAAATTCAATTTCATTTTTCGCAACCGAATTGCCAGCGATACTGGGAGTCGCTGCCACTTCAGTTACTTCACTTTCACCATACATATTATCAGAACAAGAAACATTGTTACCTTCTACAAATTTACTTACATGGTTCATTTCAACGTTCTGTTTACTGGAATTTACTCTTTCACTGGTTAACGTTTCTACTTCCTTATTTATCAGTTGTTTCTCAATCCCTTTCGGTATTTTATCAAAATGATTATCTACCGCGCTTTCTACAGTTATCATCATTTCTTCTTCTTCGCGCGCTCCAGGTATATATGCATCATTCAATGGTTCTTGTTCTGTAATATCATCCTTAGCGGTGTTTTGTATTTCCCCGATTTTCTCTGATCTTAATTATTTAATTTTATCATCTGTTTCTGCTCTAAATTTTTTAATCATCCTGGATTCAAAATTTTCAAAGTCCCCTCTAATTGCTATTGTGGATGAGTTAAAGCTAGACTTAATTTCTGTCTTTGTTTCTTTGATAAATGCAGCAAACATATTTAAAAATTAATCCCTAGAAATGTTCTCTTCTCCATTACCTGCTTTTGCATGTGTTCTAAGTTCCCTGTTTTCCTCCATATATTTTTTTTAACCTGCTTTCAATTTTCAATCTACTCTTACATGTAGACTACAATTCCGTACTACTTTCCTATACAATCAAGCAGCTCACTATCTTTAATTATTTTTTTTAACTTAAGAAAAAAACACATGTTCTTATCATTCCAAACAAATAAATTCTTATTTATGATATAGTCTACTCTAATAACTATACTTCATAGAGGAAAACCAACTAAATTTATCCCTGGTTAATTACATATACATCCTCACTAACAGACATTCATTCTCTCTCTATATTAAACACATTTTATTTCTCTTTACTTTGATTAATTAATTCTTTTTCTTCATTTAATTATTCATTTAGTTGACTTACGCGCTTTGACGTCTTCAGAGTCGCCGTCTTCTGTTGATCGGTTCTACCTCCGGTTTCTTTCCTGCATTTGCTCCTCGTAGTCTGGCGTCGGCAGCTAATTCTCCTTTCCTCTTATTTATCTTGGAGGCGTCGATGATCAGCGGTCACCTGATTTCCTCGTTCAATTTGGTCACTGTTCATCTATCACACGGCACTTGAAATCTCTTGTTCAGTACTGTTCTGGCCACATCGTTGGCGCGACATTTGTACCGGTAATTATTATTTATAGGGCCTATATGATTTGGCCGATGATAAAAGGAAAGAAAGTGCATTAACCAGAAAAGTGGAAGAAAAGAACCAAAAGATATAAATGTATTTGGCGACCTTCAATAGGCGACAAAGTACTAATAAGAAACAACACTTTGTCTGATAAACTCAGACGCAAAAGTAACAAAATGGCTACACTATGGAAGGGTCCAGGTGTGATTACTAAACAATTTGGTACCAACACGTTTAAAATCAGCGACATACTGGATCCTGATAAGGAAATTGGGACATACCATATCCAAAAATTGCGTCCTTACAAGGAAATCATTACTTAAAGAATGTTTAATTTATGTATGGGCTATGTGATATGTTTTTGAGAACGTGTGTCAAATGATATCGTGTGATTCAGTGATTTCAGTGGGTCGAATCAAACAAGTGCATAATAAAATAGAAATAAAATAAAACAAAGCGAAGTGATATAAGTAGCCTAAAGACTGTGAATATGGACACCATTACAATTTATGTATAAAAAAAAGTATGATTTATGAGTGTTATTCATTTAAAATTTTGTTCTTCAGATGTGTAAAAAAGTAAGAATTTATGTCAATACTTTTTCTTTTATAGGTATGTGATTAAGGTAAGTTGCCAATAGTTGCAGGTAAAATGAAATAAAGAATTTTAAAGTCGACTAGGATACACGTATCTTGTCCAAAATAAAATAAAAATATTACATGTGCAAGAGGTTCAATTTAGTACGGTTAATGAGCAAAGTGGACACTGAATTAAAATAAAAATTTACGTGCAAATTGTTTTTTTTTAATCCAGAAGGCAATATGAACCGGTATAATTGGAGGGCTCTTTTGATTGTAAAAATAAAGTAATATGTTCTAGTAAACAAGTAATTGCCGACAGCGGCGTTTTAAGTGATTTGAGGGCGTCTGAAGTTAAAGAAATAACTTAAGTTTATTGCATGGTCATACTTACTTACTTACTTACTTACTCACTGGCACTATCGAACCCGTAGGTTCATGGCCGCGCGGACATAAGCTCTCCATACATCCCTATCCTGAGCTAATGCTTTCCAATCATTCCCTGTATAATCTACTTCTCTCAAATCATAGTTAATGTTGTTCTCCCACCTCATTCTTGGTCTACCAATTGGGCGTTTTCCCTCTGGCTTTCCTACAAGAAGCTTCCATGCACGTCTTTCATTCCCCATACGTGCAACATGTCCTGCCCATCGCAGTCTACGAGACTTGACTGTTCTTATTATATCTGGCTTCTTATAAAGACCATGTAGTTCATTGTTATGTAGTCTTCTCCATTCACCTGTCTGTTCATCTCTCTTTGGTCCAAAAATCTTCCTAAGAACTTTATTCTCAAATACTCGTAATCTCCTTTCCTCCATTGCATGGTCATATGTTATGTATTTTGGAGGATAAGTTTTATTGCGGTCTTAGACTTAACGCAAATCCTCAAGGTTGATACGGTTAGGAGGGATGAAAGATAGGTTTATTGCTTTTAAGAAACTTCAAACTGAAAAAATAATGTAGCCTCCAAAAACATAGCGGGCAGCTAGAGAGATTATTGACCTCGAATAACTTGGAAATGAAATAGTCCTGTAAAAGGCCACGCCCTAAATCTAGTAGGCCTATATCGACTTGCACATGTAGCCTATAGAGGTGTGTCAAAAGATTTATTTTATCCAATGAAAATTTTGTCAAAAGATTTATTTTATCCAATGAAAATTTTGTATAAAAATTGTAATGGCGACGGAAAAATAAGTCAAATCCACGACTTTCTTAAATATTTAATATAAAATGTTATGTAAGTTAAAAATCAAGTAAGTGGAGCGAGTGCTACCCAATAGTCAAGCAAGTGGGGCGAGCGCCCTATCCGTAGACCATACAGAGTAAGAGGGACAAGTGCTCCCCGATAGTCAAAGTGCGTGGAGTGAGTGTTCCCATTAAGAGGGACATATAAAAGAAGATCCGCGATAAGCATTATTAAAATTGAGTCGTGGTTTTGACCGTTCCTTAGCCAATTTGTAATGGCAAAGTGTATAATTTACTATAGAGAGAAAAGAAAAATAATAAAATCCTTCTATCACGTCGCCTAAAATTAGTTCGATCACTATTTGCCTTAAATAGTTCCTTATCTATCACCGGTTAAAATCATAAGTTCAGCCCGACCCTGAAGAAGTAATAATAATTCCCGGTACACTATCCATACACTCCCATGTCCTTCAGTCTTCTTGTTAATAATAATAATAATAATAATAATAATAATAATAATAATATTAATAATAATAATAATAATAATAATAATAATAATAACAGTAACACAGAAGAAAGTGAAGACATTGAAAACAAAATAAATAAATTTCATTATATGTGTGGCACCATAAAACGAAGTATCAATGGACCTAGAAAGGAGACACTTTTAAAATTCTATAAAACAATGGATGTTCCAACACTACTGTATGGATCGGAACACTGGGTCTTAACCAAAAACTAGGAAAGAGGAATAGAAACGTCAGAAATGAGGTTTTTGTGGAGCGTGGCTGGCTGTACAATAACAGATCGAAAACGAAATGGAAATATACCAAGTGAAGTAAATATATTCAAACTATTAGATAGAATTGCACAATACAGAGAGAATGGATGGATCACATCAATAGAATGGATAACAATAGAATTCCGAGAGAGATTCTTCATTACAAACCACTAGGATGAAGAAATGTTGGAACACTCAGTAAAAGATGGACAGACCAATTCTAGCATGAGATCGGAAGAGATCTTAAGATCTAATCCTTGATGTTGATGAATAATAATAATAATAATAATAATAATAATAATGTTTATCTATTAAATAAACAGTGCATTTTCATCAAGTAAACACCAAATCAATTGATTGATTAAATAATTATAATGATAGTAATATTGATTCTTTTGATTTCTGTGGACATTACTTCAAACAGTTAATCTCGTAAAAGATAGCAGGAATAAAATCCGGAATAAATTAATTGTAAATTCGATTCTGGCATATGGCTGCCTCGAAAATGCCGAAAAGAACATAGATTGTTCAGAACTAAAATTTGATCTCGTACCCTCCGAGTGTGAACTCTATGAAAGTAACACAATACATGAATCAGTATTGCGATCTGATGTATTTTTTAATACATTTTATTATCCCGTAAGGGTCAATTATCAACTAGTAATAGCTGTACAGTTCCTAATATTGTTGTAGAATGCTATGATGTATTAAGTGAGGTTGACCAATGTGGCTTCTCTACGCTCTAATTAGAAGATAATATTTAATTAAACTCGTGTTTGTTTGTTTGTTTGTTTGTTTAAGGGACATATTTGAGGAACATTGGATTTAAGAAATTTTGGAATTATCTGCAATGAAGTGGAATACACAACCTTTGTGTGGGACGGCAATAAGGAATTCAATTAATTGCACAGCTCGAGGTTCAGTAACAGGCCCTTAAGGGGGATGAATCACAAGCGGTTGGCATTTAGCTCTGAAATATCGTCCTTCAGATGAATTCATTCTCTTTAATCTCAAACTAGAGTTGTAATAATATAATGTCATTTATAAACGATTAAAATAAAACCGATCTTTCATTATAAAATGGATGCAACCTTTCAATTTATTGTTTCCTGTATACCGACGTGATTTCGGAATAATGCCATTATAAAATAAAAATTGAAATGTATATCTTTTGGCAGGTGCTGTCGTCCTCAACTGTGTTAAAAGTTGTATTTAAAATGTTAACTTTCGGGAGTTAACTTCCATCATCAGCAGGATGAGTGTGTGCTACTGGGTCTTGATGTTATTTTACGACGTTGTACACGTTGATGGTCTTGATGTGTCATTGGTAGCAACTGACTGGTTCTTAACGATCTCGTATAATGGGTTGTTCGATTGGGGCGTGTTCTCATTTAATAGTAAGGTTTTGTTGACTTCTTTTGTAATGTCCAAGGTCTTCTAATAAATTTATCTTAGCTGGAATTTTTTCTTTGTGAATTATCGTGAGGATATTTTCTATTGTGTCAATTCGGTGACCAGTGTTAATGATGGCATAGCTTGATTTTCCACCCGCGTACATAATACCTTTGAGGTGTTCCTTATATCTCGTATTAATGTTCTACTTATCCTGCCTGTATAAAACCTATTGTAATCTTTACATGTTAATTTTTAGATTAATTTATTATTAAATTAGTTATATTATTCTATGCTATTATATTCTTGGTTGCCTAGGTCGCAGCGAGCGCGGGTTTGATGCTTGGTCGGGACATGCTACTTATGATAATTTTTTCCGTTTTTTTCCTCGTCTATGGTACAAATCCCCACATGAGTTCCGCATCTGGCGCCTCTCCAGGTGGCGGATAGAGGAACGTTCACCAGATATGGCGGGTATCGGAGAAATAAAATACCCGGTGCGGATTAAAAATAGCCTGGTCTTCTAGGTATGACCTGACAGTGATAAGACAGCTCCTCATCCCGTATAAAGAAGTAAAATACTAAAAGACCCAATATCAAGCCTAAGATAGTCAATAATTTTAATAATAATAATAATAATAATAATACTTTATTTATTCTGGCAGAGTTAAGGCCATAAGGCCCTCTCTTCCACTCAACCAGCACAAATACAAATAAATATTTGACAAATAGAAGGGTTTTAAAGAAAATGTTGTAGAAAAAATAATTAGATTAAATATTGACTCTAACAAACTCGGCTAATTTCGTGATACTAAGATTTTAGACTATTATACCTCAACATTATGAAATTTTCTGGTTAGAGTCTTAGGAATATTAAAGTTAAGGATATAGGAATGAAATATATATGCTGATTTTTTAAATATATATTTTATTTTATTATCAATATGACATAAATTATGTATCTATTTTTTCTGGAGGTTTGAAGAACTCTGATAATTTCGTGATGGTATTTCGAAAAAAAAAATTTTAATCACTCTCCATGTTACATCCAATGCATTTGAAATTTCATTTATAAACCCTCAACCCTTGACACTTTTCATGGAACCACAGATCACATTTTGGACATTATATCTGTTCATCTTTAGTGTCGAGGAATATCTACTCAAAAATGTTCTTCAAACGTAGACAAGTACGAGTATTAAATATAATAACTGCTAACACGAATGAAAACACTTCCTCTACATGTTGACATAAAATACATCCAAGGAACGCTGTTATCACAAATATGAAAACACAGCAAGAAAGTAGACTTTCTGCCAACTACGAGACAGAAAAATATTTTTTTCTTGCCAGTACAACTTTGTTACAAACGAAAGAAAAAATAATAAGAAATTATCTGTGTCACGAAATTAGCCCAGTTTACCCTATATAAATAAGAGAAACCATGAGGAGAGATATACATAATTGATGAAGAAGCGACAGTTAAAGTGGTATGGACACTCAATACGGACAGCACAAGATGACGAAAGAAGACCTTAAAATGGACGCCACCAGGGAGAAAGAAATTGTGACGCCTGAAGACAGTCGTAATATTGATATCCAAGAGGTAATGAAAGGAAGGGAATTGGAATAAAATGACTGATTATACAGAATGAAATGGGCATTGGGGATAGATAAACAATGTCAGTTGTAATCAGTATGTATAATAAATAATAATAATGATAATGATAATGGTAATGGTAATAATAATAATAATAATAATAATAATAATAATAATAATAATAATAATAATCTTAATCTCTTCCGGTATCATGACAACTGCTGCCGTCTTCCGAAACCAAATGCCATTCCTCTCTGCCCATCCATGAATCTTCCTCCAATCCTCTGATAATCATATCCGCTTGCTCACCTTCTATCCAGGTTTTCTTTGGTCTTCAGTTCTTCCTCCTTTCAATTGGGATCCATTCCATAATAATTTTAGGCAATCTTTGCTCTGCTATTATTTTGGCACGGCCGTACTTCTGTAATCCTTTCTTTTGTATACTGTCTGTGATGTCCGGCTCCTCTTGTACACCCATAATTTTCCTCATTTCTTTATTTCCCATTCTATCTATTCTAGATATTCCAGCGGATCTTAAAACATCCATTTCTGTACTTAAAATTGTTTTAATTTCCCTGGTAGGAATTTTTTATAAACTCCAACACCATATGTTAAAACGCTCTGAATTATGGTTTGATATATTTTCAATTTTCTATTTTTGATAATATTTTTGCTCCACCAAACAGAGTTTAAAGCATTTATTGCTTGTTTTGTTTGTGCGATTCAATTTTTAATTTCCACTGTGTTATCGCCTGAATGGTCTAATTTTGTTCCTAAATAAGTGCATTCAATACTAGGTTTTATACTTCTCCATTGTTGAAATTTATATTTTCCATTTCTTATCCTATACACAGATATTTAGTTAATAATAATAATAATAATAATAATAATAATAATAATAATAATAATAAAATAATAATAATAATCTTCATCTACAATGGCGTAACAGCCCAGTTTTGGGCGTTGTCCTCTCCTTTATCAGCAGTTACTAAATAAAGTTAATTTAGTTACTTTCATCATCATGGACAAATCCATTTTAGGCCATGTGGCTTGTGACCATTTAGTTACTCTTTATTTTCCTAGAGTTTTCAAGAATGCTATGCGATCAACATCCCGACCCAATGAGACATCTAATAGCAATACTAAGGTATTGCTAGGATGAAGGAAGTCGGTAAATGCTGCTTAGAGATCTCTTTATTCAGGCTTCAGGATCTTTTTACTATCCTGAAAATCTTCAGACTCGGGACCCATGGCTTAAAATTCCTCCCGGAGTATTTCTCCTTGGATTTTTCATCCTAAAAATCCATCAACCTTGGCCGGGTTTGAACCCGCGACCCCCGGGACCAGAGACAAAATAGGCCTAATATTTAATAATAATAATAATAATAATAATAATAATAATAATAATAATAGTAATATTAATAGCATAATAATGGCAATAATCATGACAATAATAATAGTAATAATAGTAGTAGTAATAATAATATTGCGTATGGTTTCTACGTTTCTTTGACACAAGTCATAGTTCAGTTTTTACACATATTTTAAAATGTTTGAAAGCTACGTGGAAAACATTGAGAAAGTTCAAAGAGAAAAAAAGAATGAGCGAAATACACACTGATGCTGGGTTGTTGTAGAACGTGGATTTCGAATAAGTACACAACTCTCGCTCCTGGAGGCTAAGTTATTTTCCATGTCCGACGAATGCATCATGTATGTTTATATTAACGGCCTCTAATCTTCATATGTGGCTGTGGAATTTTTCAGCGTTTCCAGAAAAGAAAACTCTCCGTTCCTCCTCCGTTTTTCATTACAGTTTTAATTATTATTCTCGCTACAATAACAGCAAAATACTACTATTTTTCCTCGAATAAAAGAATCATTGGGTACAATGCATCGATTTAGGACTGCTGTTTGTACTGTTACATATTCTGAAATAATACAAAAAAAATAATATTTAATATTTAAAGGAAGTGACAATATGAGGTTTATTATAAATAACAGGAGTTAGAATGTTCACAACTCGTCTCATATTTGTAGATTTCTTGAAGACCCAGTTTTCAGCGCGTTAAGCACCATTATCAGTTCTTTCTAACTATCGAATTGGCGGTTAGAGATCATGTAGGTTAATTTTTGTTACCTCTGTTAGTTGATCATGGAACTTCCAAACCAATTTTTTCTCCGGGTATTTCAAAATTCATTATTTTCTTTTTATTTTGAGGATATAAATTTCTTCCCAAATTGTGAGCTCTTTAGATTTATATAACTGTTTCAGTAATTTGGCTTTTGTTTCGATTCTGTGTTTTTCTGACCATACATATGCAGCTATTGCACATAAATAATATAAATATATGAATCTGGAATCTCCTATTATTTACAAAAAACTGTCACATTCATATTTTATGTCAGTTGTTTCGTTCAGTGAGATCTGCATTAAAGCACGTACTGTAGACTGTGCAATGCCCACAGGGTTTTACTGGGCTCCGTATTCATTGTACGTGATGAGGGATGAGTAGAGAACGTACAGGCTTTCTTCATGCAGTGTTGCAACACTACCAACTATTGTAAAATTAATCTTCTGCTCATTGAACTTCATATTAATAATGATTCTTCTTATTCTTTATTAGGAATGGAGATTTCCTACAACCCATTGTAAATTTTACTCCTCCATAAACTCTCTATTAATCCTGTCGACACCATATTCTTATACACTCCTTGAATTCACTGTTCTTGCGGTCTTTCATTCCTCCTGTGGCCCTCTGCTTCATAATTTAGTATAATCTTAGGTATCCTGGCATCTGATGTCCTCCTTACGTGGCCAAACAATTTCAGTCTTCTTTCTTCAATATCTTGTAGAACATGTTTTTGAATATCCACTATTTCTCTGATTTTAGTATTTCTAATTTTGTCAATATTCTTGAATTTCTAGAAGCTCTCCTCCAAGAGTCCATCTCTGTCACCGATAGTTTATGGCATGTTTCCGCACCATACAATAATACACTCTCCTCCAATAATAATAATAATAATAATAATAATAATAATAATAATAATAATAATAATAATAATAATAATATGTTGTTGTTTTTGTTGTTGTTAGTTGGCCGTTATGTTCCATGGTTCTGTTCCCAATGATCGGAGTCGATGGATTTTTTAGGATGGAAAAACCCAAGGAGTAATTTATCGGAAGGGACTTTAAGTCGTGGGTACCGAGTCTGAAGATTTATAGGTTCGTAAAAGAACTTCAAGCATGACCTTCTTCATCCGATCTTCTTCATCTTAGTAATACCTCAGCTTCCTAATGAATGTCTCATTGAGTCGGTATGTTGACCGCATACAATTCGTGACATCATTAAGGAAATAAAAGTAATTAATAACTTGGTCTAGTAAATCATAACAAAGGAGAGGCTATGTATCAACATCGGGCTGTTATGCCATTGTAGATATAATAATAATAATAATAATAATAATAATAATAATGTTACGAGGGCTAGAACAAACATAATTCGGAATGAACATGGGGATATGATTGCAGATTCCAGGAGTATATTAAATAGATGGGAAAGTTACTTCAATCTGCTATTAAATGTACATACAGAACAGGATATTGAAGAGGATAATTTTAATACAGCACAAATCCTAGTCGCAGAACCAAGTGCATTGGAGGTAGAAATGGCGATAGAAAATTGAAGATGTATGAAGCATCAGGTTCAGATGAGATCCCAGCAGAACTGATAAATTCAGGAAAAGAAAAATTGAACAGGATACGATGAAAGAAAATAATCGATTATCGTCCCAATTTATAAGACAGGAGATAAAACTGATTGCAACAACTACAGGGGCATTTCATTACTTTCAACTTCATATAAAATTCTAACAAATATATTATTCAGCAGACTTACTCCATATATTGATGACATTCTAGGAGATCATCAGTGTGGATTTAGAAGAAACAGGTCTACAACAACAGATCAGATTTTTAGTATCATGCAGATTTTAGAAATGAAATGGGAATATAATAGTATTGTAATTTAACTATACGTAGACTTAAAAAATACTTACGATTCAATTAAGAGGGAGAAGTTATATAGTATCCTGCTGGAGTTCGGAATTCCTAAAAAGTTAGACTTATACGAATGTGTCTAAATGGCACAAAGAGTAGGGCGCGTGTAGGCAAACAGTTTTCGGTATACTTCTGAAATTCACAATGGGTTGAAGCAAGGAGATGCACTATCTCCTCTACTATTTAATTTTTTACTAGAGCATGCCATTAAATCTTTAGAGAACGAGGAAGGCTTACAACTGAATGGTATTAATAAGCTGTTAGTTTATGCTGATGATGTAGTACTACTGGCCGATAGCGAGGAGATACTAAAGGCCAACACGCACACACTATTGAGTAACACTAAGAAATTAGGACTGGAAGTAAATATCAATAAAACTAAATAGGCCTATATGGTCACACACAAAAATATATTATGTAATGGAAATGGACCGCTAGTGACTAATAAGGGAAATTTTGAGGAAGTGGCTGAATTCAAATACCTAGGAACAATAATCACAAATAGGAATGAGATACACAAAGAAATTAAACATAGGCTCAATTCTGGAAATGCGTGTTATTATGCATTACAGAGGCTATTGACATCCCAACTCCTTTCAAAAAACGTTAAACTGAAAATATATAAAATTATTATTCTACCAGTTATATTATATGGATGCGAAACATGGACTCTTATTTTAAGGGAGGAAAGAAGCTTACGAGTATTTGAGAATAAAGTTCTTAGAAATTTTTTTGGACCAAAGGGAGATGAACAGACAGGTGAATGGAGAAAACTACATAACTGTGAACTACATGGTCTTTATAGGAAGCCATATATAATAAGAATAATTAAGTCTCGTAGTCTACGATGGGCAGGATATGTGGCACGAATGGGGAATGAAAGATGTGCATCTAAGCTTCTTGTAGGAAAACCAGAGGGAAAAAAACGCAGTTGGTAGACCAATAATGAGGTGGGAGAATTACATTAACTATTATTTGAGGGAAGTAGATTATACAGGGAATGATTGGAAAGCATTAGCTCAGGTTATGTATCTTCTTGTAATTTTATAAGCCCATGTTTTCCCTTAGGCGGTCTCCCCCTACAGGGAAGAATTTGAACCATACTAATTTAGTTACACTTGTTTTCGTATAGATGTCATTTGAGTGGTCCATGGTCAGCGTTCCGCCTCATACTGATATCTAGGAAACCAAGGTAGTACTAGGACGGGAAAATTCGGTAAATTTTGCTTAGAGGCCTCTTCATTCAGGCTTAAGGATATTTTTCGAGCCTGAGAATCTTCAGACTCGGGACCCACGGCTTAAAGTCCCTCTCGGAGGACTTGCTCCTTGGATTTTTCCATCGTAAAAAAATCCATCGACCCCGGCCGGGTTTGAACCCGCGACCCTCGGGACCAGAGGCCAGGATCATAACCAATAGTCCACCGCGGCCGACTGTTAGGGATGTATGGAGAGCTTAAGTCCGTGCGGCCAAGAACCTACCGATTCGATAGTGCCAGTGAATTAATTAGTTAGTGTTGTTACGCGTCGTATAGCGACGTTTAAATTACGTGGGCAAGGAGATAATGGTAATCATACTTTGGTCAGAATAGATTTGCGAGTCGTCACCAATCGAGAGTCAAAAGTCCCGCGCAAACATCGAAATGTCTGGACTGTAATTCCAGAAGTCTCCACTAACATCTCCCTACCATTTCGGGAAAAATCGGTGGCCAGAGGCTTCTACGGTTCGAAGCGTTTCGAACCTAAGTCTAGAAAGTTCCTCGCGCCTATATAAATGAGGTGACGGCAAGTCTCCACTCAGCCTTGTGTTGGAATGCGAGAAATTAAGTGTAACAGAAATTATGGTCAACGTATTCATCAAAGACTGTGATATAATTGTGACTGAGATAAACATTGAAAGAAGATTAATTGTGAGTGAGAATTGTAATGAAAAGTTTATTGATAATTGATTTTGTAGAAGATAATAAAGTGTTTTGTGAGATTTTAATTGAAATATGTGTGTTCAATTACACCGTAATAACTTAAAAGAAACACCGTGGTCATCTGTGACAATAGTATTTTTGTTATTATTATTATTATTATTATTATTATTATTATTATTATTATTATTATTATTATTATTATTATTATTATTATTATTATTATTATTATTATTATTATTATTATTGCATTTAACAATTCCTGTTTATCATATTTGCCTAATTTTCGTGTCGTAGAGAAATTAATTAAACATTTTATTGAAATACTGTATGAAGATAGTACCACATATTATTCCCTCCATTGACTAATCATGTGAGGTATGTTAAACCGCAATCAGGGAGATTATTGCTAATACCATTCATTTATGTACGTAAGTGGACTAATAATCGATCATAATCAGTGATACTCTTTCTCTGTTAATCGCTTTAAATACAGGAATTAAACATACATAATCATTTGCTTCCATTCTCTAAATTAGTCTGCCAATAATACATTGCCCATATACAGGGTCTACATTATTCATTGTATCCTCGGGAGCAGTGTTTTAACTCTCCGCAATGAAGCCCGCATTAGCCGCACTCGACGCGCTAGCGGCTCCATGTATACAGCTTAAACTGTACAAAAATATAATCTTACCTTCTAACGCATGTTGAAAGTATCATCCTTCCTTGGTTATACACGCATTGTATCTAGAAACCATGTTCTGGCTTACGTAAGTGAGGTTTTCAAGGTGACACTTCTGCAGGAAATGTATGAACAAGTTGATAAAATACCCGACGAGCAGACTCATATTTAAAATAATTTTTTGCACGATAGTGCGTTCTGTCGTACTTACAGGAATGACGACCACAATAAATAAGTGACAATACTGTAGTATTTCAAATTACTTACCTAGGGCGGGAAGTAAAACCACTGCCCTTTATGTATACTATGTACAATGTATATACAAAAATATATCCAAAAAGTAGTGTTAATATATATTATAGGAAACAAATCACTGCAATTTAAATGAACTGAACTTTATTTGAAATAGTATAAAACAATACATTCGTACTTTCCGCCATTTTATGCCTGATTGATGTCACGGCCTGCTCTAGTCCCAGTTAAATCATTTTCGGCTTTTACCGTATATACATTGGCCAGATTGCTAAAGTCTGTCAATTGTTTATAATGAACGCAAATATTTCCAATACAGATGCCATTATTTTACTGTTATTTATTATTTTTAAAACACCATCCTGCAAAAAATAATGTACAACACACTTTTGTGAAGTGTTTTACAGAAATTCGCAAATTAAATACCTCGCTATCGCTTGTTTCCTTGCTTCTGTAAAAGCACTCCCCACCTCATTTACACTATTTGCACATAATCATCATCATCATCTTCTTCTTCTTCTTCTTCTTCAAGGTATGGGCCTGTTGGCCCGTTTCGCTCCCCGGCGCACTACATGCCGCAGGCGCAGGTCGTCCTTCCAACGACGTTTTGGTCTTCCTACATTTCTTCGGCCTAGAGGCCTATAATGAAGCAGCTGTTTTGATAAACGATTATTTGGCATTCTTTGTATATGTTCAAACCAATTACCGTTTATTTGTGTTTATTTTCTCGTTTATATTATAGATTTGTAGTTCATCTCTGATATCATGACTTCTCTTTTGATCTCTTAGATCTGCAACTGATCTGAGAAATCTCTTTCTATTGTCTCAATTTTATTTTTATCAGAGATCGTTAATGGCCAAGTCTCAGACCCGTATGTTAATGTTGGAACGGCTACTGTTTTGTAAAATTTTAATTGACTTTCCCTTGTGGTCTTATTTCTCAAATATCTTCTTATTGAACCACATATCTGTTGAAATTTCCCTAATTTCTTCTCCATGTCCAAATTTTGCTGGTACGATATCATGCATCCTTGCACATAGTTGTTCTAAATATACTTAATTTGGTTCGTATAACCTGTTCATTTATGTTAGCTTTCTTTTATTTACGATGTCGACACATTCCTTATCGAACAATTTCTTGTTTTGCCTATTTTTTAAATAACCTGCCTTTTCTGATGCTGATAATTTAATAGTATACCTTATAGTCCCCCGTTCTTCCTGTATTATGATTGCTTACCACAATTGGGACACGACGTCACGTAGTAAGTTAAGGTAATATGCTACCAGCCGAAAGTCGAGGGTTCGAGTGGCGGAGGTGTCAGTAATTTTGAACTGGCCAAACCTTCTGGCGACACCATGGTCCTGGGGACGACTCAGCCTCTAAGATGAGTACCAGGAGTTTGTTCTGGGGTAAAGGCGGCCATAACGCAGGTCTACAACACTGTTGACACCTCGTGGCGATTTTCTAGGAAGGTGGCAGCCTTAACCTTCCTTACCGCAACAGCCATCTAATGCCTCTAATGGAATCACTTTACTTATTTTACTTACGAAAATATTCAACTCACATATTGTATTGTCCTTCGTTGATTTGGACAGGGAGAGAAATTTAAAAAATGTTTAGTTTATGGAAGCTAACCATATGTATATTTAAAGTAGAGATGGAAGTTATTTTTATCTGTGTTTTGGAATCTGGCACTTTCGTGAAGTGTAAACATCTGGAATAGATCCAGCTAGTATCATCGTATGCTAAGCCTGACTTATATTACGGATATCAATTAAGAAAAATTGTGTATTTTAGAATCATGAACTCTTAAGTTTGTACTTGGAGCCATAAATCATAAGTCAAGACATCTGCAGTAGTACGAGAGATCTTAATATAATATGGGACCAGATTATTGCACAGTGCTTCACGTTATCCTCTCGTATAGACTGTTATGTATCAGCTGTTATTCTTCTACGTACCAAAGGTCTACGTTTAATATAAACTCTATTTACTTTCAGATCCGCATCTACGTATTTATTGTTATATCAATCTGTATAATTTATTTCTTTAGTTTCTATATTCAATTGTTAAATTTCTTCTTCTTCTTCTACTACAAGGTTTAGGCTATGAAGCCTGTTCTGGCGAAGTTAAAAGTGGAGTCCATCTTCTACGTGGTCGGCCAACATCTCTTGTTCCTCTGGGATTATACAGGAAGGTTCTTTTTGGTATTCTTTCGTTGTTCATTCTCATTAAGTGTTCTGTCCATTTTTTGTTATTTTCGCCTCCCCAGGTAGTGGATAGGGGAATGCCTCCTAAATATAGGTGGTACCGGGGAAATTAAATACCCGAGGTGAACCAAAACCAGCATAGCGTCTGTTCCAGATTAGACGGCTATAATGGGCAGGTAGAGCTCAGAGCCGAAGAGAAGGCAATCTACTTAAGGGAAAGCACCCTAAAAACAAAGCTGAAGCAAGTTGGGAGGCTGCAAGGTGGCAATCCCACCACCCAACTATATCTGCGCAGCCCTTGTAAGGCGGCCAGATGAATCTCCTATTACTAAAAAGCGAAGGTTAAATTTCTTTATCAAATTATTTATCAACGCATTTTTCAAAATGTATCAGTACTACCCACATGATATGTATAGGAAGCCAGATATAATAAGAAGAGTTAAGTCTCGTAGATTGCAATGGACAAGACATGTGGCACGAATGGGGGATGAAAGAGGTACATGGAAGCTTCTTGTAGAAAAGCCAGAGGGAAAACGCCCAGTTGATAGACCAAGAATGAAGAGGGAGAATAACATCCATGATTTGAGGGAAGCACATTATACAGGAGATGATTGGAAAACATTAGCTCAGGATAGGGATGTATGGAGAGCCTATGTCCTCGCGGCCATGAAACCTACGGGTTCGATAGAGCCAGTGAGTTGGTTAGTTAGGTATCAGTACTAACCGGCGTGCGCTCCTACGCCTAAATAAATTAAACGTGTTTTTATTTTCAGTTGTATAAGTTAAAAGAAAATTACGAGTTAATTAATTTGCATGTTGTACATTACGAAGAACCAACCATGACGCTGGTGGTTGCTAGTCACTTTTTAATTTCGGATTTCAGGTTACCCCCCACTTATAATTGTTGGATTTCGCTGATTTTTTAATAATATCTATCTCAGTTTATTTTGATACAATATACTGAGTTTCGTTGTGAAAAATCGAAAATTGCGGCTACTAAAGCTATTTTTAAATTTACGTTTCAAGTGAACTGCTACACCTAATGGTTTTAGAGAAAAATATATAGCGAATAAACACTCTCTGTATGTAAACATTTTTCTGTATGTAAACATTTTCAAAAAAATATCTGTTCGTGGTTTAGAAGTTTATAAATCGCAAATATACACACACTCGCATTTATATAATATAGACCTATTGTTAAATTTATTTTCCAAATTATTTATCAACGCCTTTTGAGAATGTATCAGTTCATTACAATTTACGCACAATATCATAAGAGGTTTCTTTACTTTCGTTACAACAGCAAAGGACATGTTAGTAGATATACTCTCGCACGATTCGATTTCTATGACTATTTAACTCATGCCCCAAATGGGAGTCAATGACCAATCACGTTTCAATGATTCCTGTTTTACAACCAATCAGAGTCGTGTTTCACCAAATATTTATCAGTGTTATAATTACCATATTAAAGAAAGCTCCTCCTTACAATATTGCGTTCATTTGGCAATAAATAGTATGATCTGGTTGCAGTGATAAACAAATGAAGCAGTAGAAGCGTACCTATCGTTTCTCATTTGTTTTCAAACATCGCCGTTTACATTAAATATATAAATATTTTAAAATAACTATAGTTAAATAATGATTTGTGAGTAAACAGCTTAATTTTATTCGTTAAATAGTCCTAACAAATGCCACTCTTGATTTCCAAATTCTCTAGATAAATTCACTCCTCACTTCGTGAGTCGTGAATTTATCGATAATTTGGAAATCACTCGTGGCATTACTTATGAATACAGTATGGAACTCCCATTACAGTCATGTTAGGGACTATCATTATTTAAATGTAAATTGATTGATATAATAAGGTCTACATAATTAAAATGCTATCGACATAAAAACCTACATAAAGCAAACTTGCCATTAATAGATACTGCTTTAGTAACTGATACATTCACACTAAAATATAATAAATAAGTTCTCTAAAGAAGTGAACAATTGAAATGAGAGTGGTGGTGTATATACCACACTCTTTAGAATCATTCACGTGCTGAATCTATGACACAGGGCGCATTGCTTTTGATGGAACCCATATATGTGTATATAAATAAATAAATAAATAAATATAAATATTTATATATAAACTTTTCTTCTCTTAATTATAGGCTCACAGCCTATTTAGATGCGAATTTTTGCATCTTTGTTGCGGCCTTCCTGGATCTTCTGTCAGAATATTATTTGTTAATTTTAGCTGTCATCGCTCATTCTTGTGACATGGTTATTCCATTCCTGCTTCTTTCTTCATACCCATTCATTCACTGGGTTGAATTTCACGTTGCTTCCGAATATATTAATTTCCGATTATATCATATATTGTTTTTCTTATTTTCTCTAAATATAATATATATATATATATATATATATATATATGTGTGTGTGTGTGTGCGTGTGTGTGTGTCTTTAAAAGCAAGTGACGAATATGTTTATTTGGGGACAGAAATTAGTGCAGATGGAAGCAATGATGCTGAATTAATGAGGACAAATAAGGGCAAATCTGCAATATCAAAATCAAATGGTGTTTTATGGGATCATAATATAAGTTCTAAAACAAAAACAAACATTTTAAATACAATTCTAAAGGGTGCAATGGCTTACAGTGCACAAACATGAGAATTGAAATCTAGAACAACAAATAAATTAAATTCTGCAGAATTTTATTTTTGGAGGCGTTCAGCTAGAATCTATAGAAGAGATAAAATAAGAAACAGTGTAATGAACCAAATATGAATGTTCAAACTTCAATTGTGGATTTCAAATAAAAAACGAACAATTAAAATGGTATGGTCATGTAAAAAGAATGTCAGAAGGCAGATTCCCAAGAAGAATACTAGAATAGGTGCCACTTGGTAGAAGAAGAACAGGATGGCAAAAATAACATACATTGATGGTGTTTTGAGCAGCATGAGTGGAACGATGGGGATTGGAATGCCAGGCAGATATGGAGGAGAATGACAGTAGATTTAATTGAGCACAGGAAGATTTGTGAAAGATTGTGAAATCGGCACCGCATGCGCGCCACACACATTATAATTGTGACCGAATATGAGAACCTTGTTTTAAATGAGCTTCTGCTTGAAATTTAAGAGACACACTGCCTTTATTTTCACATGACTATGTTATATATTTACTACAGTAACAATTTCCTGAGCATGAAGTTAATAATTTCGAAATAAATAATAATTCATAAAAAATACTTATTGTGAAATTACAGTAGATAAAATACAGGCTCCTAAAATGATACCCATTATAAATGCTGCCCGTTAGTTTTATTTAGTTCAAATCATCACTTTTTCTTCATGCACGTTGGACACACAAACGGGCCATATAAATCCCATATTGTTCGATCTAACACTGTGATCAAGATAAATCATAATTTCCGTATCCCACCTCTAGCGTTTTGGTGATGCCATTTAAAAAAATTGAAAACTATTAATGATTAGATCTATCAGTTTGTACCTATTTTCAATTAGAACACATAACTACGTACTAAAAATCATTTATTGGGTTTAATAAACTGTTAAACCTATATCATATTAGGAAACCACTGTGTGTCTCATATTAAGACCCTCTCAGTGGCGGATATAGAAAGATGATTTCAAGGTTAAATCCTCTGTAAAAATAAATTTAAAATAATATAAAATAACCTTCATTTCATTAACTTGTAAATAGTAAATATAAAGAAACAAGTTTTACCTGCCTTAATGCTCCATATTTATAGAAGGAACAATCATCTGAAAAACTCAATCACAGAACTTTTTTTCTCCCAACAGCTACAGGAGCACACTTCTCAAAAATGCAAGGAATGAACTGGTATCATAAAATTGCAGGTAGCGATAGTTCCTAGCAATGTTTGAAGCTGGTAACACCTACTTGCCGACTTAGTCTAGAGTCTCATATTAGGGAAGGGTCTGATAATAGGTTACTTTACAATATATATATATATATATATATATATAGAGAGAGAGAGAGAGAGAGAGAGAGAGAGAGAGAGAGAGATAGTCCACCGCTGTGGTCTCGACGTAGCGTACTGCCTTGTTACGCAGCGGGCCCGGGTTCGATCCCCGGTCGGGGCAGGTTTTCTGGGTGAGGTTTTTATCGGGGTTTTTCCTCACCTGTAAGACAAATGTCAGGAAAACTTTTAAGTCCCAAACGGTCCCCGAAATCATATGGCCATCATCATCATCATCCACCGGTATGGAAAGCAACGGGAAGCTACCACATCTACAATTCCCTAGCAAAGCTGCAAGTATAGCGTGAAAATGCTATGATTGCAGTGAAGGACCTGCCTTCGGACAGAAATACTATGGATGGATATATATATATATATATATATATATATATATATGTAGAGAGAGAGAGAGAGAGAGAGAGAGAGAGAGAGAGAGAGAGAGAGAGAGAGAGAGAGAGAGAGAGAGAGAGAGAGAGAGAGAGAGAGAGATAAATATTAGTAAAATTCCATCCTACCCAAATTTTTCAATTGAAGTATAAATATGTAGAATATTATCATTTGCTTTAGTTAAATCGACAAAAAGTAAATATAAATATCTCTTAGTAACTCTTTTTTTTTCTCAATCATAAGGAAAATTAAGGGTGTACAAGAGGAGCCGGACGTCATTGACATTATAGAAAGGAAAATATTACAGTGGTATGGCCATGTAAAAAACAATGCCATAGCAAAGATTGCCTGAACTTTTTACGGAATGGATCCCAATGGAAAGGAGGAAGAACGGAAGAGCAAAGAAACCTGGATAGAAGGTGTACAAGCGGCTATGATTATTATCAGAGGATTGGAGGAAGATCAGTGAATGGATAGAGAGGAATGGCGTTTGGTTTTCGGAAGACTGCGCGGCGGCAACTGTCATGATATCGGATGATGATGCTGATGTATAAATATGATATGCATGTGCTTATATGAGTGGAAAAGTTTTAAACTACATTACAGTCAAATGTGTAGTTGTTATCAGAGGTGAATACAGGTTGAGGCCTAAGGGGAACTCCGTGTAATTTTACTGTGCGCCTGCTGCATTGCGGGTGTGCAGACGGCACGTATGACTTGTCTACACGTTTTGCGATGTGCAAGACACTAATACAACTTCACCATAAATCTGAAATGTCTTCATCATTGCCACATCTCTCTGCGTCCGATTGAGAAAAAGAGAGATGAGACAACTATCACACTTCTCTATAAATATGTAGGCTATTTCAATTTTGTATTCGTTGAAATCAAAGTTCGTTAAAACAATCTACAACTAACTCATATATTAAATACGGAGTAGTTCAGTCTATAGACATGGGTTAAGATTGTTGAAAAAAAGATACATTTTTAGTAAGCTGAATAATTTGGTGTACTTGAAAATGATTTGAGAGAAGTAGATTATACGGGGAATGATTGGAAAGCATTAGCTCAGGATAGGGATGTATGGAGAGCTTATGTCCGCGCGGCCATGAACCTACGGGTTCGATAGTGCCAGTGAGTAAGTAAGTAAGTACTTGAAAATCCGGACAAATGCACTAAAGTTTCGAAAATTGACTTAAAGATGCTACATTGATGTTTAAAATTTGAATATGAATCTTCATAATACTCCTGTTGGCCTCCGAAGACAAGTGGATATCACGATCTCTACTGATTTCGAAGTTCACTTTCACAAACTCGGTAATCGTCGATAGACTTTACATGACGTGAAATTTATGTTTGTGGATTTTCTTTTTCTTTAAGCGCACCCGGCACTTCTTTGGATTGAAAAAATCGTTTTTGTTTTTTGCTTCAAAAAATCCAGGAAGGTCTATTTTATCGTTCTGTATTATTATTTTGTTGATTTTGGACATTTAAACCCACAAAAATTTATTTTTAAAAATGGTGTCTCTGTGTTCTGCTAATGTGTTTTTTTTCCGTAACTTGTATTTTTTCATCTTTTGGTACACGTTTCTCTGAAACTATGAAAGATGAGAAAATAATTTATGGCATGGATGTGCAGGTTAAAGAGCTCTATAATTTATGGCGTGGATGTGCAGGTTAAAGAGCTCTATAATTTATGGCGTGGATGTGCAGGTTAAAGAGCTCTATAATTTATGGCGTGGATGTGCAGGTTAAATAGCTCTATAATTTATGGCGTGGATGTGCAGGTTAAAGAGCTCTATAATTTATGGCGTGGATGTGCAGGTTAAAGAGCTCTATAATAATATGGTAAATTTACCGTTGTGCTATTCATAGTGTTTAAAATTTAAAAAAAAAAAGTATGCAAAATTTTTAACAAAAAAAATTCTTCTTTGAATATTTTTAAATTAAATCACAATCCACATCTGAACACAAGCAAACCTTATTATTGTAAAGTGAACTATGGACAATAACATACTACATTTTGGAAGTAGTTTTTAAGAAAAGCGTACCAAAAGAAGTTGGATTTTTATTTTTTTACATTTTTAATTAGATCATACTCATGAAGAAATATGTCTAAAAAGTTAACAAGTGTGTCTTTATGTCAGAAGACTTGTTTAATTAGTGACATAATTTTCATGCACTTAACTTAAGAACAAGCTGAAAAATTATTTTTGAATGTTGCATATTTTAAACCAATTTACATAGAAATTAGTACCGGGTGCCCTTAAGCGAAGGCAATTTGTAGATCACGTTTCATAGATTTACGACACAAAATAATCTTAAGTCTGAAATAAGAAGTGTCTGTGAAAAATGTATCTTCCTTTTCACTCCTTGACATTAACTGTGATAATGACCTGCTTTCGTAAAGAACACCATTAGATAAAACGCTACTACTACTAATATCCCATCTACTATTATCATAGACTATTAGAGAATTTATTGGTAGTCTTCTTTAACCTATCTCATTTTCCTATTATTGAAATTTACTATCAGATGGAATCAAGAGTATGAACCAGTAAAAGTAAAAAAAAAAAAATTACATAATAAAACAGTAGAACAGGTGAACTATTTCAATTATTTGGGACACAGTGCACCATATAGAACAAGTGAAGACATTGCAAACAAAATAAATATATTTAATCACATGTGTGGCACCATAAAACGAAGTCTCAAAGGAAAATTTTATAAACTTTTATAAAACAATGGCCGTTCCTACGCTACTACATGGATCGGAGCACAAAAAAAAACAGGAACGAAAAATAGAAATTTCAGAAATGAGGTTAAACTTTTATAAGATTACCGAGAGCAGCATTCAACTACAAGCCAAAAGGTTCAAGGAATGTAAGAAGGCCAGTGAAAAGATGGACAGAACAACTTTGAGGCGGAACAGACAATTTTTTCCTAGCCCTTGAAGTGAAGATGAAGATGAAGAAGAAGAAGAAGAAGAAGAAGAAGAAGAAGAAAAATAAGAAAAATAAGAAGAAGAATTTTTATGAGGACTCGCCTTATTTACTAAGAAGATCCTCATAATGTTACTTCTAATTTTCCAATTGTAATTATATTTAAATTCGACTGCTTAAGCCACAGGAAGATAAAAAAACACAGAATAAATAAATATATTCAAGCTATTAGCTAGGATTGCACAATAAAAAGACGAATGTATGGACAACATCAATATAATGATTAACAATAGAATTCCGAAACAGGTTCTTCGCTGCAGACCACTAGGACAAAGAAATGTAGGAAGACCCAGTAAAAGATGGATAGACCAACTCTAAGATGAGAACGGAAGAGACCTTAAGGTCTAATCCTTAATGCTGCTGCTGATGATGGTGATGAAATAAAGAGCTTGCCGGTAAATAATACCTTGTTCTTCTTTATCGCAGTATAACCTCTCACCTAATATTTGGTCCGTTTAAATGCCACACGCCACTCGGGCCTTCCAGTAGCACGACCTATCGAGAGAGGGATTTTAGACTGTAGATCACTCACATAGTTTTTTGAGCACCGAAGGACATGAAGGGCCTCCACGAATGAGTGATCAGCGGAATGTCAGAGCCACCTCCGAGACAACACAACATTAAGGCGAAACACACCATTCACACACACACGTTCATGCTAAACGTGGCGAATATGATAACGATGATTACTATGAAAGTCAGCTGATGTTAGGGACTGTTTGGGTTTTAAAGTTTCCTAATATTTGTCTTGCAGGTGAGGAAAATTCCCGAAAAAACCAGGAGACGTGTCTGGGATCGAAGTCGGGCCCGCTGCTTACTAGACAGTGTCGCTACCCTGAGACCACAGCGGTGAACAAATATCTTTCAGGAAAAATTTGACAATATTTCAGTAATTTCTACAGTGTTGTTGTTTTTTATTTGTATGTATTTGTTAAAATACGTAAGAAATATATATATATTATAAATATATTTTTGACATTTGGCAATGAAGGCAAATATGATATGAAAAGAAAGAAGAATGCTTGAGTCGGGATTTGAACTCGAGTTCAAATCCCGACTCAAGCATTCTTTTTTCTTTTATATCATATATATATATATATATATATTGAATCATAATTTGTTTTTATGTTTTTCACTGAGTGGACGATGAAGTATTATTATTATTATTATTATTATTATTATTATTATTATTATTATTATTATTATTATTATTATTGTTATTATTATTGTTATTGTTATTATTATTATTATTATTATCATTATTATTCATTTGCCTGTTAGTCCATTTTTATTAGTTATTAGATTAGTGTGTTATTCAGGCACTCTATTTGCATTGTATTGGACATTAAAAAAAAGCGTGCTATTAAATTAAGAATAGAAACGTTGTTTATTATCCTACTGAGAATTCCAAATTCCTAAAAGTTTGACTTACTCGAATGTGTCTAAATGCCTCAAAGATTACGGTGCGTATAAGTAATTAGTTGGCAGATTTTTTAAACTCATCATCATCATCATGAACAAATTCGTTTTAGGCCATGTGGCCTGTACGGTAAACCTAGCGAAGATGGTCTTGATCTTTCCACCGATGTTTTGGTCTTCCTTGGTCCCTATGTCCAGTTGGGGTATATTGGAATGCCAATTTTGGAAGTCTATTTCTTGCCATTCTTCTCAGATGATTTTTCCATTCTTGTTGGTATCTTTGGATATCTTCATTTAAACTTGCTACTCCAAACTCAAAAAAGTTAAAGTAAGGAGATGCATGTTCTCTGCTATTCAATTTTCTACTGGGGCATGCAATCAGAACTTTAGACAATAAAGAGGGCTTACAACTAACTCAGTGGTACTACTAAGCTGTTGGTTTAATGTTCTGATATTAGACGAGAGCAAAATACTAATAACTAATACACACATTATACTAGTTAACACTGAGGAACTGAGGCTGGAAATAAACATCGATTAAAGAAAATACAGGGCTATTCAGAAAGAAGGAACAGATTTCAAACATTTATTTCTTCCAAACTACAAAAAATAAAAACACAATTCCAACGATCCTGGAAAGAAAAAAAATTCAAATTTCACTATTTTATGCATTCAATATGAGTACCATGTGTCACAGACAAATATCAAAACAGTGGCTCATTTCTTGCCACACACGAATGAGCTGGTCTCTAGTTATCGAATACACAGCTTCAACAATTCGATGTCGGAGAGTATCAAGTGTGCCAGGCATAGTGGGGATAAAAACATGGTCTTTTACGTATTCCCACAGATAAAAATCACACGGGGTTAGATCTGGTGACCTGCTACTCCATCGGCGATGAAGTTGATTTTCTGCTCCTCCTCTTCCAATCCAACGCCCTATTGTGTCACCATTTTGATGCATACAATCAGCATGACAAGCAACAGCACCAATGAGGCGGTGATCGGAACTTTAAACTTTTCTCTATTCAGGAACGTTTGGATTGTGTTTCTATTTTTTGCAGTTTGAAAGAAATAAATGTTTGAAGTTTGTTCCTTCTTTCTGAATAGCCCTGTATAGCCACGCATATAAATACGTTTAGTAAGTGGGAATGTACACTAAACAAATTAAGACTATTTTGAAGAAATACCAGAATTTAAATACCTAGGAACAGAGACTGCGATAGGTGGGACATGTGGCACGAATGTGGCATGAAAGAGGGCATATAAATTTCTTATATGAAAACTAGAGCGAAAGCTGCCAGTTGGTCGACCAAGAATGAGATTGGAAAATTAAATTAATCATGATTTGAGGAAAATAGATTCTACAGGGAATGATTGGAAAACATTAGCTCAAGAGAGACATGTATGGAAAGTCCCCGAGGCCATGAACCTATGGGTTCGATAGAGCCAGTGAGTAAGTTGTTAGGAACAATAATTACAAGGAATGAGATTCAGAAAAAAAAAACTTGGGCACAATTCTGGAAACGGATACTATCGGGGCATTAAAAGTTCTCTAATAAACGTTAAACTAAAAATATATAAAATTGTTATTCTCATCATCAAAACTAACTACGCCTATTATAAACCCAACTGGATTTCTTAGGCTTAAAGGACCTTCGGGACTTGGAAAATCTGGTAGCGTGCTTATCCAGCCGAGCGTTAGTATGAGGATGTACAGTATACATGTTTTGAAATAAACAAATGGAGTCTTATTTTAAACTATTTTATTACTAAAGTATAAATAGTTAGAATCCCTAAGTATTCTAGCCCTAAATAACTAATATAAGCCAATATTAAAACTACAGTACTTCCTTGGGGGGTTGAGAAGAGGGAGTTGTGGAATTTATAAATCTAACCTAATCTACATGTTTAAAAATGTTATATCCCTTTTTGAAAATTTAATATCAAAATAGTTAATTGTACTTGATTAGATTTCTGACGTCCAGAATACATATTAAGAAAAATGGTAGCTTACTCACCCATCAACACCTCTGGTTGTCACACATCAACAGACACGAGACCCTCACTTCTCAAGTATTATATACTCAATTTGACCTCTAGTTACCCTAACTGTACTCACTAACATTCCAATGAACTAAATGTAGGGGTGTTTACAGTTAGCTTAAGCAAAACTTTGCTCTGAACTATATCATGTCTAAACTCTATTTCAAAAGACTTTGCTTGAAAAATTAAAATCTATATAAAAGACTATGTATTCATAACAATGCCCTTCAAAGGGACAAAACAAAAATGGTCAATCATCTTCTCAATGGTCTCCCAACTTCCCTGCTTGCACCTGGTCTATAATACAGCCCATTTGTAGAATATCTCTCAAATGGCATTCGACATATGTGTCCTCCACTGTTCTCTGTATTGCGAAGCATATTGTACTATGTTTTTAACTTGTGGGCTTTCTCTTATTCTTTCATTAGGAATCTCGCCTGGTAATCCCGATAGATGATCTGAGTAATCTAATATATAAAAATGAATGTTTGTTTGTTCGTACTTTATGCGCGGTCATACCGTTGATCCGATTGTGATGGGGCTTTTTGCAAAATGTTCAGGAGATTGTAAGAATGAACATTGGGTATAAGAGACTAGTGATACTCAACTCCAATCACCCTTTGTAGTGGAAAACGCATAAATGCTTACGCTGCCCGAACCATAACAAATACACAAAATTAATGTACACAGAATTGAATATCTAAAAAAGCTCTAAAAAAAGTTCCCAACAACATATATTTACCACTTATGGATAATTCATAATAACCATTTTCGTCTTTCATTCATGCCAAGAAGATCGAGACAAGTACATAGATTCCTATGCAAGCATCGCAGCACACGGCGGGCATTCTTTTTACGGATAACTCACAATAACAAATTTTGTCTTTTAGCTCATTTATGCATGCTGAGTTTGCAGTGAAAGACCTGCTCTTGGGCAGAACACTATGAAAATGATGCCACGAAGATCGAGATAAGTAGATTCCAGGGCAACACGGGTAATCAGCACGGAGAATCTTAAAATAATTACGATATATATTTATAATTACTTTTCATTTTACTTATTCAACTAATCACAAGAAGTACATTAATTTTTTGTCTTTCAGTTTATCTATGCCGAGAAGATCGGGATGAGTAGATTTCCGGACAACGCCGGGTATTTAAAATAATTAGGATATAAATTTTACTTATCACTTATTTAACTAAACATAAAACACATTAAATTTCGTATTTCAACTCATTTATGTCAAGAAGATCGGGGTAAGTAAATTCCCGGGCAACGCCGGGTAATCCGCACGTGGTATATAAAAATATAAATTTATAATTATGTTTCCTTTTACGTATTTAACTAAACATAAAAGCACATTAATTTTCATTTATTTAGACGTGGCAGCGCACGCCGGGTATTAGCTAGTCTCATTTAAAATGGCTATTTTTCCTGTTATATGAATGCGAAATATGGTCTCTTACTTTAGGAATAAGTAAAGCTTAGGAGCATAATAATAAAGTTATAAGGAAATGTTTCGTACTAAAAAGAGACGAACAGATAGGAAATTAGAGAAGACTGTATACCAGAGAACTACATGATCATTATGAGAAACCAGATGAAATAAGAACACCTAAGTCTCATAGACAGTGATAGGCAGGACATGTGGTATGGATGGTGAATGAAAGAGAGTAATGGCAACTTCTTGGGTCATATGGAAATTGCCTAGGTGAGCCAAGAAAAAGATAGGAGAATAACATTAACCATTTTTTAAGGGAGGTCAACTATACAGGAAATGATTGGAAACATTACTTCAGATTAGAGATGTATGGAGAGCATATGCCTGCACGGCCATGAACTTCGGGTTCGATAATGCCAATGATCTAATGATATTATACATTTTATTATTAGCTATACAAATAACTAACTTATCCAGCTAATATAGGACTACATATAAACCGCATGAGGGGTCCCGAAACACTTATAGGCCTCTGGTTTTGTCAACTTTAAACTAATATTTAAGTATTATAGCTTGGAAATTCCTCATGATCCTTGAGGGGCACCGCTCCCATACTTCGCGAAATTCCATGAGAACATTTCTTTCCCCATGCCGACTCGAACAGGCGAGCTCCCTAACTCTGAGCCAAGGCATGATGCCTTAGATTGCTCTGTTATGACGTAGGCCTCCTTAAATCTAATATATAAAAATTGTTTGTTTGTGTGTATGTTTGTTTGTTCGTTTGTTCGTACTTTATGCGCGGCCATACCGTTGATCCGATTGTGATGAGTTTATTTTGCAAAATGTTCAGGAGATTGCCGGGATGAACATAGGCTATAAGAGAGTTGCGATACTCAACTCCCACACCCTTAAAAATCATCCTTTGTAGTGAAAAACGTGAAAAATGATCCTTTTTTTACCCTTAAATGGCTTACGCTACCTAAAGCATAACAAATACACAAAATTAATTTTCACAGAATTGAATATCTCAAAAAGCTCTACAAAAAAGTCCGCGACAGCATATGTTTATCTTTTATGCATAACTCACAAATAGCCATTTTTGTCTTTCATTGATGCCAAGATGATCGGGATAAGTAGAGTCCCGTCAAGCGTACACTGTCGATTGTGATGGGGCCTTTTTGCAAAATGTTCAGGATTTTCCCGGTAAGGTTATAGGCTGTAAGAGAGTTTTAATGCTCAAGCCCTTCACCCTTAAAATTACCATTTGTAGCGAAAAAGTAAAATAAAAACGGTTTTTTATTAGCTTAAATGGCTTACGCTGCCTAAACCATAACGAATATACCAAATTGTACACAGAATTGAATATCTAAAAAAAAAATTCTGCAAAAAAGCCCGCGACAGCATATGTTTATCTTTTATGGAAAACTCACAATAACCATTTTTGTCTATCATTGATGCCAAGAAGATCGGGATAAGTAGATTCCCGGGCAAGCATAGCAGCAGCTCGGATAATTCGAAATAACGAATTTTGTCTTTCAGCTCATTTATGCCAAATACATCGGGATATGTAGATTCCCGGGTAATGCCGGGTATTTTTCTTTCTACTTATTGAACTAGACGTAAACACACATAATTTATTTAGGCGTAGCAGCGCACGCCGAGTATTAGCTATTGTTGTAT
Source organism: Diploptera punctata (assembly GCA_030220185.1). Lineage (NCBI taxonomy): Eukaryota > Metazoa > Arthropoda > Insecta > Blattodea > Blaberidae > Diploptera > Diploptera punctata. The sequence goes on from JASPKZ010006078.1 coordinate 616,632, forward strand.
ATAAAATTAATAAAAGGAAAATAATTCTGTCATATGAGCTGAAAATTTAAAAATCGTTAACAGAATTTGACAATTTTGTGTGTTATGTAATAGTATACTACAATGCGAGGTTAGGAAATGGTTTTTACAGAAGCGAGGATATTATTAAAAACCGAATGATAGCGAGGATTTTAATTTCCGAGATTCTGTAAAACACTTCACAAACGTGTGTTGTACAGTATTTTTTGCACGATGGTGTTTTCAAAATAATAAATAATAGTAAAATAATAACATATTTGTTGGAAATATTTGCGTTCATTATAAGCAACTGACTGACGTTAACAGTCTGCCCAATATATATACGGAAAATGCCGAAAATAATGTAATTGAGACTACAGCAGGCCGTGGCAGCAATCAGTCATAAAATGGCGGCAAGTACGAATTTATTGTTTTATATTGTTTCAAATGAAGATCAGTTCGTTTAAAATGCAGTGATTTGTTTTATATTAACACTACATTTTGGATATATTTTTGTGTATACATTAGACGTAGTATACATAAAGGGCCTTGTCGCCCTATTTATTTATTTATTTTACCTGATAGAGTTAAGACCGTAAGGTGTTAAATAATATATATATATATATATATATATATATATATAGGGCCTACATAATAATAAAAATTATTAATTATCTAGGCAGGGTAATTTGTAATATTGCAGTAGAGTTATTTAGTTATTTATAGGTTGACAATCTCGAAATTTAGGAAATTGAACTTCAATCATGATCGCCTTTCCTGTAAGTACGACAAAACGCACTATCATGCAAAAAATAAATAAATTTTATTCGTACTTACTCGTACTGTGATTGTTATTGGAATAAAATATCTGTGTAATTAAATTGAACAACAATTGAAATGTTAATTTAACTACTCAGCATGGTTCATTTTTATGTTGCTTCAAGTCAGAAATGATGTTTATTCTGCACACATTTGGCTTGTAAAGTGGACGTGGTCTTAATGGACTGCACTTCCGCGTACTGCCAGGCTTGTCTCTCAGACGGCAGGGAAATTCATGCGGGCCAAGTATTGAATTATTTGTAAACACTAATGGCGCTACCATACACCATAAAAACTACTATTAAGCCTCCTCAGTGACAACTTAAAAATTTAATACAGCTAAATTGGTATCTCAACTATTTATTCATTCAACACCAATTTACTTTCTCAGACTAAAGTTTGAATGCCTTCATTTATAACCTAACGGGCATACAACGCTCTTCCTTGTGTGTGTGTTATAAATGAAGAACTATGTATATATCCTATATGTTGGATGTTTCAGAATAAGTGTTACGGACTTCTAGGGGTTGTAGAGGGGGGTTAGTAGATAAAGTTTTGATATGGAACTCATGTCCAAAAACGTACCATTTCGATGTAAAATAGGTTTGAAGATCGAAACACTATGGACTGATATAGTGTGTTTTGTGTTTCAGAATAAGTATTACAGAGTTCTAGGGGTTGTACTAAATGTGTGCTCTACGTGGAAACCCTGTTGTTCGTTGCACGAAGTGTAACTGCGACGCATGTTTTCATACACACGCCACACAAGACCCGGCTTGTGCTCAATAGTTTCTGCTGCCGCCATGATTCGTGCAAGAAGATCTCCGAATCGACATGTGTAGTACAACTCCTAGAAGTCTGTAACATTTATTCTGAAACACAAGACACACGATACATACCATAGTGTTTCGATCTTCAAACTTATTTTACATCGAAATGGTACTTTTCCGGTCATGGATTCCTTATCAAAACTTTATCTACTAAGTCCCCTCTGCAACCCCTAGAAATCTGTAATACTTAGGCTATTCTAAAACACCATATATATATATATATATATATATATATATATATATATATATATATATATATATAAAGTAAAGTGATCCCACAACAGGCCCGGATACCCTTGGGGTAGTAGGAGGTTAAGGTTCCCACTTTTTCTAGACAATCGGCACTTAGCGTCAGCCAGGTTGTCAGCCCCAGAACAAGCGTCTGGTACTCATGTCCGTTAGAGGCTGAGTCGACCCCAATATATATATATATATAAAGTCGGCCGCGGTGGACTAGTGGTTATACTCCTTGCCTCTGGTCCCGAGGGTCGCGGGTTCAAACCCGGCCAGGGTCGATGGATTTTTTAGGACGGAAAAATCCAAGGAGCAAGTCCTCCGGGAGGGACTTTAAGCCGTGGGTCCCGAGTCTGATGATTTTCAGGCTCGTAAAAAATCCCTAAGCCTGAATGAAAAGGCCTCTAAGCAAAATTTACCGAATTTTCCCGTCCTAGTACTACCTTGGTTTCCTAGATGTCAGTATGAGGCGGAACGCTGACCACGTACCACTCAAAATGACATCTATACGAAAACAAGTGTAACTAAATTAGTATGGTTCAAATACATCCCTGTAGGGGGAGAGCGCCTAAATCTCTGTAAAGGGAAAACATGGGCTTACATACATACATATATATATATATATATATATATATATATATATATAATGCGCTAGCATATATTTATACTTAACAATTGCCATAATTTCATAACAATTATTTATTCTTCTTCTTTTTCTCCATTATAGTTTCACATCGCACCTTAAGCCTTAGAAGAGGAATTTTAAACTTTCTATCTCTCTCTCTCTCTCTCTCTCTCTCTCTCTCTCTCTCTCTCTCTCTCTCTCACACACACACACACACACACACAGATAGATATATACACATACATGCATACATACATACTTACATACATACATACACATACTTCTCTGACCACACAAGGACTTGGAGAACCTCCCCGAATGAGTGATGAACTCATTCCAGGGCCTCTTTTGAGAAAACACGAACATCTAAGATGAAACACGCCATTCACATACATTTATTCCAAAGATGCCGAATATAATTATTATTAGGATGGACAAATGATACTGGAAGCAGCCGAGATGAAATTCCTACGATAAATGACAGGATGTACTATTTTGGACAAACGGAGGAATGAAGATATTCGTGAAGAATTACAAATACCTAGTGTGGTAACAAACATAGAACAACATGGAAATAAATGGTTTGAACATGTTAGTAGAATGAGTGAAGAGAGGATACCTTATACGATGTTAAACTTTAATCCACAAGGACATAGAAATTGTGGACGACCAACTAAAAGATGGAGCGAGCAACTGTAATATGGAGCCAGAACAGATCAGAAATGGTCTAAACCGTGACGGTAGATGATGATGATGATGATGATGATGATAATGATGGACAAGTAATGTTCATAGATCGTTTGGGTCTTACAGTTTTCTGTCATTTAATTTTCAGGTGAGGAAAACTCCTAAAAAACTATCACTCAGGGAAATTGTCCGGAAAGAGAATCGAAACCAGGGCCGTTGCGTACCACACAGCAAAGCTAACTCGAAACCACAGTAATGGACCATATTAAATATCTAATACCATATATTCTCGCAAGATTACGGTGAGTAGGAAATGTGGTATGAATGAGGAATGAAAGAAAGGAACGGATATTTCTTGAAAGAAAATTATAATTTCGTATTAAATGAAATTCTTGTACTTCAATGCTTATACACCCTACAAACGCAAAGCCTTCGGGTCGCATTTCCAGCGTGAACAAACAAATGTGTTTGTGTATTGATCCTTCATTGAAAATCGATCGATTTGCTATATTTATTTACCCTTGTGGAAATGTGTCTCCCCGCCATCTGCGAGCAACCATAGGGGTCTAGTATGCAAATATGAGATTACAAATAATAATGTGATATTGTACTTTTGTAAAATACAGTATAACTCGTCTATACAAGTTAGTTAAAATTTTTATTTATCGACGATCTTTAATGACTGAAATCATTAGTGTAGCAATTTAAATTTGATCATCAAAGGGTTAACAAATTTTGGCTATTCTTTACGACATGTGACGCGACTTTTTTATTTCTTTCATAAACTCATGTCAAATTTTATTCTTAGGGTTTCATTTTTCAAATTATTTCATACCATTTACAGTGATTCTTATTTTTTTTCAACGATTATTTCAATACATTTTCCTACGATATTTAACTACGTACGTAGCATGAAGACTTGGCAGCCATATTGATTTCAACGAATATTCTAAAAACAAGTCATGTTACAGTGCAGCCAACATAGAGTATGTACACTTTTAGACAAAAAAGAGTCATCTCTTGAACGCACATTTCTTCTAAATCCTACTCGGCACAGCGTTGGGTTCAAACTAGGAAACTAGTCATAATTGTGCAGTCCCTGAGCTACTGTGTTACGTGGAATGAACTGAAGACGCTCCTGCGTTGTCTGTTAGGTCAGCGGTAAAGCATACAGTCACTGTTTCTATTATTGAAGGTCGCAGGTTCGTGTCCTCAATTGTGCAGTTTTTTCGTGATATTTGTATTAAAATGTTTTATGAATTAAATATAACATTTTATTTTGACATTTGAATTAAATCAATGTTAATGTTGTTATTGTAACAATTATGTTTACCACATTCAGGGTTTGTTCTAGGTAATTTCAATGTATTGCATTCAATATTTTACTGTGATGCGCAGACGTTTGTTTATAATGAATCATATTGAGTTTTACCATGGCTCAGCGCACACACAAGGACATAGGCACAAGGCAGTCTCAATGCTCCGCACATTGAAAGCGGTAATAGATGCTGGGGGTTCATACACCCGATATTGATTTTGTTAAAGTTTTCATTTTAGAATATATTATTTTCTTTTCCCATTGATTTATTATACGAAGGTTTTAATTTATGGTTTTGTGTGTTTTGTGTGTGCATTAATGCCATAAAACTCAAATATAAAATTAAACATGAAACTATATTACAGGCGAAATGCTATTCTAACATTCAGTTAAAAAAATCGAACCCGTGAGGTTACGGACGCAGATGACGTCTGTTAAACCTCTCGACCATGGAAACATACTAATCCAAGCTCTCTCTTTCATGTTGCTTGAGTGTGTACTGCGTTAACTAGCAAACAACCCAGTACAATTACTGAAAACTTGTTGATGTGAATACGGCTTCTAGGAGCGCTCACAAAGTTCCCCGATCGGTTGATAGAATCTGCAGATGACTCATTTTTTGTCTAAGGGTGTACTAATTAACTGTACACATATACTTCAGAATTTCATAACTTACTATATATTTTTGGGCTATACAATCTTTCATAGGTTAGAGTGCTTAAATTGCGTTAGGTTAGCTTTTAGGTTGGTCTTTCTCAGGTTAGAATTCTTAAATTGTATTAGAATAGCTTTTAGGTTCGTTAAATATCGTGTATATGTTGGCTACATCCCGTGATTCCATAGTGTAAACCATTTCGCGTTTGTTGGCGCATGTGCTTGGTGTATGATTGGAACTTAGAAACATTTTTCGCGTCACATGTAAATTTTATTCAGAAGAATTTCTTTTTAGGTTTATAAGACGTATATCTACGACACGGGACCCACGGATTTAGTTCCCTTCCGAAAGAACCCATACCCAGATTTCATCATCATATACATTATGAATTGGACAATTTGACCTTTACGTCCTTACAGTTAACAGAAGTACAGAACTAGTAACTCCATTGTCGTTTTGGTCTTCCCATATTCTTCCTACAGGTCTGAAGTTGTGTACTTTTCTGGTAATTTGGTTTGATATAATTCTGTGCACATGTTCACGCCATGCCTTTATATTTCCCTCATGTCATCATTCCTATGTTTCCTATTGGATTGTGAATATCAGCTATTTTACAATGGAGAATACCAGCCCTCCGAAACAACTTTCAACCAAAATAAATTGTAGTTAAATAAAAGTATTAAGTAGATATTGGAACTTGTTTTATTATATACAACTTTCCTCATTAGAGGATTGCCTCAAGGATAAAGTGATAGACATTTTTTTTGAATTTATGAAATATATTTTGTAAATACATTTAAAAAATTCAAATTGTAGGCCTAATTGAACTATACATACTACAAGGTAGATAAAAAGTTGACTATCGTTGTTTATGCAACTATCGATTAATGGTATATTACAATGCGAGGTTGGGGATTGGTTTATACAGAAGCGAAGAAACGATTAAAAACCGAGCAATAGCAAGGTTTTTATTTTCCGAGATTCTGTAAAACCTTCACAAACGTGTGTTGTACATTATTTTTTGCACAATGCTGTTTTCAAAATAATAAGTATTAGTAAAATTACATCTTTGTTGGAAATATTTGCGTTCATTATAAACAACTGTCTGACGTTAGCAGTCAGGCCTATGTATTTACGGTAAATGCCTAAAATAATTTAGTTGAGACTACAGCAGACCATGACACCAATCAGGCATAAAATCACAGCAAGTACGAATTTATTGTTTTATAATGTTTCAAATAAAGTTCAGTTAATTTAAATTGCTGTGATTTGTTTTGTATAATGTGTATTAACACTATCTTTTGGACATAATTTTGTGTATACATTGTACGTAGTATACATAAAGGACAGAGGTTTTACTTCCCGCCTTAGGTAGGTAATTTGTAATATTACAGTATAGTTATTTAGTTATTTATAGGTTGGCAACTCCGAAATTTAAGAAATTGAATTTTCAATCGTGGCCACCATTTCTGTAAGAACGACAGAACGCAAAAATAATACATTTTTTTTTGAATACGAGGAAACAAGTAAGAAAAAGAATTCGCGAAAATAGACCGCATCCGGACTGAGGGAAGAAAATTTACAGCAAAGATTTATTACTTGTATTTACGTTATGCTTCATACTAAAACAGAGCTGAATTTGAAGTTAACGAATATTATAACTATCTCACTGGCACTATCGAACCCAGAGACTCATGGCCGCGCGCACACAAGCTCTCCATATTTCCCTATTCTCAGCTATTTTTTTCCTTCCTGAAATCATGGTCATTGTTATATTCCAGTTTCATTGTTGGCATACTTATTGAGCGCTTTCCCTCTAGCTTTCATTCAGCATTCGTACCAAATATCCTAATCGCAGTCTAAGAGACTTAACTGTTCTTATTACATCTGGTTTCCCATTAATTTACGTAGCTCGCTGCTTGTTGTCTTCTCCATTCAGCTGTATTCGTATCTCTTTGGACCAAATTTTTTTACTTAGAATTTGATTTTCAAATACTCGTAATCTTTTATCATCCCTTAAAGTCACAATATTTCACATCCATATCATATGACTTGAAGAACAACCACATTCTGTATTTCTAGTTTAAAATTTATTTGGAGAAGTTGAGCTGCAAAAGATGCCTCTAATACGTTCCCGATTTGAACCTATGTTTAATTTCTTCCTGCATCTCTTTCCTGTTTATATTATTATTCGTAGGTAGGCGATTTTATTTCAGTCACTTCTCCAAATTTCCTTCATTTTTCATTAACTGTCCACTTCCATTATGTAATTATTTCTATGTATGATCATTTAGGCCAATTTAGCAGCAAAATAATATACATATTTTTTATGTCGAAATGCCAGTAAAATGTTGCATTTTTGCATAAAAAATCCTGTTGTTTCGGTTACGTTTCTAGCTGTATTGTTCCAAATTAGCGTAATGTTTAACAGAAAAGGTATGTAACATAACAAGATAGCGAATATAAGCCGTTATCTGAATTTTTACAGTTGAAAATTGAAGCAAAAGAGCTGTTTATTTTCTTGTCAATACAGTACGTTGCACGATAATTTTCCACTGTATCGACCGAATGATAAACTACTCCACTATTTTCGTCTACGATTGTTGGCACATGGATTATAAATGCCAGCAATTTTGCATTTGTATCCTGGATTCTTTAATTTAAATAAATGTAAGAACAATGTGAAAATTGATTGCTTTGTAATATATTACGATTTTTATATTAAATGTTCTTTTGGATGAGTTCAAAACAAGCTGGAATATTGCTTGTTCTTTTGTTTTCTTCTTGTTGTTCCAAATCTGATGCCAAGTGCAGTAATCAATGTTTATACCCTACTTAGTGCCTTGTATTGTAGAGGCTGGAGTCTGTTCAGATAAGCTACATGTTTAGAATGTGAATGTTTCTTGTAATGTGGCTTGTATCACACATAGCATCGTATAGTATTTTCTTCTTCTCTGATGTTATTCTGCCTCTGATGAGGCTATATGTGCTATTATACAGTATACAGGGTTATTCAGAATAAGTATTACAGACTTCTAGGGGTTGTAGAGGGGATTAGTAGATAATGTTTTGATAAGAAACCCATGTCCGGAAACGTACCCTTTTGATGTTAAATAAGTTGGAAAATCGAAACACAATGGGCTGATATCATGTGTTGTGTGTTTCAGAATAAGTATTATAGACTCCTAGGGGTTGTACTACGCCTGTCGAGTCGGAGGAAGATCTTCTTGCACGAATTCTAGCGGCAGCAGAAATTTTATTGAGCACATACTAGGTATGTGGGGCGTGTGTATGAAAACATGCGTCGCAGGTACACTTTATACAACGAACAACAGGGTCGCCACGTGGAACCACACTTGTAGTAAAACTCCTAGAAGTCGGCAATACTTACTCTGAACCAGAAGACACACGATATAAGCCCGTTGTGTCTCCATCTTCAAACTTATTTTACAACGAAATGGTAAGTTTCCAGACATGGGTTCCTATGAAAACTTTTTCTACTAAGTCCTCTCTACAGTCGCTAGAATTCTGTAATATATATTCTGAATCACCCTGTATAAAATAGTGATTGTTCAAATATGTTGGCTGTTTTAACATAAGAAGCGCTGGTGTTATACTAATTGCTAGCTAAGTTCCAATTGTACTGTAAACAAACTTACATAAGGTATTACTCCACCGCCTCCGTATATTGGGGAAGAATTGTGCTGCTTTTAACCACCATATGACTGAATTTTGTAAGGGACTGTCATCGATACAACGTTGTTCTTAGCTAACATCGTATTTTATGGAAAATAAGACTGAATACAATGTAAGATGGTATCAATAATTAGGTACAGCCTCTCTTATTTACTGTTGACAAAACTTATATATGCATCTACCTAATTAGACCTTTACGCTTTTTTCATGATATCGATAGATATCCTTTATTTGCAATTTCATTACGAGCAGAATATACGCTCTCTGCTGACTCACCTGTAAATTCTGCTGTTATTTTCAACACATCCTCAAAGGCTAATGTAGGATACCTTCACTAAAATGTTTGAATACCCTCACTATAATTTGTTTCGCTCCACTTTTCAAATTGTTTCTTTCCAATGTTTTAAAAATTTCTTTAAAAAAAGGTAATTTAGAAACAGTTGAAATCTGCATTGCGCATGCATAGGAATACAACAGTGATTATTTAATCTATTCAAATTATAACATATTATTTTAAGATTCTCCCATATAACTTATACTGACATGTGCCAAATAATATATATTTTTATTAATTTTATTTTCTTTATTTCGAGTGTTTAGAGAGAAAACTACCTTTTCTTACACACTAAAAAGATACAACCATTATTCGATCAATGAAAATGCAGTCATACATCTGGATAGTTTAGATTACAGCTGAAACTTAGCTCGGAAACTTAGCGCCTGTATATACAAAAAAGTTGATTGTTCAAATATATTGTAGAATGATCTTGTAGAATATTTCCAGGCTGTTGGTCATGATCTAGACTCTAGAGGCTTATAGTTGCCCGAAGTTTCGCCAGAGACTGTGTTCGGCATCCTCAAGGGTCTTGAGACTAAGGATATCCTGGCGAAACGTTGGGCAACTACAATCCTCAAGACCACGGCCAACAGTCCGGATATCTTCTACAAGATCATCTTATTAACTCCGGCTGTGAAATCCTAAGTCAATATATTGGCTGAATGTTTTAATATAAGAAGCGCTGGTGTAGATGAAGGTTACCGTGCTCGTCACATGATCCGTGTTTCGGAATTTCAAATTAGTCCAATTTCGATTATTTTTTTCAGAGCACAAAAATACCAGGTGACTTATTTCGGAAAGGAAGTAAAATCCTGATTCTCGTATCGTTGTCTTTTACTTGTTAAGATCCAGGAGCAAGATCGAAATCGAATAAGAGGTAATCTCTCTAAAAAAAATGTGTTGGATCACATTAGTAAAGGGGGGGGCGAGAAATAAGGACTGGAAAGATCGAAGAAGATTTTGAGCAGTGACTGAATTCAAATAGTCTACTAGGAATAATATTATAGACTGGAATAAGGAAGAATTAAACATAAGATCAGTTCGGGAAACGCATGATATTACGTGTTAACCCTACAGGGTTCCCTGTCATTCCAACTTCTCTAAATACAATTTAAACTAAAAATATATAAAATGGTTATTATTCAAGTTATATGATATGAATGTGAAATATTGACTCGTTAAGGAAATATAAAATATTACGAGTATTTGAGAATAAATTTCGAAGGAAAAAAAAATGGACTAAAGAGAGAGACAAACAGAAAGGTGAATGTAGAAGACTACATAACAGCGAGGTATGTAACTTTTATGGAAACAAGATGTAATAAGAACAGTCAATCATAGTAAACTGCGGTGAGCAGGACATGTGATACGAATGCGGAATAAAAGAGGGGTATAGAAGCTTGTTTTAGGAACAATAGAGGGGAAAACATATATTGGTAGACCAAGAGATGGAGAAAAACGTTAACTATGGTTTGATGGAAGTAAATTATACAGTGGATGATTGGAACACAAGATAGGATTATATGCAGAGCTTATGATCCCGCGGCCATGAATCTGCGGGTTCGATAGATTCAGTTAGTTTACATGATCTATATGAGAAACCAATAATTGTAATAAGAACAGTTAAATCCCGTAGTGTGCGATGGACAGGGGATATAGTACAAATGGGCAATGAAAAAAGAACATTAAGACTTCTCGAGGAGGAAAAAAGAAGGAAATCTTCCAGTGGACAGGCCAATAATTAGATTCAGAATAACATTAACTATGATTTAGGAGTTGAATTACACAGACTATTTATATTTAACTCATGCCCCAAATGGGAGTCAATGACCTATCACGTTACAATGATTTTTGATTTACAACCAATCACAGTCGTGTTTCGCCTAGAATTTACCAACTAAAGTTTATCATAATAAAGAAAGCACCTCCTTTTTAACATTCTGAATAGGCCATAACATTATTTTCCAGTGACTAACTCACTAAGAAATACGGCTACCAGATTGTATATATAGTGCATGAATGTCAACACATACCGCATGCGGGAGTTAATATAAAAACATTTGTAGCAATTGATTATACCACCAAAAAGAGAAACCACTGTTTGCACTTTCTTAAATGTATTATTTCCCAGAAAAATATAATTGTCATATTTACAGGGGTCCTCATCTAGGGGATATGTGGATGGCGACCACAAGGTGCCCAAGCTGTGCAAAACATTTCTTCCACTTGCTTGTGTTTAGCACTCTTTTAACTTTACTATCTAACCTCTCTTGGTTAACTCTTGTTTTTTTCGACCCCGACGCTATTAGAGCATCCGAGGGCTAGGGAGTCCTTCCTTTCTTCCATTTGTTCTTTCCTTTATTTTCTTTTCTTCTCCAGAAAGCCTTGACCAGAGGCTATAAGATGGCAGCCCCATCGCTGGTCTTGCCTTCCTTTGGCCAGCAACCAATCGAAGGGACTATTATTATGCTTTCAAGTCTTATATGAGAATTTCCCATAAGGGAAAATTTTCTATAGGATCGTAACAGGCCTTGGCCTAATACTTGAAAGGAAGAAGAAGACATCATATGACATCAGAAATGAATTAATATACAGTTTGATGTGTTCTATTTTTTCTCCACTAGAGTGTATTCTTACAATATTGCGTTCCTTTGGCAATAAATAGTATGATCTGGTTGCAGTGACGAACAAAATAAGCAAATGAAGCGTACCAATCGTTTCTCATTTGCTTTCAAACATCGCCGTTTACATGAAATATATATAAATATTTTATTTGTGAGTAAACAGCTTAATTTTATTCGTTAAATAGTCCTAACAAATGCCACTCTTGATTTCCAAATTCTCTAGATAAATTAGAAATCACTTGTGGCATTACTTATGATAATGATTCATATTAGCAAATAATAAGGATGTATGGATATCACATGTCCGCGCAGCAATTAACCTCAGGATTCGATAGTCCCAGTTTATTACAAAAAATAAAATATGACATATAAAACTATATATATGATTAAGAAAGTTTTCTTGAGTTTTCCGCGTCATGGATTCAAGGTCGGCCTCTGGCCACTGATTCCGACGTTTTGGCATAATCCCACATGCCATTATCAAGGAATGATAGGTTCGAATCACAGATTTAGGTCTTATATAATCAAACACTTTGTGACTTGAACTTATCATTCCTAGATAATGGCATGTGGGATCATGCCGAAACGTTGGAATCAGTGGCCAGAGGAGAATAAGTATTACAGATTTATAGGGGTTTCAGAGGGGACTTAGTAGATAAAGTTTTGATAAGGAACACGTGTCCGAAAACGTACCATTTCGATGTAAAATAGGTTTGAAGATCGAAACATAATGGGCTGATATCGTGTCTTGTGTTTCAGAATAAGTATTACAGACTTCTAGGGTTGTACTACAGTGTGGTTCCAGGTGGCGACTCTATTGTTCGTTGCACAAAGTGTACCTGCGACGCATGTTTTCATAAACACATCTCACAATACCTGGTGTGTGCTCATTAATTTCTGTTGTCCACAGAATTCGTGCAAGATCTTTCTCCGACTCGACAGGTGTACTACAATCCTTAGAAGTCTGTAATACTTATTCTGAAACACAAGGCACACTATATCAGCCCATTGTGTTTCGATCTTCAAACTTATTTTACATCGAAATTATACATTTCCGGGCATGGGTTTCTTATCAAAACATTATCTACCAAATCCCCTCTACAACCCCTAGAAGTCTGTATTACTTATTCTGAAACACCCTGTATATATATATGTGTTATAACTATATTTTTTACATTTGGCAATGAAGGCAAATAAGATATGAAAAAAAATGAATGCTTGAGTCGGGATTTAAACCCGAGTCTCTAAACTCTGTACGTTTAGCGCTCTAACGACCTGAGCTACCGAAGTGTTTCAACACAAACATACATTTTTCTTATATATGTAGTATACTCAATTCACACAAGAGCTAGCGGAAAATCGTTCTGACTGACATCTTGTGGCCAACATATCAGTTAAGCAAATTTTTAAAGAGAATATTTACTTTATAGCAGTTTAGAGACTCGGGTTCAAATCCCGACTCAAGCATTCATTTTTCTTTTCATATCATGCATATGTATGTATATGGGTTAATGTGGAAATGAGATACAATACTTAAAGAGGATGTTATCAAAGGATGGTCCATTAATATATCTGATGTACCAATACCAGATCAATAATACTGGAGATTGTCGCTATGAGTTTCTGGTATCAAAATATTCTCTTGTGAAAGTGTGCGGGAAGAATTTTTTCAGCCTGTACATTAAAGTTGTGAATTAACTAGGTTGGCGTAGTTGAATCTCTTATCACAGTTCTGTGCATGAAGTTATTTAATTATACTGTTGAGCAGCAGACCTCAGATTAACTACTAACCAGTTTGGTCTGAAAGTCTGTGTCGCAGTGTCATAAAGAGATAACTGTGCTTTTCGCTTAAACGCTGCAAATGGCTCTCGTGTTCACAACTTGCCAGACAAGTCTTTCAACATCTTGCTTAATTATATTTTATTCGTTTATATCGTATTTCTCTCTCTCTCTCTCTCTCTCTCTCTCTCTCTCTCTCTCTATATATATATATATATATATATATATATATATATATGTTATAAATAAATGTTTAACATTGAGCAATGCAAGCTTAATATGGCATGATAAGAAAAATAAATGCCTGGACGGGATTCGAACCCGGAACTCTGAGTCTGTACCTCAGCGTGTTATCCATTACACCACCAGGCGAATCCAATTCAAACACTTATTTTTCCTATATATGTATTATATTCTCCATTATTACTAGATGTCGCGAGTTCTCGCGATAATAATGGAGAATATAATACATATATAGGAAAAATAAGTGCTTGAATTGGATTCGCCTGGTGGTGTAATGGATAACACGCTGAGGTACAGACTCAGAGTTCCGGGTTCGAATCCCGTCCAGGCATTTATTTTTCTTCTCATGCCATATATATATTGTGACACTATTTAGGGCAGAAGTTCTCGTATTATGTGCCAGTGCACAATTCGAATTAGCTCATTAACATCCAGGTGAGGAATAAGGCTTCCTGTTACAGGGTGGCTTAAAGAAATGCCTTGGACCAGCCATTTTCGTGCCACTAAGATGTCTTAATACAGGTCTCTCAAATGTACAAATTTCTTCCACTTTTATCTTTCTGTTGCTATTTTAGACCATACGCTCCTTAGTTGACGTTTGCAAATATCACACCATCGCATTCTTCGCTTCCCCACACTCCTATGTCCTGACATAGTTTCCCATACGGACACTGCAAATATCCACCTTTTGGGGTCCATTCTGAGTATGGAAATTGTTACTTTATTTATTTTCCTGATGGAATCAAGACTCTAAGGTCTTCTCTTCCACTTCACCAGAATTAAATTATACTTATAATAAAATAATAATAATAATAATAATAATAATAATAATAATAATAATAATAATAATGTTGATAATAATAATGTTGATAATAATAATGTTGATAATAATAATGTTGATAATAATAATGATGATGATAATAATAATGATAATAATAATGGTAATAAAAGAGTCGAGTCTACGACAGGGAAACAACAGCTGTAAGCGCTCGCCACTGAAGATGCCCTCCGCAGTTGAGGGAGAAACGTCTGGAAGAAACGCCAGTTATAGACCACGGCCACATAGCCCGGAATCTTTTATTACCATGATTACCGGCCGTGAAAGCCTGCATTCCACTGATTATAATAATGTTAATAATAATGATAATAATAATAATAATGATAATAATAATATTATTTTTATATACAGTTGTTCAATGTTTACACATCTTTCTGTGCCTAAAGTTCTATTTTCCTTCACCACTCGTCTCAATCCATCCACTCCATTTCCTCCAGTCCTCTTGTTCTCATTCCAGTTCTTATTTCTTGCAGCCACGAGTTTCGAGGCCTTCCTATCCTTCTTCTTCCAGGTGGACACCATTCCGACTTTTTTAACCTTTCTTCTTGCATTCGTCATACATGCCCATATCAATTTAATAGCTTGTATCTTATATAATCTACTATTGATTATCTAATATTCATTTTTTCTCGCATGACAGATTTTAAATTTTTTCTATTTTTTAACATCTTGCTGCTCCCCTCAAGAAATCCATTTGCATGGACGTAAGTTTTTGTTGAATTTCCAAACTTCAGCTCCATATGTGATGATGATGATGATGATGATGATAATAATAATAATAATAATAATAATAATAATAATAATAATAATAATAATAATACCACCAAGCATTATTAAAATAATAAAACTGACCACGATTCGAACCTGGACTACCTACATGACAGTTCAGCGTCTATCCACAAGAGCTACGCCGTTTTACAGTAAGTAGTTCCTGTAACAGTCACCTAAAGGAAGTATATTACAAAACATTTCTAATATTTCCAAAACGAGGTGCCATTATCCTCCTAAACTAGATATGATTCTAAACAGTAGGTCTTTTCTTTAATCTCACAAAATTTTATTTTATTTGGTGATATATGTAGCGTGTCCTCTCCTTGTTAGTTTGTCTTGATTTCACGAATAAAGCAGCAATCCTCATCTACCGGTAATTAAGCGGTTAAATATTTAGATAATGAGATTTGTAAAAAAAATTAAAAAAAAAAAGCTCATCCTAATTGAAGTTTTAGCTCATTATTATGCTTATTGGATTCATTGAAGATTTTCGTAAGACACGACTTGCCTAACGATAACCATTTAAACATATTACGATCTACCTCGTAAAAAGTTTTCTTAAAATTTACGGTTTCGAAATGTTTCTAAAGGAATTTATATTGAATTTCAATAACAGTGTAGATTGCTATCTGACTAGTTGTCTGCCATTGAGGTTCTTGCCAAGTAATTACATCCTCAACAAATATCTTCAATGGATTGAAGTTTTAATTTAAAGAGCCATTAAATGCCTTTCCAAACGACCGTAGGAAATATTGTCCCAGCTTCAATGCATATGAGTTTCATTGAAACGCAGTAAAGTAGAATACCATGTTGTTACTAGAAGCATGCTATTTACATGCAATCAAACAGACTGAATGGCTAAAACATTAATACATATCGTCTGAAATAAAAAGCTTAGAAATGTCAGTTACTGGGTTGAGATGGAAGACTTTTTAATCGATGTAGTCTGCGGTGAGCTGTAATTTCCATATTTAAAGCTGGTTTACTAAGGCTACAACAACCGTCTATAGGAATTTAAAATGAGAATTCCACAACCATATTTCGTAAGGCTGCTATTTCTGCATTGTGGATGGAAGTTATGTTTTGCAGAGGGGTGAATGGGGGTTTTTGAGGTGGATGGAGAAAGACAGTAAAATCTTTTCGACAGTTTGCAATCTGAATTCTGAGTGAGATTTTCTTAAACTTGCTTTTTTTTTTACCTTCCACTTCAAGTTTATCTCGCTTAAATTTTCCAGCATATCTAACATTACTTGACCTATTTATGATTTATATGGAGATAAAACTCAATCCAATTGTCAATACAAAACTGAGAAACACAACATTGGAGATGATTGTTTATTTTTCTTACCTTAACCTCTCCATTTGTAGTTATTTTTACGTGCCCCACGGTTTACGTGCATTTCAGGAACAAGACCGTTGGAAGAGGATAAATTCTGGATGACTCTGCACACTTTTTGACCACATACGAACATTGAGGGCCTCAAAGCATGCTTAAAATATTTGTCCCATCTCATTATTGGGCTACCTAATAGATGCCTTTTTCCTACTAGAAGTTTGTAGCCCCTGTTTTATTCCTCATTCGTGGTACATACCCTAACCATCGCAGTCCACGAGACTTGACTATTGTTATTACGAAAACCACTGTTATGAAGTTTTCTTCGTTCACCTATCTATCCAGTGAGCTTTCAGTGTGTTATGACCGTAAACTAGCCAGCATAGTTTTAACAGAATTGCAATCAATAAGTGTAAATAAGTAAGAAAAATAATGGAAAAATGATTTATATGGAGATAAAACTCAATTATATTGTCAATAAAAAACAGCGGACGGAGATAATGATTGTTTATTTTTCTTACCTTAACCTCTCCATTTGTAGATATGTTTACGAGCCCCATGGTACACGTGCATTTCAGGAACAAGACCGTTGGAAGTGGATAAATTCTGGATGACTCTACATACTTTTTGACCACACAAGAACATTAAGGGCCTCAAAGCATGCTTAAAATATTTGTTCAATCTCATTATTGGGCTACCTAATAGATGCCTTTTTCCTACTAGAAGTTTGTAGCCCCTGTTTCATTCCTCATTCGTGGTACATACCCTAACCATCGCAGTCCACGAGACTTGACTATTGTTATTACGAAAACCACTGTTATGAAGTTTTCTTCGTTCACCTATCTATCCAGAGAGCTTCCACTGTGTTATGACCGTAAACTAACCAGCATAGTTTTAACTGAATTGTAATCAATAAGTGTAAATAAGTAAGAAAAATAATGGAAAAACGCCACAAAAGTACAAGGACAAAATACTTTTTACCTAGTGTGAAGGTAAGATTGAAACTAAACTTACCTTTAACTGGAAAAATAACTACTCTCTTAACAGGGCACGGGAAAATAAACAGTTATTACTACTGCTTTAAAATAAAAGACAGTCCCTTGTGTACATGCGGAAACGCAGAACAAACGATAGATAATCTATTATTTGAATGTGCAAAACTAGAAACGAAAGACAGTTATTTAAGAACATGATTAACAAATATGGTGAATGGACATTCAATAAAATAAGACCAGTACAGGATTACACATTTGAATTAATCTCACACATTAATTCAATAGATTTAGACAGATTATAGAGCAATACAAAGCCATTTCGGTGAAGTATTTAATGTTGTATTAAGTACGATAAGTGAAACAAATAGATTATAATATTATAATTAGCCATAGAACATATTTATCATCCCGTTTCCAGTATCTATCCTGAAACCATAACTTAAGTACATGATCAGAACATAGTCTCTTGCTTAATATACCGCAACATAGGACATTACATCACTCCATGTCATATACCATCTTCACTTCTCGCAACTGGAATTCCTTACCACAAGAAATAAGGGGCTGCCGGACGTTGGCATCTTTTAAAAGAAATCTAAATTTATATTTGCTCTAACCTCGACTTCATTATTACCCAGTGTAAGGTATATATATTAATTGGTGTTTCTCGTATAATTTATCATATTTATATTATTATTATTATCGTAATTTTTATTATTGGTATTATCCTATAAAATGTTGTTTGTACATGCAATTTACATTGCTACATTTAATGTATCTTTAACTGTTTATAATTAGTATAGTGTATATCTATATTTGTCAAATATTTATTTGTATTTGTGCTGGTTGAGTGGAAGAGAAGGCCTTATGGCCTTAACTCTGCCAGAATAAATAAAGCATTATTATTATTATTATTATTATTATTATTATTATTATTATTATTATTATTATATAAATGGAAACAAGTAAATATTGCAAATAATTCTATGTAAATAATTTTGTATAATAATGCATATAATGGAACTTGCGGTAGTTAAATGTTAAATAAAACCTATCTATCCCTCTCTCTTTGGTCCAAAATCGTCCAAAGCACTTTTTTCACAAACATTCATATTTTCTTTTCTCTTAAAGTGAGATACCATGTTTCGCATCAATTGAACAATCGCCACTTTATTGATATTATTTTAACACTTTCAGAGAAGTTTGGATGACAATAATCATGCAATCCACAATTATCAACTAATTAAATCAGTCGTGAATTATATTCACGCGTTAATTTATTTAAATTGATAGGAATTCCCAGAAAATGTTATATTTTAATATAAAAGTTTACAACGTGACATAATTTTATTGTAAAACTTATTATTCCCAATGCTCGAACTTCAGTTATAAAAAATATTTAAAAAAATCGACGCTGAAAATAATACGATTACTTCTGAAGCAGAGGACAAAGAAATAAAAAGAAAAAAAGATGGATTCGTCTTTATTAAAAGTTTAAAAAGATCATAAAATATATTAAATTCTTCTGTACTTCCTTCGATTTATTACTTTTCAATTGCTGCTCTTTTTTAAGATACATTCTTCTTCTTCTTCTTTCTGAACAGAAGCATTATTCATTATGAAATAATTTTGTACTTGTACAATACATTTACATCCTTTTGATCATTTTTAATTTTGAAACTCGCAAGTTCTGTGAAATAGAGCGACAGAACTTCATTGATAAACCTGAATATCACGACAGGGCATGTACAGAGGACAATGTTTTACTAACCAACACATATATGAGCACAATAAGTTCAATACTGGGCGTTTAGATTTTAGGTACAATAAAAAATCGACCAGCCTCATGGGCTAGTGATCACCGTTTCTGACTACTCTTCATTAGATCCCGGGTTCGATTCCCAGTCAGACATAGGAATTTGTCTCTAAAAGGAATTATCCATGTGATTGCCAATGTTCTGGAATTTAGGTTAAGTTTAGGATAAGGCCTCACCTGGCGCTTCATTTTCATTAGTCATCCATCATATCATCGGGGAAACGTAACTACGCCTTCCAAGTGAACGAACTTAAGAAATGAATTACAATTCCGCCAATCCCAGGGAGGAAGCCAGAAATATCACAATAGACAACCTGGTGGCATTGGACAAAAAAGTTGTAAATTCTGAAATAATGTATATATATATATATATATACATGAAACTAATTGCTACAAAGAGTGAAAATTGGGATTTGTTTTTATCCTATGCTCCCTACACCTAAACAAAGCTTGCATTAATGGCAAGGGAAATGTCCAATTGGTATTCAACCTCGACACAGGTGTTATGAAACATATGTGGTGTTAAATTGTTTATAA
Organism: Diploptera punctata; assembly: GCA_030220185.1. Taxonomy (NCBI): domain Eukaryota; kingdom Metazoa; phylum Arthropoda; class Insecta; order Blattodea; family Blaberidae; genus Diploptera; species Diploptera punctata. The sequence continues at coordinate 636,766 of JASPKZ010006078.1, forward strand.
TAGCACACATTCTTTCCTGTAAGTCCGCCAAATCGCGTACTGTGTCGTGTCAATAATAAAACCCCACTAGAAAAAAGTCAGGTGGTCTTAGGTCTGGTGATCTGGCAAGCTTGTGATGTAGGCTACTCTGATCATCTTCGGATCCATCTTGAGGGTTAATAGCATATTATCATCTTCTTATGTCACGTGTGAGTGAAGTATCATACATTGTATATTAGGGTATCCCAAAAAATCTAAATATTTTATTTTTAACGCATGCCCTCTTAATTTATTTGTATAATGTTAAAACGGAGGCACGCCGTAGCGTAGAGGTTAAGGTACTGCGATACAAGCCGGAAAGTCGAGGGTTCAAGTCCCGGAGGGGTCAGGTTTTTTAAACTGATCCAAACCTCCCGGCGGCACTATGGTCCTGGGGTCGACTCATCGACTCAGCCTCTAACGGAAATGGACGTTTGTTCTGGGGGTAAAGGCGGCCGTCACGCAGGGCTGACAACCCGGCTGACATCAAGTGCCGATTGTCTAGAAAAAGTGGGAGCTTAACCTCCTACTACCCCAAGGGCCTCCTGAGGCCTGTAGCGGGACTACTTTACTTTATTTTATATTGTTAAAACAATTGTAAGTACAATTTGGTATAAGTAGGAACACGGCAACCCGTGCCGACTTGCTTCGAAACATGTCAGTTGTTGCTAACTAAGGCGAACGAAATTTGTACAATAACGGTTTTTTTATTGCAAGACAGTAAATAGTTACGCGTTTTGGGCATCCATCCATAGTAATTCTTCCCGAGGGCAAGTCTTTCACTGCAACCATAGAATTTTTCATGCTATGCTTTGCAGCTTTACTAGGGAACTATGGATGCGGTAGCTTCACGTTGCTTTCCACACCGGTGTGGGATGATGATGATGATAATGATAAGGATGATGATGATGGCCGGATGATTTTCGAGGACCGTTGGGCCCTAAGCTTCCTGGAATTTGTCTTACAGGTGAGGAAAAACCCCGAAAAAACCTCACCCAGGAGCCTGTCCCGACCGAGAATCGAACTCGGACCCGCTGCGTGACAAGGCAGCACGCTACCTCGAGACCACAGCGGTGGACCTATATATATATATATATATATATTTGGGCATATTGATGTTTTATTTACTAAATTAACTTTTAGTTCTAGAATCCTTGTATACTAACCCAGTACAAATTTTCATGTCCTTTGTTTGGCATGAAGTCGGCACGGTTTTCATTATCCAATCACAATAGTATTTGTTATTTGAGTAATTAAGGTCAAATATAAAAAAATAGAAGCTATACGTATTTGATTTTGCGAAAAGAAAACTCATTTATGTCTTGGGACCCCTTATTGTGTGTGTGTGTGTATATATATATATATATATATATATATATATATATATATATATATATAGACCTATATATATATGATTTTAAAAGTGTTGATGATTACATATATCTTATATATATCCATCCATAGTAATTCTGCCCGAAGGCAGGTCCTTCACTGCAATCATAGCATTTTCATACTATGCTTGCAGCTTTACTAGGGAATTGTAGGTGTGGTAGCTTCCCGTTGCTTTCCACACCGGTGAAGGATGATGATGATGATGGCCATATGATTTCGGGGACCGTTTGGGCCTTAAAGTTTTCCTGACATTTGTCTTACAGGTGAGGAAAAACCCCGATAAAAACCTCACCCGGAAAAACTGCCCCGACCGGGGATCGAACCCGGGCCCGCTGCGTGACAAGTCAGCACGCTACCTCGAGACCACAGCGGTGGACCATTATATATATATATATATATATAATTTTAAAAGTGTTGATGATTATATATATATAATCATCAACACTTTTAAAATTCATATTAAAGCACCTTTGATGTTATGAAATAAGATATTAAATATAAAATTGGTACCTGGTAAGTTAGTCGTCCTCAACTAAATTATTAAACTTGATCTAGTAGTAGTTCCAATATGGAAGCATTTCAAGAACAATGTTTCATCTTCTGCATTTTAACTGGTACTGATGTTGTTGTATAAGTTGTACAAGAGTTTGGGTCTGCGGGTGTGTTCTCATTGAGTAGGTCTGTATTCTTTGCTTCTTTTAGAATCTCTATATCTTCAAGGATGCTGATCTTGCTGTTGTTATACTCTATATAGTATTATCGATTTTGTTGAAGTGATCACCCGTTTCTAGTATGTGTTTGGCAAAACTTGATTTTTCTTCGTTATTAATAAGATTAATTATATGGTATAGATTGCGACGAACCAAACATGGTTACTAGAGTTCATTTATAATTTCAAATTTCAGGTAAAGCCCCACTTCTAACGGTCGGATTTGCTGATTTTTGGATAATACATACCTCGGTTTATTATAATAGGACATTCCCAGTATTGTTGTGAAACATAAAAAATTTCGATCGCTAGAGCGATTTTTAAATATTCTTTTCAGGTGAAATCCTACATCTAATTATTTTAGAATATAATAGGATAACGGCTAAACACTCGCCGCATCTGAAAATCTGTATATACAAATTTTCACGAATTTAGGATGAACGGTTTAGAAGTCTATAATTGACAAATATACATCCCTACATTCTTTTATATATATATATATATATATATATATATATATATTAGTTTCTTGGTTGTCATAGCAAGAGAGCTCAAAATTCCATTTCTTCTCGTTTTTCTGCGACTGTGTAATATTTATTTTTATTTAGAGGTAAGAATCATTTTTGTATTTTTTTAACCTGATTGAGTGTAAACAAGGCCTTAAGGCCTTAACTCTGCCAGGTAAAGTAAAACTATTATTATTATTATTTTATTATTATTTTATTATCATTATTATTATCATTATCATCACTGAGGCACAGGGCAGGCTGTTTGAACACACAATTGTAAACCATTAGAACATGACTCTTAATAAAATGTATTTTGTATACAATTATTTTTATTTGATATCAGAACCTTACTAGCAAACATCTTGAAAAATGTGCAAAACTCGTAAACAACATGTTTGGGACTATATTTCTTAACAAAAAATGATCATCTCTCTATGACTTACCGGCATCATTCCTAAAAGTTTGTAGTTGAGTCCTGTACACTCTATATATCTCCAAGGAGAATGATTATCTAAACTTTATACTCCGCCAAATAACCAATAAATTTGACAACGTTCTAATTCAAATAAACGGTGATAGCGAAATTAAATTAGCTTCTTCTTCAGTTTCTACACCTGGGGTCTAGGGGTAACGTCATTCTTTCGTACGTTACGAGCTCGGGATCAATTCATGATCGAAACGAATTTATAACGTGAATTTTTTTCTCGCTTGTAAGACAAATATCAGGCTACATCAAACTGTGATGCGAGAGTTCGGCGTTACACTGAATACGCAGTTCAGAAGGACATACGGACAACTATTCTGCATCCTTCATTAAGAGACACTCATTAAATATGCTTAACACTAATATTATATATATATATATATATATATATATTGTGTGTGTGTGTGTGTGTAAGTTTGTTTCTAACTGTGGAATTCTATATGAATTTTGATCATTTCAGGACGACATAAACTACAAAATCCGTGGGTATTCTTCCTTCTCCCATTGTACATACGTGTCCGTACCATTGTAGTAGGCAAAAGCTGTGCCCCTAGAGGGCGCATCCCCAGGTTGTGGATAGGGGAAACCCTCCCAGATATGGGTGGTAGGAAGGAAATGAAATACTTCCCGCGGATTAACAGGCGCTGCTGTCTCGTGGTATGACATTGGATTGTCAAATACTATGGTCAATTTCACCAACAAAGGTAACTGTATTACGCCAGTTTTCCCCGTGTATAATGCATAGCTTAAACTGGCGTAATACAGTTACCTCTGTTGGCGAAACCGACCCTAAGGGAAGAAACCCTAACGGAAAAGTGAGGAGTGGACCTCAACGCCGGAGTGACGGCCATCCATCTAGGAGAAGGTTACTTCCAAATCAAATACCTGATCCTCCCAGGAGGAGGGCTCCTCATTTATATAAAATTAAAATTGTTAGAAACCGAACAATATGCCTCGGAATAATAATAATAATAATAATAATAATAATAATAATAATAATAATAATAATATTTTTTTATTATTCCGGCTTTTACAATGAATATACATTTTTCCGGCACCCATGTTCACAGTTAACTACACATTTGTTTCAACACATTTTTCCATTCTTGTCTGTTCATCCATATATCTTCTTCTATTTCCCATTCCCTCTTAGTTTCATTGATTCCCTGAATCCACGTAATATTTGGTCTACCCTTCTTTTTCCTTCCCTGCGGTTCCCAATCCATGATTATCTTAGGTAGTCTTCCTTCTTCCATCCTTCTAATGTGTCCATACCAATTTAATTGTTTCTTCTTTATAAAATCTAATATTGAATATTGTACCTGCATTTTTTCTTTTATATATGAATTTATGATTTTATCCTTCCTGGATATTCTTGCAGCACGTCTCCAGTAGTCCATTTCAATGGCGAGCATTTTTTTTTCGTTTGTGCATAATAATAATAATAATAATAATAGTATAATAATAATATAATAATAGCTTTATTTTATCTAGCAGAGGTAAGGCTTTAAGCACTTTTCTACCACTCAACCAGGTTACGTAAGAAACACAAAAAATACTGTTACATCTAAATTACAATAAACAAAGTTTTTACATAGTATATCTACAATATAATTATAATTTACAATATATTTTTATTTACTCTTGACCTAACAAATGAAATATAAAATATAGGTCTACAAGATAGATAGAAAAATGAGAAAAAAAACTAATAATCACGTAGAATAAATTTAGTTCTGGAGAAAAATTAATTATTTAACGACAAGAAGACCTAATTGTACAATCGTTACTTGTAAGTTTCAAATGTGCGGCAGCCCCTGATATCTTAAGGCAGGGAATTCCAAGAGCGGGCTGAAACTACTGTGAAAGAAGTAGTATACGAGGAAGTGCAGTGGAAAGTGATTGTTAAGAGATTGTTATCTTGTGATCTAGTGTTAATATTGTCCAAAGAGAATAACTTCTTCTAGTTTAATTTATTTACACTCGCAGATGTACTAACCTCTTAACACTATCTTCATTCTCAAATCACAACGCACTCTTCGCCTGTCAGATCACGACCCGTTCATTGCGGTCTCCTTCCTGTCTTATATAACAGGGGAAGACGCCTATACCTTATCCGCTCTTAGAGTCATCCTAACATCAACAAACGCCAATTGTATCCTTCCGCCATTCTGGCCACAATTACTCATACTTTTGACAGGGATATGACGCCACAGCAACAGAAGACTTGACACTTTCAGCCATTTTGTTTCATGAGAATCGACTGAAGCATGACTCAAATGCATCATCCACATATAATAAACCATTTTATGTTGTCATTATTGAGTAGGTATATTTTAGAATATTTTGTATGTTTTGAATGTTATTATTTTCATTCACGAAGAATAACAAGTATATTCAGAGGACATATTTTAAATTTAATGAAGGGAACTACTTTTTAGCGTACTTATTGCTTCTACATCGTACATCGGAGTCAAAAATCAATGAAAACGAGCAGGTCACATTGTTTTATTTTGATGAGGATCACTTTAAAAGTGAACAGCCTTTAGAAGTTTCCAGAGAGAGCCGACTAGTATGCCACCATCGCCCGTCACTCTAATAGTTACGAAAACGATATTTTGAGGAAGCACGTCTGGAAAGATCGTTGCGAGTTGTATACATGACTCATGATTCCCGAATCCGAATACTTTATGCCATATAAGGTGAGATATGAGTCTTGCCGCCGCCCGCCAAATTCAAAGGCGGTCATTTGAGCAACAGATCAACAATGCGTCGTAATGCGTCAATATATATATATATATATATATATATATATATATATATATGGGGCACGCCGTAGCGTAGTGGTTAAGGTCGAGGGTTCAAGTCCCGGTGGGGTCAGGATTTTTAAACTGACCCAAACCTTCTAGTGGCACCATGGACCTGGGGTCGACTCAGCCTCTAACGGGAATGAGTACCAGACGCTTGTTCTGGGGGTAAAGGCGGCCGTCACGCAGAGCTGACAACCCGGCTGACATCAAGTGCCGTTTGTCTACAAAAAGTGGGAGCCTTAACCTCCTACTACCCCCAAGGGCCTCCTGAGGCCTGTAGTGGGACTACTCTACTTTACTTTACTTTATATATATATATATATATAGCCTATATATATATGTGTGTGTGTGTGTGTGTGTGTGTGTGTGTGTGTGTCCACCGCTGTAGTCTCGAGGTAGCGTGCTGCCTTGTCACGCAGCGGGCCCGGGTTCGATCCCCGGTCGGGGCAGTTTTTCTGGGTGAGGTTTTATCGGGGGTTTTCCTCACCTGTAAGACAAATGTCAGGAAAACTTTAAGGCCCAAACGGTCCCCGAAATCATATAGCCATCATCATCATCATCCTTATCATTATCATCATCATCATCATCATCACCATCATCCTTCACCGGTGTAGAAAGCAACGGGAAGCTACCACACCTACACAATTCCCTAGTAAAGCTGCAAGCATAGCATGAAAATGCTATGACTGCAGTGAAGGACCTGCCTTCGGACAGAATTACTATGGATGGATATATATATATATATATATATATATATATATATATGCATCAATTTGTTCTTTTTATGACATATTTGGCTTTCATTGCTTAATGTCAAAATTTAATTATCTGAAAAAAAAAGCGCCAGTGCTATAAAGTAAAAGTGTTCTCATAAAAACATTTCTTGTTTCAGAAACTGTAAAGTGGCAGTGACTCTTCCCGCCGTCTCTTATGATTTGAGTTATATATCCATCCATCCATTCATAGTAATTCTGCCCGACGGCAGGTTCACTGCAATCATGGCATTTTCATGCTATGCTTTGCAACTTTACCAGGGAATTATAGGTGTGGTATCTTCCCGTTGCTTTCCACAGAATTATATATAAGGAAGGAAAATTAATATTTGCACTGGGATGCCTAGATAGCGTGATCGGTAACGCACTAACCTATAGAATTAGAGGACCCGGGTTCAAATCCCGGTTCAGGATTTAATTTTTTGTTTTCTGTATATATATATATAATTTTTAGAGAAGTTCGGATGAGAATATTCCCTATAATGCATGTTAGCATTCGTTTCCAGTATTAAGTTTTTTGTACCTTATTCCTGTTTTTTTATAAACGTTCCTAAATATTTGAATTTGGTATATGCTTCAAAACATTTATTGATTATTAAGTGTCCAACATTCTAGCTACTTCTGTTGACATGCAATTTTTTATTTGTATAACCTTCAATGATAAATATGAGTAAATATATAGCATTATATGACAGGTCATTCACCAACTTAACATGAAATATTGATCTGCAGGTTGTACAAGCGGCTAAATTGGTGCACAAACAGTCTATTTGTGTAGTTTTGTGGGTGACCATATTTCACATTCAAATATCCATGTCTCTTTAGTATAAAGGTATTGATCGGAACTCAGTTTTATAAAAATATAATTTCTCGTAGAAATCAATGAACAGTAATTTTCTTTTTATGTTACAGGGAAGCATACTCGGACCAACGGATCTGTGCCCCTATAGCGCTGGCATCGTTCTCTGAAAAGTACACGTCAGTACTCTCACTATTTCACCGCACTCCCCTCCCACTACGTCAAACAGCAGCCATCGAGTAGGGATGTTGCCAAACTCCCCCCCAGTGTTATGGTTCTTGAATATTGAAAAATGCAAGGTTGGATTCGAGTTGACAACACTGGAGTTTAAGTGCAAGAGAGAGATAGAAAAAAGAGAGAGAGATAGGAATGCAGGGAGGGAAATGATTTACCGTGGCACAAAAGGAAGTAGGCTTTAGTTCGCATATCTTACGAGGGCACAGATCCGTTGGACAGGCAATAAGTTGTTATAATTAGTGTTTATGTTTATTTGTGCTAATGTGGTATAAAAATAAATAAAACTTTTCTTGCATTCGTTTTAATAATGCATTTATTTAAGTTAATGGTCGGCCAAAATTCATTACATTTTTAAGTCTGTCACAAATACGTCATTATGCATTAATTTCCGATTTATTTTTAAAATACAAACGATAGAAAATATGTGGTATAGCTTGGCTAAGCCGTATTTAAAAAACAATAACGCGTCATTTGACATTTGTATACTATTTATACTATTTAAATTTGCATTTGGCCTATTATTATGTGTACAGGAATATATATTCCTTCTTCTTTGTCTCTTACTCCGACCCGTCAATGTTCTATGACGAGCCATAATGGAAGTAGGTGCAAAATATCTAAATATAAATAAATAAATAAATAAATATATATATATATATATACATATACATATGTCCACCGCTGTGGTCTCGAGGTAGCGTGCTGCCTTGTCACGCAGCGGGCCCGGGTTCGATCCCCGGTCGGGGCAGTTTTTCTGGGTGAGGTTTTTATCGGGGTTTTTCCTCACCTGTAAGACAAATGTCAGGAAAACTTTAAGGCCCAAACGGTCCCCGAAATCATATGGTCATCATCATCATCATCATCATCCTTACCATTATCATAATCATCATCATCTTTCACCGGTGTGGAAAGCAACGGGAAGCTACCACACCTATAATTCCCTAGTAAAGCTGCAAGCATGGCATGAAAAAATGCTATGATTGCAGTGAAGGACCTGTCTTCGGGCAGAATTACTATATATATATATATATATATATATATATATATATGTGTGTGTGTGTGTGTGTAATGAAATTACTGAATGGACAGAAAATATAGGTATTTTTACCAAAAACGCAAGAATTATTCTTCAATAAAAAAAAAGAGATTAACCAACTTTCCTGACGACCCCATTAAAAAAAGTCAAATTATCGTTATCATAAAGGTGAATAATACCTACCAATAATGGGAGAGAGGCTAATAAAGTATAAAATAAAATATAGATCCCCGCCTGTAAACGTACCAAGATTAGATAGGGTTTAATTTAAATTTAAATAATAAAATGTACTCACTTTTTTAAACCACTAATAGTACTACGCGAGAGTAAGTCACATTGCTGCTGCACAATTTTCTTTTTGCAACAATGCACTTTCAGTATGAACGTAAACGAATGAGTACACAAATTAACAAGTAATACACATACATTCCTTACAGACAAATTATTTGATTTTGTTTAATTTAATCTATTTGTAACAAATATTATACATAAATTTTATTTTTCTGCACTCCTTCTCTATATGAACTTTAATTATGCCAAATATCACACTCCTCCATGCGCGCAATCTGCCTAAAAAGGGGTACAAAGTTTTTTCTTCACGTATTAATATATAGATTTTTTATTTATGTATCATATCATTAGATAGTCCACCGCTGTGGTCTCGAGGTAGCGTGCTGCCTTGTCACACAGCGGGCCCGGGTTCGATTCCCGGTCGGGACAGTTTTTCTGGGTGAGGTTTTTATCGGGGTTTTTCCTCACCTGTAAGACAAATGTCAGGAAAACTTTAAGGCCCAAACGGTCCCCGAAATCATATGGGCATCATCCTTATCATTATCATCCTTACCATTATCATCATCATCCTTCACCGGTGTGGAAAGCAACGGGAAGCTACCACACCTACACAATTCCCTAGTGAAGCTGCAAGCATAGCATGAAAATGCTATGATTGCAGTGAAGGACCTGCCTTCGGGCAGAATTACTATGGATGGTTCATTAGATATAATTTTTTTTATATTTGAAGATCTGTTTACATGAAACAAATAATTTCCCTCTTAAAGACGTATGTCTGTGATCGAAACTCATACTATGTAAAAATATACTGTGAAATTCACAAAATATATCTTCTGTTTTATAGATGTTATAATAAATAAATCTATACTCATTTTAAATAATGATTTATGTAAGATGTCAAATTTCAGAAAATTTAATGCTATTGGTTTGCCTTTTAAAGCATTTAAAATACCATTTTTGCGTGGTAATGCGTTTTGTCGTACTTACAGCAATGGCGACCATGATTGAAACTTCAGTTTTCTACATTTCGGGGTTGCCAATCTAAATAACTATACTGTAATAAAATCACTATACTGTAATATTACATATTACCTACCTCGTGCGGGAGGTAAAACCACTGCCCTTTATATATACTATGTACAATGTATATACAAAAATATATCCAAAAGATAGTGTTAATATACATTATACGAAACAAATCACTGCATTTTAAATGGCCTGAACTTTATTTGAAACAATATATACGTACTTGCCGCTATTTTATCACTAATTGGGCTCATGCCTCCTGTTGTCTCTACTAATAAACATTGCCCACACTGTTAACGGTAGTCAGTTGTTTATAATGAACGCAAATGTTTACAACAAAGTTCTTATTTTACTACTATTTATTATTTTGAAAACACCATCGCGCAAAAAATAATGTACAACGAACGTTTGTGAAGTGTTTTACAGAATATCGGAAATCAAATACCTCGCTATCTCTCGGTTTTGAAACATTTCCTCGCTTTTGTAAAAACCACTTCCCAACCTCGCATCCTAGTCTATTATTTCAAAACAAATCCAATTACGCACACTTTTCTAAAATTAAGTCATTTAAAGGTGATATAAAATTAGTATTTTGACTGGAAGTAAATATCAATAAAACTAAATATATGGTCACACATAAAAATACAATATATAATGGAAATGGACAGCTAATGACAAATGAGGGAAATTTTGAGGAAGTGGCTGAATTCAAATACTCAGGAACAATAATCACAAATAGGAATGAGATGCACAAAGAAATTAAACATAGGCTCAATTCTGGAAATGCGTGCTATTATGTATTACGTTAAACTGAAAATATATAAAACTATTATTCTACCAGTTATATTATATGGATGCGAAACATGGACTCTTACTTTAAGGGAGGAAAGGAGATTACAAGTATTTGAGAAAAAAGTACTTAGGAAAATTTTTGGACCAAAGAGAGATGAACAATCAGGTGAATGGAGAAGACTAAATAACAATTAACTACATGGTCTTTATAGGAAGCCGGATATAATAAGAACGGTTAAGTCTCGTAGACTGCGATGGGCAGGACATGTTGCACGTATGGGGAATGCAAGACTTGCATGGAAGCTTCTTGTAGGAAAGCCAGAGGGAAAACGTCCAGTTGGTAGACCAAGAATGAGGTGAGATAATAATATTAACTATGATTTGAGGGAAGTGGATTGTACAGGGAATGATTGGAAAGCATTGGCTCGGGATAGGGATATATGGAGAGCTTATGTCCGCGAGGCCATGAACCTACGGTTTCGATAGTGCCAGTGAGTAAGTAAGTAAGTGTACACTCATAGTTAGGAATGTTAGAGTAAATATTTTTTTAAAACAATTTATGAGTAAAAATTATTATATGCATTTCAAACTATTTTATAAATTTGATATAAAATTTCTTCAAAATTTAAGTATTTTAGTAAAAAAATGTATCAAAGATGATAAAATAGTTGCTCTAATGTATGAAACCATGAGCGCACTACATATACTATATTCAGGAATGAATGTACTTCAAAGGATCGTATGTATTTTCACCCTTGACATAAACTGTCGAGTGGACGAACATAGTAGCTACCAGTCAACCGTAAGATATTATTTTTGCTGTATAGTTGTAAAAATACTTTGTAACCAAACTAATATGGTAAAACATAGCTCATAGTGAAACTGCATTGGTTTTCGAAGTTACATTCGATGTCATGCACACAAAGAGCTTACAACGTCAGATTAACGTCAGTAACAACAATTCTACAGCCGCTGGCGTCTCACGTGGTAATTAACCGTCTATACCTTCATCTTGTTCCCATTAGTTAACATGATCTTATAACGTGTTCAACATAGAACATAACTCTTTCAAAGATTCAGGATTTTACTTGAATATTTTGATAAAAGGAAGTTGTCTTACCTGTCACCTGATCAAAGTAATTTGACAGACTAATACGGGGTGAATCATTAATATGGCTATACGTTTGATCGCGTTGTGTGATGAAAATATTACCATTACAGGAAATATAAAATTACCGATGGAAAGGCAATTATTCAAATTACAACAATGGAATAAAACAAAACACTATAGAAAGTGGCGTTGAATATGCAAGAGCAAATTACAATTGCTGCATGGGCAATAACTTATGCTAATGATCGTGAGGCCGCAAAACGGGCAAGAAGTGAGTTTAACGTAGCATTGCAGCCGTCGACTATGGGGAAGTGGAGAAAGCGACTGCTGTAAACGGGAAGGGTGCAGAAAATCAAACCTCCTGGAAGGCCTCGCATTAACACGGATGCAGAAACAACGAAGAGAATCATATTTGAAGAGAAAAATTATACGCTCAGACCGGGACTTGAACCCGGGACCCTAGGTTCTCTAGACCAAGTGCTCTACCAACTGAGCTACCTGAGCAAGTACCGATCTAACCGCAAATCTTTCTCTATATACATTGTAATTCCCATCCACCAAATGCTGTGAAGCCATGCTTCTATCTTGCAAATGGCGGCTCCTTTATTAAGAAGACATATTTGGGAATTATACATTACAGCCAGTACGGCTTTTTCCAAGTTTTTATTATTGATTTCGTACATCTCAATGATGGATAAATCATATTTGAAGAGAAAAATTATACGCTCAGACCGGGACTTGAACCCGGGACCCTAGGTTCTCTAGACCAAGTGCTCTACCAACTGAGCTACCTGAGCAAGTACCGATCTAACCGCAAATCTTGCTCTATATACATTGTAATTCCCATCCACCAAATGCTGTGAAGCCATGCTTCTATCTTGCAAATGGCGGCTCCTTTATTAAGAAGACATATTTGGGAATTATACATTACAGCCAGTACGGCTTTTTAATTTGGTGGATGGGAATTACAATGTATATAGAGAAAGATTTGCGGTTAGATCGGTACTTGCTCAGGTAGCTCAGTTGGTAGAGCACTTGGTCTAGAGAACCTAGGGTCCCGGGTTCAAGTCCCGGTCTGAGCGTATAATTTTTCTCTTCAAATATGATTTATCCATCATTGAGATGTACGAAATCAATAATAAAAACTTGGAAAAAGCCGTACTGGCTGTAATGTATAATTCCCAAATATGTCTTCTTAATAAAGGAGCCGCCATTTGCAAGATAGAAGCATTGCTTCACAGCATTTGGTGGATGGGAATTACAATGTATATAGAGAAAGATTTGCGTTTAGATCGGTACTTGCTCAGGTAGCTCAGTTGGTAGAGCACTTGGTCTAGAGAACCTAGGGTCCCGGGTTCAAGTCCCGGTCTGAGCGTATAATTTTTCTCTTCAAATATGATTTATCCATCATTGAGATGTACGAAATCAATAATAAAAACGAAGAGAATATTGTGGAGGCGTTCGACGCTAGTCCACAAAAATCAACCCGCCAAGCTGCACGTGAGCGGTGATTAGTTTTGTTTTTGAAGGATTCCCTTTCCAATGATAACATCATATTTCCTTTAGTAATAATATTTTCGTCACAAAATGCGATCAAACCATATAGCCATATTTCTGAATCACTGTGTATATGCCACGAAAAGAAAAACGAGTCGTGATTTGAACCCGAGTTTCTAACTTTATACGTTTAGCGCTCTAACCAACTGAGCTACTCAGGAATCCTATCACAAACATTTATTTTTCTTACACACACACACACACACACACACATATATATATATATATATATATATATATATATATATATGCTGCATGTGAAGCAGTTTACAAACAGGGAGGATATCTAAACAGTGTTTCAACGAAGAATGGTGCACACAGACACATCACTAACAGCTAATGGTATTCAGCACCTTCCTTATCACTGGCAAAAATGTGTGTAAGCCTTGGGGGATTATTTTGAAGGGTGTTAGTTGTGGGTTATATGATTTTTTTCTTCACACGTAATAGAAATAAAACAATGATTTCTATTCATGCATCTTTCAATGTCCCTTACCCATATCCTCTTGTATCTGAATTCCACTTTTGTACCACCATTGTCAAGAACATTCCAGTGGCTTTCTCTTGTATATACTGAATTTTGTTTCTTGCAGCTGTATTGGCTGATAAAAAATAGTTGCCATAACTTATGAAATGACCCTTGTGTATATATATTATTCTCAATTTATACGAAAGGTAGCGAGATTACGTTCCAAGTATCATCTAGTGGCTAATAAGTTATAACAAGTAAGCATTTTTAAAGAGAATATTTACTTTATAGCAGTGATGCTTGTATATTTAGATGTTATAACTATATTTGTGGCATTTAGCAATGAAGGCCAATTATGACATGAAAATAAAAATAAATGCCTGTGTCATGTAGGAAATATGTCCCCACATCTGATTTCTGGTTGGGTTTAGGTTTAGATCGGGATTAAATTAGATAAATTGCAGTAGAGCTGGATTTTCTTCTCAGGGGTGATAAGTTGGTACACAAGAGATTCTTCGTAAAAAAATTGTTTGTTGAAGAAATAATTCAGATTTATTTCAAGTATTGAGTTCCAAGAAGATCAAGTTAATTATGGTTGTATTAAAATAATATCCTTCACCATATATTTAAAATCAATTTCTTGTTCACAAAATTGATTATTTCTATTTTAAATATTAAATGAAACGTTTCACTATACTACAATCGGAGTGATTATAAAATTGTATCTGAAGAGCTATTCTTGCTTCCATTCAGAACAAAACGTTGTTACAGAATGAATAAATTTAACATGTTATAATATTAAGGTCATTATTACGTCACATGCCATTACTCTTAATTTATATTGGTTAATAATTATATTAAATACAAGGTTAAATCCGATTGGTCATGTAGCAAAAATAAGTGTTCTTAATTCCAATCACGTCCCGCGCCGTAGCCGAGCGGTTAAGGTAGGAAGCCTTGGCGCAGAGCTACGGGACTTGCGCTGGTTCGAGTCTCCATGGGGGAAGAAATTTTCTCATGGTATTTCGGCCAGTATGGGACCGGTGCCCACCCAGCATCGTGAGGCAATTGGGTAGCTATAATAAGTAGCGGCTCCAGGTTGAGGAACCAGCTATAACGGCTGGGGGACTCGACATGCTAACCACATGTCACCCCTACACTGGCTGTTGATCATCTACCTCTGTGATTGACACATGTGGATGTGAAGGGCCAGCAGCCGGCTGGTAAAAGGGCAACCGCTGAAAAGTGGAAAAGACCCTCAATCGGAAAAATTCCAATCACAATTTAGTTTACTTTCATATATGAAAGTATAAATTTATAAAGATTTTATGTTTAAAGTTTAATAGAATTATTTAGAATTTTGACGACGATGTATTAAAACAATTTTTGAAAGAATTATTTTAAAAAATCTTTATCTAGTAAATATTTTTATTATTATTAAGAGATTTTTATTTGACAATAACTAACAATGAAATATTTAGGTTTTTATTTAAAGTTATATTTAAGTATGAGTCCACCGCTGCGGTCTAGAGGTAACGAGCTGCCTTGTCACGCAGCGGGCCCGGTTCGATCCCCGCTCGGGACACGTTTCCCGGGTGAGCTTTCTTCTGGTCTTTCGTCACCTGTAGGACAAATGTCAGGATACTTTAAGGCCCAAACGGTCCCCGAACATCATCTTGTCATCATTATCATCAATATCATATTCACCTCATTAGATTAAGTTTAGGTTTAAGGCCTCTTCTGGCGCATCATTATTCATCATCACCCATCATATAATTGGGGCAGCGTAACCCCGCCTTCCAGGCGCCCCAACCTCAGAAGCGGGTTAAAGTACTCCAATGCCAGGATCGAATACCTGAAATGTCGAATGACAAACAGGTGGCATTGAAAAAAAGTATGAAATAGCTTTAAAATAAAAGTTATTTAGGAACTTTGGCTTTATTATTTAGGTAATACTAAAATCCAGCTTTAAAATATACAGTGTGATTCAGAAATATGGCGAAATGTTTGATCGCATTTTATGACGAAAATATTATTATTAAAGCAAATATGATGTTATAATTGGAAAGGGAATCCTTCAAATTACAACAATAGAACAAAACAAATCACTTACAACAACACTAAGCAAGTCACTTTATTGCTTCAAACTGTTCGCCGTTTACATCCAAGCATAATTGGCAACGCTTTGGGAAGTCATTCATTGCGTTACGATACATGTTTAGAGAAATAGCTCTAATTTCTTCCTCAGTCACTAATTTCAGGATGTCGACGTGTTGAGGTTTCCGGGCATAAAACTTCTCCTTCAAATAACTCCACAACCAATAGTCAAGTGCTGTGAGGTCAGGGGAACGGGCTGGCCATTCTATGGGGCCTCTTATTCCCACTCACCTGTTTTGCAAATGATCATACAAAATTTCTCTCACCGCAATTGCATAGTGAGGAGGCGCACCATCATGCTGGAATAAACATTGTCCATGTTCAGCACTTTGCATTACCGGCAGGATAATTTGTCTAAGGATATCATTATTACATTAAAACGCTAACCAATTAGTGCCTAGTCCTGCATTAATGATACATTCCAATCCATGTTTTTTTTATTTCTTGCTTACCATATTTTTTTTTGTTAAGGGATCGCTTACATGAATTTAATAAAAGTATTTGTTACATAATTAAGCATTAGCTTGTACACATATGCTTTAAGTAACAAATTTGGTGATTTGAGTAACATTCCTATGTAAAGTTTGAAACTCGAAACTAAAAATACACATATATAAATAATAATAATAATAATAATAATAATAATAATAATGGTAGTAATAACGATACTAATAATTATTATTATTTTGGAGGCGTTAAGCTCGAATTTATACAAGAGATAAAATAAGAAATAGCGTAATTAAACAAAATATGAATGTTCAAACTTCAATTGTGCATTTCATAAAATTAATCATTAAAGTGCTAAGGCCATGTAAAAAAGAATGAGAGGAGACAGATTTACAAGAAGAATACTAGAATGGGTGCCACTTGGAAAATGAGGAGGGGGACGGCCAAAAATAACGTGGATTGATGGTGTTTCGAAGATCGTGAGGGAAAAAGGATTGGATGATGGAGATTGTAATGACAGAGGGATGTGGAGGAGAATGACAGTAGATTAATTGGGCGCAGTAAGATATGGACGATTTTTTAAACCTGCTAAAATAAATATTATTATTATTATTATTATTATTATTTACGTGGATTCAGGGAATCAATGAAACTAAGAGGGAATGGGAAATAGAAGAAGATATATGGATGAACAGACAAGAATGGAAAAATGTGTTGAAACAAATGTGTAGTTAACTGTGAACATGGGTACCGGAAAAATGTATATTCATTGTAAAAGCCGGAATAATAAATTTGTTATTATTATTATTATTATTATTATTATTATTATTATTATTATTATTATTATTGATATTTATAAAAACTGAAATAAAATTTTTATTTATATTAAATTACAGTATTCGGAATAAATGTATCCTTAATTATGGGAAACTATTATTATATAGAATTATCGTAGTATAACCATTTTACAAAAATGATAATTTAGGTATCTATACCGATAATATTCTACACAGTCAAATTCAGTCACAAACGTTGTAAACATTAACTGTAAAATAATGTGTTTATTTAATGTAATCAATATCTCAAAGGATATATTGTCAATTAAAATAATATTAAAATATTAGTATTTAATTAATAAATGTCCACCGCTGTGGTCTCGAGGTAGCGTGCTGTCTTGTCACGCAGCGGGCCCGGGTTCGATCCCCGGTCGGGGCAGTTTTTCTGGGTGAGGTTTTTATCGGGGTTTTTCCTCACCTGTAGACAAATGTCAGGAAAACTTTAAGGCCCAAACGGTCCCCGAAATCATATGGCTATCATCCTTATCATTATCATCCTTACCATTATCATTATCATCATCATCCTTCACCGGTGTGGAAAGCAACGGGAAGCTACCACACCTACACAATTCCCTAGTAAAGCTGCAAACATAGTATGAAAATGCTATGATTGCAGTGAAGGACCTGCCTTCGGGTAGAATTACTATGGATGGATGGAATTAATAAATATTACTGATTTGTGTATTTTACCTGATCACAGAAACATCGGTAAAAATGCTTACATACAAAAACAGAACTTAGGAAAGATTGTCATGCAACGACAATTACCATAAATAAATTGAAATTAGTTTATTAATAATATACCATTGAATTCATTTCAGTCCTCAGAAGATTAATTTCTATTCCTCTAGAATTATAAATCATACGAAGGAAAGACTAAGCAGAGACTTAGGTCTATAATCTACATATAGTATGGCTTAACTTAATAAATGGAAAAGTACCTTAGTTCATAATGAAAAGGCACTTATGATGATAAATTTAAGATATTCAATACCTTTGAGCATAAAGTAGGCTATGTTTGCAACGGCTGGTAAATCAAAATTTTATTCTTACCATCTATTTATTATAGTATTCTAAATACGTTTAGTGACGTCATACTTATTAGTAGGTACAATTTATGGAGGTATTTGTAGAAAAGACACTCTTGTAAAATGTATGCTTGTTTCTAAAGTTATCCACTGCATCTTAAGTGCTTCGGGTTCTGCGCTGGGCGTATATTATGATGGTAATGTAATATATTTTCAATTTACGCGCCACTTCGGCAGACCACGTTACGTGGGTGATGTATTCTTGTATTGTGTACGGAGAGGAGTGTAGGAAAAGTGTATGCTTGTGTAGTGTAAATTGTGTTGATATGAGGCATGATGATGAAGAGAAGGGAGAAGGTGAAACCCAGTGCCGGCAAGTAGCCTATTTCTATTGAAAAGCAGCAAGGGGGCCACCAGGAATAGTTATGTACAGTACCAGTTGCCTTCTCAAGATATGTACTGCGGGTATATTTTCAATTTAAAGCAGGAATCTGATGCACAATCTAGCGATTAAAAATTGTGTACCACTACCTCTTCTGGCATCGAAATAGCAAAAAAAAATGCAATTAAATTAATACTAAAAATTGCAACCCCGCCGGATATCCAATTTGAGCCCGCTCGTCAGGAATCAGGCACGCTACCACCTGAGCACTATAATTTTATCAACTGCTGAAATAAAATAATTTTAAATTTCCGATTCTGAGTTATGACTGCGATAAAAATCTACCTCTTCCCTATTTGCTGAACCATGTAACATATTATAGCAAACACGTCTATTTAAACAACTTCAGTACTGTGTGAGGTCTTTCTAACAGTGAAATGTCTCCTGAAAATGTTACATTCTCTGTCTGGATGGAAAATTAATTATCAAAGAATATAAATAGCAATAGCATCATGTGTTTATGGGGCTCTATATAAAATCCTGTCACCAAGCACTATGGAACAGACTGCAAAAAAAAAAAAAAAAAGATGACAAGCCAGGAGTCTGAAAGTTCAGAAGATTGTTGACACCATTTCAGAATCTACAGAAGACAGACCAGCTTTTAACATTTAAACTCATATATTTAAAAATAGTTAGTAGATATAAAATAATAAATTGGATCTCACTGAAATATAATAATAATAATAATAATAATAATAATAATAATAATAGCAATAGCAGGAATAGCAGCAATAACAATAGCAGTAGCAATAGCGGTAGCGGTGGAGAGAACATTAGAAATGAAGTTATATAAGAGAACATGAATGTACGAAACTCAATTTTAGAATTTATCGAAGAAAATCAACTAAAATGGTACGGCCATGTTAGGCGAATGCAGGATGAAAGATTACCGAAGAAAATAATGGAATGGACACCATCAGGAACGAGAAGGAAAGAACGGCCAAATCTCACGTGGATCCAAGGGATTAAAGAAACTTTGAAGGACTGGGAAATAGAGGAAGAAATGTGTTATAATAGAGATGAATGGAGGAAAATTATAAAGCGAAATTAAAGAAAAATCATTGGTGCCGGAAAAAATGTATAGCATTGAAAAAACCGGAAATATATATATAATTTCACCTGACAGAGTTAAAGTCTTCAAGGCCTCTTGTCTACCATTAAACTAGGTTAATAAAAATTACAAAAAACGATTCTTACATCTGAGTGTAATAAAAATGAATATTACAAGCGTTAGGCTGAACAGATGTGAGACCTAATTCGTGAAGGATGATGATCATAAATATTGTATAATATGCCATCATCAACAAATTCGCGGATTAGATCTTTACCTGTTCCGATCTCACATCTGTTCAGCCCAGCGCTTTCTTGGTCTTCCTACCGATCTTCGTCCTCCAGGATTATACCTCAGTGACATTTTGGTATCCTATCCTGATCATTCTTTGCAGATGTTCTATTCAATTGTTCCCGTGTTCTTCTATTTGTTGAAGAAGTGGTTATACTTTCAGTGCATCTCTGATGTTCTCATTTCTAATATGTTCTTCTCTTGTACAATATTTCACAGCCCTTAGGAATCTCATTTCCTCTGCCTGAATTTTACTTTTTATTTTTCCTTTAGTACCCAGGCCTCACTTCCATACATCGCCACTGGTAGTGCCATCGTTGAGTAAAACTCTTAGCTGCGTATCCTTTCTTACTTTGTTCCTCAGACATAGTATGTCTACAATATAACTATTATTTACAAAATATTTTGATTTAATCTAGATTTAACAAATGAAATAATGAATGTACAAGATAGAAAAATGAGGAAAAAACTATTAATGACATAGAATAAATAACTATCGAAAAAAAAATAATTATTTGACAGGGTAATTGTATAAGCGTGACTTGAAAGTACCAAGTGTGCGACAACCCGTAACACTTTGAGTCCTGCAGTGGTACTAGAAGCCGGAGAAAATTAAATCCATTGGCATGCCATTGCTGGCAGATGTACAAGGGTGTTTTTCTGAACCAGAAAAACATTCCTGTAAATCCGCCGGTACAGGCATGCCGAGGAATTTAATTTTATCCGACTTCAGTGTCATTTAAATGCCGTGGTACAAGTACCACCGCCGGTATCAAAATGTTAATAACTTGAGGAAGGAAATTCAAGGAGAGAGCAGAAGCTACTGTGAAAGAAGTAGAATAAGAGGAAGTCTTATGAAGAGGGATTATTAACGGACTATTTTCTTGTGACCTAATGTCAATATTGTGGTAAGAAGATAACTTCACAAACCTGAATGCAGGTAACTAGGAGTGTAGGAATTCAGAAGCTTGAAGAGAAGTGAAAGAGAGTGAAACTTACGTCTGTCAGTACGATGAAGCCAAGAGAGGTTATTGAAGTGTTCGGAAATATGATCTTAACGGCGGATATTGAAAATGAATCGAACGCAAGCGTTATGAACACGCTGCAGTCTCTTCGAAAAGTTGTAGTTTAGATCATTACACGTAACATCACAATAATCGAAGTGTGGCAACACAAGATTCTGCACAAGGGTTTGCTTTAATGAAACTGAGAGAAAATTTTTGTATTTTGTTTCGAATGGTATATATCGAAGATATAATTTTAAAAGTTACACATATAAATTACTTACTTTTTAAAATTAAATATCAAATACTTCTAACCAATTTAAAAACGAAACTCTGTGGGCATAAACTTAACGTGTCATTAAATAAACATCAGCATTTGTATGAATATTTTAATAATTAGTGATTTTCTCGATATCTGTAATTTTTCAAAAAGTGGATAACGTTCCTTTTACACCTATAGTTTCAATTGTTCGTATTCGTGATCTTTACACAGTGATTAAGAGTCGATCCATTCTTTCTTGAACTTTATTTTGCGTGTTGCTTAAAAATAATAGAAGGCGTCCCTCGTTTGCTTGCCCAGGAGCTGAATAGCGACTTGTTGAAGTCGGTGGAGACATGATGATTAAAGGATGGGGGAGAATTTCTTTGCCTTCTATTCCTAGTTGTGATTTACATAAATTACTGCCAGTTAAAAGAATTGTAAATTATTTTAAAAAGGAAGTACTGATTCGCTTAGATTTTTGACATAACAAAGTGTTTTTTTGTCTTATTACACTGATACTTTGCACTTCTGTAGACGCTACAACTTTTTAGACAAAGTTTTAATCATTTCAATCTTTTTTTCATTTCATTTCATTTTCATATATATATATATATATATATATATATATTATTCATGGGTGAATCTACATTAACTGGGTAACTCGATGTCATCAGTGAATAGCTATGACATTTTATTATATTTTGTTATTATTTCACATTAATTTAATATAGTTAATATTACTTTATTTGTTCACCCA
This sequence comes from Diploptera punctata, assembly GCA_030220185.1. Taxonomy (NCBI): domain Eukaryota; kingdom Metazoa; phylum Arthropoda; class Insecta; order Blattodea; family Blaberidae; genus Diploptera; species Diploptera punctata. The sequence continues at coordinate 659,054 of JASPKZ010006078.1, forward strand.
GTTTCAGCTATTTATTTTTAAAACAAGTTGGTAAAAAACATAAGAAATCCTCAAAACGTCAGTACTTTGGCATGTCACAAACCTGAAAACGCGCAATCAAATAGCCATTTATTAAATATTGTCAATTATATAAGGAAATTTATTAGTTAAATATAATCTGTAATATAATTAATAATCTATGGCACAACTTTCATCAAGTAATAGTGTCGCTGTTATTACAAAACTGGAAAACTTTGTGTTTCGTTTTATTCGTCAGTCCGCTGTGCGTTTTTAAAATTTGAAATTCCCGCAAAATGTCGCCGACCCAAGGTCAAACCCTTATTACTTTTTAAATGTTGGCAGCGAAGTTAGCTGCAGACCGCGCCATTTGACGGCCACCATTACGATGAGAGTGCAAGACCTCTGTTATTGTGAATAGAAGTGCTGGGTCCAGTCAAAATTTTAGTATTGTGGTATGTAGTTATTTCTATTTATACCTGTATTTTATTTTGATTTATACACAGTTAATTGTAATATGTTAAAATGTAGCGGGCTAATATTCGAAAATACCAAAAGAAATATTAGTTCCGAGTTTAACCGCAAATTTATGTCCTTTTGCTTAGTATTTTCGCGTCAGTCCGTTGTCTAATATTGCCCAGAGTACTGACGTGTTTCCAGGGTACTGATATTTTTTTCTGTTTTATCTCAACTGTTACCTTGTATAAGCATTTATTTTAATTGTTTCAGTCTAAAACAATATGCCGCCTAAAAAAACTTAATTTGTCAAGGGAAAAAGTATTAAACAAGAAACAATAAGCGGAAAAGGCTGGCTTAGTCAAAATAAAAGTGATCCAGTTAAATTAGCGGAATACAGAGAACAATAAAAATACAGTACTTGAAAAAAGAATAAGAAAGGGCAAAGTAAAATATTTAAGGAAAAGATACCTCGGGAGCAAAGAATAACTATAAAGAAATGGAAAGAATATTCATCAAAGCACGGGCAAAAAAAAAAAAAATTGTTGAACCGAATGACTCATAATTTTATAGCCAGAATACACCATCAATTACAAATGATGAAATGCAAGCAATATAAATAGCTCCTGAAGAAAATATACCTATGATTAGCGAAAACCAAAGAGCGAAAGAAGCAAAGAAGAGGAGCAAAAGACAGAGAAAGCATAGAAATAAGAATCTCAAAAAGATGGAAGCTGTAATAAAAAAAAAAACTCAAGACTAAACTAAATACTCAGCGTCAGAAATATAAAAGAGTAAAAAAAAGTTTGAAAAAGTTATAAAATCAGTTGAAAAAACTCCAAAAACAAGAATTGAAGAGATAGTGAAGATATAACTAAAGGAAAGGAATTAGTGAAGAAGGCCCTTTTCGGTGAAGTTATTAAAATCCAATTAGAAAACTAGAGTAAATTACAAAGTCATGAAGAAAAACTAAAATTTAAACGGGCTATATCGGGAAATGTTGTAGACAAATTCAAACTATGGAGAGTACCTACTTTCTCATGGTATTACGAGTATCATTGTACGAGAACATATTGATTGTTTTCCCCGTGAGGAAAGCCACTATAACCGCATTAGGTTACGGAAAGAATATCTAAGCCCTGACCTTAATGTTCACTGGCTTTATGAAACTTTCAAAATAAAGTATCCGGAAAAAGAAGCCACTTATAAGTTTTACCGGACTGTATTTTTGAAGGATTTTCAAAATTTGTTGTTTCGAAAGCCACGTGTTGATACATGTAAAACTTATGATTCCCTGCACGTAAAATCAAAGAGTCAAGACGTCAGTATAACAAGATCAGCAAAGTGTGCTCTTGAGTTACGTCACCGCTAAGTGGAAGTTGTATTCAAGTCCATCAGTAGCACATTACCAGATAGTGACATTTGTACTATAACAATAGTGTTTTGTCCGCCAAGACTTACCCACAGCAACATGTACTATTCTCGTCAACTCTCTTTCAAAAATTTCGGAATGCATAAGGCTGAAACTGGAGATGGAATAATGTGTGTGTGACATGAAGGCCAGTCAGGAAGAGGGAGGCACTAGATGGCTTCTTGCATAATATTACTATCACTAAATATGGGACTTTTCAGTACTTCAAACAGAATCTGTGCCTATTGAGTGATAACTACTTTGGCCAATTAAAGGACCGGATGCTTTTGTTTCTATACATGTTCCTGGTAGCCAATTGCTTCTTTCATACAATTGGCCACAAATTTCTCATTCCTGGACGCTCATTTCTGTTCATCAGATTGTGATTTTGCACTTATTTAGAAACGGGCTAGACGTTGTAAAGTGCAAACTGTGGAAGATGTTAAGACTGTAAGACCCTCACAATCATTCGAAGTGCTAGACATGGGGAATAAAAGCTTTTGTGATTTAAACCATGTCTCATCCAAGTACATTGACACATCCAAACTAGGTAGCAAAAAAGCTACATGACTTCGAGTCACCAGAGAACACATAGGAGTATTTTTTTTTACAAAAGCAACTATAGTGATATTGCATGTCGGGGAAAATGTTGTAAAATGAAAGCAGGAATCACTGAGAATCACATAAAAACTTCTACACTTCCAAACCTGAATGTTCAGATACCTATCAGTGAAATAAAAAAGAGAGACTTATTAAAAATGCTTCATTTTATGAATGAGGAAACCAAACAATATTTTTTTAAAGAGTTTTGTCAGTCTTGGTGATAACGGTGAACAAGGACTTATTGCTACTGGACTTAGATCTTTGCAAACTTTTTCAACTTGTTTTTGGAACATTGTTAATTTTTTTCACGAAGTGCCTTATATATTGTATATTATTCATGTTTCCCTAGTTTTTCTTGTTTTTTTTATATACAATTTTGTATCAACAGTGTTCCACAGATGTAAATTTCACTTTTTTCTAAAATAATTATTTTGCCACTTAGATCACTTTGTTCCGCCACTCTACAGTTAATGAATTGAGGACTTCTCAAAATATTTGTATAATATGCCTATTCATCATTATAATGGTCTTACTTCAGTTCAAAGTAAAATATTTAAATGTATACTAGCTAATGCACGGTGTCCGCTGGTACGCCTAATAAATGGTAAACTAATTGTAAATTTATATTTTTTAGATACCCCGTGCTGATTTCCCGGCGTTGCCCTGGAATCTACTTACCCCGATCTTCTTGACATAAATGAGCTGAAATACGAAAATGTTTGTGTTTATGTTTAGTTAAATAAGTAAGAGGAAAAATTTATATGGTAATTATTTTTAGATACCCCGTGCTATTTACCAGACGTTGCCCAGGAATCTACTTATTTCGATCTTCTTGGCATAAATGAGCTAAAAGACAACATTCGTTATTTTGAGTTATCCATAAAAGAATACCCGCCATGTTCTGCTATGCTTGCACAGGAATCTACGTACTTGTCTCGATCTTTCTTGACATCAATGAAAGACAAAAATGATTATAATGAGTTATCCGTAAGAGATAAACGTATTCTGTCGCGGAGTTTTTTGTAGAGCTTTTTGAGATATTCAATTCTTTGTACACTTTTGTGTATTTGTTATGGTTTAGGCAGCGTAAACAATTTAAGCGTCCAAAGAGCTTCTTTCACGTTTTCCACTAAAAAGAGTGATTTTTAAGGATGTAGGAGTAGAGTATCACAACTCTCATATAGCCTATGTTCATCCCGGGAATCTCCTGAACATATTACAAAAAGCCCCATGACAATCGGATCGAGGTATGGTCGCGCATAAAGCTCAAACAAATAAACAAACAAACAAACATGTTTATATATTGCATAACTATGAAGTTTTATTTTCACATTCTAGTTAATTTTTTAGCAGAATTTCTCTGTAGATTTATCACTACAAAAATCGATGTAATAGGGTTTTAACTAGCTTAATACATTAAATGAAAAGAATATATTATTATATCATATATCGATCAATGATTAAACAGAATTAATCGAGGAACGTTGCGTCATATTCGACCTGAAACAAATACATAAAAAAGATCAATTTAGCGAGTCTTCAAAATAGTTAAAAATATTGAATTATAATAAATTGTGATATATATATATATATATATATATATATATATATAATCTTACACGTCACTCATGTTGCTATCCTAGCGGGAATTTACTTATGTTTATTTCCGTACAGATGTCAGTGAGTGACATGTGATCAGCATATCACCTCAGTAAAACATCTATGTAACTAAGATATTACTTCGATGGGTAAGGTTTGTTACATTTTGATCAGAGGCACTAATTCAGGCTTGAGGTTCTTTTACGAGCCCGAAAATCTTCAGACTCGGGATCCATGGCTTTAAGTTATCTTCCGAAGGACTTGTCTCTAGGATTTTTCCATCTGAAAAATTCATCGACTCGCCCGGGTACAATAAAATTAGTGTAATAATATTACTGGTAAAGTTTTGGTGTTTTATGCTTTTTACTAATTACTTAGTAAAATTATGATTGTTTCATAGAATAAGTAGTTAGACATTCGTAGTTTGACATTAGAATAAGTAGTTAGACATTCTGGTTTCGAATTTGCGAACTACGCGGGTTCATGTTGAAAGAATCGAAATTCGGACACGATTTTCTCTGGGTTCTTTCTCTTCACGAATTATTTCCTTTAACCGTATTCATCTATTTCTTATCATTTAATTTAACCACGTCTTTATAAGGTGTATTATTATAGTTAAACAATTATCGTTAAACCACTAATTGCTCGTGCCAGTTATATAAATGTGTCGGACCACAGTGAAAACAAAATCATGTGTAACTGAAACTTATTATTGTAGGCCTATATTGTGTATTTTAACACAAATTTAAGTAGCATCTGCTCACTTGCATTCTACAGTATCATTAATGAAATATTAAATAAATGAAACCAATATAAATATCTTAGAAGATATATTCCCTAATTTAGGAGAATGAATAATAATGAATAAGTAACCTCGATATAAATCTGTGTTCTCCATATAAGTAGTGAACTTGTGTTTGGGAGATTATTATTATTATTATTATTATTATTATTATTATTATTATTATTATTATTATTATTATTATTATTATTATTATTATGGAATCTTGGAGGCGATCGACAAGAATTTCAAGAAGGGGTAAGGTCAGAAACAGTATAATAAGGGAAATTATGCAAGTTGAAAAAAAGAAACATAATAGAAAAAATAGAGGAAAAACGTTTGAAATAGTACGGACACCTCATAAGAATGGCAGAAGAGAGAATGCCAAAGAATATCCTTAATTGGAAAGCTAATGAAAAAAGGGGAAGAGTCAGACCTAGAAAACGTTGGATGGATGGAGTGAGGAGAAGTATGGAAGCTAGAGATCTGAGGGAAGAATATGCTCTAGACGGGAACATATGACGACAAATCACTCTGAGTTGAAGGAGAAACACTGTATTGTGGAATATTACTAATTAAAATTATTATTATTATTATTATTATTATTATTATTATTATTATTATTATTCCCTCCATGGTATCTTTACCTTGTCGTGGTGGAGTGGCTTGCGTGCTTAAATGATCCTAAGAGCTATGCCGGCCGTAGCATTGCTGCCGATAGGGTTTCCCATGCCGGACTGGTCGAAGGTGATAAGCCAGACAAAAAAAGTACCTTGGTCGAAAGAGTGACGATCTTTCACCGTAAAAATACAACCGTAAATAAATGCGGACATGAGTTCAACTGAGGTAAAATTTTCCGGAGGTCATATAGTCCCCCATTCGGTTCTCCGGGCGGGGACTACTTCAGGGAACCCATGCCAAAGGCTCAATTATTATTATTGTTATTATTTAGCAGGTTTACCAGTGCTTTACATCAACCTGCGCCCAATGAATCTACTGTCCTTCACCTCCACAACTCTGTCATTTCAATCTCCATTGTCCTTTTCTCCCCATGCACAATCAATCCACGTTATTTTTGGACTTACTCTTCTTTTTCTATCAGGTGGTACTCTTTACAGTATTTTTAGGAATCTGTTATTCTACGTTATCATCTTATTAAAGTCCTTCAATTGAGAGGACATACGGCACGAATGGTAAATTAAAGAGATTTATGGATAACCAGTGGAAAGTCCCATAGGTAGTCTCTTGATGGGAAAATAACATTAACCATGATTTGAAGGAAGTAAATTATACAGGGGATGATAGGAAAACATTAGCTGAGAATTCATGGTTCGATAGTGCCAGTGAGTTAGTTACCATCGATGAGAAGAATAGCATGGCACGTTTTTTCCGAAATCTTATCGTTAGCAATACATCCTGTAATTTTAGAAGAAGGCATAGAAGGCAATCACACCCTGTACTAATTCCGAGCTAAGTTCCAGTTGTACTGTAAACAAACTTGCATAAGTTATTACTTCGTCGACACCGTCTATTGGCGAACTGTGGTGCTACTTTTACCCGCCATATGACTGAATTGTGTACGGAACGTCATCAATAGAAATATTGTTCTTAAGCAACATCGTATTTTATGGGAAATAAAACTGAATATAAGGTAACATTGTACCAATAACTAGGAACTTGTTCCATTTCTTATTTATTTATGACACAATTTGTATATGAACCTACCTAATCAGATGTTTACGTTTATTCCATGATGTTGATAGATATCCTTTATTTACAATTTTACAATGAGCAGAATATATGCTATATATGCTGATTCTCATGTTAATTTTTGTGATTTTTCACATCCTCAATGGATAATGTGGGACATTTTTCACTAAACTGTTTGAAAATATTTAAACTAATTTGTTACTCTCAGCTTTTCAAATGTTTCCCTTTTGATGCTTTAAAAATTGTGTAGGAGAAGCAGTCATTTTGAATCAATTGAAATCCATATGTATTCTGCAGTGCGCATGCCTAACAATTAAATACTTAAATGCTTATTTATTTAATATATTAAAACTGTAATTATATATTTTAAGATCCTCCCATCTAACGTATGTAGACATTAGGGTGTCCCAAGACATAAAGCAGTTTTTTTTTTCTTCGCAAAATCAAATACACATACCCTCTATTTTTTTTTCTGTTTGACCTTAATAACTCAAATAACAAATATTATTGCGATTGGATCATGACAATCCAAGTCGACTTCATTCCAAACAGTGGCGTGCGTTCAACCCCAGCACTGCTAGGGTAATTAGTGTATTAATGATTTCGGATTAAAATAAAATAACATATTTGCCAAATTTCATTCAAATCAATTACGCGGGGACATCAGAATTCAAAATTTCCGCCGTATTCTTCGTATTCATATTATCTCCATATAGGAACTCACAGTGTGTTTCCTCTATGTTTTCCCCACCAACACCAGCTATTTCGCTGCAGATGAATTAGCGATAACCCACTAAATGAATCCACCTGCTAAATCCAGCGATAACCTACTAGACGAAGTTTGTGTCTTATTCCATTGATTTTTTTATTGAACATCAGCTAGCTGAATACAGAAACGTCACAACTCGAAGTATACACAAGATCGAATGACCTTTCGACTTATCGATTTATGGAACATTCATGATTGTCTGATTTGGAAAGCGCCAATTCCTCAGTAATAACATTTGTATCAATAACATATTTTAATTTATAATATTCAATTTATGTTACTTACATTTTTTACTAAATTATTGTATTGTAAGCCCATGTTTTCCCTTTACAGAGATTTAGGCGCTCTCCCCCTACAGGGAAGAATTTGAACCATACTAATTTAGTTACACTTGTTTTCGTATAGATGTCATTTTGTGTGGTCCGTGGTCAGCGTTACGCCTCGTACTGACATCAAGGAAACCAAGGTAGTACTAGGACGGGAAAATTCGGTAAATTTGGTTAGAGACCTTTTCATTCAGGCTTAAGGATATTTTACGAGCCTGAAAATCTTCTGACTCAGGACACACGGCTTAAAGTCCCTCCCGGAAGACTTGCTCCTTGGATTTTTTCGTCCTAAAAAATCCATCGACCCCGGCCGGGTTTGAACCCGCGACCCTCGGGGCCAATACAAAAATAAATAAATAAACAAATAAAATTATGCGCTATATTCTGGTAGTTATAGCAACCTATTAATTTAAGAAGTTTTATTGATATTATATATCTGAATAACAATTTAATTATTGCCAACGTATATATATGTATATAATTTGTGGAAAGCAACATCGGCACTGAGTTCGTTCAAATGCATGATTAATACTTTTGAAGTGTTACTGATAAATATGATTTGCCAATTTAGTAAACGTGAATGCAAGTGACTATAATTTACAATTTACATACTATATAATTTCTCTGCAGACATTTTAAACGAGAAAAATGACCTTATACAACAAGGTAGGCCAACTCCAGATTTACGGATCTAACAAAAACAAAAATACAAGGCAGTAAGCATTTATACATTTATACAATACGTTTTATATATTTTTTATACTTATTTAATACTATAAGTCATATTTTCGTCATACAGCTGGGGTAATTGCTCTGAACACCGCACGCCACTGATTCCATACATAAGAAAAATAAATTTGTCTGGATTAGTATAGAAGGATTCTAGAACTAAAAGTTTATTTAGTAAAAAAAAACATATTTATGCCAAAACGTATAACTATTTACTATTTTACAATAAGAATAAAACATTATAGTTAAAATTTCGTTCGCCTTAGACAGCATGTTTCGAAACAAGTCGCCCACGGATAGGCGAACTACATTTTATTACTCGCTTAAAGGTAAAACTATTATCCTAAATGAAATCGCAGTCATATATCTGGTTTGTGTACCTTACAACCGGAATTTAGCTCGGAAGAGTTGATAGCGAGGAGATACTAAAGGCCAACACGCACACACTACTGAGTAACACTAAGAAATTGGGACTGGAAGTAAATATCAATAAAACTAAATATATGGTCACATGCAGAATTACATTATATAATAAAAATGGACAGCTAATGACAAATGATGGAAATTTTGAGGAAGTGGCTGAATTCAAATACCTAGGAACAATAATCACAAACAGGAATGAGATGCACAAGGAAATTTAACATAGGTTATATTCTGGAAATGCGTGATATTATGCATTGCAGACACTCTTGACGTCTCAACTCCTTTCAGAAAACGTTAAACTGAAAATATATCAAACTATTATTCTACCAGTTATATTACATGGATGCGAAACATGGACCCTTACTTTAAGGGAGGAAAGAAGATTACGAGCATTTGAGAACAAAGTACTTAGGAAAGTTTTTGAACCAAAGAGAGATGAACAGACAGGTGAATGGAGAAGATTACATAACAATGAACTACATGGTCTTTATAGGAAGCCAGATATAATGAGAATAGTTAAGTCTCGTAGACTGCGATGGGCAGGGCATGTGGCACGAATGGGAAATGAAAGACGTGCATGGAAGCTTCTTGTAGGAAAACTAGAGGTTGGAGAATAACATTAACTATGATTTGAAGGAAGTAGATTATACAGGGGATGATTGGAAAACATTAGCTCAGGATAGGGATGTATGGAGAGCTTATGTCCGCGCGGCCATGAGCGTACGGGTTCGATAGTGCCAGTGAGTTAGTTAGTTAGAGATAGGCCTATAAGCAGATACTTACGCATCTATTTCCTCGATTTACTTGAGGCTGCAACAAAGAAGTGATCAACTTGAGCAACGGGGTATAAAATAAAGCTACATTAGACTATGATTGTGGTCAGGATTTTTAAACTGACCAAACCCTCTGGCGGCTCTATGGCCCTGGGGTCGACTCAGCCTCTAACGGAAATGAGTACCAGACGCTTGTTCTGGGAGTAAAGGCGGCCGTCACGCAGGGCTGACAACCCGGCTGACATAAAGTGCCGATTGTCTAGAAAAAAAGTGGGAGCCTTAACCTCCTACTACCCCAAGGGCCTCCGGGCCTGTTGTGGGATCATTTTACACTTTACATTAGACTATGAAGATAAACAATTTTATAGAAAAATCAGTTTTTTTTCTATTACCAGATACTGCACATTTGCGAATGAATAGCCTAATACTTCCCTTCGACTCAGCTGTAGGAACAAAAGAAACTACCTGCAAGAATAGTAAACCGAATGGCAGGAATACCCTACCTCCTAGCGCTAAACTCCCCGGAGGAGGGCAGTACAGTCCACGGACGAGAAGAATGAAAACAAGTGACGGAGGGGGGCACAAGCGATACAATGGCTTACTACCTGTGAATATAAGAACAGTCCATGATATCACTCACATCAGCAGTAGCCGGAATGAGTGACATCAAAATGGTAAATAAGTTGTCCACAACAACCTTACTGAAACTGTTCACAGCGAAAATCACGCCAATATACCCCTAGCAATGATTCCTGAGGAATGAAATTTGTAATGAGAGCTTAGATGCGAGTCCTGTACTAATCAGTTGTAGGTCTCAGCCAATAGGAAGTATGACCACACGTCATTGCTAACTCCCTCGCTAGCTGCTCGCTAGCGAATATCAAATAGTCACTGCTAAATATTTTTAAAATCTCGCTACAAAAATTAATTAATATAGGTAATCTTTATCGTAGACTGCGATGGGCAGGACATGTGGCACGAATGAGGAATGAAATACGTGCATGGAAGCTTCTTGTCCGAAAACCAGAGGGAAAACGCCCAGTTGGTAGACCAAGAATGAGGCGGGAGAATAACATTAACTATGAATTGAGGGACGTAGATTTTACAGGGAATGATTGAAAAACATTAGCTCAGGATAGGGATGTATGGAGAGCTTATGTCCACGCGGCCATGAACCTACGGGTTCGATAGTGCCCGTGAGTTAGGACATCTTTATACGTGGAGGAAGTATATTCACTATATATATATATATATATATATATATATATATAATACACACACACACACACACACACACTCTATATTTGGTTTATATCTCTCTGTTAATGTTTTAAATAACCACTAAATGTCACTTTAATTTAAACCATCTATAGTCTTCCCCGCGCCTTAGCCATGTGATTAAGACAAGATGTCTTGGCGCAGAGCTACGGGACTTGCGCTGGCTCGAGTCTCCATGGGGAAGAAATGTTCTCAAGGAATTTCTGCCAGTATGGGACCGGTGCCCACCCAGCATCATGAGACATTTGGGTGGCTATAATAAGTAGCGGCTCCACGTTGAGAAGACCCTATATTCACATTGCACTATAATTTTAAGACTTCAGGCAGCAAGTGTACAAAATATTTTAATTATAGTCTACGGTTTAAAATATAAAATCAACACATCCGCGTCTCACTATAATTCTCTATGGACTGTACATGTTTTGTGAGATGAACTGTTTTGTTTGTACGCGTGACAGGCAGAGAATTCACAGCTGAGCAGTCTGGATAGGCTCTCCGATTGGATTTACGGTCAAGGACATTCTTCAAAATCCCTTGCGCGACCTATAATTGCATATGGCTTACACGTCATCTGGAAACAACTGTCGAAAAAGAACCTTCAAGACATTGAAAACGTCAAAGCAATATATATGAAGAAGATTCTTTGTCTATCCAAGTACACTAAATCGAGGCTATGCTATGAACTGATGAGAGAACCATTCTACATGGAGGATCTCAGATACCAATTCCTACTGCCCTCTACCACCGCATACCAAGAACTAATAGCAGAATTACACCAAAAGAAAAAATCGATATGGGAAGAATTTTACTGCACAGAAGCGATGATCACAACTGATTGGATGAATGCGAACTTTGATCTTCGCCACATTGTGACTAGATCGGCTGTGCACGGGTTTCACCACCTGATCTGTGCAGCAAAGGTTTACCATTCACCTAGTGAAGACTGTGCGGTGGTTCATGTGACAGATATCATACTGTGACATGCACAAAGAGAGCAACCTCGCTCACAGAATTTTCCAAAAACTAAACATGCACATTGTGCGCACTTCCTTTTATTATATCACTCACATCTGTGTTTATTTCAATTTTATCTTTTTTATTTTGTGTTTTTCGGTAATTAAATTTGCTCTTCTTATTCAGTTTAGTTACTTCATGTTTTACTGTTTCGTAGTTCACTGTGAGGTAAGGGTCATGATTAAAATTTTGAAGTGTGTTTGTCAGACTCGAAACTAACACGCCAGCTCAGCGTCTAAATGAAGGTAAGTTATAGTACACTCCTTCATGATACAATGTGCTGAGTATGAAATACCTACTGCTTTCATTCACTTCGTCTGTGGACAGTATCTGAGTGGAAGTTGAAAACCCAAAGGAAGATGTAATGCGGGAAGACAAAAAGTTAAAATTGTTAGACGGTATGGAGAAGTGCGTGGTCAGGAGATGAATCGAGTTAAGTCTCGTAGACTGCGATGGGGAGGGTATATGGCACGAATTAGAAATGGAAAAGGGATGTAGTAACTTCTTGTTGGAGAACCAGAGGGAAAACGTGTGAGGTATGGGATTAATATTAATCATGATTTGGGGAAAATAAATTATACGTGGGATGATTAGAAAATATTAGCTCAGGATAGGGATGTTTATAGCCTTGAACCTATGGGTTCGATATTGTGCCAGTGAGTTGGTAAGTTAAGTAAACTTCCAAGAACTAATATCTTAAAACATGGATCGTAGTGTTAGATCGCTACTGTATGGTTCTCAAAACATCAGTAATAGCACTGGTCAACATGATTTTTGTCTCCTGTGTACCAATAGTTGTACTTAATGCAGTTTTTAATCGTGTTTTCAAATATTTATTCGGAATTTCTCATCACCTACAATTTTTTTATTTCAATTTCAATGAATGGATTTAAATAAACGTTTTTTCGTCAAATTGTCCATTGTAAAATAAAAACAAATGAGCTAACTCAAATGATTTCAGCTATGGAAAAGATATATTAAGGCAAATGGAATCCTGATATGCTGGCCGATTATTGTTGGACCATCAAGAGGGATGCTCGTCAGGCGAAATGTAGCAGAAAATCGTCGTTTCTTGCTTTCTAGATGAGTCAGAATGTTCGAATATTGTGTAGTTACGATAATGTAGAAAATATTAAAGTGTTTGAAATTATAAATGCCTGTCTATCATAAACCTAGCGCGATGGAGAAAAACCGATATCATATTTGAATTCAGGAGAAAAAAATACTATCATAATCACGTATTTTTCTTTTTGAGACAAATACAAAGTTTCTTTTTTGTTGCACAGTATAGTTATTATTATTTGGTTGACTTATTTAACAGTTTATAACGGCTCATGTCACATTAATGCAAGGCATGGGTGTAAAACTACCACCAAAATTCCATACATCCCTACTTTTGAATTAAAAATCCTTTCGAATATCAAAATGGCCAATTAAGGAGATGAAAAGTTTGGTTCGATTAACATGCTGGTATTTGTCATTAATTAATATTTATATCACACTTGTTTTCCTACGAGAAACTTACATGGCCTTCTTTCATTCCCCATTCGTGCCACATGTCCTGCCCATCGCAATCTACGATATTTAACTGTTCTTATTTTATAGGAAACCAGATATAATAAGAAGCGTTAAGTTTCGTAGACATCGATGCGTACCTAGGAACAATAATCACAACCAGGAATGAGATGCAAAAAGAAATTAAACATAGACTCAATTCTTGAAATGCGTGCTGTTATGCATTACAGAGACTCTTGATGTCCCAACAACTGAAAATATATAAAACTATTATTCTACCAGTTATATTATATGGATGCGAAGCATTGACTCTTACTTTAAGGGAGGAAAGGAGATGGCAAGTATTTGAGAATAAAGATCTTAGGAAAACTTTTGGACCAAAGAGAGATGAAAGGACAAGTGAATGGATAATATTGCATAACAGTGAAGTACGTGGTCTCTATAGGAAGCCATATATAATAAGAACAGTTAAGTCTCGTAGACTGCGATGGACAGGGCATGTGGCACGAATGGGGAATGAAAGACGTGCATGGAAGCTTCTTGTAGGAAAACCAGAGGGAAAACTCCCAGTTGGTAGGCGAAGGATGTGGTGGGAGAATACCATTAACTATGATTTGAGGGAAGTAGATTATACAGGGAATGATTGGAAAACATTAGCTCAGGATAGGGGTGTATGGAGAGATTATGTCCGCGCGGTCATGAACCTACTGGTTTGATAGTGCCAGTGCGTTAGTTAGTTAGGCATCTGTGTGGAGGACATATTGCACGAATGGGAAATGAAAGAGGGGTATGGTAGCTTCTTGTTAGGAAAACCAGAATGAAAACGCCGACTTGGTATGATAAAAATTAGATAGCAGAATAACATTATCTATGATTTGAGGAAAGTTGATTATACAGAAATAAAAGTTAGTGATCGCACTACAGGCCTCAGGAGGCCCTTGGGGTAGTAGGAGGTTAAGGCTCCCACTTTATCCGGACAATCGGCTCTTGATGTTAGGCAAGCGTGACGGCCGCCTTTACCCCCAGAACAAATACCTGGTACTCATTTCCGTTAAAGGCTGAGTCCACCCCAGGGCATGCTGCGGCCAGAAGGGTTGTGTCAGTTTCAAAATCCTGACCCCCACTGGACTCGAACCCCGAACTTCCGGGTTGTAGCGCAGTGCCTTAACCACTACGCTACGGCGTGTCCCCGATTATACAGAGGATGATTGTAAAACATTAGCTCTGTTTGGGGATTTGTGGAGAGCTTATGTCCGCGCGGCCATGAACCTAGGGGTTCCATAGCGTCAGTGAGTTAGTTAGTTGTTGCGCTTGTCTACCGCTGTAGTCTCAAGGTAATGTCCTTGTCTCGCATGCAGTGGCCCGGGTTCGATCCCAGGTCGGATAAGTTTTTGGGTTTTTTCTCAACTGTAAAAAAATGTCGGCGAACATTAACGCCCCAATAGTACTCTAACACCATTTTGGCCATGATAATCACACTATCATTCCCGCTTGGTTTAATAGGAATGTATAAGTGAATATCTTAAAATATTAATGTTGTCTCGGAAATGGCCCCGGCATTGAGCTGGTATATCATCCAGGTGAAAAAAAATATATGTATGCGTTGAAGAGCCTCCCGTACAAGATGCGAGACGTAAAAGTACGTGTAAAGAGATAGGTTGAAGGAGAAGTAGAAGTAATACTTACTGTGACATTGTCACGATTATTCAATAAGATAGTCATAATTTTCTGCGTCATTTCAGCACTACTGCGTTCACGGACCTAAAACACAAAAAAAAAATCTATCATTATTTTAACCCTTAAGACCAGCTTCGTGGGCTATCAGTCACAACATCCATGAGGCTGCAAAAATATAATTCTTTGGCATTACCCTCCCTATTATACGGAAGTGAGATTTGGACGTTAAGAAAAAGAGACAGGAGCAGATTTAAGGTAACCGAAATTTCTCAGGAGGACAACAGGATGCACTCTTTTAGATCGAAGAACAAATGAGCAAATTTTAGAACAATTAGATGTAGAATCAGCAGATGAATATCTCAACATATATAAATTAAACTGGCTAGACTATGTAAAAAGAATGGATAATTCAATAATTCCAAAAAAAAGATGATGAGGCAATATAAGCCCAAAGGACATCTCGATCAGGAAGACCTCTTAAAAGACTGCTAGATGGAGCCGAAACAAGTCTACGAAGGCCTAATTTGTTATAGATGATGATTATTATTTCTCAAGCAATACTATCGTATTACCGGTATATGTTTCTACAAATCTTGGGAAATTGACTATGTATATTATTTTAAAACTGATAATTATTTCACTTATTACACTCGTATGACAATACACTGTGAAGTATGGCAGCAGTGATGTTTAAATTATTTATTTGGAACAGGGATAAACCATTAGGTCTACACAAAACAACAGGTGTTTCCTAACCATAGGCATTTTAAAAGTAAAGCGAAGACGATAATTATTGTAGCCCATTAATTTCCGTTAGCAATATGTTGGAAAGAACAGACGACTGGAGTCTTGGGAGGCGAAAATTAAGGCCTGATTTCAGAAACAAATCTTTAAGCAAAAAAGCGACTCTTTCCGAAAATAAAACCAAACCCATGGCAATCACTGGAAAGGGACTTTCGAGAGTAAAAATAATAATAAATAATAAACCAATAGAACAAGTAACACACTTTAATTATTTAGGTAATAATATATCACAGTTTCATAATCAAAAAGATGTGGAAACAAATTTAGAAAAATATAACAGATTAAATGGTATAATTAGGAGACATTTTGGAAAACAAATGAGGAAAGAAATCCAATTGAGATTTCATAATGCCATAGCCAAACCTGCTCTTCTATATGGAAGTGAATGCTGGACACTTCGAGCAAAAAGATAAATCCCGCATTAATAGTTCACAAATGAGATTCCTCCGATCACTAACTGGAGTAACATTAAGGGATAGAATGAAAAGTGATGAGATAAGGATGCAGTGGAATAGTAGGGAAATGGTTGAACATATACAAAATTATCAGATTAAATGGTTCCAACACGTCCAGAGAATGTCAAATTCCCGTTTACCAAAGATGATTTACCACCTCAACCCTAAAGGCAAAAGAGACCTCGGAAGACCCTTCAACCGATAGAAAGATCAGTTTTTGTAGTCGCAGAACGGGCATCATCACCCAATACTGCATTCGGAAGAAGAAGAAGAAGAAGAAGAAGAAGCGACTCTTTCCTCCTCTCTATGACGTAGAGGGCATTCATAAAACCGGGTATTTAGAAACCAGTCTCTACGCAAAGAGCGACTCTTGCTTTCTTAACTTTGTTAGAACGCAAGGTATTGGGATCTATTCATGTTTGTAAGGACCCTGATAAGATTGGATTTGTTGGTATTTTGCAACCGTTTAGAGATGCCATTAAGTTGTTTAGAAAGGAACAAACGTTTCCATTCCCCCTCTCTATGACATAGATAGTATTCATAAAACCGTCATAGAGAGGGGTAAAGAGTAGTTGTTTGCGTAAAGATTGGTTTCTGAATACTGGCTTAAAATACAATTGGACTATGTTATACATCAACCGGCTAAGCGTCATTTTAAAAACTGAGATTTTGATGCTACCTATTGCATTGGATCATGTGTACCCACACTTTTAGCGCCAATTCTTATTATTAAAGAAAAATGTAAACGCCGTCAGTCCTATCAGATATTCTGTTTTGCAAACGGCTATGAAACCAGATCTTCATAAACGCTAATCTAAATTTTGCATCATTTAGCTAAGCGCCAAATGTTCTTGATTTTATATTGTTGATGCTATGATTTGAGAAAAGTAGATTTTACTGGGAATGATTGGAAAACATTAGTTCAGGATAGGGATATGTGGAGAGCTTATGTCCGCACGACCATGAACCTACGGGTTCGATAGTGCCAGCGAGTGAGTATAGGGAGTGCATGTGGTCGGCACATTTCTCCAAAGCGACATCAAATATTCTACAAAGTATTGGTTGGACGGGAAAGGTTAGTTAAGAAGGACTTTGTTCCGTTGAGATTATACGTTATTATTTAAATAAAACATATTTTTTTAATATATGTTAAAGTGTTCAGAAAGACATTAAATAATAAATAGAATACATTAATCCACATTAGAAATATGTACAAGGATTTCGGAAAAATACGTCAACATTAGATACAATTTATATGTCAAATTCAAGACAACCAGATTTATTATAGACGGAAAATAATATTGGAATGATCATATGGAAGACAGCTAGTTGCAAAATAAGCTAAAGAAGATAGATCAATAGACGTGAGAAGAGAAAGAGGAAGAGCAGCCTAGAGATGGGTAGACAGACGATGCACATCCAATGCGTCTTCCTCTGAGGAGTGATTTCGGAAATAAATAGGATGAAAATTCTAGAAGTAGATAATAGTAATAATACGAAGACGGGGAAATGATAATTTGTTTCATCCTATTCGAAACAATATGAAGATCATCGTTGTTTCGTCAATCGACAATTTGTATTAAGCGTCGCTTCTATACAATGCCCCTGATAGTATAATCTACAGTTCTAGCGCAGTTTTCTAACAGAAACTCTCGATCCAAACCTAAACCCAACCAAAAGATCTTTCATCAGCTGTAAGCAGCTAGACGAATCATCAGAGTATCTCAACTTACGTATGTTTACTATTGGAAGATTTTCTTAGATGATTCACTCCTGCAAATCTTCTTCTTTCTTGAATCGTCTTGAGCCCCAAAAACTCTAGAACTTCATAAAAAAACTCTTCTTACTTGCCTTCCGTTTTCTAGTCTGTCAATCTCTGAAAGTTAAAACATAACTAGTAATAATAACAATAAATGTTATTATTAGTAAGTAGTGATAGCAGAATCTAGTGGCATGCAGCTGACAGCGATCATGGCAGGCAACAACTATAGCAATAGCAAAGAAAGAAGGCACCTAGCAATGGAGGAGGTAGCTAACACTGCAATGTTTATAGCACTGTTGAATGTGTATTTCATATTAGATGATAATTGAAAATATTAAAAAGATTGATATCCTTTTCTATACAAATGTACATTCATAACAAGCAGACAAGTTATATTTGATTTTTAATATTTATTGGTGAAATTATTAAGATAACAAATAAAACGATGTTATATGGGGGAATACAACCGATTAAATGAATTACAGAGTTTATTTCATAAATATATCATAATAAGCAATACCAATCCACTAATATGGAAATCGAGAATGACTCCAACATTTAAAAGGGTGACAAAATTAAACCAGAAAACTATCGAGTAATTACATTACATATTATCTCTATGAAAGTACTGAAGGAAGCATTTTGTGCCGTTGAGGTTATCCTGAAATATTTAAGGGATGTGATGGGTTAAATGTGTCGCCATGTTCAGTCAAATTTAGCATTATTTGTTTTTTTGTATTAAGATATATTACGTACTTAAAGTATAAGATGGTGAAGAATCAGTCCTATGGCGCTTGTAAGTGTCCCTAATTATGTCATATTTAAAAGACTGCTCTCTTTAAATTCCCCTCAGTTTGGGCGTGATGCGCGATGTTCCCTTAAACAACTGTATTTTTTATATTTGCATAGTATATTTCATACAGTTTTTGCCCTGTTATATCAACTGGTCCACAGTAATCGACTAAAAATATTACGAATATCGTGGCAGTGTGAAATTAGTAGTATTAGTTTTTTCTGTAATATATGTGGGATTGAAATGTGTTAGTTTTATTTGTTTGATACTCGTACAAGTGTGAGACACGTTTTTGTAAAAAATTTATTTGAATTTCAACAGTATTCGGTAGTTTATTTTGTTAGTACACAAATGTACTTTCGTAAGTGTAGCGTTTAGTGTACATATTTTAGTGTGGTGTTTTATAGTAAAATAAATTGGTTCCGGTACATAATTATGTTTAGTATATAGTGTTTTAATGGCTAGGATTAAAAACTCTCTAAGAATCCTTTGTATATATTGGAAATAAGTGTGGAACATTATGAAAAATCTTATGTAAATATGAATAATAGTGAAATATGCCCACAAAGGTTGAAGAAAATATCCATCCTTCACTAGTAACTTTGACGGAGGGCAGTTTCATCACTGCAATCATAGCAATTCCATGCTATGCTTTGCAGCTTTGCTAGGATGATAGGTGTGGTAGCTTCTCATTCCTTTCCACACCGGTGAAGGGTGATGGTAATATTAATAATGATGATGATGATGGCCGGATGACTTTCGGGGACCGTTGGGCCCTAGGCTTCCTGATATTTTCCTTGCAGGCGAGGAGAATACCGAAAAGAACCTCACCCACGAGCCTGTTCCGACCACGATTCGAACCAGGGCCCGCTGCGTGACAAGGCAGCACGCTACCTAGAGACCACAGCAGTGGACAGAACAAAATAATAGTGCAGCTATTGATGTTAGATCTGTTGAAGTGGACAGTGATAGTAGGAGTAATGTGAGACAGAATCAATTATAAGATATTTGTGAGAATGTTCAAACTCAAAATAATGAAGATTGTAAATATATGTTTATGGCCACCAGCCTACTATCTGCGTTATTGTGTGATTTGAAGTGTAGTGACTATGTAAACATTTGAGCTATATTTTCAATTTAACTACATGCAAACTTTAAAACTGTCTTTTACACACTTTTATTTTCAACTCATTTCAGTACATTCAGATCAAAATAGCATTAACTAATATAATGATAGAAGCACGAAATTTTCACTGCTGCATGTCCCACACGCCATTGACAATATTTCTGTGAATGGATTTTGAAACAACATTTATATTATTTTAAATAAAAAATAAAATATGTGTAGTAATTATTTAAAGAAATAAAATTTTCATGTGCAGAGGACATAAATATATATTAATTTCTTCCTTTATTATAATGATATAGAATAGTTGTTCTGAATAAGGCAGTGGTATTTTAGAAAATTATGAGACTAATTAAAAATTTTAATGTACAATTTTTTATAAAGTTTTCTTCAATAACTCAAATACTATTAAGCCTACAAGGATAAGACGTCAGTATAATTTTACCTATTATGGCGCTAATGTGTGTACAAACAATATAAGTATGCAGCTACAAAATTTAGAACATGGAAATTTGACCCATCGCCCCCCCCCAAAAATGTTGTTAAAATGTATATAACAATATTGTATATAAATTTGATTTTTCATGATAATTGAAAATATTTTAAAATATTGATATCAATTCCCACATGAATGTACATTTTTCCAAACAGACAAGTTATATTTGATTTATAATATTTCTTGGTGAAATGATTAAGATTACAAATGAAATTGTGAAATGAGGGAGTATAAAACTGACAAATGAATTGCAGCAGTTATTCCAATATATCATAATAAACAGTACTAACCCACTAGAATCGAAATAGAGTATAACTACTCCAATATTTAAAAAGGGTGACAACACTCTAACACAAAACTATCTAGGAATTATATAACACCTCTCTAAAAGTACTGTGCAAAGGATTTTGTTCCGTTGAAGTTATTCTTAAAAATATAGATAAAAAATATTGTTTTTTTAAATATACATAAAAGCATTCAGAAAAATTATAAATTAAATACATTAATCCACATTAAAGAACAGATACAAAGATTTTGGAAAAATAGATCCACATTGGATACAATGTATATGTCAAATTCCAAACATAACCATATTCATTATAGACAGAAAATAATATTGCAAATATCATATGGAACAAAACAGACTTGCAAAAAGAGCTAACGAAGATAGACCAGTAGAAGGGAGAAGAGCAAGAGGAAGACCAGCCAAGAGATGGATAGAGAGATGATGCACATCCAGTAGGTCATTCCTCCGAGGAATGATTTGGGAAATAAAGAGGATGAAAATTCTACAAATAAAGGATAATAGTAACAATTAGAACGGAAATGACAATTTGTTTTTTGTTCTTACAATTGGAAAAAAATTAAAGATTATTAGAGGTATTTAAATTGTTTCGTCAATCAACAATTTTTTATAAAGCGTCTCCTCTACATACTACACCTCTGAACCCTGAGAAGAGAATTTACAGCACTACCGTAGTTTCCTAACAGACTATCTTGATCCAAACCTAAATCCAACCAAAAGATCATTTATCAGCTGTAAGCAGCTAGTAGAAGCATCAAGTATCACTACTTACGTTGATTATAATTGGAATATATTCTTAGATTATTCTCTTCTGAAAATCATATTGTTTCTTGAATCTCTTTGAGCCCCAAAAAGTCTAGATACTTCATAAAAACTTTTCTTGCTTGTCTTCTGTTTCTTGGTCTTTCAATCACTGAAAACTAAAACATGAATAGTAATAATAACAATAAATGCTATTATTAGTAAGTAGCGATAGCAGCAGCTAGCAGCTAGGGGCATGCAGCTGACAGCGATCATGGCAGTCAACAACAACAACAATAGCAGAGAGAGAAGGCACCTAGCATTGGAGGAGGTAGCTAGTACAGCAGGCATGTAGCTATCACATCAAAGTTTATAACGCTGTTGAATAGGTATTTCATATTTGATGAGAATTGAAAATATTTAAAAATATTGATATAATTTTCTATACAAATGTATATTCATTCAAAAGCAGACAAGTTATATTTGATTTGTAATATGTATTGGTGAAATTATTAAGATAACAAAGAAATGATGACATATGGGGGAATAGAACCAATAAATGAATTACAGTATTTATTTAATAAATATATCATAATAAGCAGCACCAACCCACTATAATAGAAATTAGAGTATTACTCCAATATTTAAAAGGGTTGACAAAATTAAACCAGAAAACTATCGAAGAATTACATTACATATCATCTCTCTAAAATATTGTCAGAAGGACTTTGTCCCGTTGAGGTTATTCTCTAATATTTAAATAAAAAATATATTTTTTTAATATATCTAAAAGTGTTCAGAAAGACATTAAATAATACATTCAATACATTAATTCATATTAGAAATAGGTAGAACGATTTCGAAAAAATAGATCAACATTAGATACAATGCATATGTCAAATTCAAGACATAACCATATTTATTATAGACGGAAAATAATATTGGAAAGATCGTATGGTAGACAGCTAGTTGCAAAAAAAGCTAAAGAAGATAGAATAATAGACGTGAGAAGAGAAGAGGAAGAGCAGCCTAGAGATGGGTAGATAGACGATGCTCATTTAAATCGTCTTCCAATGAGGAGTGATTTGGGAAATAAATATAATGAAAATTCTAGAAATAGAGGATAATAGTAATACGATGAAGGGGAAATAATGTTTATCCTATTGCAAACAATGAAGATCATCATTGTTTCGTCAATCAACAATTTTTTATAAGCGTGTCCTCTATACAATCGTCTTACCCCTGATAGTATAATCAACAGTTCTAGGACAGTTTTCTAACAGAAACTCTCGATCCAAACTTAAACCCAACCAAAGGATCTTTCATCAGCTGTAAGCAGCTAGAAGAAGCATCAGAGTATCACTACTTACGTATGTTTACTATTGGAAGATTTTCTTAGATGATTCATTCCTGCAAACATTCTTGTTCCTTGAATCGTCTTGAACATCAAATACTCTAGAACCTTCATAAAAAACTCTTCTTACTTGCCTTCTGTTTTCTAGTCTGTCAATCTCTGAAAGTTAAAACATAACTAGTAATAATAACAATAAATGTTATTATTAGTAAGTAGTGATAGCAACTAGGGGCATGCAGCTGACAGTGATCATGGCAGGCAACAACTACAGCAATAGCAAAGGAAGAAGGCACCTAGCAATGGAGCAAGCATGCAACTAACACTGCAATGTTTATAAAACTGTTGAATGTGTATTTCGTATTTGATGAGAATTGAAAATATTTAAATATAATATCCTTTTCTATACAAATGTACATTCATAACAAGCAGACAAGTTATATTTTATTTTTAATATTTATTGGTGAAATTATTAAGATAACAAATAAAACGATGTTATATGGGGGAATACAACCTATAAATGAATTTAGAGAACTTATTTAATAAATATATCATAATAAGCAATACCAACCCACTAGAATGGAAATCGAGTATTACTCCAATATTTAAAAGGGGTAACAAAGTTAAACCAGAAAACTATCGAAGAATTACATTACATATCATCTCTCTAAAAATATTTTGAGATTATTCGTTATTATTTAAATAATTTTTTTAAATATATGTTAAAGTGATCAGAATGACATTAAATAATACATTGAATACATTAATCCACATTAGAAATAGATACAAGGATTTCGGAAAAATAGATCAACATTAGATACAATTTATATGTCAAATTCAAGACATAACCAGATTTATTATAGACGGAAAATAATATTGGAAAGATCATATGGAAGACAGCTAATTGCAAAAATAAGCTAAAGAAGATAGAATAATAGACGTGAGAAGAGAAAGAGGAAAACCAGCCTAGAGATGGGTAGACAGATGATGCACATACATTGCGTTTTCCTATGAGGAGTGATTTGGGAAATAAATAGGATGAAAATTCTAGAAATAGATAATAATAATACGAAGGAGGGGAAATTACAATTTGTTTTATCCGATTCGAAACAATATGAAGATCATCGTTGTTTTTTATTAACCGTCGCTTCTATACAATGCCCCTGATAGTATAATCTATAGTTCTAGCGCAGTTTTCTAACAGAAACTCCCGATCCAAACCTAAAACCAACCAAAAGATCTTTCATCAGGTGTAAGCAGCTAGAAGATGCATCTGAGTATCACTACTTACGTATGTTTACTATTGGAAGATTTTCTTAGAAGATTCACTCCTGCAAACATTCTTGTTTCTTGAATCGTCTTGAGCCCCAAAAACTCTAGAACCTTCATAAGAAACTCTTCTTATTTGCCTTCTGTTTTCTAGTCTGTCAATCTCTGAAAGTTAAAACATAACTAGTAATAATAACAATAAATGTTATTATTAGTAAGTAGTGATAGCAGCTAGTGGCATGCAGCTGACAGCGATCATGGCTGGCAACAACTACAGCAATAGCAATGGAAGAAGGCACCTAGCAATGGAGCAAGCATGCAGCTAACACTGCAATGTTTATAAAACTGTTGAATATGTATTTAATATTTGATGAGAATTGAAAATATTTAAATATAATGATACCATTTTCTGTACAAATGTACATTCATAACAAGCAGACAAGTTATATTTGATTTTTAATATTTATTTGTGAAATTATTAAGATAACAAATAAAACGATGTTATATGGGGGAATACAACCTATAAATGAATTAGAGAACTTATTTAATAAATATATCATAATAAGCAATACCAACCCATTAGAATGGAAATCAAGTATAACTCCAATATTTAAAAGGGGTAACAAAATTAAACCAGAAAACTATCGAGGATCTTAATTACATATCATCTCTCTAAAAATATTTTAAATGTTTCTCAGAAGCACTAATTTAAACTCATAATTCTGAGACTCTTGGACCTACAGTTTAAATTCCTTCCCGGAGGACTTTTTCCTTGGATTTTAATTTCCTGAAAATATATAGATCCTGTATGGGTCTGAACCTCGGGACTAGAGACAAGAAACATAACCCTTGGTAAAACTGTAAGGGGCGTAAATCTAACCACGCATATTATGACCGCTTGACTTCACCTAGATTCCAGTGACAGATTGTGAGTTCACATTTAAATCACATTTTTGTTTCTTGTGTGTCTCAACGAGACTTACGCATTCTCCCCTCTTCAACCATACTAATTTAGTTCTATCTATCTACCTACCTTCGGGTTTTTACAGCTGCTGCCGTCTTCCCATGCCAAACCTCCAAAGCATACGACCTTGGGCATCTTCAGTGCTTAGCCCTCTTGCTTGCATTACTATCTTCATGCTTTCCATCCATGTTAACTTTGGTCTCGCTCTTTTCTTTTTCCTGCTCGGTTGCTATTGTTATAGTAGTTTCGGCCTTCGCTCATCTTCCTTTCTTAAAATATGTCCTAACCATTTTAATTCCTTCTTCTCAATTTTTTCTAATTTAGTTATATTTTTTTCGGATACATGTCATTGAACGGTTTGGGATGAGCGGGCCTGAAAATCTTCAGACTTGGAACACGGCTTAAAGTCCCTCCCGGAGGACTTACTATTTATCCTAAAAACGTCAATCGCTCTCGGCTGGCTTTGAACCCGCGACCCTCGAGACCAGTGGTAAGGAGTATAACTACTCCTGTATTAACTCATTTATCTGAATATGAGAGGTCTGCGATAAAAATAAATTATGTTTCTTTTTATCCAACATTTTCATTTTGTGTTAAACAATGTCATTTTATAAAATGTCCACAGCGGTGGTCTCATAGTAACATCGTTGCATCAGATGCATAGGTCGCGGGTTCGTTCCCTGGTCAGGAGATTTCCTGGGTAAGGTTTATTGGCGTTCTTTTCTCTTACCTATAAGACAAATATCAGGGATCTTTAAGGTTCCGAACACCATATGACCATTCTAAACTCCTATCACACTCGCCTTGTTTAATGCAAATGTATGAGAGTGTGGTGTGTGTTGTTTCGGAGGTGGCACAGGCATTTAGTTCCTAACCCATCCAGTAAGGTCCTCCAAGTCCTTGTGTGGTAAAAAAAGACCGCTATCTGATTCTGAATTTAAAAGTATTATTTTGTAAGACCGGAGAATCGGATGCCTTGTAAAAGCATCTACAAAATGAGAGGTTAGACTAACGAAAGAAATATATGATTAAATATAAGACAAAATAAGTTCACACATTTTATAACAGTCCCTAACGCCCTTTTGAATCATTACACTACATACCGACGTACAAATGTATATACTAATTTTATTGAATTTAAAAGAAAGAGACATTATGCTGTATCTACAATAGGACAATATAATTTCTCTTGAAAAAAATATTTTGTTGTTCAGAGTGAGCGGTAAATTAAAATAAATATATCATAATCTTACTTACTTACTCACTGGCACTATTGAACCCGTAGGTTCATGGCCGCGCGGACATAAGCTCTCCATACATCCCTATCCTGAGCTAATACTTTCCAATCATTCCCTGTATAATCTACTTCCCTCAAATCATGGTTAATGTTGTTCTCCCACCTCATTCTTGGTCTACCAACTGGGCGTTTACCTTCTGGCTTTCCTACAAGAAGTTTCCATGCACGTCTTTCATTCCCCATACGCGCAACATGTCTTGCCCATCGTAGTCTACGAGACTTAACTGTTATTTTATCTGACTTCCTATAAAGACCATGCAGTTCATTGTTATGTAGTCTTTTCCATTCACCTGTCTGTTCATATCTCTTTGGTCCAAAAAATTTCCTAAGTACTTTATTCTCAGATACTCATAATCTCCTTTCCTCCCTTAAAGTAAGTGTCCATGTTTCGCACCCATATAATATAACTGGTAGAATAATAGTTTTATATATTTTCAGCTTAACGTTTTTTGAAAGGAGTTGGGACATCAAGAGTCTCTGTAATGCATAATAGCATGCATTTCCAGAATTGAGCCTATGTTTAATTTCTTTGTGCATCTCATTCCTATTTGTGGTTATTGTTCTAGGTATTTGAAATCAGCCACAATAATTATTTAAAAAAATATTACTTACAGCATTCATACAAATAGCGTCTACTCGACATGAATTGATTAATATTGTAGTGAATCACTTCTCCAATACAATTGCTTACTATGAAACAAGCTATCGTTTTCAACATCTTAAATATTAACCACTTTACCTAAATCAAAACTAAACCGAATTGACATCACTTTTCAAATAAATTTTTCATCAGTTGTGTAGCAACGAACTTAATAATGTTTGGATTGTTAGTTACAATTAAAGTTTTCTAGAGAAACTAGGACCGGTATTCAAGAAGCAAGCTCTCTAGGTCTCCGTCTTCCGTAAGCTGAGGCTTGGAGAAAATTCTTAAACTTAGTCGGTGGTATAGGTATGGCATCGGGTTTTGTCATAGAACAAACGATAACAACAGATTGTTTAAACGATATAAACGAGCAGATATGACATCAAAGGTAAATCTATATTTATATATTGATTTTAAGTGTTGTACACCAGTTATATTCTCAACCTTATTATCCGCACATATTTATTTATTTATTAAATCTCCAAGATTTGGAGCCCTATTTTACAAATGTATGTTACGGCTGTAGTTAAAGCATGTAAGAAATTTGAATATACACATATAGTTACGAAATCGAAATTAAAAACCTCCGGTGCACAAAACGAGACCTAATACAATTAAAACTATGAAAGAAAGTAATGATAAAGATGAATTATAAAGTGATGAAAATAGCATTTACAAATGCTGTGAAACATTTCCTTGTTAAAATACCAGTCTGGAAATCTCACGTAAGAAGAATGAGCAGAACAAGAATACCACGTCAAATCTTAAATTACCAGCCACTAGGCAAGAGATCTTTGGGCAGACCCTTCGAACGTTGGATTGAGATCGTAACAGACCACTAGGTCTATGACATGAACGGAAGAAGAGGAAAGAAGAATAAGAAATATCAATTCTACGCAATCCTTGATTACGTATCGCTTATATCCGTGAGATGGTCAGTCTAAAATAAGATAGCCTAATGAAAAATAGTTCAATATAATTTTGTTATTGGTTTATTATGACTATTTAACTCATGCCACAAATGCTAATCGATGACCAATCACGTTTCAATGAATTTTGTTTTACAACCAATGACAATCGTGTTTCACCTCACTCTTTATCGATTTCTCCTTATCAGCTCCTGCTTTTGTGATAAAGAAAGCTCCTCCTTTTTAATGTTCTGAACAGGACAGAACATTATTTTTCTCCAAAAAATACATTGGATATAGAAAATAATGAACAGATTCCTTGATTTTACTGAGTTGTTTACTAAAAAATAAATGAATAACCCGTAATATTGATTATGATATATAGTCTGATGTGTTTCATTATTTCTCCACTTGGGTACATTCTTACAATATTGCGATCTTATTTGGCAATAAATAATATGATCTAGTTGCAGTGAATGAACATAACCTCACATTTCTGATTTGTTTTCAAACATCGCCGTTTACATTAAATACATAAATATTTTAAAATAACTACAGTTAAACAATGATTTGTGAGTAAACAGCTTAATTTTATTCATTAAATAGTCCTACCAAATGCCACTCTTGATTTCCATATTCTCTAAATAAATTCACTTCTCACTTCGTGAGTCTTGAATTTATCGATATTTTAGAAATCACTCGTGGCATTACTTATGAAAATGAAAGATAGAGAAATTGGTTCTTTCATCGTGTATTACTTTATGGTTGTCATAATTTTGAAGTACCCGGTAGATTATCTCCTTCCATTGCAGTGCCACGTGATTTCGGCTCAAAATTTATGGCGGGCAGAATTCATTAACTGACTAAAAGTAACATTACAGTTCACTGTCCGTAAATAAATACATTTACATTAGCGCGGTCAGGAAACTTCCACTAGAGGAACACCATTTCTACGTGAGGGCATACACATACATACATACATACATACTGTTATACGGTGAGTCCCCAACCTTTAGGGTCAAAATTAGGGATTCTTTACAACATGTGGCGCGATTTTTTTAAGTTCCAATCATACACCATGCGCATGCGCCAACAAACACGAAGCGTTTTACACTATGGAATCACGGGATGCAGCTAACAAGTACACGATATTTAACGAACCTAAAAGCTAACCTAACCCTATTTAAGTACCCTAATCTGTGAAAGACCAACCTAAAAGCTAACCTAATCGAAATTAAACACTCTAACCTGTGAAAGAATGCAACGCCCAAAAATAAATAGTAAGTTCTGAAATTCTGAAGTATGTGTGTACAGTTATTTAGTACATACTCTATGTTGGCTGCACTGGAACATATCTTTGTTTTTTCTTAGAATATTCGTTAAAATCAATATGGCTGCCATGTCTTCATGCTTCGTGTCTAGGCCTACTTAAACATTATATGAAAATATATTGAAATAATCGTTAGAATAAATGTCAAGCACATTGTAAATGGTGGGAAATAATTTAAAAAATGAAACTTTAAGAATAAAATTTAACAGGAATTTATGAAGGAATTAAACAATTCGCGTCACATGTGCTAATTAGACACAATGCTTTCTTGTTTTATTGAGTAAAAAGTACTGATTTGTTCACTTTATTTAAATTGATCTACCTTCGTCTGAAACTTTTATTTTCTTGCCGCTACACTTAGAAGCCATAATTAACACTTACAAAATTACAGAATTAATTATATTCTTCAAACCTCTCACTAACATTGACGCTACAATGTGAGCGAACATCTGCAAACTGGAAACTAACTTGAAATGTACAAAATATAATGATAATAAAAAATCTGGCACACACTCGCTTTTGAAAGTAGTAACTCCGCGATCAACAATTCATGGACACTTTAAAGTGATGCGCGTTAGTAAGATCATAGATAAAATGTGGGCTGAGTGTTTTATTAAAACGGACGTGATTTCTCCATGTTTTAAGTAAGAGGATGAGTAGGATGAACTTACGCAAACACATGTGTTGGAAACAGAAAAAGTCTTGCTCCTTGGAGTTTATCTTATACCAAATAGAATTACTTATTTCATAAATGATATTAGACTGTAACTTACAAACATCACAGAGGACGCGTTTCAAGTAAACCTCCACTTCTAATTGTCGGATTTCACTCATTTTTGGATAATACCTACCTCGGTTTATTTTAATAGGATATACTAAGTTCCGTTCTGAAAAATGGAAAAATATGACCGCTGGAGTGATTTTTAAATGTTCAATTCAAGTGAATTTTTACACCTAATGGTTTTAGAGGATCCATTTGTGAATCTAAACCATCGAGGGACCAAATCTCACACACACATAAAAACAAAATTAATCAAAATCGATCAATTCGTTTAGGAGGAGTTCAGTGACATACAAACGTACGGAAGTATTATTTATACATACTCGTAGGTTAAAAAATAAATAAAATTGGTAGCTGAATTCGGAAAGGCCTTCACAATTTAAATTAAGTTTTATGTTAATGTCGACTTAACCCAGGTACCAATTTATTTATTTATTTATTTATTTTTACGTATTACAAAATAACCTCAACGGTGGTCCGATATAAATTTTAAAAGTAGTATATTATATATATATATATATATATATATATATATACGGTATGATAAGAAAAATAAATGCCTGGACGGGATTCGAACCCGGATCTCTGAGTCTGTACCTCAGCGTGATATCCATTAAACTACCAGGCGAATCCAATTCAAACACTTATTTTTCTTTTATATGTATTATATTCTCCAGTATTACTAGATGTCGCGAGAACTCGGTCTTCACTGCCATCTAGTAACTGACTATAACAAGTAAGCAAATTAAAGAGAATATTTTTTACCTTATAGCACACACACACACACATATATATATATATATATATATATATATATATATATATATACACACACACACACAATTACAACATAAATTGAAGATATATATTTTTCATAACTGAACACTTGTTTGGTATAAACATCTACATTCATACACCGATTTCAATAGGATATGTTCACATTTGTTAAAATAATGAATAGATATGTGAGATTTACTTTTATCCATGAATAGCCATAGTTTTTTTATTCAATTTTAGACATGTTCAATTTAAAAAGACTGAAACAGTAAGTTTAACCCTTAAATTGATAATGTATCCTATACGATACATCAATTGGTTTAATTTATTTAATATTTTTAATAAAATAGAAGAAGACGAACGAATAGAAATTACTTAATTATGTGTCAAATTGCACAATATACATAACAATAATAGTTATGCATGATTCCATTTTCACTGCGGTCCGCTAAAGTTAAATATCTAACACGAGAAATAAGTGACAAATTCCATAAACTGACAAGGATCACAACACCTAATGGGGACAAAACCCACATGATTAGGATCTACTTTGTAGATGAAGAATCTACAAAGAGAGCCATATTCAACGGCATTACAATTCAGGGACGTCTTTTAGAGTGGAAACACCCAGTCTGCAAGCGAGGCATATTCCGTGCAGGAAATGCGCGCAATATGACCACGTAGCCAGTAATTGCAAGAATAGTGCAATCTGCCTGAGATGTGGTCGCAGGCCTGGTGCCTGTACCCACGCTCCAAGGGAGAATGTCCTATTTTGCGCTACCTGCGGTGGAAATGACTACCATACAGGTCAGGTGAGATGCAGATTATATCCACGCTCAAAGCAGCCGCCTGAACCAGCTAGAGAGGATACATTACAGAAACAAACGATAACCTCACCTCCAAGGCCCAGTGCAGTAGAGGATTTTCCTACTATAAGTTAAAGTTCTTGGAAAAAGAAGCAATTTAAATGCAGAAGAAAATACAAATGAATCAACACCCACCAGCACAGTGACAGAAGACTTCGAAAGGAGGATTGAGGCAGCCATGACGAAAGTCATGGAGGTCACAACCCGTAAACTCGAGGCCTACATAGATGGTAGAGTAGAAGCTCTAATACAACAGGTTATCAAATTTACAACTACAATAGTGAATCAAGTAGGAACACTACAACAGCCCACAGATATGACGCCGTTAGTTAACAGCACATCCAAAGCTTTATGGAATAAAGGAGTACAGGTGTTACCGCTAAGAAGAAATAGAATGGAAATACTCATTAACGACATGACCAATACACTTGACAACAATCTGAAACATCTGCTCAAAGTAAACATGGACGCTACCGACACAACTGAAGACAACAACATAATAGAACTATTATTTATTTTTTATTTTTTAGTTTTAATATTTTACAGAATAAGATAAAAATGTAAATATATTTAAATTCGATACTATTGTAGTATGAGCTAAATGTAATACTCTTCTAAAAAAAATCCTCCCAGCCGGATTTGTACCAGCGACCTATGGATTACTGAAATTATATACCGCTACAGTTCACCGCTCTACCAACTGAGCTCTTACAATGATTGACTAAAAAGTCGACAGTCCGCAACCTATTATACGAGTTTTCATTTTTTTGTTTTTCTGACGATTCTGTCCAGTATTTTAGAAACTAAATATGAAATTATTGTATTTTCACGGGTCCTTTACAAGTATACAAAGTTTCAAGTCGATCCAATGTTCCTAAGTGTGTGAAAATCGTGTTCAAAGATTCCGTTATATAGATACAAAGACACGTTTTCTATTTTCTGATGATTCTGGCCAGGATTTTAGAAACAAATACGAAATTATTGTATTGTCACGGGTCCTTTACAAGTATACCAAAGTTTCAAGTCGATCCAATGTTTCTAAGTGGGTGAAAATCCTGTTCAAAGATTCCGTTACATAGATGCAAAGACACTTTTTTTGATTTCTGATGATTCTGGCCAGGATTTTAGAAAATAAATATGAAATTATTGTATTGTCACGGGTCCTTTACAAGTATACAACATTTCAATTCGATCCAATGATTTTAAGTGGGTGAAATCGCGTTGAAAGATTCCGTTACATAGATAGATAGATACAGGTCAAGCTAATATAAAGCGTGTAAAAATATGTGCGGTTATTAGATTTTTAAGGAATTTGCTCAAAATGTTAATAAATGTCATATTTTTCTTATGAAATTTTGTATTTAATCAGTGCTGTGTCACCCACGTCTGTCCCCTGACAGATAAATTCATAAAAAGCTAAATATCTCAAAATCTACTCACAAAACTGACTGGCCCAATGTAGATCAATATGTTTATAACATTATCTATTTAAATACCGAAATTTGTAGGAATTTAAGATAAAAAGTGCAATAAACAAAATAACTTTAAAAAAATAGCCAACTTTTGTATAATCACCCATATATATATAGGCCTATATATCATCATCATAGTACATTCACGAATTTAGGCCATTTGTTGACCTGTTTCGGCCTCAAGAGAAACACCATCCAGAAGTCTTTTGAATGGACGTCCTGGTCTTCTTCTTCCTGCAGGTTGATATCTTAACATTAGTTTGGGTATTCTGTGATCTTCCATTCGATGAACATGTTGTATCCATCTTGACTTATAATCAGAAACTTTGTTTTCTAAAGATTCCATGTGTAATTCTTCTAAGATGTCTTCATTTTTTTTGTGATCTAGTAGTGTGTATCCTGCAGTCCGCCGAAGATATCTGGTACAACCCGTTTTCACAAACGAGGCTCTAAGGACCGAGTCACGGCGGTATAACCGTTCCATCAGGTACTGAGTAAATGCGGTATCCTAATGTCTGTCCAGAGACTAAAAGGTAGCAGCCCTACCACTGGACTACTTAGCGTCGGGCCAGTAACCTGTCCTAAGGAACTTCAAAACTACTTTCAAGTCTCAACGCGAAAAAATCCAGAAGGAATTGAGATATATATATAGGTCTACATATATTAATATATGTGTACCGGTATGTCTTAAGTTTTATGATTTGCATTTTGTGTAGGCCTATTTGAATTCTTCGTATAGGCCTTCTGTATATTGACATCTTGTTCTTATAAAATTCTAACTAACTGGCACCATCAAACCCGTAGGTTCATGGCCGCGCGGACATAAGCTCTCCATATATTCCTGCACTGACCTAATGTATTCCAATCATTCCCTGTATAATCTACTTCCCTCAAATCATGGTTAATGTTATTCTCCCACCTCATTCTTGGTCTACCAACTGGGCGTTTTCCATCCGGTCTTCCTACAAGTAGCTTCCAAGCATATCTTTCATTCTCCATTCGTGCCACATGTCCTGCCCATCGCAGTCTACGAGACTTAGATATTCTCATTATATCTCGCTTCCTATAAATACCATGTAGTTCACTGATTTGTAGTCTTCTCCATTCACCTATCTGTTCATCTCTCTTTGGTCCAAAAATTGTCCTAAGAACTTTATTCTCAAATACTCGTAATCTTCTTTCCTCCCTTAAAGTAAGAGTCCATGTTTCACATTCATATAATATAACTGGTAGAGTAACAGTTTTATATATTTTCAGTTTGTTTTTTTTAAGGAGTTGGGAAGTGAAGAGTCTCTCTAATGTATAATAGCATGCATTTTTAGAATTGAGCCTATGTTTAATTTATTTGTGAATCTCATTCCTATTTGTGATTATTGTTCCTAGGTATTTGAATTCAGCCACTTCCTCAAAATATCTATCATTTTTCATTATCTGTCCATTTCCATTATATGATGTATTTTTGTGTGTGACCATATATTTCGTTTTGCTGATATTTACTTCCATTTTATAAAATTGTACATTATCATATTAATAGTGCTTAATAAAGAAAAAAATTAGCGTTATGCTCCATTTTTAGTTTGTCTCTTATATACATATATATATATATATATATATATATATATATATATATATATGACAAGATAAGAAAAATAAATGCCTGGACGGGATTTGAACCCGGACCTCTGAGTTGTCTCAGTGCGCTACCACTTACGCTAGCAGGAACAAACATTTATTTTTCTTATATATATTCTCTGCTATTACCAGATTTAGCGGGAACTCGGTCTCCACTGCCACCTAGTAGCTACTATAACAAGTAAGCAAATAAAGAGAATATTTTTAGTTTATAGCAGTGACACTTTATCGATGTTATAATTAATAATATATATATATATATATATATATATATATATATATATATATACATACATACATACATACATACATACTTCATACTTACTCAATTTATTATAACAAGTTAAGTCCCAGGGCTGCAGCGATATATGTACTTCGAATATGAAGGTGCTAGTATTAAATTACAATAACTTATTTTGATCAATTAAATAAAAATAAAACGTAGTTTTATTTGATTTTCATATTTATTATATAATTCAGTGTACAGTGTACCGAAACAGCTGTCACTGAATTATATAATAAATATGAAAATCAAATAAAACTACATTTTATTTTTATTTAATTGATAAATATGGATTTTCATCAAGTAAACACCAACTCAATTGATTACTTATTTTGATATTCCTAATGAGAACACATGGATCCTTTTTATAGATCACAAGAACTCTTTTATACTTTTTATTGTATAAACTCTGCAACCGTAATGATGAACATGGCGCCAGTGATTGTATGATTAACTCACTGCAGTAACTTTCTCAGACGAACTTTATTTTTAGGCTTAATACTGGACCAGTCACAACTCGTGTGAATCATCAAAAGCACATGCTGCTTTTTATACATCTGGCAACATAAAATAGTGACATAATTTTTAATTTATTGCCCTCACTGGTTAAGCGCAAATAAAAGATAAGTTGATGATCTTGATTCATGGGTTCATAATGGCGCGGACGTAAACTCTCAATATATCCCTATTCCAAGCTATTATTTCCCAATATTTTCGTGCATAATTCAGCAGTCTCGAATCATGGTTAATAATATTCTCCCACCTCATTCTTAGCCTACCTAATGGTAACTTTCCTCTGGGTTTTCAACAAGTAGTTTGCATATATCTCTTTCATTTCCCATTCGCGCCAGAAGAAATAAAAAAAAACAATAATTTCTCAAATTCAATGTTGTCACTTATTTTTTTGTTTAATGCCACCCGGTTGTTTTAATGACATTTCTGGCTTTCTTCCCTGGCATTGGTGGAATTGTAATCCACTTCTTAGTTTGGGACATCTGGAAGGCGAAGTTACGTTACACAGATAATATGATAGGCGATAAATTATAATGAAGTGCCAGGAGATATCTTAACCTAAACATAACCTAAATTCCAGGAATGGGCAACCACAAGAATATTTCCCATTAAGGAAATTTTCCTTTGATTTGACCGGGAATCGAATCAGAGACCTTATGAACTGTAGTCAGAAACACTGGCCACTAGCCCATGAGGCTGGTTTGTTACTTTATATTGAAGTTAGAAAAATAATAATAATAATGTTTTATTTATTCTGGCAGAGTTAAGGCCATAAGGCCTTCTCTTCCACTCAACCAGCACAAATACAAATAAAGATATGCACTACACCAATTAAAAACAGTTAAAAATACATTAAATGTAGCAATGTAAATTTCATGTAGAAACGACAATTTATACGATAATAACAATAGTAATACGTTAATAATAATACTAATAAATGACAAAAACAAGTGTAACTACATTAATATGGTTCAAATTCTTCCCTGTAGGGGGATAGCGCCTAAATCTCTGTAAAGGGAAAACGTGGGCTTACAATGAATAATAATAATAATAATAATAATAATATAAATATGATAAATTATACGAGAAACACCAATTAATTATATATATATATATATATATATACATATATATATATATATATATATATATATATATATATATATAAATACCTTACACTGGGTAGTGATGAAGTCGAGGTTAGAGCAAATATAAATTTTTAGATTTATTTTAAAAGATGCCAATGTCCGGCAGCCCCTTATTTCTTGTGGTAGGGAATTCCAGTTGCGAGAAGTGAAGATAGTATATGACATGGAGTGATGTGATGTTCTATGTTGCGGTATATTAAGCAAGAGACTATGTTGTGATCTTGTGTTTAAGTTATGGTTTGAGGATAGATACTGGAAACGAGATGATAAATAATTGGGAATCGACGTATGTAGGATCTTAAATAAGAGAATTGGACAATGCGATTTTCTTCGCTCTTTTAGATGTAGCCATGAAATTCGTGGAATAATGGAGAAATGTGATCGTATTTTCGAACATTAAATATGAATCTGATACATATATATTATGGACACGCTGCAGTTTGTCCGACAATCCGTCACTTATGTCAGTTAGTAGAACGTCACAATAGTCAAAATGTGGCATAACTAAGGTTTGGATTAAAATTCTTTTAAGAGCTGTAGGAAGAAAATGTTTGAGACGCTTTAGGGAATGCATTATGGAGAAGATCATTTTAGATGTTTGTTTTACTTGGACATGCCAATTTAAATTAGAATCTAAGTAAAGTCCCAAGTTTTTAACGACGTCGGTATAAGGAATTTGTTCGTTATCTAATATGAAAGCCGGCATATTTTCATTGTTTATGGAGTGTAATAGTCTTGGATGTCCGATAATTATTGCTTGCGTTTTGTTTACATTTAGTTTTAGCCCATATTGTCTGGACCATAAAGATATATGTCTGAGGTCAGTGTTTACTTTGTCAATATATTAATTAGTTTCGCCAGGCCAAGAATTGAGTGGGTAGAAATATCTGACTCTTTCTTTAAGGGAAAACAAAAACTAGGAGTAGGTCTATTTGAGAATAAACTTCTTAAGGACAATTTTAGACCAAAGACAGATGAAGTAGCAAGCGAATGGGGAAGACAACCAAAAGTGAGCTACATTATCTTCATGGGAAAACCGATCTAATAAAGACAGTTAAATATTGTATATTGCGATGGACAGGACATATGGCATGAATGGGGAATGTAAGAGGGTCAGTGGAACTCTTTGTAGGAAAACCAAAGGGAAAGAGCTAAGTAGATACTCCAAAAGAATGAAGTGTAAAAATAGTATTAACAATGATCTGAGGGTGTGAATTATACAGGAAATGATTGGATGCATAGAGAGCTTATGTCCGCACATTCATGATCGTACGATTTCGATGATGCAGTGAGTTAGTCTTCTTCTTAACTTCTTGGTTAATCGGCTGAGGCGGACTAGTGGTTATGCTCCTTGCGTCTGGTCCCGAGGATCGCGAGTTCAAACCCGGCCGGGGTCGATGAATTTTTTTAGGATAGAAAAATCCAAGGAGCAAGTCCTCCGGGAGGGACTTTAAGCCGTGGGTCCCGAGTCTGAAGATTTTCAGGCCCGTAAAAGATCCTTAAGTCAGAATGAAAAGGCCTCTAAGCAAAATTTACCGAATTTTCCCGTCCTAGTACTACCTTGGTTTCCTAGCTGTCAGTATGAGGCGGAACGCTGACCATGGACCACTCAAATGACATCTATACGAGAACAAGTGTAACTAAATTATATGGTTCAAATTCTTCCCTGTAGGGGGAGAGCGCCTAAATCTCTGTTAAGGGAAACATGGGCTTACAAGATACAACAAGAACTTCTTGGTTCAGAGTTTAGGCTTAACGGCATGCTTACATCTTTTAAAAGATGTTCCTTATAGGCTATATACGTCCCCTTGGCTTATAATTGTTAATCAGTTGTGGTAGCCATTTTTTAACATGTGTATATATTCCATTGTATGAGACATTCTTCTATTTTTTCAGTCATGGAATATATATATGCATTTAAGTCTGATCGTATTTCTTTATTTCTTATGTGATCTAGTTTAATGTAGCCTTTTTATCTTAAAAAATCGGGGATTCTTTACAACATGTGATGCGAAAAATACAATTATTGATAATTGCAAATCATATATATTCCAACTTAAATTCTACCTACACCATGCGCCAACAAACACGAAGCGGAATCACGGGATGCAGCCAACATATACACGATATTTAACTAACCTAAAAGCTGCCCTAACTCAAGTTAAGTATTCTAACCTGTGAAAGAATGCAACACAAAAATAAATACTAAGTTCTGAAATTCTGAAGTGTATGTGTTCATATAATTAGTACATACTCCATGTTGGCTGCACTGGAACAGTTTTTGTTGTTGTGTAGAATATTCGTTAAAATCAACATGGCTGCCACGTCTTCACGCTACGTATGTAGTTAAATATCATAGAAAAATATATTGAAATAATCGTTAGAAAAAATGTAAATATCATTGTAAGTGGTGGGAAATCATTTGTAAAATGAAACCCTAAGGATAAAATTTGGCAGGAGTTTATGAAGGATATAAAAAAGTCAGAGGTTGTAAAGAATAGGCAAAAAGATAATCTCCGCACCTTGTATCCGAGTTTTCGTGTTTCATTTTATTTCCATAATACTAGGATACGTATTGCCATAGGTATGTAAAACTTCATTCTTGTTTTTTGATAGAAATAAAGCGCATTTAATTGGCATACTACGAATATAGAAATTGCATCAATATTATGTATTCCATAGATTGAATTTCTAGCTGAAGGCAAGAGAAAGATTTATTTCATACGGGTAGAGACAAAAGGAAGCCTCTTCCCGTTGGCAGCAAAATATAACAATACAGTACTGTAGTCTAGCTGTGTTAGCTCATAGCAAGAATAAAATGCATAGAAAGAAAGTAAAATTAAATCCTATGAAAGCAATTTGAAAAACTTTTATTATATAAGGGTACATATTCTACTATGGGCACGCCGTAGCGTAGTGGTTAAGGCACTGCGCTACAAGCCGGAAGGTCGGGGGTTCAAGTCTCGGTGGGGTCAGGATTTTTAAACTGATCCAAACCTTCTGGCGGCACTATGTTCCCTGCGGTCGACTCAGCCTCTAACCTCCCACTACCCCAAGGGCCTCCTGAGGCCTGTAGTGGGAATACTTTACTTTTACATATTCACCACACCGATATGGTCCGGGCGGATAGTGGCTATCTTGCTTGCTTCTGTAGTTCGTGATTCACGGATTTAACGCAGCCGGAGTTATGGACAACTGCATAAAATTTTTGAGTATGACTTCGGAAAAATTGCTTTTAAGATGGTTGGTTAGTTACTAGAGGGAATAATCCAATATCGTAAAACTTTAAAACTATGTACATTGTAAATTATAATTTAAATTGATGCATTTGCATAATATATTCAATATTATTATTATTATTATTATTATTATTATTATTATTATTATTATTATTATTATTATGTCCACCGCTGTGGTCTCGAGGTAGCGTGCTGCCTTGTCACACAGCGGGTCCGGGTTCGATTCACGGCCGGGACAAGCTTCCTGGGTGAAGTTTCATCGGGATTTTTCCTCACTTGTAAAACAAATGTCAAGAAGCTTTGAGGTCCAAACGGTCACCGAACATTATGTGGATATCATCATCATCATCCACTGTGTGGAAAGCAACGGGAAGCTACTATATTTATAATTCCGTAGTAAAACTGAAAAGCGTAGCATGAAAATGCTATGATTGCATTGAAAGACCTGCCCTAGGGTAGAACACTGAAAAAATGATGATTATTATTATTATTATTATTATTATTATTATTATTATTATTATTATTACATACGAGTAAAATATAACCTACACGCTGTGCGTTCAAGCGATGAGACAGATCTTAACAAATCCACATAATACACTGTGTAAAATGACGTTGATCAACTCGCCAATACGTCTCATCGCTTGGAAGCACAATATCTACATCTGCAATGGTGTAACAGTCTATATTGGGCTTCGTCTCTCCTATGTTAGGAGTTACTAGACCAAGTTAATTTAGTTACTCTCATTTCCATAAAGATGCCATGAAAGGTATGCGGCGAACGTACCGACCCAATGAGACAGCTAGTAGGCAACTATGGTATTGCCAGGACGAAAAAGGTCGGTAAATTTTGCTTAGATGCCTCTTTATTGAGGCTTAAGAATATTTTTACAAGCCTGAAAATCTTCAGACTCGGGATCCACGGCTTAAAGTCCATCCCGAAGGACTTTCTCCTCGAATCTTTCCATCCTAAAATTCCATCAACCCCTCCCGGGTTTGAATCTGCGACCCTCGGAACCAGAGGCCAGGTAACTAACCACTAGTCCACCGCGGCCGAGAGGACGCACAATATACAGTTAATTATTTTTTTTGGCAACATTGAGATATTTGACTCGATTCTTGTATTACTAATCTACTAGATCAACAATATATATACACGATGTTATACATCAACCGGCTAAGCGCTATATTAAAAAATGGTAATTTGATGTAATTTGTTGCACTGGCTCATGAAATAAGTATACTCACGATTTTAGCGCTAAATCTTTAAATATTATTAAAGAAAAAAATTAACGCTATCAGTCCTATCAGAGATTACATGTTTTGTAGCAAACGGTTATGAAACCAGTTTTTCATAAATGCTCATCTAAATTTTCTTCATGCAGC
This sequence comes from Diploptera punctata, assembly GCA_030220185.1. NCBI lineage: Eukaryota > Metazoa > Arthropoda > Insecta > Blattodea > Blaberidae > Diploptera > Diploptera punctata. Next base: position 700,455 of record JASPKZ010006078.1, read on the forward strand.
TAAGCGCCAAATGTTCCCCCTCTTATATGTATATGTATAACTGTCAAACAAGAAAAATAACTTGCAATACCCAAGATTGTTCACTTGAACTCTAAACGAATTTTTCTCGAAACGTACATAATGACGCATAGCCGGTTTATGCATAACACCGTCCGTATGAGGTTTATTAATAAGAAGAGGAGGAGGAGAGTAGCGCACTTCCCTGTTCCACAGTAAGTGACATCGCAGTCTGTGACAAATACGCTGCACTGAACAATGCAGTGACCTATTTTAGTTAATATTGTTTGACTACACAAATACACAAACATAAAAAAACGGTAACTAGACCTAGCAGACTTTTGTATGATGGAAGTGGATTTTTTTTTACTCCTTCATGAGATTGTCTGTTAAGAATGCGGTTTAATAATAATTCTTCAAACCGACCCGCTACTTTTTATTAACTGGTTTCCATAGAACAATAAAGTTATAATAATTATTTTAATATTATTAACCCATTCGCTTCAGTTTTAAATGTTCAATGCATTTCCCCAGAAACCGGACTTAATTTACTGTAAATTTATTTGTATATTTTCAGACATTCAAAACAAACAAAAGATAACGGTACTTGAGATCACAATAAGGATGGAGGCCAAAACACATTCATCTACCATTCCTAAATATTAACAAAAGATTACCTTACCAAGGGATGTACAAACTATTGCAAAATATATAACAGCAGAGTTAAGCGAGTGTACCACGTCTTCTGAGTTGAATGTCATTTAACTGCCGGCGAGTGTACCTCGTCTTTTGAGGCGAATGGGTTAAGTTAAAGGGCTAAAAAAAGTACAACGACTAGCAGTATTACTTTAAATAGTGTATGTCTCTATAATATTTGAGACATTGTAGTAAATAACTTAATCCACAAATTATAAACAACTTACCTGTTAAAAATAATTATTTTCCATATTCTTTAATATATTTGTTATGAAGTGGCATATGATATTAAAATGGGATTCTAACATAAGAAATGATCATAAATTAAACAATATGTTTTTTGATTATACAAAACAAAACTATATTCCTTTTCTCATTCTTGATGAAAAATACGTCAAGCCTTGTGTTGATCCGTTACAGATTACTACGTGTTCTGAACGAAATTCCTCTATCTTATACTAACGTTCATACATTTTAGTGGAATGAGTGAAATTGAACCAGTTATCCACATCCCTGTGTATATATATATATATATATATATATATATATATATATATATACAGATTTTAATTTTTTTAATTTTTTTTATTTACTAATATGTCCACCGCTGTGGTCTCGCGGTAGCGTACTGCCTTGTCACGCAGCGGTACCGGGTTCGATCGCCGGTCGAGACAAGTTTCCTGGGTGATGGTTTATTTCAGGGTTTTGTCCTCACCTGTAATCGACAAAATGTCAAGGAACAAGTTTAAGGTATAAAAGACGGTCCCGAACAAATCTTGCCATCGTTATCATCAATTAACATATGCATTAAATTTAGGATCACGGCCTCTCCTGGCGCATCATAACAATATATGATCGGGGCAACGTAACTCCGCCTTTTGAGGTCGCCCCCACCTCAGAGAGTGAGTTACAATACCGCCATTCCAGGAGAGCATACCAGAATGTCGAAAAATGACAATAGAGTTGGCATTGAACACAAAAAAATTGCTTTTTTTTCATTTTTCTTGGCCTAAAGTTTTAGTTTCTCTTTCTCCACTCCTTCCCTATCCATACCACAGTCCAGTTCCCATTCTTCTATCTCATGATCCATTTTTTATTTGCTGCCATCTATGAGTTTCGTGGTATCATCATCTGTTCTTTTCGTCTCTTTCCTCCTTCCAGGAGGAAACACCATTCCAATATTTTACTGGATAACATTTCTTCTTGCATTAGTCCTACATGCCCAAACCAATATAGCTGACTTATATTTTATATAATATACTAATTAAAGTATTTAATTGTTTTGTGGCATAACTTTTTGTGGGTGTTGTTTTTTTTTTAAATTTTAAACATACATGATGCTCTCACTCAAGAAATCCATTTTCCATGGACATACTTTGGTTTTATATGCTTCAGCCCCATATGTTACAGTAACCGGTCTTCACTATTTAATTATATATTTGTGATTTACTTTCCCACTTTCTAGCGATGTCTGTGTCCATAGGACCTCAGTTAACATTACTGTTATTGCTCCACCTTTATTTATGTTGTCCTTAAAATGCCACATATTCGTCTCTATTCCTCTTTATTTTCTTTTATCCCCACATACTCCAATTCTTCACATCCTGGTAATAATACCCGCTTCCTGATCTTCTACTATTAATCTTCGTTTTCAGGTTTTTCTGCTCCATAACCTCGCCAGATAATCCGTATTTTCTAAATTAATTTTCACACACACACATACAACCACACACACACACACACACAACACACACACACACATACACACACACACACACACACACACACACACACATATATATATATATATATATATACGTGTGTGTGTTATAAAATGATGGCCTTACCAACATTAGTATATTTCTCAGAGGTTTGGAATCTAACTTAAAAATAATATTAACAGCAGAAATGAAGCTATTGAGTCATACACTAGTAGACCAAAAATAAAAATGACAAAATTGGCCAATTATTGCCCATTGCCCATATTTGTGGGTGCTGAACACTTAAATCGGTGATATATTTGAATGAGGCAATATTTTAAAAATTCGAACTATTGGATGACAGTTGGCATTCCCAGGCAACTATTTCCAAGTTCAGATATATTTTTTTTTCAGTTTAGTGTTAGCAGTGAAGGAAATAAGCTTATTTTATCAGTTATGTACTACAATACGAGGCGAATATTTGATATTCTACTTTTTATTTCTTGATTTAGTTACATATTAATAATATAATATTTTATTTAAATGTTTAATTGAAATTTTAGTTCATTTTGGAAAATAACATCTGGGATTACAATTGAACTTTGTGGTCACAAATGTGACCTGTGAGAACGGTGGGGATGGTTGTTTGATAAGGATTTATTTTTTATAGATGACTGTTGACAAAATCCCCAACCAATTTAATGTGGTCCATATCTCCAATATGTAGTTTCTAAGATCCATCCGAATATTATTCCCCAACTTAACTCTAGGCATTTTCGCTGGCCTCTTTCCCAATTATTTTCCAATCTTTTTTAAAATAATTTTTCGTCATCGTTTCGAGCTGGACGATCTTTCGTTTGATCTTAATCCCTGCACTTAACAATTCAAATAGCGTGCCGAAAATGAGATATGTTTTTTTAATGCCTTCATGATTTAATAATTTGACGAAGTTTATTGAATAACAATTAATTCTAATTGAGGAAGACGGATACAAAAAGTACTATATTGTTATTTAAAACAGTTTAATACATAACCTCAATCGTGATGTTCTTCTTCTTCTTCTTCTTCTTCTTCTTCTTCTTCTTGCAGGGAAAAAAACTTTTTTGGTTCGTTCCGGCTCCAAGTATTATAGCTGTTGTGTCCATCCCTTTCATGGGAGTACCCGACCTCTTTTTCCTCATCTTGGTTGATAGTTTAGGCTTTTTCTAGGTAATGTATTGATATCCATTCTGCACACATAATTGTGATAACAATTAATGTTAAAATATTAACAATCCTGTCAATATTAGAACGATATCAATTGAATAATTCCTCTCTGAGGAGATTGTTCCATTTTATATTCCTGTCCACATACTATAGTTACTGTTGATTTAACACAGATTGTACATATAGCTCATTTGCTACATCAACGTTATGACTTTGAAAAACGATATTTTAGTTAATATCACAGGGAGACTTGGAATGGTAGTATTTAAAACTTCAAATGCTTCTCTTGAAAAATCGTGATTTTCGAGTTATGCCGTTGTTGCAGCAAATGAGCGATATGTAATTCTTTTGCTATTAGAGATTATTTATTTTTACAATGTAATAAAATATATCATCTCATACAACCATTAAATTTTTAATAACATGATACCATTTTGTAGCTCCAATTTTTTTACTTTTTATTAACGTTGTTTATAACCATCAAACACTGAAAGTATTAGTTTTAGAATTCATGTGTAGCATCAATTGTATCATATTGTTATAACCAGTTAGCAATTTAAATTGTTTATGAATACTGTGTAATTACATTGCGATTTTCCTATACAGAATAGCTTCATCCATTAAACTTATTATGTTTTGTCTCCCTACTGTTTCCAGTTTGCACTCTAACGGTAAGTTAACTGTGCAAACAATGCAAACCATTGTTCTAGTTAGGTGTTAGCATAAATTATATCTACCTTTATGTCAGTTCCCTTCTGAATTCCACATGCATAATGCCAGTAATTGTATGTCTTCCAGCTTTGTTAGTCATTGTGGTTACGTAGCTGCCATTGTAAACACAGCTGACGTTCAGCACTAATAGAATCACTAAAAAAATACATAAAATTGTAATATATTTTATTCGAGAATCTTGTTAAATGTCTAACAAAGTAAATAAGTTTAATTATATAACAAGAACAATAAAAATAACTTAAAAAAATAAAGCCAGAAAATACTCTATAATTAAATTATACAAGACAATAGCAGTTCCTATTATTACGTATGGATCCGAAATATGGAAAGTGACAACACAACAATCGGCCAGAATAAAGCTGCTAAAAAGAAATTCCTCAGACCAATAGCAGGATATCAAAGAACAGACAAAGAACGCAACACAGAAATAAGACAGCAACTAGAAGTGGAGAAATTAAACACGCCAATAGTGAAATACAGAACAAACTGGAAAGAACACTTAACAAGAATGAATGAGAATAGAATACAAAAGATACCATACAACTATTCACTACGAGGAAGAGGAAGCTTGGGAAGACTAAAGAAAATATGGAAACAGCAGCAATTTGGAGCCGGAACAAACTAGTAAATAAACCTAAATCATGACGAAGAAAAGGTTATAACATATATTATTATAATTGAGGACGGCTGTGTTATACAATGTACAACAATTTATATAATTGAAAGAAGTTAAATGTCGGTTTCTAGATCAGCAATTGGGGAGATAAATATGATATTCTCTCCTAGGGAAATAGTTTAGTACTTCTATACAATTGCAGTACATAAAAATTGAACTTATATCCGGGCTCCCATAATGATAATGTAGTTTATTGTTATGTATGTCTTCTCCATTCACCTGTCTGTTCATCTCTCTTTGGTACAAAATTTTTTCCTAAGTACTTTTTTCTCAAATACTCGTAATATTTTCCCCATCTTAAAGTAAGAATAAAATGTTGCATCCATTTATTAGAACTGAAAGAATAATCATTTCATATAATTTTAACGTCTTTTGTGAGATGTTGGGATGACAAGAGTCTCTGTAATGCATAATAACAAGCATTCAGGAATTAAAAGGGAACTGTCAACAATTGCAAGCTGGAACCTATCTTGAAACTTTTCCCGAGAAGCGTTTTCATGTACTAAGGCCGTGTCCAAAAATCTATTTACCGTTTTCAACTATAATACACAGAACTCGAAGCCAGAATTTACTAATGTCAACCCACTCTACGGAGCAGATGGATTCCCTGCATGAGTAAGAGCGGTGAGGACAGCAGGTAATGAGGGTTATCCAATCTAAAATTAAGGTATTGTATTACTTCCCTGTAGTTTAAATGATATATTTGGAGCTGGATTTTCATATTTTTTTTGTCGCGGTCTTTGTACATTACAGCGCTTCTTTGGAAGAAATTTCAAAATAGGTTTCGGTATGCAATGGTTAACAGTTCCCTTGTTAGAATAGATGATCGAATAATGATCGTAATAATGATAATACTAATCTACAATTTGCTAGATGATTGGGGGAAACTATAACAGATTAGCCAATGCCGGAATTTGATTCCAAAAATCTCATGTAGGAATCTGAAATGCTATCGTCTGAGTACTGTAGCTCAGTGGTTTCTTTTTACTTACTTTACGTTGATGTATATAACATGCCTATAGCTTATTTTGCTTACTCGTATTCTGGTATATTTTTATTTGTTGTTTTGAATGGTTCCGTGACTGTATACTTGAGAAGAGTAGCTCATTATCTTATGAATTTCTTACAAGCGGAGAGTACACTTGTCCGTAAGTTGAATACAAGAGCTGTTTCTTCATGACGAAATAAAGTTTTCTCGTATTCATAAAAACACATCGGACTAACTACGACAGTATATAACGAGATGAACTTTTATTATGTAAGTCTACTTATTAATTTATGTTCTCTAAAAATACTACCTGTGGGGATTTGTATATGAAATGAATGTTCCCTTAAGATGTTTTAAAATTAGGTTTAGTGTCTTATATTTTTATAACGACCTCAATGATCTAATTACCGTAAAAGCTAAAATAATTCTGGAGGGAATCCCATTGAACAAATGAACCATTTTAAATACCTGGGTTATGAAATCTCCTACTTTAAGAATGAAGATCTTTTTAACAAACTTAATAAATATATGTGTAGCACAATTAAGAGAATATTGAAAAATATAAGAAAATAAACAAAAATAAAATTTTATAAAGCAATGGCAGTCCCCTTACTATTGTATGGTAGTGAGTTTTGGGGTTTAACTAAAAGAGAAGATCATAGAAGCAGCTGAAATGAAAATTCTGAGAAGTGTAGCTGGTTGCAAACTTCTAGATAAAAGATTAAACAAAGATATTAGAAATGAGTTAAACATTTTTAAACTTTTAGATTAAATAAAACAATCTAGGGAAAAAAACTGGAAAGTACATCTCCAAAGAATGAAAGATGTACGCATACCAAAAATTATACTTAATTATAAATCAAAAGGAGACGGGAATGTTAGTGGAGCGAAAAATAGATGGATTAAAATTTTTGAATGAGAATCTATGAGACCAGAACAAGCCACATGGGTTTAATCCGTGAATGTTGTTGTTGATCTCGTTAGTTAAGAACTCAAGTTGTAAGCATAACAATTCAAACCTGGACGTGATAAGGACGGCAAATTTTGTTATTAAAATATAACTCCATGGTGCGACAGGTCTAGAAAGCCCTTGAACTACCACTCGGCTGCTGACCTCACATCCACATGTTTTAATCAGAGAGGTAGATGATCGTCTAGCCGGTATAGGGGAGATATGTGGTCAGCATGTTGAGTCCCCCAGCCGTTATAACTGGTTTTCTCAATCTGAGTTGCTATTTATTGTAGGTACCCAAATGCCTCACGATGCTGGGTGCGTTCCGATCCCATACTGTCCGAAATGCCATGAGAAAATGTCTTCCTCTATGGAGTAAGTGCCGTAGCTATGCGCCAAGGCTTCATGCCTTAATTACTCGACTACGGCGCGGGACCTTCTGAGAAATAGGTCTACATTGAAAAAAATAACAATGTTAATATAGTGTCGGCTATCTCCTCTGGATGTACCGTTGACTATGGAGTAACTAAATAACTGCGCTACCTTGCGACATGTCCGTTAGCGTGACGTTGTCAATAGAGTCCCCATCTTCCATTCTGTTGAGCGGAGTTCAATTCCCATCTGGACAGGAGATTTTAAAACTCTCAGTCTTGGATCTGAATGTGTATTCTGCGCTTGTGTCAGAAAGAAAAACGCAAAAAGTAAACAAAAATAAAATCTTCGGCTTTTCCCCACTTATAGATTTGCCGTCCTGAGTTTCCATTTATTTCTATCATTCCAATCTCCTTCTTCCAAATTCCTATCATCCATTATAGTTCTGACGTAGGTTTTTCCATTTCCATCTTCGTCTGCCATTTTTATTTCTTCCAGGGGATGACCATTGGTATATATATTTTTTTTTTGCCATCTTTCATTTTCCATTCTTTGTAAATGGCCATACCATTTAAGTGTTTGATTTTCAATCTTATTAACAACAGATGTGGTGACATTCATTTCTCTACAAAGGAATTCATTTATTATTTTATCCTGCTTTGTTTTTTGGAGGCTTCTTCTAAGATAATCAAATTCAACTGTTCTAATTTTATTATTTTGTAATTCCGTTAATGACAAAGTTTCACTCCATATGACGAAATATTCTGTATTATGCTCTTATACATTTTAATTTTAATTTCCTTTGTAATATTTTGTTCCAAATTATTCCATGTAATGTCTTAGTTGCATTTTTTGCCATTGCAATTTTAGTCTAAACATCTCTTTCACAGGTACCTAAACTTGTAATTATTGATTCAAGATATTAAAAAAATTCACATTTTTTTTTATTTTCCTAATTTCGAGTATGAAGGTCACCCACATCCTTTCCCAATCACACATATTCTGTTTTCTGTAAATTTATATTAAAAAGAAAATAAAAGTTAAAAAAGCATTGAATACAAAAAATAGACAAAAGTAGAAATGGAATCTCGTAGTTCTAGTGCAGCAGTTCCAAACTTTTTAAGTCTCTCGATCTTCCGAAAACACTTCTTATGCTCTGGTAACCCTTATAATATGAGCACAAATCTGAGTATTCTGGCATACTATTAAATTATTTCCCTTTATTGCTAAAAGAGAAACTGGAGGTGGGAGAGACTTCGAATAAAATTCATATTCGCCCTTGCAAAGGGATTTAGAAAGTCACTGCTCACTGCCTCTGATTACCTAATGGTACTCCCATTTTTTCTCAGAGAATAATCTTGGTATAATATTTATAAAATAGTACATCCTGAGATAAAAATGTATGATCGTTTAGAACAGGCCTATTAATATGTGCTAACGAGGTGTCAAAACACACCCCGCCCCTACATTGGGTAGGCTGACAAGATAAGACACTGTTAACCTTTTGTCAGTTGTGTTTCTTTGGGAGCGCACTTGTATGCAGGTAGGAAGGGTGGAACGCCTTTTCACACTTAGTGAGTATTTATTAACAGCCCTGATTTAGAAACAAAAAATATAAAATTTTAATCAATATTTTATGTGGATCACCTTCTCACGGACCCTCAGAAGTCTGCGGACCACACGTTTGTAAACGCTGTTTAAGTGTACACTCGATCTTTCCTCGCTCATCAATACGTGAGTAACCTCTAAACATTTTGCCCTTAAGATGACGTAGTGAATAACGCAACTAATATAATGATGGGATTGAGAGAGCAGTGAAGTGTTCACTGCCGTATTCACGGTTCACTTAACATATGGATTTCACCAACTGCTACTGCGGCAGGAGTGCAGTTTAGTTGGTAATTATTTGCACTTCACTTGTTCTGAACAAATACATTCTTAATCCCAGGCCAATGTTCATGCATTTCGTGACCATGCGAGGTATATTATTTTACATGCAGATATTTTCAATACTCTCTCTTTTTCAGAATCGAAAAATAAAATCCATTTTATCAACAACTGGCTTGGAATACCTCCACAGGGTGCTTCGAAACTCTTCGTTCAAATTAATGTAGGGGGTAGAGAATATCAAAACAAATATATTTCCATCCATAGTAATTCTGCCCTAGGGCAGGTCTTTCACTGCAATCATAGAATTTTCATGCTATGCTTTGCAGCCTTACTAGGGAATTGTAGGTGTGGTGGCTTCCCGTTGCTTTCCAGACCGGTGAAGAATGATGATAATGATGAGGAGGATGATGATGATGATGTATGGATGATTTTCTGTGACCGTTGGGCCCTGAGCTTCCTGAAATTTGTCTTTTAGGTGAGGAAAACCCCCGAACAAAACCTCACCCAGGATCCTGTCCCGACCGGGAATAGAACCCAGCCCGCTGCGTGATCGGGCAGCACGTTACCTCGAGACCACAGCGGTATGTTCTCAGAATTTAACTTTAATGTTAGAGAACATTTTATTAATGGTGCTGACATAAGCTGTTGTGTCGGTCGACGTGGCCCTGTGGCCTAGCCAACCAGATCACCTGACCTCGCGCGTCTGGATTTCTTCCTCTGGAGGCATATGAAGCAGTTGGTGTATGAAATCGATGTGAAACAGAAGAAAACCTCGTCGCTAGAATTGCCGTCGCTGCTGGGACCTTGCGGACATGCCAGAGATCTTCGAACGAGCATGACAATCAATGGACGGAGGATGTATTGCGTGCATTCGAGCATCTTCTGTGAATGTCGCTGAAGTAATTAGCATGTTAAACTACCTTCTGTGTAAGTCCTTAACATTAAAATTTGACTTCTGAGACCACATGTTCCTTATCGAAATGTGTTTGTTTTGATGTTCTCTACCTCCTGTATTAATTTGAACGAATAGTTTCGGAGTACCCTGTATATGTTACCAAAAATGAAGTAGAAAATTACGTAATTTTCCGGACACTAATGTCACTACTGCAAGAAAATATTTACCTTCTATTTACTTAATTCATTAATCATTGGATCTCTTTACCGAACACAACATTATTACTTCGTTCTATTTATATAAATATATATGTTCATCATCATCAACAACAAGGATGAAGCCCAATGGCCTGTTCCGATTTCATTATAGGTCGAATTGGTCCTTCCATCTCTTCAATGGTCTTCCCAACATTCTTCTCCCTTTTGGTTTATAATTATATATTCCTCTTGGTATGCACTGTTCATTCATTCATAATACGTGCTGAAGATAAGCATTTTGATAATATTTTAATTCTTTCACAGAGATTAAATATATTAAGTTCTGTTCTTATATATTCGTTTTCTTTTTATCGGTTCTATGGTTGCTCTCAACATCTTCATTTCAGCAGCCTCTATTTGTTTACTATCTGCCTTTGTTAATGTCCAGGTTTCACATCAATAGATAAGAGATGGAACTGCCAATACTTTGTAAAACTTCAAAATAGTTTATTTTCTAGTCTAATTCAATGAAGTGTGTTTAATTGTGCCACATAGATAATTGAATCGTTGTATTTTAGCGTGTTTATCTAATTTTCTGTCATTGCATTAATGACATCCCAAATAATTAAAATTCTGAACTTGGTCTATAATTACATTGTTTATCATTATTTTTGTTCTTATTACACATTTTCCTTTCAGAGCTAATATTTTTGTTTTAGATGTAGATATTCTTAAATTGTATTTTAGAGAGATATTATTTAAAGTATAAAGTAATTGTAGTAAAGCATTTTCTGATGCTGTCATTATTTCTTGATCGTCTGCAAAAAGCAGAGTTGTCAATACATTATTTATATTAATTTGTTCTTGCCATTCATTTATGACATGGTCCAAATATAAATTAAATAATACTGGTGACAATGGATACCCTTGTCTTACTCCCTGGTTTATTTCTATGTTTCGTTTACTAATTTTATCCCCGCAGTCTATTTTAAAATTTGTTTCTATATATAAACTCTGAATGGCTCCTTTCATTTCTAGTATGTTCCATAATTTATTTCTACTTACACTATCAATGCTTTAGTATAATCAAGAAAAGCTATATACGTGGGTAAATTAAATTCTTTTCTTTTTTCTATCAATTGTGCCATTGTAAAAACACAATCTATAGTTGACCTACCCTTTCTAAATCCATTTTGTTCCTCACGTAATATTGTTTCAGCTATTTTATTTATTTTATATGAAAAATTTTTTGCATATATCTTATAAGCTGAATTTTATAAACTTATTCCTCTATAATTTGCACATTCTCTTCTATTTCCTTTTTTAAATATCGGAACAGTCATTGCGTCCTTCCATTCATCCGGAACAGAACCCGTTTTCATTATTAAAATGTAAACGCCTGTTTCTTTCTACTATCATTTATCAACACTCTGGTCAAAAGCCACACTTAACTAGACCTAACTGATCAAACAAAAGTATAAAAATACAAATATTATATCGCACTGCTACAGGAATAAGCCGCCTCGTCTTGTAAACAATCGAACTGAACAAGAAGAAATACGGCTGACCTTGCTGTGGTAGATGTGGGATGGGTAAGATGTAGATTAATTTCGTCCCACTCCTTTATCCCATCGCTGGTTTAAATTAATATTTTAGAAGTGGACCATAGAGAGATGAACAGACAGGTCAATGGAGAAGACTACATAACCGTGAACTACATGGTGTTTATAGGAAGCCAGATATAATGAGAACAGTTAAATCTCGTAGACTGCGATAGGCAGAACATATGGCACGAATGGGGAATGAAAAAGGTGCATGGAAGCTTCTTGTAGGAAAATCGGAAGGATAACGCCCAGTTGCTAGACCAAGAATGAGGTGGCAGAATAACATTAACTATGATTTGAGGGAAGTAGATTATACAGGGGATGATTCAAAAACATTAGCTCAGGATAGGGATGTATGGAGAGCTTATGTCCGCGCGGCCATGAACATCCGGTTTCGATAGTGTCAGTGAGTTAGTTAGTTAGAAGTGATAATATTAACATGCGATATTATCTGTTTATATGTATCATTTATTGTCGATTATAACATTACAATTGTTCTAAATGTCATATATTATCATGTAATGCAGTTTAATCTGTGATAGACTATTTTATTTTTTAAACTGAGGAGTTTTTTTAAGTGAAACCCCATTTCTTGAAAATATACTTTCCCTAGACATAAATTGTATTTGTAAAAATTAAAAAAAAAATGTAATAGATGTGAAGATGTCTTCTTACTCAAACTTCAACGTGTTCATAATTTTTTGTGGTATTCGCAGATTTGATCACGTTACACCATCCCTGGAACAATTTATTGTTATGTCTTCGTGTACAAGATAGTAGAACTGTCCATTCCCTATATCTTCTTTGTAAAGTATTAAACACATCATTACCTCACTAATATTACTTTATAAGAATTGTGCCGGAGCTCGGTGGTAGGCAGAAGATCTCAGGGTTATGAACTCTTTATAAGCAAAAGAACAAAGTATAAATGTACACTCAATTTTAACGAATCCAAGAACTCTTTATTTTCGGAGAAATACACTTTTGTTAATACAGTTAGAAGTTTTATCTAAGAGTGGAGTCGATGAAATACTTAGAGGTCCACGTGATCGAGTCAATATTTTTAAATTCCAAATGCTTAACGGACTATAACTTTAAATTTAACTATTTCTCGGACGAATCTAATATTAACACTGAATCGGAGATCGCGGTCTGCAGGTCTACGATGTTCGAACACTGAACACAGAGTCACTGAAAGTGATAGCGAGTGATTTTTAACTGAATCGGAGATCGCGGTCTGCAGACCTACTATGTTTCAACACTGATAGTGGTAGTGAGTATATTGATATAAGTTCTCGCTTATAAAGGCGGTGGCTCCTCCTACTTTTCTCGAATCCACTCCTTACAATTGAATATATATTTATGTTTTATAATATTATTTACTAGTATGTATAACATTTCTAAGAACTGGGTAAATTGGTTCTTTGATATTTAATAGAAAAATGTTTATCAGTTTCTTTGTAAACTGTCATTGTTAAGAGATTATCTTTTCTAGAGGTGAATGAATGTATTTTGTTGTCTGTACTAGGCAGGTAGAAATTCTTTATCATCATTCCTTTGAATTGCTTAGTAGCGTTAATTGGTTTCTAAGAATTGGTCAATAGATTTTTAATATTTTTAATAGCTAACTAATGTTATCTTTTCTTATTAGTTGTATAGACTGCTAATTGGAATTCTTTTGACAATGCCCTTTTTGTGTTCCTATATTATTTATAAGTTGTGTAGTAGGTAGACTATACAAAATTAAATAAACCTATAAAAAAATGAAAATAGATTAATTCATTGTGGTTTATTACTTTCCTTGTATTTTTTTCTTTTCTTTTTATGTATAGTAGATTCGAGCTGTTATTCCTTTTTGTAATCATTGTATCATTAATTTAATTTTAATTGTATTTAGTTTCATTGTATTATTATACATTATTTTCATTATTATTCAATTTGACAGATAATTAATTGTTCAATATGACTATTATTGTAATTTTTTTGTATTCATATGTAACAAATGTTCGTCCTGTTTAATATTACTATTATTTTATTTTTTTTTGTATTCATATGTAACATATGTTTGTCCTGGTAAGTGGAAGAGAAGGCCACATGGCCTTAACTACACCAGGCTAAATAAATCTATTCTGTTATATCTATTCTATTATGTATGACACCACTTCGTTAGATTCTCTGATACACATAAACTAGGCGCACGATCCCATCAGCACATTATCCTATTTGTCTTGCAAGAACATGGGATTCTCTTCCACCCTATGTCAGAGACTGCTGAACTATGACCTGTTCCAGAATCATCATCATCATCATAACCATGAACAAATCCGTTTTAGGTCACGTGACCTGTGACGGCAAACCTAACGAAGATGGTCTTCCAGAAATAAACTGAAAAAAAAAATATATTAACTAATTGGCAGAAATATCTCACTAATAGTATTTTTAACAATTAATAACTCATTTTTCCCTTATTTAATAAAAATAGTGTTAATATTTATCAATATTTATACTTAATGCCTTATGTACATGTATAGTTAATTCATTACAGTTTTTTACTTTCTATGTAATTGTTTTCATGTACAGTAGATTCGAACTATTCTTTCTTTGTTTATACCGTATATTCTTCTATTAGTGTTTAATTTTAATTAACTTTGACTTTATTATATCATTAGATATTATTATTAATACGCCTATATATATATATATATATATATATATATATATATATATATAGGCGTGCACCGCTGTGGTCTCAAGGTAGCGCTGCCTTCTTGTTGCGCAGTGAATCCGGGTTCGATTCCCATTCGGGACAAGCTTCCTGGGTGAGGTTTTTGAGATTTTTTCCTCACCTGTAAGACAAATGTCAGGTAACTTTGAGGCTCGAAAGGTCCCCATACATCATCTGGCCATCATCACCATCGTCACCCCCGGTGTGGAAAGAAAAAGGAAGCTACCACACCTATAATTTCCTAGTAAAGCTGCAAAGCATAACATGAAAATGCTATGGTTGCAGTGAAGGACCTGCCCTAGAGCAGAACACTACTGAATTATATATATATATATATATATATATAGCAGACTAGTGGCTACCATGGTCGTCTCAGGTTCCATGGTAAGCGGGTTCAACTCCGCCGGAAGTGAAGTTTTTCCGTTAATTATTAAAACATTACTTCGGAGTTTTTAAAGATAGCTAATATAGCTGAACTTTTGTATATTTTCAGATATTGTATATATATTAAAATAACTTTAGTAACACCTTGTAAGCTGTAAATGTTTTAGAACTGTCGTGATATGATTTACTTTTAAGTTAAAGTGATATAAATATAAAATACATTTTAAAAATACATTTTGCAACTTTTCTAGATAGTGATTTTTTATTTATAAAAAAAGTATTTGAATGCAAACTCTAAATATTGATTGATAAAATAGGACACCACAATCTAAATATTAGAATGGAGAATGATACATATTTACATGGGTTCGCGGATCACGTTATTGTACCCGGAAGGGAAGCTATGAAGTTTTATATCAATCATCGGCAATATTTATTTTTAATATTAGTGCTAATTATCAAATTCTGTAATTAACGCAACAGACTGTAGGCTAGATATAAATCATATGGCAGATTGTAAAGCAAATCGTCCCAGATTTGTCGGATTATTTCATTTGCAATATTAATGTATTGATTATATTTTCAATATCTTGATAAAATAATAATACTAATAATAATAATAATAATATATTTTTATTTAGAAATATTCCACAATATAGTGTTTCTCCTTCAATCCAAAGTGATTTGCCGCCAGAGGTTCCTGCCTAAAGCATCTTCTTCCCTCAAATATCTAGCTTCCATACATCTCTTCACTCCATTCATCCATCTTCTCTAGGCCTGCCTCTTCCTCTTCCTCCATTACCTTTGCAACTAAGAATCCTCTTTGGTATTCTCTCTTCTTATGAGGTGTCTATACCATTTTCAAACGTTTTTCTTCAATGTTTTCTAATATGTTTTTTTCCAACGTGCATAATTTCCCTTATCGTGCTGTTTCTAAACTAATGCCTTCTTGAAATTCTTGTCGATCGCCTCCAAAAATTCATTTCTACTGCTAACAGATTGTTGGCTTGATTTCTACTTACTGCCCAGGTTTCGGACCCACGTAATAAAATGTTTTTTAACAGAACTTGAAATACAGTTTCCTTCATTCTGTATATTATATTTATATTCCGAAGCACTGAGTTCAACATACCAATGATTCTCTTCCATCAGTTATTCTTCTTTCAATTTCTGTAGTTGAATTCTCACTTTTATCTGAAATAGATCCTAAATATTTAACATTTTTAACATTACGTATTCTTCCTTAATTACATTTTAACTCATCTGTTGTATCCAATGAAAGATATTCTGTTTTATTATAATTTGTCTGTAATGCCAATTTTTTGTATTCTATCTCTAATTTCCTTAGCATGAAAGATGCATCATCTGGATACTGAGATATCACCGCCTGATAATAATAATAACAATGATAATAATAATATTAATGATAATAATATTGATGATAATATTAATGATAATAATATCAATGATAATAATAATAATAATAATATTATTATTATTATTATTATTGTTATTAGTATTATTATTATTATTGTTATTAGTATTATTATTATTGTTATTAGTATTATTGTTATTATTGTTATTAATATTATTGTTATTATTATTATTAGTATTATTATTATTATTATTATTATTTATTATGTCCACCATTGTGGTCTCGAGGTAGCATGTTGCCTTGTCACGCAGCGGGCCCGGGTTCGATCCCCGGTCGGGGCAGTTTTTCTGGGTGAGGTTTTTAACGGGGTTTTTCCTCACCTGTAAGACAAATGTCAGGAAAACTTTAAGGCCCAAACGGTCCCCGAAATCATATGGCCATCATCATCCTTATCATCATCATCATCATCATCACCATTGTTCACCGATGTGGAAAGCAACGGGAAGCAACCACACCTACAATTCCCTAGTAAAGCTGCAAGCATAGCATGAAAATGCTGTGATAGTAGTGAAGGACCTGCCTTCGGGCAGAATTACTGTGGATGGATTATTATTATTATTATTATTATTATTATTATTATTATTATTATTATTATTAAGCTAATGCGTCTCTCAGCTCACGTCAGAGTGTGTAGGGAACTTCAGTTGTAACTATATACAAGGCAACTAAGGCGGTTAGAAGCGAAAGGGCGAAAGTGACTTTTTGCAAAAACGAGTTTGGTATGTGATTAAATTCTCGAAGCATAATTTTATTTAGTGGAATAGGTTAGGAATAGCGTTAGGGATAGGTAAAGAATGGCTACTATAATTTTCAATTGGCTATGATTTTCTTACACAACTTCACCTTAAACCTGTTTTTCTCAATACTGTAAAACTTGCACTTGCATCCATATATTTTCTTACCAACTCAATTCTAAATGATTGGTGGAGAAAAAACCTAGCGACTGCTGTAATGAACTTGTTTCACTAATACAAATATTATAAAAAATATCCTCAACTTGTGTCCAAATCTGAGTCAGGTCGAGGGATGGGATGAGATGAGTCCCTATACATATCCATCCATAGTATTTCTGCCCGAAGGCAGGTCCTTCACTGCAATCATAGCATTTTCATGCTATGCTTGCAGTTTTACTAGGGAATTGTGTAGGTGTGGTAGCTTCCCGTTGCTTTCCACACCGGTGAAGGATGATGATGATGATAATGATAAGGATGATGATGATGGCCATATGATTTCGGGGAACATTTGGGCCTTAAAGTTTTCCTGACATTTGTCTTACAGGTGAGGAAAAACCCCGATAAAAACCTCACCCAGAAAAACCGCCCCGACCGGGGATCGAACCCGGGCCCGCTGCGTGAGAAGGCAGCACGCTACCTCGAGACCACAGCGGTGGACCCCTATACATATAGAGGTCTGTAAATGATAAGGGTGTCGGCCGACCACACCTGACGCACCATCATGGGGGCAGATGAACGAAATAAACTGAATGAGATGAGTGTGCGGAAATGGTGGAGTGAAATTGTGGCTGGGGAAAACGGGAGAAACCCCGAGAAAAACCTGCCCAAGCTCAGTT
Source organism: Diploptera punctata (assembly GCA_030220185.1). Lineage (NCBI taxonomy): Eukaryota > Metazoa > Arthropoda > Insecta > Blattodea > Blaberidae > Diploptera > Diploptera punctata. Next base: position 718,474 of record JASPKZ010006078.1, read on the forward strand.
TCGTCCACCACGAAATCCAATGGAGTGATCGAGAATAGATCTTGTGACCCCAGTGGTTAGAAGCGAGCATCTAACCGCTTGCGCCACGCAGCCACCACAAGTATGATATGGCAGGTTAACTCTAAATATTACTTGGATATTCACAAAAGTTCGATGTGGACGTCATTTGTCATGTAATTCTCCATTTGTTGCCAGTCCCTGCCAGCATAGCCTGATCAATGTCGATTAAGTTATCCGCTGCCTTACGTGTTCAAAGTCCTGTGTAAATGGGGATACGTACAGTATGACCATCACTTACCTCCAAAGGAAAACATAAATCGCATCACATAGAGTACGGTCTTGTGACTTGGGGGGGGGGGTTCATCGATAGTACATAATTCAACCACGGCCTCACGACCGATCGAATATTCTGAAATATGCTCGTTTGAACACACGCAAACGTTCATTACATATGTTCGTTGCTCCCATTCGGAATTTGGAGAGTAAATATTTAATGTCATATCTAACGAGCCTCTAGCGAGCTTGGTGTATAGTCTCTTTGTTTTTCTTGGACTGCAATAGAAGCTCTGCCTGACTCGTTCAACAGCAGCATCGCAGTTCGGGAAGGACTTGCAGATTTTCACGTTGCAGGGAATAAGAAGTTATAAAAATTGATTGTACTAGGAGTAATTTGTAGCCCCAATTGTAGGATCTTACGATATTGTCAATGGAACTGTCAACCATTGCATGCCGTAACCTACCTTGAAATTTCTTCCAGAGAAGCGTTGTGATGTATCAAAGGCGTGTCAAAAAAAATATCTGCCGCTGAAAGACACTAAAATCCGGCGCTAAATCTCTAATTTAAGCTACAGGGAAGTAATACGATTCCTTAATTAGTAGATTGGATAACCTTCACTACCTGCAGTCCGCGCCGCTTCCCGCCTTACTCCACTTCGCTCTTATTCAAGCAGGAACGTCCATCTACTCCGTATAGTGGATTGCCATCGCTGGATTCTCGCTTCGGTTTCTGTGCCTTGCAGTTAAAAGCGGCAGATATTTATGAACATGGACTTGGTACATCCTAAGGCTTATCTGGGAGAAATTTCAAGGCAGGTTTCTGCATGCAATGGTTGACATTTCTCTTGTGAATACGAAAGTTACGTTATGAATGTGTTTCGTACTCTAGCGCTCTTGGTGTCCACTACGACACTATGGGAGTGAAAACCTGATTTTTTTCTTTAAAATGACACCATAACAATTTATGTAATTTGTTTCAATAAATTTATATAAGCTTGTAAAGTTGTTTTTATTACACGCTCTATTTCTAAAACAAATTAATTTTCATCACTCAAATATTGCCTTTCGCACCAATCATTTAAAATAGGCCTGTTCATCTAGGCCAGCGGTACTCATTACGCGGCCCGCGGGCCGCATGCGTCTCTTGAAGATATTTATTAAGGCTCTTGGAATAATTTTACCTTCATTACATTACATTTAAATTTTAAATTCTAAGTATAAAATAATATTATCTTTATTGAAATTCTACAAAACTTTGGATATCCCTGTGTCAACAGATATGGTTTCTTATATTTAGCTCTCTTGTAATTTCTAGTGAGTACCACTGGTAGGCAGTTCCTGGTGAAGCCTTCACATCTGGGAATGTGTACGCTGCTAGTTAGTGGGGACCGAGCCACGACGGTATAACAGCTTCATCGGAAGTAGAGGAAAAGCCGCACCACAACCTGTTCAGTGGCTAACATGGCAAACCCATTATTAAGCTACACATTATTTTGGTCTGCAACCAATTGGAAGAAAATTACGTTGTTTTCTATTCTCTCAACATTGCAGGCTGAATGGATAACACATTCAACACGTGGATCGAACCGGCTTCCCTCGTAAAATGTTACATCATATCCCAGATGTAAACCACCTAAAATATGGCATGAGAACGTGACAAGCCGCTAGGCCTAATACATGGCTGAAAGACGATGACGATTATCTCTAATAAAACTGGTTTTAACAATGCAACAAAGCCTTCGGTGCTTAATTAAATTCTGTATTTAATAGTATATTACAATGAGAGGTTGGGAAGTGGTTTACAGAAGTGAGTAAATTATTAAAATCCGAGCGAGTGCGGGTGTTTTAATATTCATGTGTTGTACATTATTTTTTGCAGGATGGTGTTTTCAAAATAATTAAATAATAATAAAATAATAACATATTCGTCGGTAATATTATAAACAATTGACTGACGTTAGTAGTCTGACCAATGTTTATACGGTAAATTCCGAAAATAATTTATTTGAGACTACAGTAGGCCGTGACACCAATCAAGCATAATTTGGCGGCAAGTATGAATTTATTGTTTTATAATGTTTTTTCAAATAAAGTTCAGTTCATTAAAAATGCAGTGATTTCTTTCGTATAATGTACATTATATACAAATTTTCGGAAATTTTTTGTGTATACATTGTACGTAGTATACATAAAGGGCAGTGCTTTTACTTCGCATCCTAGGTAGGTAATTTGTAATATTACAATATAGTTATTATAGGTTGGTAACCCCGAAATTTTGGAAATTGAACTTTCAATCAAGGTCGCCATTCCTGTAAGTACGACAGAACGCACTATGGTGCAAAATATATCTTCTTACCTTCTCTATTACTCCATCTTTCACTCTCCCAAAGTCAGTCCTAAGAACGGATGACCTGTCTCAGTACCTGGTAATGGGACCATTGTTCAGGGTTTACGTGAGGAACAGGGGACGATTACCTCAAATTCAAACAGGTTAGGGGATATTGCGTCGGGCTAGCTGCCGGCAAGTATGAAAATACAGCAATGCCAAAAATTCCATTGAGTTATAATATTATAATGGGAATAATAATAATAATAATAATAATAATAATAATAATAATCATAATACTGAAAGTATTTTAAATTCTTACGATACACTTTAACAGCTCGGATCACAAGCATCACATTTAAAATCTGAAAATGAGAGAGACGACAAATGTTCCTCACGTGTGTCTGTTTCAGGCTTAATGTTCATTTGCGAGCTGTAAATTATGTTCTCAAATGAGGAATATAGGTATGTCACTCTTAAATGAAACATATAAAAATGTCGTTTAATTATACAATGTGCGTACGTCTTTACTAGTGTCAAACTTTGAAAGTAAATATACCCATAACTGAAATGTTTCTTTTTACTGTTTCACACCTCTGAAATAGTTATTTCCTTGGGAAATCTAGTGATACCTCAAAATCCATTTCGATAAAAAAAGTGGCATACTTGATTCCCTCCTGTACCTTTCAAATCATTATGTAAGTGTCAGAGCACAGACTATCTTAACTTGTAACTTTTCCATGCAGAGAATATCCCTCTGTTCCACATCTTCAGCTCTTTAGTTTTTTACTCATACTGGGCGGCCAGACTGCCCTGAACACCGCGATATTGAAGAAACATTGCACTATCGCACTATATTATGGATGAATGGAATGAAGTCTACTCTACAGTGTTATATGAGTTGTAGGCCCTCTTTCGAGTCCGGTCACACCAGGTTCTTATTTCATGGCCTATACTCTCATTTATGGGTTGGGACCGAGGACGCGAGGAGGGACTCTCCCCTTAGACCGTTCTGCCCTTTTTCATTGCTGCAGTCCGGGATCAGCAGTCAGCAACCTGATGTGTTCCCCACTTGATTCACGCAACCAAGTTATGTTTCTAATATGAGATCAGATGTAGGGTGATATGAAATAATTGAGTGAGACATGACATGAAAGGAGAATGGAGAGTGTTTCTGGGATGAAATTCGGGGAACGGAAGAACCCAGAGAAAAGTTAGTAAACCCTGGTATGGCCGTCCACCAATAACCCTTTGGATCGTGATGATGTGAATCTAGTTGGGGCAGCCGCATATGCTAGCCACGTGTATACTGAGACGCTATTCCACACACAGTATCATCGTAAAGGATAGTGGAATTCCCTCCCGTATGGAATTAGGGCCTATCTGAGAGGAACGTCCTTTAAAACACAAGTTAATAACTTTATATGAAGCATTAATATCTGACTTATACCTCTATTATCATTAGGGCTGATATGGGTTACAGGCTAGGCTGCATCATACTTAGACCGCTATGTTTACAAACTACACGTTGACACGCGCTACTCGGGACAGACTTCTAGTACAGTCCGCTTTGTGTAGGAATGGACTCATCTTTGCACAATTTTTGTTTCGGTATTCTGATACAAGCACACGTCTAAACAGGTCTATTACTGAGGAGAGTCGAACATACACACTCTCCGCTCCAAGCAGGCAGTGGAGACGCTCGACAAAGACACGCATTTTGTAAACAATGTGTATAGAAATTAGTTACTATCCTGATTCCGTTACTTTTTCCGCCCAAATTATCATTTTTATTAATTCATTATTTTATTCAACTTTCTATAAATTTTATCTTCATCTGTATTGGTTTTTTTCAATAAACAATTGTACACCGCGGACTATATATTCATGAAGCTGTAATAGTGGCACAACTAAAAAAAACTAGTTTTGAGGTAAATGAGGTTAAACTTTTCCTTAACACTCAAATGCAGATATTATACGACTAATGTCAGATATATACGACTAATGTGTCTGCCATTTGAAGGTGGAATATTGAACTAATTGATGTGCCATTGTTGCTGAAGGGATGGAATGTCATTTTAAGATAACAAAAAATGCACTAAATCAAAAAATATGAACTTCTGCATTGTGCCACTATTGCAGCCCATGAACGATATATATTCACCAATTATTAACATGACTTACCCCATTCATTCCTCGTGAGAATATGGGTCATCCTCAGGGGGAGTGTGTTAACCAAGTTTAATTTAGTTGCACTTATTTGCCTACAGATGTCAACGAGTGACATACGGTTAGTACATCGCCTCAATGAGACTCTAGTAGGCAACTAAGGTATAACTTGGATGGGTAAAATTCTGTTAAATTTTGCCCAGAGGCCTTTTTATTTAGGCATGCAGTTCTTTTAGGAGCCTGAAAATCTTCAGACGCGGCACCCACGGCTTGAAGTCCCTCCTGAAGAGCTTGTCCCTTGGATTTTTTCCAATCTATTAATCTATAGACCACGGCCGGGTTTGAACCAGCGCGCTGGTCCCTCGGAACTAGAGACAAGGAACATAATCACCAGCCCACCGCGGCCGATCAATTAATAACATATTGAAACTTAAATACCGCTTTGGCCATGGGGTAGCGTAGCTGTCTCATACCTACCGGGTCCAGGTTGAATCACCGCTGATAGTTATTTTCTGGGTTTTTTTCCTCACCTGTAAGACAAATGTCAGGAAACTTAATGGTTCAAACAGTCCCTTACATATTTGGTTATCATTAACATGTTCGTGTTGAGAAGGAGTGGAGTGTTTCGTCTTATATGTTCGTGTTGTCCCGTAGGAAGGTCTGGATTTAGATGATCACTCATTCGGTGAGTTTCTCCATCTCTTTGTGTGATCAAACAAGTATGTGCGTGGACCAAAGTTTAAAATTTCTATCTCGGTAGGTCGGGCCACTATAGGACCGGGTGGCATCTAGTATGTAAAAGCTTCTATAAGATGAGAGATTGAATTTTGATGCAGAATAAGAAGTAGTTTTTTATCGTTAAAATTCATTAAGTTAAATGTTTAAACATTTAATGGGTAAATACTAAGTAATATGTATTGTAGGCTTCTGTTTGTTATTGGTTGAGTGAAAGAGAAGATTTCATGGAATTATCTTCCCAGTAACAAAATGCATTAATATGGAGTAGTATAAAGTTAAATAGTATCTTTCTAGAGTTCGGAATTCCTAAAAAAGTTGAACTTACAAGAATGACACAAAGAATAGGATGCGTGTAAGAAAACAGTTTTGGAAAACTTCTGAAATTCACAATGGGTTAAAACAAGGAAATGCACTATCTCATCTACTATTCAATTTTGTTCTAGAGAATGTCATTAAATCTATAGAGGATGAAGAAGGACTACAACTCAATGATATTAATAAGTTATTTGTCTATGTTGATGATGTATTAATAGGCGATAGCCAGGAAATACTTAGGACCAACACGCACACACTATTAGGTACTCTAAGAAATTAGGACTGGTAGCAAACATTAGTAAAACTAAATATATGTTCAAATGTTCACACATATAAATACATTATATAACGTAAATGGACAATTAATGACAAATAAGGGAAATTTTGAAGAAGTGGACCTATGAACAACAATTACAAACAGGAATGAGATACACAAAGAATTTAACACAGGCTCAATTCTGGAAATTCATGCTGTTCTGCATTACAGGGACTCTTTTCGTCCCAAATCCTTTCAAAAAACGTTAAACTGAAAATATAAAACTGTCATTCTCCCAGTTATATTATATGGATGCAAAACATGGACTCTTACATTAAGGGAAGAAATAAAATTGCGAGTATTTGAGAATGAAGTTTTTTAGGATTTTTTTTGGGCCAGAGAGAGAGAGATGAGAATAGAGAGGCGAATGGAGAAAACTAAATAACAGTGAGCTACATGGTATTTGTATGAAGTCAGATATAATAAGAACAGTTATGTCTCGAAGACTGCGATGGGCACGAATAGGAAATGATAGAGGTACATGGAAGCTTCTTGTAGGAAAACTGGAGGGAAAAAGCCCAGTTGGTAGACCAAGAATGAGGTGGAAGAATAACACTGACCATGTATTTCATGGAAGAAGATTATACAGGGGAGTACTGGAAAACATTAGCTCAGGATAGGAATGTATAAAGAGCTTATGTCCGAGAGGCCATGAACCTGTGGGTTCGATAGTCATTGAGTTAGTTAGTTATAAGATTAATATTAATAATAACGATCATTACTGTTAATGATTTATGAGTCACATGAATCTGTTTTTCCGTTCTTCACAGGCTATTTTGGTTCTGCTATTAAAGAAAACAAACCCACACTCTAAATATGCAGAATATATAGAAGAAGATCTTTTTAAGAGGTGAAATTTGGTGTTAAATTCATTAAAAATGTTAAAACTCGTTCCTAATCAACCAGTCAGCTTTAAAAACTTCTGTGCAGTTTTAATTACAGGAATGTGAGATTATTGATGTCGCACTGGAATAAAAATCACGTACCCTATACTAGTAGATATATAATCCTTATTGTTAGCTCCATGAAACGGAATTTGAATTTATAGGTAACAACTAACAACTATTGTGTTATATTTTAAAAACCTACAAAACGAGCATTCTATTATCACTTAATGGGCAATATAGGTGTCCGTTAAAATGCAGTTTAATTGGATATTGGAGGGCAGAGTTGTTGTCTGATTCATACATCTGTGAAAATAACACAGTACAAACAATTCACAACAGTAGACCATGTATATTTTTCAACACTACTAGGCCACTATTTCGCTCATTCAGAGTCATATCATAATAGAGCAAACATATAAACATTGTTTTCCAATTACGAGAACAAGTAACTCACTTGAAAGCAATTCAAATAAAATTGTACGTTTCTATAATTTATTTTTATGTTGCTATTTTTACATCAACGTAACAATTTTATTCGCAATAAATGGAACGAATATACATTCATGTTTACCCATGCTTTGTAGAAAGTAAAAAAACCAACACTGATATGAAGTAGGCCCATTAGATATTAGACCTAATTGGAAGGGCATTTACATATTTATTTTGCGTGGTGGAATTAAGGTCATGTGGACTTTTCTTCCCCTCACAAGGATAAAAAATGTAACTATTCTGTAGTATTCTGCCCATGAGCAGGCCTTTCACTGCAATCATAGCATTTTCATGCTATGCTATGCAACTTTACTAGGAAATTTATAGGCGTGATAGCTTTCCGTTGCTTTCCACACCGATGAAGAATGATAATGATGAATGCCAGATAATGTTCGGGGACTTTTGGGCCTTAAAGCCATCTGACGTTTTTCTTAAAGGTGAGGAAAATTCCCGGAAAAAAGAAACACACCCAGGAAGCTTGTCCCGGCCGGAAATCAAACTCAGCCCGCTGCGTGACAAAGCGGTGCGCTACCTCGAGACCACAGCGGTGGACAAATATGTTACATTTAATTACAAAAAATAACAATACCATTAGATACTAAACGATTATCTGGCGAAACTAAACAATAATAATAATAATAATAATAATAATAATAATAATAATAATGATAATAATTATAATGTTAATAATAATGATAATAATAATAATAATGATGATAATAATGATGATAATAATAATAATGATGATGATAATGATGATAATAATAATAATAATGATGATAATAATGATAATAATAATAATAATGATAATAATAATAATGATAATAATAATAATGATAGTAATAATAATGATGATGATAATAATGATGATAATAATAATGATGATAATAATGATAATAATAATAATAATGATGATAATAATAATAATAATGATAATAATAATAATGATAATAATAATAATGATAATAATAATAATGATGATGATAATAATAATAATAATAGTAATAATAATAATAATAATAATAATAATGGGCTACATATATTTTAAACAGAGTCGGTGGTAGACAAAGACCTTTATTCATCACAAAACCATGTGACAATTTACTGCCAATTTTAATTTTGGATATGCAATTGTCATATAAATGTTGTATAGTTTTAATTATTATAGTATTAATTCCCATACGTCTTAAAGCACTCTATAGTTTCTCTATAGGGTCATTGTCGTATGCTTTCTCAAGATCTACAAATAGTAGGTGCAAAGGTTATCCATATTGCATGTTCCTTTCTATTACCCGAGAAATGCAAAATAAATTGTCGGTTGTGGAACGACCAGGTTTAAGTCCTGACTGTTCCTCTAATTCCTTATCACTATAGTTTTTTCCAAATAATATTTTAGTATACGTCCATAGAGTCTACTCGTAGTACTTGTTACTGTTATACCTCTATAATTTTCACATTGGTCTTTTTTTTCCTTTTTTATGGGTTGTCGAAATATATCCTAGTTTCCATTTTTCAGGAACTTTTTCACAATTCATAAATTTTGTAAATACTTTTCTCAGTCGTTCAAATAAATGGTCGGATCCATGTTTTAATAGTTCCGCTGGTATTCCTCCTGGACCACTAGCTCTTTTAATTTTTAAATATTGAATATTCATTTTAATATCCTCTATGTCCAATTGTATATGTTCATCTTAATTTATTTCTGGAATATTTTGAACACGTTATCTAATTTAAATACTCTGGTTTCTGATAGTAATGTTTCAAAATAATTTTCCCATTCAGTCATAGGTATCGTTTGCACATATGTTTGTCCACTTCTTTTACTTCTCAATTTTTTTAAATTCTCCGAGATTCAGTACTTCGTTTTGCTCCAATAAATGTATGAATTCTTAAACAATTTTGTTCCCAGCTCTGATTTTTAGCTTCCGTAATTTTCTTTCTAACTCTTCCTTGAGCTTCTTTAAATTGCATTTTGTCTTTCAGATCTTTGGTATTCAACCACATTAAATATTTTTTCTTTTTTGTTTGCTATTTATTTTGCTAAGTCATCATTCCAAAAATATTTGAATTCATTTATTTCTCCATTTGCTTCTCCTAAAGCTTTTTTTGTAGCCTGATGAATACTTTTTACTATATAGTTGTATTCTTCCTGAGCATTGTCAAACATAGAGATTAGTAACTGTTGAACTAACCTTTTCTTAAACAGACATGATGTCTCTATTAGGTTTTTTAGCAGTGCATTATTTTTTTCTGATGGGAGGAAGCTGGCCTACCGCATCAACCACCAACATGGAGGAACAGGGATTTTTTCAGGTGTCCATCCTTAGATCAGTTGCTTTCACTTCAGCTAAGAGCATGATCTGCCCCTAATAATAATAATAATAATAATAATAATAATAATAATAATAATAATAATAATAATAATCCAGTACTTTTTGTTTATTCTAGCGTTAAAACCATAAAAAGAATATATATATATATATATATATATATATATATATATATATATATATAGCTACATGAAATATTAAATAATTCGAGTAGAAAATGTTCAAGCATGGTAATTCCTATTTCAAACAACAAAACTTTATAGAACTTACATTTTGCAGATCAATAATTGCACAAGATTGTGAGTATTTAGAATATATGACTAGAAAATTAATAGAAGAATTTGGAAAATGGGGATTAATATTGAACATGAAGAAAACTACATATTTATCAATTGGTGAACCAGAACAAAAATTATTTTTGGAGACTGGAGAAACAATAAAATCTTGTAGTGAGATCACATATTTAGGAATAAAAATAAATAAAAATGGAAGTTATGAAGAGAAAATAAGGAATATAAATAATAAAATAAATTTTTTAATTGCTTGCCTCAATGGAATATTGTGGGATAAAAATATAAGTAATACAAACAAAATGAATATATATCATACAATTGTTAAAAGCATAATTACTTAAGGGTCAGAACTTTGGCCATTAACAAGAAAAACAAATAAGTATCTTTTGGATTTTATACGAAGGGCAGCAAGAATTTCAAGAAGAGAAAAATTAGGAACACAGTTGTAAGGGAGAAAATGAAGACTTGAAGACACTATTAGATTCCTCTTCATAGCACTTCCTCTTATTCTACTACCTTCACAGTAGCCTCTGCCCGCTCCTGGAATCTCCTTCCTCAAGATATCAGGGGTTGCCGCACACTTGGTACCTTTAAGTCACGCTTATACAGTTACCTGTTGTCTAATAATTAATTTTTCTCTACTTATTTAATTTTATACTATGTCATTAATCTTTTCCTCGTTTTTTATATATCTTTTACATATTATAGGCCTATATTTAATTCGTTAAATTTAGAGCAAATCAAATTACATTATAAATATTAATTGTATTGTATTCATAACTTGTAAACGTTTATATATATATATATATATATATATATATATATATTGTAATTTAGATTTAAGACTTTTTTTTGTATTTTTTAAAACCTGGTTGAGTGGTAGACAAAGCCTTAAGGCCTTAACTCTGCCAGGTAAAATAAAGATATTATTATTATTATTATTATTATTATTATTATTATTATTATTATTATTATTATTATTAAATTATATTAAAACTCAGCAATTAAGATGGTACGGACATGTCCAGCGAATGGAAGAGGAGCGGCTACCAAAATATGTTTTGGAATGTCAACCTGAGGGAGGACGAGGCAAAGGAAGAACTAAAACCTCCTGGAGTCAGGGAATATATTTATACATGAAGGAGAAACATCTACAACCAGGAGATTGGATGGACAGACAAAATTGGCTATTAGGAATCGGACGATGTCAAAGACATTAATCAACCAATGATCTATCTAATCTATCTTCTATTATTATTATTTATTATTATTATTACTATTATTATTATTATTATTATTATTATTATTATTATTATTATTATTATTATTATTATTATTATTATTATTATTATTATTATTATTATTATAGTTGTTGTGTCTGTTCTATAAATATTGAATGCTTTCTCATAACATTCTGTATTTACACGATTAACGTTTGTCAAATGAATGGGAAGTTGAAGATTACATTTAAAGCTTAACTAATGTAATATTTTAAAATTAATATATTGTTGTGGTAACAGGAAAAGAAGGTGGAGACATTCCTGTTACGATAAGAATGATATAGTGGGGAATATAAATTATTCTGCTCTGTGTGTGACTCGTTGCTAAATATATCATTTTGTTTCCTGTTCCTTTAGGGCTAACGCAAGATAACGCGAGCTATAATAAAATTACAGCTACAATACACATATTATCGCATGTAAATCCTGTTTTAGCACACAGTTACCAGAATTTTAATTAACAATGTTCTAATGTTTTATCTTCTTCATTTCAGGTGAGTATCAGTCTTCATGCACACTAGTTCATACCCAATGTAAGTTTAGAAACGTACATTTATTTATTTATTGTAACTCGAATCACTGGAACTATACACTGTTTAAGAGGAAGAAGTGCCATTATTTTAACTGCTCATATATATATATATATATATATATATATATATATATATATATTTTTTTGTTGACGTGAATATATCTACATCTTTAAATTTGCGTCCATAGTGGGAGGCAACTAAAAAACTGATGGTAACAAAATCGGGGGATACATTTTAGTGTTGCACCTACATATCTACCATCTGCATCCAAAATGTAATTACACTACTCAATAGATAAAGGATGAAAGAATTCGTTACGCTGAGTGTGGACTATGACGTATCGCGCGGGGGGGGGTGAGTCAACATTTTACGTCGTTTCGCTGCGTCGCATAACTTTCGATTAGTATACATGTTGACTTTGAGAAGTTATGACGTTCATATTAGTTCCAATCATGAGATCTCGTCACGATCTGTCGATTGCGTATATAAAACATTAGTGTGATATAGTTATAGTGAATATATATGGCGTTAAAGTAAAAACTTGAAAATAAATAATGCAATGTCGGCCTATACTCGTCAAAAAGCCAATTCAAAGTATTGAGATCGTATAAGGTTGGAAAGGGCTTCTCAAGAGCAATCCTTTGTGATACCCATTTAACACCATATGACAAAGTGAAGCGGTGCCGGTAACGTAAAAGAATGAAGGCGTCCGAGCAGATAAACGAGGCGCCAGTTTATCTGCAGCTGGGGCGGCCGATCCTATGCAAATGGATGATGTAATCGCTTCTATATCAAATTTTAGTATAAATATATCAAATTTAGTATACATTTAGTATATACTTTCCTTATCTCAGACCTATCATTAACAAAGTTATAACACAGTAATTATTTGTTTACTTGATTTCTTTCCTGAACCCGATGAAAGGAAAATGTTGCCATCACAAATCCGATCCGATTGAGGGTCTTTCCACTTTTCAGTGGTTGCCCTTTTACCAGCCGGCTGCTGGCCCTTCACATCCACATGTGTCAATCACAGAGGTAGATGATCAACAGCCAGTATAGGGGTGACATGTGGTTACCATGTCGAGTCCCTCAGCCGTTATAGCTGGTTCCTCAACCTGGAGCCGCTACTTATTGTAGCTACCCAATTGCCTCACGATGCTGGGTGGGCACCGGTCCCATACTGGCCGAAATACCATGAGAAAATTTCTTCCCCCATGGAGACTCGAACCAGCGCAAGTCCCGTAGCTCTGCGCCAAGGCCTCCTACCTTAACCGCTCGGCTACGGCGCGGGACGCCATCACAAATAAAACATGGAAATCCGAAGGACTTCTTAGTGTTAAAAAATGATTGACATACATATAAATCGCTCAAAGAAAATATTATCCGTTACGTACACGTATTTACGTAAAACTCACGGCCACACCCCAATTTAACTAGTTAATTAAAGTTTACAATTTCGGACATTTGGTAAGATTGCTGGATGGAGAGGAGGGTGTTTACACTGTACAGGTGATTCGGAACAGGACTCACATCAGTTGACTTGTACGTACCATGGCTTGCACTAAACTGTTTAAACCTTCATGAATATGTTATCATATCTCTCATTCTAGATTATTAGCAAATGTAAACATAAAAGTTTAATTAAACGAAAATTACATAAATAACATATGTGTATTTAAAGCTAATATTAACGCCATGGTAGGTACACCTATCGATTTAATTTTTGTTGGTATTTTTACTAACAGTGTAAGCAGTATATCACAAATAAAATACAATACAATTTCAGAAAACCAAAGTATAGAACAGGTATCTAGTTTCAACTATTTGGGATGCGATGTTAGCTTAAATATGGAAAGAGATATTGATTCCAAATTTAATAAATTTCAGACGGTATGTGGAACAATACAAAGGACGTCAAAGAATAAAATTAAAAAGGAAACAAAAATAATAAAAATGTATAAAGTTATGGCGATTCCCACAATATTGTATGGATGTGAAACTTGGGCTCCAACGAAAAAACAAATACAGAATACAGACGGTGGATATGAGGTTCCTCAGACGTGTTAAAGATATACGAGTACAAAACTTGATAGAATTAGAAATGAATATACAAGAGAAGAATTAAAGTCACGAATTCTAGACAAAAGTGGATTGATCACATGAATGTAATGAGTAAGGAGAGATATCCATTGTTATCAATAAATTATCAAGCAAGAGGAAGACGTGATGTCGGAAGACCTAGAAAACGTTGGGCTGATGCATTATGAAGTCGGAACGGATAATTGCCTAATCCTTGGAGTGGTGATGATGATGATTTTTCTGAGATAACTGTCAAATTTTGACTCAATGTTGTATGGACATATTTTTATTCTGTCGGCTAACAAGACCAGTATTTTATATTATAAATTATTAGAACTTATTTTAATTACTAATGTTAATACCGCTTATTTAGTTTATTTTTATCTTTATTGTTATACATAATTGTCCCTTATTTAAGTTGATTACATTAGTTTGAATTGGGATATTAGTTTAGATGTATGTCCATGTATAACAATGGCTAAGAAGATTTTTATGTAAAACTAGATATAACAAGAATCATTAGCCTCTTGTCCACCGCTGTGGTCTCGAGGTAGCGTCCTGTCTTGTCACTAAGCAGGCCTGGGTTTGATTCTCGGTCGGGACAGGCACAAATGTGAGGAAGCTTAGGGCCCACCGGTCCCCGAAAATCATCCGGTCATTACCATCATCATCATTCACCGGCGTGGAAGCTACCACAACTACAATTCCCTAGTAAAGCTGCAAAGCATAGCATGAAAATGCTATGATTTCAGTGAAAGACCTGCCTTCGGAGAGATTTACTACGGATGGATGGATTAACCTCTTGAGACTAAGATATTCAGAACGTGTGGTACAAATTGGGGGAAAAAAGCGGGCACGGAAACGTTTTCAATTGTAAATCATGCCACGGCCAAGAGAAACATTATAACCATCCATTTAATAATAGGGAAATGCTTAAACATTTGGAATCTATATATAAATAGGCAAAGACAAAGCAGTTAAGTACCATTTTGTCCTGGGTTTGTCAACCGATTTTTTGTTTGTTTGTTAGCTATTAACGAGCTTTAATGCTATCTGTTAAAAAGCGTTGGAAACAGTTAGTTCTGCCGTTTATAACTGCAAGGAAGTGTTTATGGAAAATCTCCATGTTGCAAGAGTTAAATTTCTTCCACAGAAGCATGAGATGTACAAAGGTCATCTCCATAAATTTTCTACTACCGTTTTAACTGCGTCACTTAAATCCAGCACGAATGATCCAATTTAAACTACAGGGATGTAATACACGAATACGTGTTAATCACAGAGGTAGATGATTATCCTGTCAGAGTAGGGGTGACATGTGGTCAGCATGTCGGGTCCACCGGCCGTAATATCAGCTCGTTTTCTCAACGTGGAGTCGCTACTTATTGTAGTTCACCCAAATTCCTTACGATGCTGGATGCTAATTTAGAATACTATCACCCAACATCAGTTACGCTCCAACATAAATATATACCTTGTATTTCTATGATTATGGTCTAATACAATTTAAAACTAACTTATAATGTAATAAAATAAAATAAATATAATATAATATAATATAATATAATATAATATAATATAATATATATATATATACTATAATATCATATAATATAATATAATTACTATTATAATATATATATATATCTAATATACTATAATCTAATTATATATAATATAATATAATATAATACTAATATAATATATATCACCTCTCCTCTCCTCTCCTCTCTCTCCTCTCCTCTCATCTCCTCATCCTCTCTCTCTCCTCTCCTCTCTTCCTCTCCTCTCTCTCTCTCATCTCCTCTCTCCTCTCCTCTCTCCTCTCTCCCTCTCCTCTCACTCTCTCCTCTCTCCTCTCCTCTCCTCCTCTCCTCTCCTGTCCCCGTCCCGTCCTCTCCTGTAACGTCCCGTACCTATATGTAACGTAACGTAATATAATGTAACGTAACGTAATATAATGTAACGTAACGTAAAAGTATAATGTACGTAACGTAATAGTATAATGTACGTAACGTAAAATAAAATAAGTGACGTGTTATTTATGGTCGAATTTCGACCACTTGGGGAATACTAATAATTTTAATAGCCTGCAACTCTTTGCAAATACATTTTAATTATGCAATTTGTATTTGGACGGTTGAGAGACGAAACACAGGTGAATGGAGAAAGATACGTAACAATGAGCTCTATAATCTTTATGAGAAAAAGCAGATGTATTTGGAAAAGTTAAATCTTGAAGAATATAATCGATCAGATATACAGTACGACTGGGGATACATGTTGCAAGAAAACTACTAGGATAGCGCCCAGTAGGTAGTCTGAGAATTAGGTAAGAGAATAGAGGAACTTAGGGTAATTTGGTCCTCTGTTTTGAATTCGTTGTTTTTCTTCTTTTAATTAAGGGGTTTGAACTTTGTTTAATTACAGTGATTATCATTAGTGCTGTAACTATGAAAAAGCATTGTTATTTTATTCAAATATGCAAACATCTTCATAATTTAAAAACTTTTTATATTACAAAAAAAAGTCCACTTTAACCTCCATACTCGGATAAAGTGGACACCAGAGTCCACCTTACCTTTTAGTCTATTTTTAAGTTTATTTACTATATTAATTTATACAGGCAGGCACAGATTATTCTGAAAATATTTATGACTTATCATAATTAAAAAGCGTTGATATTTATTTAATGTTTCGAAAAACTACTGTGTTGATATACATAACATAATATGTTTAGGATTTTTTCAACATTTGCAATATTCAGTAACAGAAATTAAGAATTGATTCAAGAATCAATTGAAAAACATTTAAAGTGGTCATTTTCATAAATATCACAAACAAACCCTTCTTCGCACAAAGAATACAAGAAACTGGCCTTAAACCCGTCAAAGTTGAAAGAAGTTAAAATATTTTCTGTTCGAGGGCAGCAACAATTAAATAAGATATTAATAGGGTCCACTCAAACAGAAGGGTCCACATTATCCGAACTTTCTCCTCTATTAAAAGTCATTTAAATGATGTTTGGAGAGCTTAGTCCATGTAACCATAAACGCCAGGGTTTAACTGCGCCAGTTATCGAGTGAATTATTTACTTAACTATAACATCTAATGCTTTAAATGAAATAATTAATTATTATCGAATTATGTCTAGCTATGCTGTTTTAGCATGAGTCCTATAATACTCTTAATAATGGATCAAAAGAGATCCGCAAGTCCTACAAAACTAGGGAAAAACTGTTTGTTTTTAAATAACTAACTCAGTGGCAGTAGCTAACACGTAGGTTCATGGGGGCGCGAATATATGCACTCCACACTTCCCTATCCTGAGATGTTTTACAATAATTTCCTGTATAATTTACCTCTCCAAATCATGGTAAATTTTTCCCCACCTCTTTCTTGGACTACCTACAGGGCGCTCTCCGTCTGATTTTTTACAAGGATTTTACAAATCCCTCTTTCATACCCCATTCATGCTACATGTCTTGCCAATCACAGTCTACGAGATTTAACTCTTGTTTTTACATCTGTTTTCCCATAAGGTGATGTAGTTCACTGTTATGTAGTCTTCTCCAATCACCAGTCTGTTCGTCTCTCTTTGGTCCATTAATTTTCCTACGAATATTAATCTCAAATATTCTTAATCTATTCTCTCCTTTAAAGTAAGAGTCCACGTTTCGCACCCATATAAGTGAAGAATATCAGTTTTATATATTTCCAATTTAATGAATTTTGTGAGAATTTTAGATGATAAAGTGGCCCTGTCCAGAATTGAGCCTATGTTTAATATCTTTATGGACGTCATTCCGTTTACAGTTATTGTTCCTAGATACGTGTTTGAATACAGCCACTTCTTCAAAACTTCCTTATTTGTCATTAATTATACATTTCCGTGTTTCTGAGTAGACCTATACACATCCAAATACCTTATATTCAAAATGACCAAAGATGTTAAAACGTATTGATATAAATTTGATATAAATAAATTAAAAAAGGTAATCGATGGTTCGAGTCCCGATAGGATCAGGATTTTTAAACTGACCCAACACCTTCTGACAGCACTATGACCCTGGGATCGACTCAGCCTTTAATGGAAATGAGTATCAGGCGCTTGTTCTGGGGGGTAAAGGCGGACATCACGCAGGGCTGATAACTCGGCTGACATCAAGTGCCGATTGTCTAGAAAAAGTGGGAGCCTTCATCTGCTACTACCCCATGGGCCTCCTAAGGCCTGTAGTGGGATCACTTTAACCTTTAATATAGTCTTCTTCTTCTTCTTCATCCAACCGTTGACTCGTTCCAGCTTCATGAAAGCTAGAATTGTTAAGACCATTTTCTGTGAGACCGCCCAACATTACTCCTTCCGTGTGGTTTATATAATAATTTCGGAAATCTATCAACACGTTCCTACATTAAACTATTTGACCTGTAAGTTTGAAAATATTTAGTACCTTTAGTGTAGGCTAATCTATCTGAGAAACTATATCCATATGTACCTTTGCTTCCCATTATCTCAGCAGGCTCATTCAAATATGACAAATGAGTTAAATTTCGGATCGTGCTATTTAAAATAGTTTTCATTTGTTTGCTTAAGAAACAGTTGAAATATTCCGGAAGTGAATATTCATGGCGTGAATAAAATGAACTTGTTCACCAAGTTTTTAACCAGCCGTCTTTAAGCTTTTGAATTTGAAATTAAATTATTCAGGTCAGAAGTATTAAGCACAACAACTTCCTCTCCAACTCTTAAACTAAGCCTCGTAACAGATTAAGTCCTTGACGACTCCGTCGAAAGATGTGCAATCCACCAGAAAATAGAACCTTTTGAATACACTATGCATTCAATAAACATTAAGCATAGAACACGCACACAAATTACCTCTGAAGTGTTAATCCTGGAGGATTTACTCGACATTAATTAAACGGGAGGGAGGGTAGAAACTTGAGGTATTTTCCTGCAGTTTGTGTGTTGTATCTGCTGAACCCGGGATTTGCGTGTATGTGAATTTACGTTAGGCCGGCCATGGTTAAGTTGATTTAGAGTTGGTACCGTGATGAAGTCGTATAAATCAAGTTTTGTGCCCTCTCCACCCACCTAACTTCAATTAGAACTGCGTGAAAATAGAAGCTCTCGGCCATCTGTAAGCTCGATCAACTCCATGATCGTGATTGAAACTTCCCCGTCCCGAGCAAACGCTTTGTACTGAAAGTCCAAGCTTGTGATTACACGGACGCCATTAGTAAGTGCTACAATCAAATGACAATGTTTTCAACTAAAAGAGGTCTGACAAACTCAACTTTACTACAGACTAGGCAGATCTGATGGCATGCTTTGACCAACTTAAGGGCACCGGTTGCATTTTCATTCTAATCTTGGTTAAAATAATATAATATTCAATTTTAATTTGTATACATCCACTCTAAATAGGATAAAAATGTGAGAATAACAAATTAAGCATAGATACATTTAAAAAGCAGTTAAATTATTTAAATTGATTATAACATATAATATCCTGAACTCGTGTCCAATTCAAGGTCGGTCGAGGGATGCGATGAGATGAAGCCCCTTATATAGAGGTCTGTAAATATACATACATTTCAAACAGCTTTATTCTCGGTTTTATCCCTCCCTGTGCATGAAACTTTTTAGAACCCAATAGTAAAACCTCGAAAACCATTTTTACTCCTAAGCAATGTATTTTTTCAAAACAACTTCCCTTCTCTATGGCCAGACGTCATCACGAGTTTTTTTATCACAACCCAAAATTACAACAACAAAAAATACTCACTAAAACATTTTTTGTAATTCAACGCGTAGAGAACAAGAAAATGAGACCCTAAAGCGGGGAGAGCAGGGTCGCCTGTATCTCATACACACACATGCAAGGCGCCGGCCGGCCGACCACGGTTGACGCATCATCACAGGGGCAGATGAACAAAATGAAACGAAATGGATGAGAAGAGTATGTAGAATTAGTGGAATGTAATTGTGGCAGAGGAAAACGGGAGAAACCCCCAAGAAAACCCGCCCAAGCTCTGTTTCGTCCAGCACGAAACGCACATGGAGTGACCAAGACTCGATCTCGGGACCTCAGCCGGTATGAGACGAGCGCCTAACCGCTTGTGTCACATTTAAATTGACTAATTAATTTAATTATTTAAACATTTTAAAATACTAAATCATTAGAAACTTACTTTGCTTTATATTATTATTTAATTATTTTATTCAGTATGGTATTAATCTATTATGTATTATTTTGTTTATATAATTCTCATTGCATTGATTCTTCGTATGTATTAGAATGAGTTTTATATTTTGATTTTTTTTCCTAAATGTGCTTAGCTTTATATTATTACCTGTCCACCGCTGTGGTCTCTAGGTAGCGTGTTGCCTTGTCACGTAGCGGGCCCGGGTTCGATCTCCGGTTTTTCTGGGTGAGGTTTTATCGGGGTTTTTCCTCACCTGTAAGACAAATGTCAAGAAAACTTTAAGGCCCAAACGGTCCCCGAAATCATATGGCCATCATCATCATCCGTATCATTATCATCATTATCCTTTACCGGTGTGGAAAGCAACGGGAAGCTACCATACCTACAATTCCCTAGTAAAGCTGCAAGCATAACATGAAAATGTTATGATTGCAGTGAAGGACCTGCCTTCGGGCAGAAATATTATGAATGGATATTATTACCTAATCTATTTAATTACTTTCTTTAGTTTGGTATTAATCTATTTTAAAATGTTATGTTTATATCATTATCCTTTGCATTAATTCTTTGTGTGTCAGAGTGCGCTTTATGTTTTGGAACATTCTCCTAAATTTGTTTTATTGTCTATTATTTCCTAATGTCTTTAATTATGTTCTTCAGTCTGGTATTAACCTATTCCTTCTGTTTTGATTACTTTAATTCCCTTTGTATTATGTTTTAATTTTTTTGTGCCAGAATTTGTTTTATGTCTTCAAACTGGCTCCTAAAATTATATATTTTGTTTTCTCTCTCCCTTTAAGTAAAATTTCGTAATGTAAATATTCTATATGTATTATTTCTGTAACTAACATGCACCCGAGCACGAGAACTTGTTCATTCTGCTGTCAGTAATGTGTACGATATTTATTTGTGAATAAAATTTATTCTTATTGTTAAAAAAATAAACATCCCTTCTTTAAAGTAATGACTCTGTGTTTAAAACTAGTAGACATATTTCTTTATGCGTAATATTAATACATTTAAATGTTGTCGAAAACAAAATGTTTCATATTTTGGTGCAATTTTGTCTGAAATTGTGAAAGACAGAAAAATAACCTTTGGCACAGGTATACAATTCATTACAGATCTATAAAGTAAATTTATCTCTGTGTTATATGTAATTATTTAATTGAATAATATATGTGCAATTTAATATATATTTTTTGTCTAATTCCACCAGGTTATTTATGACATTTCAAGTTTTCTCTCCTGACATTGGCGGAATTGTAATCAATTTCTTAGGTTGGGGCTCCTAGAAGGCGTAGTTACGTTACCCCGATGATATGATATGTGATAAATTATAATGTTGCTCCAGGAGAGTTCTTAACCTAAACTTAACCTAAATTCCAGTCTATGGGCAACCACAGGAAAAATTCCCATGGTGGTTATGTCGACCTTTAGCTCCTGCGATTCTCATAAAAATGGCATTTCTACTGACAAATTTGAAATAAATTATCTGCCAATCCACATTTTCTATCTTAATAACCCATACAATCTTAAGACAACGATATAAATTATGGTGTTGTTCATTGTGAAGCTTCTTCTATTCTCTATTATCAATTACCTTCCGCCCTACGTAAGAGGCTGTCAAACTGTAACATCATCTCCGTCTTCCATAAGCTGAGGTTCTCATCTTTCAATTGTTCCTGGAAGTTTTAAAATATATATCTTGTTGAATAGAGTGAGCCAGTTAGAGTAGGTTCTGAATGACCCACATAATTAACCATGGACAGACGGGCTGAATTTGGCTGTTTTTTGCTATGAATGCTTATGGCTTTAATTATGCCAGATTAAACAAAATTATTATTATTATTATTATTATTATTATTATTATTATTATTATTATTCTGTTGATCCCGGTGGACTATTGATTACCATGAATTTGATCAATAAGATAATATCTATAAATTTAAGATCGATAACATAATAATCTTAATGACAATTGAAATTAAGAATAAAACTAATAATAAAATGTACACAAGCAAGACAAATTAAGTTATTTGGTAAACAGTTCGTATCTAATATATTTTTAAAAAATAATAATTTGTCGGTTAAATGATATTTAAAACAAATAACTGAAAACATTTGTTAATCTTAATACTATTTTCATACCAAATCCATCCATAGTAATTATGCCCGAGGGCAGGTCTTTCTCTCCAATCATATAATTTTCATGCTCTGCTTTGCAGCTTTACTAGGGAATTATAGGTTTGTAGCTTTCCGTTGCTTTCCACACCGGTGTAAGATGATGATAATGATAAGGATAACGATGATGGTCGGATGATTTTCGGAGACAGTTGTATCCTACACTTCCTAACATTTTTCTCACATGTGAGGAAAAACTTCGAAAAAGACCTCACCCAGGAGCCTGTCCCGACCGGGAATCGAACGCGGGCCAGCTGCGTGACAAGGCAGCACGCTACCTCGAGACCAGAGCGGTGGACTATTTTCATATAATAAATAAATTATTTATAATTGTTAAAATAACACTCTTAGTGAGTTGAGTAACTTGGCTGATATTCAAGAAACAAGCTTTCCGCGAAAAGCGAATTTTGCCTAGAGAGATTGGTCTCTTGATTACATCGTTCAGAAACAAACTAAAGAGTTATTGAATAACAAACATGCACACACAACACACACATATGTATAGACTAACTTCTACAGGCCCATAATGCATAATTGCAATTGCGTTATTCTAATGTAACATGTTTGTCCTGGTGAGTGGAAGAAAAGGGCAACACCAGGCTAAATGGATAAATTCATAAATAACACACAACAATAAAGAATTACTCGCAGGCTCGAAATGTATCAATAACTATTTTTAGGACTCGCAGAAGACGAAAATGATATTAGTTTTTTCCAATCACCTAACCGGAGTCAGATATTTCGACGACAACCTTTAGCAGAAGTGATCGTTTCCGTGAGAGTCGCAGGCGCTGTTGTCTCTCAAACTGGTCACCTTTTTTTTTTTTTTTTTTTTTTTGCGCGGTTTTATTACTCTTAGGGATTGTGAAACCCTCAGGAATACACAGGTATAACATTTTTCCTGATTGCCACTGTCAAATACGTGAAATAATGGCTTGTAATACCTCGTTCTGTTCAGTTCGTCTTACATTACATCATTGTGATTGTGAAGTGTCGATATATGCATTATTGTGTATCATTATAAAGAAATTGAATTAAAACAATCTACTATAATATATTTTAATACGTAAGATCTAGTGTTTTTATA
Source organism: Diploptera punctata (assembly GCA_030220185.1). Classification (NCBI taxonomy): domain Eukaryota; kingdom Metazoa; phylum Arthropoda; class Insecta; order Blattodea; family Blaberidae; genus Diploptera; species Diploptera punctata. Next base: position 741,989 of record JASPKZ010006078.1, read on the forward strand.
ATTTTGCAATGTCTCGCCGCTGTAAGAATCCTCCTAATTTATTCTGTTACGTATGTGGAGAGTATTGTACAAAATCTCAGCGAAGAACTAGTTATAAAGGCATACAATTTATATTTCGAGAACTATAGTAAATTTGGAGATACTGATAAATATTGGGCCCCCAATTTTTGCTGTACAAACTGCCAACGAAGTTTAATAGGGTGGTTAAAAGGTTCGCATTCGTGCATGCCATTTGCCATTCCAATGTTGTGGAGGGAACCTACGTACCACACCACTGACTTATTTCTGTATGATCAATATATCTGGTTTCACTTTAAAAAATAAGCATTCTCTTCAGTAACCAAATTTGCAATCAGCCATGCGACCTGTTAAAAATAGTGATTCTTCACCGAACTTGGGTTACGTCAGTGGTGAACATGGCGAAAGGTTCCACGAAGACATTTTAGAAATGGAAAGGCGTTATAAAGGGAAATCAGTGACCAACATGCTTGCTGATTACTGCTGGAAACTTATCACAGACGTTTCGGAGCCATCTTATCGGCGTAAGTCATCCAGGAAGAAGTTTTGAAAGGTGAGATTTTTGCTACAATTTAAGCATATGTTGTAACGTAACTACTTATTTATCCTTCTTAGAAAAAAAATATTTTAACTTTTTGGAACTTATATGATTTGGTTTTACATAGATCAATTGCTTTTAGCAATATTATTGCAAAAAAATTTGAAACTAAGTGCAGATAAGCAATAATATGCTAAATATAACGAAACACTTTTAACACGTCCTTGTAACAAACTGTTAGGTGATAGAAAAAAAACGGACTTCAAATTCGACATCAGCGCATGCCAATTAACTAAAATCGCCTATTTTCATTTCTGCGAGCGACAAAAAGTTAAAATTTGTTGTGTGTAATTTACTTGTGGGAAAGAATATCCGTCTTAGAATTCTATTTTCGAATTATTTTACCTTGTATTCTTCCAACTACTGTACTTCAGACTATATTATCATTTTATAAATTTTAATATTTAGATTCTTAGAAAAACAAGCCGAGAAGACAGCAGACTTTGAAATGAACAAGTAATGCAAATTTCCTGCTTTAAATCGGTATTTAATTTCTTCATGTGTATGATTTCATATTGTTTGTTAGGTTCTTTAAAACTTATAAATGTGGTTTCCTCTTGAGAACTTAGCTGTAATGGATTTAGTTTTTCTAGTTTTTCTAAGTTTTCTAGTGGAAAACAAAGGACCTGAGAGTTTTGAATGTGTTTTCTTTCCATTACCCAGTATTTTCTCATTTTTTTATTATGGTTTACATCTCATAGATATTGATTAGTCCACTGTTGCGCTGTGATCTGAGGATAGCGTAATTATTTCGCATTCAGCGCGTCTGGTTTCGATCCTCGCCTGGAACAAATTTCCTGGGTGAGTTTCTTTCTTCATCTGTATTACAACGTTTATCACCAAACAGTCCCGGAACACCATCTGGTCAACTTATTAATCCATATCACATTCTCCTTGTTATTATTATGTATAAGTGAAAGGTGTGTCCTCTCTTAAATGTTCGTGTCGCCACATGAGGTTCCCTCGGTATGGAGCTGATCACTCATCCGGGAGACCCTCCATGTCCTTGTGAGGTCAAAAGATGATGCTAATAATAATAATGTTTGATTTATTCTCGCAGAGTTAAGGCCGTACGACCTTCTTTCTCACACAACCATCACAAATTACAGTACATATTTGACAATATCGATTATATATACACTGTCCACCGCTGTGGTCTCTAGGTAGCGTGCTGCCTTTTCACGCAGCAGGCCCGAGCTCGAACCCGGTCGGGGCAGTTTTTCTGGGTGAGGTTTTTATCGGGGTTTTTCCTCACCTGTAAGACAAATGGCCATCATATGACCATCATCATCATCATCGTCGTCATCCTTATCATCATCATCATCCTTCACCGGTGTGGAAAGCAACGGGAAGCTACCACACCTACAATTCCCTAGTAAAACTGCAAGCATAGCATGAAAATGCTATGATAGCATTGAAGGACCTGTCCTCGGGCAGAATTACTATGGATGGATATATACACTATACTAATCATAAAGAATTTAAAATATATTAAATGTTACAATGGAAATTTCATGTACAAACAACATTTTATACGATGATAATAAAACAATAATAGTACTTATGATAATAATAATAATAATAATAATAATAATAATAATATTTTTTTTATTCAAGAACATTCCACAATACAGTGTTTCTCCTTCAACCCAAAGTGATTTGTCGCCAGAGGCTCCTGTCAAAGCTTTTCCTTCCCTCAAATCTCTAGCTTCCATACTTTTCTTCACTCCATCCATCGATCGTTCTCTAGGCCTGCCTCTTCCACTTCTCAGCTCAATAATAATAATAATACGAATAATAATAATAATTATTAATAAATTATTATTATTATTACTTTTATTATTATAGTATAAATATGATCAATTATACGAGAAACACCAATTGATATATATATGGTATGATAAGAAAAATAAATGCCTGGACGGGATTCGAACCCGTCCAGGCATTTATTTTTCTTACCATACCATATTAAGCTTGCATTGCTCAATGTTAAACATTTAATTATAACATCTTACATTGTATCTTACATTGGGCAATGACGAAATCCAGGTTATAGCAATTATAAATTTAGATTTCTTTTATAAGATGCCAATGTCCGGCAGCCCCTTATTTCTTGTGGTAGAGAATTCCAGTTCATGCGAGATGTGGAGATAGTATATGACATGGAATAATGTGATGTCCTATGTTGCGGTATATTAAGCAAGATACTATGTTGTGATCTTGTGTTTAAATTATGGTTGGAGGATAGATACTGGAAACGAGAGGATAAATAATTGGGAGTCGAGATATGTAGGACTTTAAATAAGAGAAACTTGACAGTGTCATTTTCTTATTTCTTTAAGATGTAGCCATGGAAATTCGTGTAAAAATGGAGAAATCCGATCGTATTTTCGGACATAAATATGAATGATCCAGAGTTAAAATCTCCCCGACAAGTAGTGTTTCTATGATGCACGTAAATATACTACGTACATAGTGAGAAGTTAAACTAAGGGGGAAAAATGACTCCGTCTCGCAGGATTTGTGTAAATTAACACAACTGAAATCCTCAGAAAGTCGAATATGGCCTGGCTTTGCAGGCATATCGAATATGTAGGCCTACAGTTCATTAAATCATATCTATCTTGTTAGGTTTCAAGAAAACAAAAATGGAGGCTTCTAGACCGATTTTTAGATGACGACTTTCAGGTAAACCCCTGTACTAATGGTCGGATTTCCCTGAACGTTGGAAAATACTTTTTTCGTTTTATTGCAATGTTTTTGTTGCGAAAATAAAAAAAAATTGCTGCCATTAGAGCGATATTTAAATTTGGTATCAGGATTGAATCCCACTCCTAATGGTCCAGTTCACGGTTCAACGAATTCGACCTATTTTTTATTACATAAATGGCGAGATTGGTTCAGGTAAAACGAAAATAGCGGCCGCTATAGCGTTAATTTATACATACAGTGTGTGCCATTTATCTTGACCACTCGAAATAACTTCGTATGGCAGTAAGTAAAGTAAAGTAATCCCACTACAGGCCTCGGGAGGCCCTTGGGGTAGTAGGAGGTTAAGGCTCCCACATTTTCTAGACAATCGGCACTTGATGTCAGCCGGGTTGTCAGCTCTACACAGAAGATGGTCTGAACAATTTTAACAATTCTAGCTTTCATGAAACCGGAACGAGCCAACAGACTTAATCCCTGGATGATGATGATCTTTCTAATATACCGACTGGATCCGCGAATAAATTACTTTTTAGCCGCGAATACAGGAACTGTGTCGCAATTTTTTAACCCGCGAATACGGGAACCGCGAATAAGGAGCTTTTACTGTATATCCAAAAATCATTTAATGAGTACAACCTCAATACGTATATTCTTTCTAAAAGAAAATTTGATGGAAAAATACTATATATAGGCCTACACTAACAACTTATAAAGTAAATGGCTCTGGTAGCAGAATTTTTTTCTTTTCACGTCTTATCAAGTTAAAGAACTTGTAGATCGCGATGTCATGGACGTTCTGTGTTAATACAAGACAAGTGTCGATACAAGATGGCGATACAAGTAGACCGTGATTAAGTCGAAGATCGATGTTCAATGACGTCACAACTTCCTTCTAAAGATTTTTCGACTCTGATTCGTTTGTTTTAGTATGTAGACTTCCCATCATACAACTAAATACTTTGATTTGATCACCATTGCAGATAATTCTGGTAACTTTGTCTATGGAAATTGACTCCGTGTCGAAAAGGATTGGAAATTCGCCTCTCCACCCCAGGATAACGAGTTCGCGTCTTAATTATTCTGTGAGGTTCGAGGTGAATGAACGAATCAGAGTCTAGGTAGCTTTTTTCAGGGATTATATGATTTCTTCTTCTTCTTCTTCTTCTTCTTCCTTTCATGTGATAGACCGAGTGGTCTGTTACAGTCTCAATCCAACGTTTGAAGGGTCTGTCCAAAGATCTCTTGCCTGGTGGCTGGTCATTTAAGATCTGACGTGATATTCTTGTTCTGCTCATTCTTCTTACGTGAGATTTCCAGTTGTTTCTGTATTTTTGTACATATTCCATGTCTGATTCTGTTTGTAATTCTTTGAGAATCTCAGAATTCCTTTTATGGTCTGTTCTTGAGTAACCTACAGTACGTCTCATACATTTCATTTCTGCCTCAGTTAGTCTTTGTTCATCTACACTGCGAATTGTCCAGGCCTCACTGCCGTAACATAAAATGAGTCTGGCCAGTGTTTTTATAAATTCTAGTTCGTGTATGTTGCTGTACTGTGTTTGGCTTGAAAATATTATTTATAATTCCTGTTACTCTGTTAAATTTTATAATTTTTTGACTAAAATCTTTTTCCTCTTCGTATGTAACTTGGTATCCGAGACAGTTAAATGTGTTGGTTTGTTCTAATATTTTATTATTAACAACAATTTTACTGCAAACTGGGTCTTTTCCTAGGAAAGCCATGACTTTAGATTTTTCTGTTGAGATTTCCATGTTGTAGTTTATTGCAATTTGGTGAAAAGAATGGACTGAACATTGTAGGTCATCTTCTGAATTCGCTACAAACACAATGTCATCTGCAAATAATAGGGTGTCTAAATTATATAATCTATTAAGTGGTATACTGCCATGTGGTTGTAGTCTTCATTCTTTAATAATTGAGTTCATGTATATTATGAAGAGCATTGGGTGAAAGACCACATCCTTGTGTAACTCCCTGATTAATTGGTCTGCATTCCGAGATTTTATTTTCAATCTTAACTTGGATGTAATTATCCTTATAAATATCATATATAGCTTTTATCAGTTGGTCTGGGATACTATCATATTTGAGGATTTCTAATAATTTGTTTCTATTTACTTTGTCAAATGCCTTCTTCAAGTCAATAAACACCATGTGTGTTTCAATATTAAACTCTCTGTGTTTTTCCATTAGAATTTTAATAGTGAAGTATCCATCTGCACAGGGCCTTCCTTTTCAGAATCCATTTTGCAGTTCATCTAATAAATTGTCATAATAATTAGCTAATTTTGATTTGAGTAACTTGGTGTATATTTTGTAGCCTGAGTCCAAAAGGCTTCTTCTTCTGAAGTTATCACAGTTATTTATATCTCCTTTTTTGTGTAGTGGGATTACAACAGCTTGTTGCCAGCTTTTCGGCGGAGGGCCCCTCATTATAAATTCTATTTTAAAAATTTAGAAATCTTTCATTAAAAGCAGGGCTGGCATACTTAAATAATTCCAGGTTTATACCATCTTCACCTGGTGTTTTGTTATTTTTGCAGTGGACTAGTATTGTATTTTAATTCTTCTAAAGTAAAAGCATCTATGTAATTATTGTTAAAAGTTACGAGATTTAAAATTTGTTTTTTTTTTTGCTGCCATAACTTTGGAAAATATTCTATCCAATTTTCTAAAGGAATTGTATTTAGTTTAACTCTTTCATGTAGCTCTGCATTTAATTGCCTTAGTATTTTATATGTTTTTGGATTTGGTCTTGTAATGTCCGTTTCCAATTGGGTAACAAAATTATTCCAATTTTATCTGTGATATCTTCTAACTTCTCTTTTTGCTATTGCTCTTTTCTGTTTGTACTCTATTTCGTCAGCAAGTGTTCTAGTTGATAGATATTTTCGATATGCTTCTCGTTTATCATTAATAATTCTGGCGAGGTTTCATCCCACTTCCGTAAGCCATGTCTTCTTGTCCATCTCTTCTTTCCTCCTTTACTTCCGTTGGCTGCTGTGTTTAACATATATTTTAGATTGGTCCATTCTTCTTCTATAGTGCTGCCAATGTCCACGTTGAATAAGCGTGATAACCTCCTCTGGTAAAGCCAGCGGGTACTAGGATTATATGATTTTCCACTGCCAAATACTTCGTTCCATCATTTCCCCATACTTATGCCATAAATCAGCGTCATAAATCAGGCTCGAGTTCTTTTACGTGTCATAAATCTGGAGACGGGACCCGTAGAATTAATTTCCTTCCAAAAGATACTATCCTCGGGACTTTTACGTCCTGAATAAATATCCATGAAGCTCAGATGGGCTTGAACCCGCAACCTTTAGAATAGAACCGAGTATGGTAACTACAAGTGGACTTTAGACCGTTTAAAATACTTAATGTCTTCTCCTTCTTTTCAAGGTGAGAGGTTGCCGCACACTTGGCACTCTTAAGTCAACACTTATACAGTTACCTTTTGTCTAATAATTAATTTTTCTCTATTTATTTAAATCAATACAGTCATTAATAATTTTTTATCGTTTTTTATATATCTTGTACATATTATATTTAATTCGTTGAATCTAGAGTAAATCAAAATACATTATACATAATAATTGTATGCTATACATGTAATCATTTATGTTTATTGTAATTTAGATGTAAAACTATTTTTTGTATTTTTTAAAACCTGGTTGAGTGGCAGACAAGGCTTAAGGCCTTAATTCTGGCAGGTAAAATAAAGGTAAAATAAATAAATAAAATAAATCTTTAGATCCGTTCCGCTCATACAGGAATCAAATCATCTATCCATCTTCTCCTCGGACGTCCAATATCACGGCGTCCTGTATCCATATGCCTGTACTAGCTGCTACATGTGGTTCCATTCGTTGTAGATATGCATACTAACCCTTCTTTCTATCTACAATAGTTTGTCCAATATTAAAGATTCCAAATCCTTTTCTGATTGATTCATTCCTTTTTTTGTCCCTTAATGTGTACTCTGATGTTTTTTAAGAATCTCATCTTGCGTGTTGTATGTGTGTGTGTGTGTGTGTGTTTTGTTGCTTCTATTTAGTGCCCAGTTTTCACCACTGAACATAAGGATTGGTACAGCCACTAATAAAATTTCATCTTCTTATATTTTCTAACTTTATCATTTAGGCTAATAATGTTTGTATAGTTCCACAAATTTGTTGAAATGCTATACTTAATATTAGTGCATATATTACAATTTTTAAAAATTCGGCTTTTATAACAGCCTAGCCAATACCCGACGTGCACTACTACGCCTAAATAAATTAAAAAAGTTTTTTATGTTTAGTTGAATAAGTAAAAAGAAAATAATTATAAATTTATATCAACATTATTTTTAGATACCCCGTGCTGATTATCCGGCGTTGCCCGGTAATTTACTTATCCCGATCTTCTTGAAATAAATGAGCTGAAATCAAAATTAGTTATTGTGAGTTAAATGATAGACATATGCTGTCGCGGATTTTTATGATTTATTCAATTCTGTGTACATTAATTTGGTGTAGACCCAGTTATGGTTTAGGCAGCGTAAGCGATTGAAGCGTCCAAAAAATACTTTTATAGTGCACCGATGCCCCCCCCCACTATTTTTAGCTCCGACTCTATAGTACGTAGGGTAATGTGTTCTTATTTTTCTTCACTTCCCGGACAAGACAAATTGCCTGTTCCGCCTCACAGTTGTGCTGTCTATCTTTCACTGGCCTTCCTACATTCCTTGAACCTCTTGGCTTGTAGTTAAATGCTTCCTTTGATAATCTTATTACATTCATTCTTCTACGTGTCTAAACCAAGTATCTCTATATTCCTGCATATGTCGTCGTCCATTAAATCCGTCCAGCTGAACACTGTGAGAGAGATGAGTCGGGTTACCAACCACATTCCCTAGAGGATCGGGGATTTATTTAGCAGTTTCCTTCTCCTTTGGGATCCCATCTGCCCCTTGTCTTGCAGGTTATCTCTTCCGCTTTCTTTACCGTTGAGAACAATATTCTTCTTCCGCTTTTGAAGCCGTTGAGTTTCCCGCGTTGGAGCAAGTTCACTTCCCTTCTCAACTTACTAGATAACAAGCTAGTTAAAAATCAGACTTCCTTATCTAGTCGTCTGGGTCATTAGGTACTGAGCCCCTCCACCATGACAAGGTCTAGCCCGTGGGGGGGCAATATATTATTATTATTTTTTAATGCCCCAGGTTATCCTTTTGAACATTTCTGGTGTTCTCTCCTGGCATTGGCGTAATTGTAACCCACTTTTGAGGTTGGTACGCCTGGAAGGCGGGGTTACTTTGCCCGATGCTATGATGGGTGATGATGATGCCAATGGTGCGCCAGGAGAGTCCCTAATCCTAAGCTTAATCTAAGATGAATATGAATGATGATGATTGCGATGGCCATAGGATGTTCGGGGACCGTTTGGGCCTTAACGTTTTCCTGACATTTGTCTTAGAGGTGAGGAAAAATCCCGATAAAATCCTCACTCAGGAAACTGTCCCGACCGGGGATCGAACCCGGACCCGCTGCGTGACAAGATAGCACGCTACCTGGATACCACAGCAGTGGACGGGGGGTAATATGTTATATACGTTAATTGTCCCAGAAAAATTCTCTAAATGATATAAAAAAACATTCAAATCGATCAAGTACGCAGTGTTTAAGTACATAAAGAACAAAGAGACTTAATAATAATAATAATAATAATAATAATAATAATAATAATAATAATAATAATAATAATAATTAATAATACTTCATTTATTCTGGCAGAGTTAAGGCCATAAGGCCCTCTCTTCCACTCAACCAGCACAAATACAAATAAATATTTGACAAATATAGATATACACTATACTAATTATAAACAGTTAAATATACAATAAATGTAGTAATGTAAATTTCATGTACAAACAACATTTTATAGGGTAGTAACAATAATGGTAGGATAATAATAATAATAATAATAATAATAATAATAATAATAATAATAATAATATAAATATGATAAATTATACGAGAAACACCAATTAATATATATACCTTACACTGGGTAATAATGAAGTCGAGGTTAGAGCAAATATAAATTTAGATTTCTTTTAAAAGATGCCAATGTCCGGCAGCCCCTTATTTCTTGTGGAAGAGAATTCCAGTTGCGAGAAGTGAAGATGGTATATGACATGGAGTAATGTGATGTCCTATGTTGCGGTATATTAAGCAAGAGACTATGTTGTGATCTTGTTTAAGTTATGGTTTGAGACTTACACGCATTGTTATATATAAAGAAGATAAGAAGTAGGCATAACGTTACGTTCGTTAAGATTTATGTTCTTAAGGTATTTTTTTAGAGTTACAATTATGCTATTAATAGGCTTAATGGATACATTATACTGTATTAATTGTATGTAGTACTATGAAGGTGAATGTTTTTATATGTTTTATTTGTGATGTTGAAGTTGCGTACTACCATTTTCTTGTATATCCTGAAAAGAGAGTGTTATATAATTCTATGCCGCATGTAGTCAAATTTATATTCAGAATGCGTACCAAATTCAGTATACCTCCTGTCCCTTGTGTTCCTGAAATAAAAAGGCAGAAATGTAGACACCATAGGCTAGTTCTAGAGTTGGCGTACGAGAGCTGCAAATAGATTAGTTCCTTCACACGCATTCCATATCACGTCGAAAGCTCTAGAGGAATCACTTACGTTGTACGTAACACACAACAACGAACTTTGTGATGTGATTCTGAGAGATCTTCATATTCCTTATCACTCCAACATTCAATGTTTACCGCCGCGCTAGCTCATGTGGTAGGGTACCTGCCTCCTGATCAGCTGCTCCGATTCCCGGCGGATTGGCATTTTAAATTGTAAATTTTAAAGTTTGGGGCTAAGAGGATTGAAGGTATAAACTATTTATCAATACTTATAATATTCATTGTACATCGTAGTTGAAGTTACGCAATAAAATTTTCATCATCACCATTCACGGATTACGCCCATGTGGCTTGTTCCGGTCTCATAGATTCTCATTCAAGAAGTTGAATCCATCTCTTTTTCGGTCTATGAATATTCCTGTTCCCATTGGGTTTGTAATTAATATAATTTTTTGTATGCGTTCATATTACATTCTTTGAACATGTTCTTTCCAGTATTTTTCTAGATTGTTTTATCCTTATATATATTCTTCTTCTTCCTCTATGCATGAAAGCTGGCAGCTTGTTGCGTATTCATTCACTACAGGTCCGGGGTATGGTGACGTCCTTCCATCGTAGTTGTGGTCGTCAAAGGCCTTTTCTGCTGAGGTGTCCAGTCACGTACTTTCTTAACAAATCTACTGTTCTCCATTCTATCTGTGTGTTGGTACTAGTTCAGTCCTCTATCATTTATCCAGAGGTTTATAGATTCAATTTCACATTCTTCTCTAATAACAGAGCTGCGAATTTTCTCTCTCAGCGATTTTCCTACGATTTTCCTTAAAACTTTAATTTCGGTTGTTTCATTGATTTGTTTTGTTTTTTGAGTTTCTGTACGGCATTCTGGAGAAGGGGTTATTGTTGGGCAAAGAGGTAAAGATTGGATTTGGTGACACTAGGAATACTGAAGGAGTTCTCCATGTGTGAGAACTTAGGTTGCTCGGTTGGTATTCGGTAGAGTCGAGGTTCTTATCTCGGGATTCCACGAGGACTTCGTCGGGCAGAATTAATGTGTAAAGAATGTCTGGTAAAAGTAGTTTATTCTTAACTTTTATACACTGCAAGTAATTGTCTATATGTGAAGTGAATTTATCTAACTCTCGGAACGCAGTGTTTTTGAGAAGTTACTTTGTTTGATCGTATACGAGAAGAAAAGTGACGAGGAGAAGCCTCTCTCGCCTATAGGTAAATTAGTTACTCCCACTACCTCGATCACGTGGACCTAAGGTCTGTGCTTAGGCACATATAACGAAACATATAATTGGTTAATGCGCCCTCCTATTTTGATCCCGGGGGTGTTACAAATTTATTATTGGCGATTTACGCCTTCAGAGGTTGGACCTTTTTTTCCCCGTGCTGGCTTCACGTACAGTCTAGTCACAAACATTAGCTAGGCTTGGGTTTTTTCTTAGGCTTGGGTTTTTTCCTAGTCTTCCGACGCTAGAAACTTGCCATGTTCCCACACTTTTTGCTAACGATGTTTGTGTCAGGGTAAAACCCCCGCTTGCACATTTAGCTAATGAGTTATGGTTATCACGCTAAATCAGTTAACTGGAGGCTTAGAAGATATTTCTACTCAATCTGTCTAGCAAAGGATTATTGTCATTAGTAAGTTATTATCATGTGTCAGCCACTTCCGTCTTCACAAAAGAAAGGGTTACATTACCTGAGTTGTCTGCCTTCTTTAATAACTAATAATTTGATTACATTGATGCTGACTTCTTTGGATCATTTTATATGGCCTTTGCTCCTACATAATCAGGTTCTACTCGCTTTCCTGATCAATTTGAATATAAATATGACCTAAGTCCAGTAACTGCTTCATTTAATGTTGTTATAATTCATCTGATTATTATTGCCGATAGGGATTTATTTAGATTTACACAGGATGCTGTATGAATGGATTGCCACAAATGCCCTATAAACAAATGGAAAAATCAAGGGATTTTTTTATTTGTTTATAATCCTCTCGCGTAATATAATGCTAGTATCATAGCTATAGTGGCCTTTAAAGAAAAAATGGCTATAATATTTTGGTAAGAGCACGTTAATCCTGAGAGTGTTGCCAGCACGTCAATTATGTTCAGATTGTAAACACTGATATGTATCCCTTTTACCTGGGATCGTTCTTTGAGGTTAAATAGACTCACTTTCTGCAATATAGACATACATAATATTCATAAGAAAAAAAAAAGATACACCCTTAATATAAATTTGGTGGCCTACTCAAACCATTCATGCTTATACAATTACCATTCAAAACTATTTAGTTGAATACCAGTATAGCATAAATTGCTTCTTCATGTGTAACTGTTTATTTTCAATTTAATTTACACCTTAATATCTACCTACATTATAATGTGCGTCTACAGCTTGGGAATTCATTTGCGATGAACCAGTTTTGTCTACTTCAAACCATATGTCGAATAATACTTCAGTTTTGCTAAATTTAATTTAAATTGAGTCAATAAGACTTATTTACATGGATCTATATCTTTGCGACCAAAATACTAAAATATCGCGTTTAAGCAGCTGTGCTATCGTTATACAATTATTATTGATAGTATTACCCCCTGATATCATTTTTTTTCCCCATAGGTATTGCATACATACGAATTCATCATGATTATTAATCCATGAAATATTCATGATTCTTAATATTTTATTCTCAACATACTTCGGCCCATTTACTTTGCCAAAGCATAGCTGTCATTACTCAGCCAAACGACGTTATTTTCTTAAGCGTGCAAAATCATTTCCTTCGAATACAGAATCGCATAGTATGTCACATTCGCTTCCACCAGCGACCATGACTCCATCTCATCTCATTATTAACATCGAATACAAATTCGCACAAATTGTCACATTCGCTTCCATCAGCGATCATGACCTCATCTCATCTCATTATTAACATCGAATACAAATTCGCACAAATTGTCACATTCGCTTCCACCAGCGACCATGACTTCATCTCGTCTCATTATTAGATAATACGGGATCCCTTGCCCTCAAATATTTTCAACAAATAGCACGTGTTATACAAACACAGTGACGTGCCGCTTCGGCCCACGTCTACAAATTAAATTCTGTAAATATAATCAACAAATAATTCCTCACGCTTTATAGGTTCACACCGTCACTCGGCCTTTCAATTAAGGTGCATTGAGCTTCACCCTGTCTCATTAGCTCCTATATTTACGCTGTCTGATTGTTATTTTAGACAAAAGAATCATAATCATCATGATATTATTCGTATTCAGATTGTTGTACAAGTTTCTTCAATTACCTATATGTATTAAACAATGACAATGGCCTATCTGGGCTCATTTTAACATTTACTGGATTAAGTAGATACTGCAGCTTTCTGCTCGAGCGATTGGGTTAAAACATTTAAAAATATAGATCCATTCTCCATCGTTAAGTTCAAATCAACAATTTATTAATCACCCTCAATCTTAGCTGAAAGTGGACATGCATGTGTTATATATTCACACTAGTTCAATTAATTATATCATATTCATCAATATGGGGGTATTATCACGATTAATATCTAAATCGACGACATTTCACTTTATTTTTTTCGCAGTCATTGTGCCCTTTCCTCTCGCGATTAGCGTTTTAATCTAGGCCTATTTTATCACTTTATTAGTGTCATTTATTTTAGTTACTGATTATACCATACAACATTTATTTATTTTTTTCCACTAATACTTTTCATTTATGTCCTAATCTCAGCTAGTATTGAGTTCGAATCCCGTGAAAACTGGTTCATGCATTTAAGTATAATTTATCAGGTCTTGTTTTTTTTTTTTTTTCGTTTGGGGATTATGTAGAGCTTATATGTTTGTACCTTTTGTATGTTATATCAAAATTTTGTCGGTATATAACCACTTCCTTACCTGGGTACTGCATAATTTCAGCGTTTACATTGACCTTTATCTCATACCTAAAATCACAGTAGTGTCTACCTGTGCACACAATACAATATAGTACAATGCAAGACATACACACATACGTAATATATCCATTCCGTTGTCATTCTTACGTGTAAAAATCTCTCCCTCCTATTTTTCGAGTGTCATTTTCACTGTCCGTCTATCTACCCTTAATACTATTAGTGTCTAATTTCACAGTCTGTTAACTCGCAAAGGCCTCCTGTACTATTATTATATACATGTTTTGCGATACTACGCCCACACGCAAACAAACTCTGAACACTCGCATGGTAATTTATCGGGTCTTTACAGCCTCAATCTTATCCTTAGATTCACATATGATGACTAGACTTTTGTCAAAATTTTTCAAATGATTCTTACTCCTATCATCTAGGTTAGTATGCGCCACAGAATTACTAGCGATCTCTGGGTTCCCTAGTATCTCTGTACGTGCATATGTTTTGTGATTAGCCGTCGTCCAAGAAACACTCTCCGACGCGTATGATTCATTTTCGGGGTTCCTATCCTTTTGACCTCTACTATTTATGTTCTTTGTGATGACACTTATTTCATCATTTAGTTTGCTAATTTCGTTAGTCACTTTCTGTTCTATATTAGTGCCTAACTCATTAAATCTAGGCTCTACTATCATTTCAATCAATTCAGAGCGTTTATCCTGCTCTGCAATTTTCTGAGCTACTTGGGGCTTTAGTGTTTCTTGTTCGTGGGCTGGCTTTTGTACAAATAGACACATATAATTTACCCTTTTGTCCGAGTTCTCTACGCTACAGAGCGCATTCTTGTCGACTCGTTTTATTTCCCCTTGTAATTCCTCCTGTTTCTCCCCTAAGTTAGTTTGTAACGTTATTATACTATTGTTCATCTCTGTTCTCATTTGACTTATTACCCTGTTTTCTGTTTTCTCTGAGTCTTTAATAAGTTTTTGTTCCATTTTATTTATCTTTAGTTCTACACACGCTGACGATTCATTTATTTTCGCTTCTAGCATCTCTCTCTATCTTTTCTCATCTCATCCCTTAATGTTTCTTTCAACGTAAATACATCCTTTTCCCTGCTTATCTCCATCTGTCCTCTCCAAGTTTCAAATTCCCGTTTCATATTCCTCTGCATTGCCTCTAAATCCATTTTCCTATTTCTATCCATCGTCTCTAAATCCATTTTCCTACTTCTATCCATCTCCTCTATTCTCGACATTAGCATTTCCATGTATTTCATGGTGTCGGTGCTTGGATTTCCCTTGTCCTCTACTTCCCCTCTAGCTTCTACTCTTGCGTTGTTTTCACTATTTTCCCCTGTGCTCTGCTCTAAGTTCTCTCTGCCATCTTCGTTATCCTCTCCCATCCTTGCGATTTCGTTCTCTCCTTCAATCAGTTGCCCACAAGCCTTCTCCCTAATCTCTTCGTGTTTCCTATCCATTTTTTTTTTTTATCTTTATTTGCCTGCCTCTTTCTATTCGTACTTCTTAACAACATAAATACACACAGATATATTCTCCGTTAAATCACTGTAATATTTTGATTTCTTATATAGGTAAAAAGTAAAAAAAATGCTTATTCTGTTGTTGTGTCACTTACTGCTTCCTTCCTTCAGTTGCTGTCTGTCTGCTTGTTGCCATCATCTTCTCTGTCCTGGTTGCCTCGTGGTCGTGGGACTTAGTCGTTCTGCCGTTGATTTCTATTCGTGTGTTACTTTACGACCTATTCTGCCCGCACGTTAGGGAGCCAATATGGAGAAGGGGTTATTGTTGGGCAAAGAGGTAAAGATTGGATTTGGTGACACTAGGAATACTGAAGGAGTTCTCCATGTGTGAGAACTTAGGTTGCTCGGTTGGTATTCGGTAGAGTCGAGGTTCTTATCTCGGGATTCCACGAGGACTTCGTCGGGCAGAATTAATGTGTAAAGAATGTCTGGTAAAAGTAGTTTATTCTTAACTTTTATACACTGCAAGTAATTGTCTATATGTGAAGTGAATTTATCTAACTCTCGGAACGCAGTGTTTTTGAGAAGTTACTTTGTTTGATCGTATACGAGAAGAAAAGTGACGAGGAGAAGCCTCTCTCGCCTATAGGTAAATTAGTTACTCCCACTACCTCGATCACGTGGACCTAAGGTCTGTGCTTAGGCACATATAACGAAACATATAATTGGTTAATGCGCCCTCCTATTTTGATCCCGGGGGTGTTACAAATTTATTATTGGCGATTTACGCCTTCAGAGGTTGGACCTTTTTTTCCCCGTGCTGGCTTCACGTACAGTCTAGTCACAAACATTAGCTAGGCTTGGGTTTTTTCTTAGGCTTGGGTTTTTTCCTAGTCTTCCGACGCTAGAAACTTGCCATGTTCCCACACTTTTTGCTAACGATGTTTGTGTCAGGGTAAAACCCCCGCTTGCACATTTAGCTAATGAGTTATGGTTATCACGCTAAATCAGTTAACTGGAGGCTTAGAAGATATTTCTACTCAATCTGTCTAGCAAAGGATTATTGTCATTAGTAAGTTATTATCATGTGTCAGCCACTTCCGTCTTCACAAAAGAAAGGGTTACATACCTGAGTTGTCTGCCTTCTTTAATAACTAATAATTTGATTACATTGATGCTGACTTCTTTGGATCATTTTATATGGCCTTTGCTCCTACATAATCAGGTTCTACTCGCTTTCCTGATCAATTTGAATATAAATATGACCTAAGTCCAGTAACTGCTTCATTTAATGTTGTTATAATTTCATCTGATTATTATTGCCGATAGGGATTTATTTAGATTTACACAGGATGCTGTATGAATGGATTGCCACAATTCACAACCATGTGCTAGAACTGGTCTTATGACAGATTAGTAAATTCTTACTTTACACACACACACACATACACACACACACACATACACACACACATACACACACATATATATGTATATATATATATATATATATATATAAATTCTTCTGTATGTGTGTTTGTTACTGAACTACTCCTCCTAAACGACTAGATCGATGTTGATGAAATTTTTTTGCGTGTGTCTGATTGGGCTCCTCGATGGTTCAGATTCACAATTGGACCCTCTAAAACCGTTAGGTGTAGGAGTTCACCTTAAGTTAAAATTTAAAAATCGCTCTTTTTTTTAATGCTTTTCAACAAAATTCAGTATATCGTATAAAAATAAACCGAGGTAAGTATTGTCCAAAAATGAGCTAAATCCGACAGTAAGAAGTGGAGGGTTACTTGAAATCCTAAATTAAAAACTGCCTAAACGACTGGACCGATTTTGATGGATTTTTTTTTTGTGTGTGTTCGAGTGGGTCCCTGGATGGTTTAGATTCACAATTGGGTTCGGTAGGTGGCCCTGTGATCGGCTTATAGGATGTTTTATGTCAGACGTGTAGTCATCTGCATTATCGACATTTTTCGTCCGAAAACAATGTGACGTCATCATGCACGCTTCTTGAGCCACAACAGATAGCAATGAGGAGTTTTCTTGCGAACCTAATTACGTCTTAATTAGTTAATTTTATGGTAAAAAAGTAACATTTTTTATCATCCGACCATGACACGAGAATGTCAGGACAATATCTGCCGGGTCCGCTAGTTTTATCTAGAAGTTTGCAGCCAGCTACACTTCTTAGAAATCTCATTTCAGTATAGAGCGATTCCATGAAAATGTCATACCGAGATGAAAATTTTTAAATTGACGCAGGAATAATTTTTTTGGCGTAATATATATCTTTAAGGATCAAATTTTCTGATTCTGTAAGATAATGTTCCATAAGTGTATTGTTTTAATCTAATATTAGTGGTGGAACTTATCATATTCCAAACCTGTAAAAACACGCAAAATTTTACCAATTTGTTGTTTAATGATTTGGTCGTATTAATTCGTTTTATTTTACGAACTCTTTTGTTAAACCATACTTTGGTCTTCCCTAGTCGTAAATGTAATAATATTAATTGACTTCTAATGTTCTACATACCTTAAATGTGTCCTATAATTGTTAACTGCAAGCTATGGTCAGTCAGTCACAGAAAACGTATAAAAATTACTGTACATAACATAATAATTAATGGAATAAAATTTCCTCTTGGATTCTACGTTATCGGTACACAACTAACCAAAAAATATTGAAGACATTTTCTTGTAAAGTCATCATTTTTTACGCTAGTGTCCCATGACTGACTGACTGACTGACTGACATGCATGGTGCAGTCAGTTGCTTGCTGCACTCCGCTGAGGATTAACATAAACATGGTTTAAAAAATCTGGTAGACTCTTCGGCTCAGATGTTCCATAAGTAATTACTGACCCTTTTCCTATGTCAATTTGAGCTAAAAGACAGTTAGCGGAAGCATTTAAATATATTCAGGAAAAAGGTTGCAATAAACGAAACAGCCATTCTTGTTGATTTCTCAGAAAATTATACAAAATGAGGTCCAGGCAATGTAACACTACTTACTTGCATTTTTAGATTTTGACAAATGGAACTTCTTTGAATCGTACAATTGAAAGGGGGCTATAAATGCGATTGGCGGTCAAGTAAAAAGGATGGCATGGATGTATGAAAAATCGGGAAAGAAGGTACAAAATGGTGCAGAATTATGTAATGTGAGCTGTAAAACCAACCAAATAACTGTAGTCGTAAAATTATATAGAAGAAGGAAAGAATGTTTTTAAAAAATCTGAATATCTTGCATCTATCAGAGACTCATTGCGTATACAACGTGAAAGCGTTGGACCCGTATGCTATAGAGTATGCACAACAGTCAAACAATCAGCGCAACAAACCAACCAAATAACTGAAGTCGCAAAATTATACAGAAGAAGGAAAGAATTTTTTTTTAAATCTGAATATCTTGCATCTATCAGAGACTCCTTGCGTATACAACATGAAAGCGTTGGACCCGTATGTTATAGAGTATGCACAATTCTCAAACAATCAGCGCAACAAATTCATAAATTCATGTGTTAAAAACAATTAAATGGCGTGACAGGCATAGAAAGCCATTGGCTGCTAATCTCACGTCCAAGTATATCAATCACAGAGGTGAACAATCATCTAACCAACATATAGGTGACATGTGGTCAGCATGTCGGATACTCCAGCCGGTATGGCTGGTTCTCTCGACCGCAACCGCTAAATATTGTAGCTGCCGAAATTCTTCATGATTCTGGGCGGGCACCAATCTCATTGTGGCCGAAATTCCATGAGAAATTTTCTTTTCTCATGGGGCTCGAATCAGTGCTCTCTATTGAGTCATCTTGACTCAAACCATTCAGTTACAGCGTGGGACTTCATGCATGACAGGAAACATTATTTTTATTAATGGGTCAAGCCAGGTCAAGTTAGCGGCGAAGACTAGCGAGAGAAATGCGATCTCACACATCGATGTTATGATGTGAGTCATCAGAATTCGGGCTAATTAGAGTTATGTTTTTATTGTTATTTAAAAGTAGAATTCAATACGTCAACAATTGTTTACTAACTACAGCTTACTATTGCGATTTACGGTAATTCGTTTTGAAAGTACATGCACTCTGATAAATAACTAACTTATTAAGAATGTGTATGCATTCTGGGAGGCTTAAATTTTTTATTTCAGTGGTTCAATCTAGAAATGAAAAATATTAAATCTTACATCAGGTAAACTGTAATAAACTCCACTCCAAGAGCGACAGGCCTAGAAGGCTCTTGGTTTACAAACCGGCTGCTGGCCTCACGTCCACATGTGTTAATCACAGAGGTAGACGATCATAAGCCACTGTAGGGGTGACATGTAGTCAGCATGTCGGGTCACCCAGCCGTTATAGTTGGTCTTATCAACATGGAGTCATTACTTATTGTAGCTATCCAAATGCCTCACAATGTTGGGTGGGCACCTGTCCCATACTGGCCGAAATTCCATGAGAAAATGTCTTCCTCCATGGGGACTCGAACCAGCGCAAGTCCCATAGCTCTGCGCCAAGGCTTCTTGCCTTAACCACTCGGCTATGGCGCGGACTAAATTGTAATCAGTTACTATATATGCAACTTAAAAGTATGTACCTGCTGTGTTGCAATCTTCAGTTTTATATAAGGATTTCTCTCAAGAAAATACTGTTAAAATGGCAATCCAGTTCCCTATTCCAAACACACAGTAACTTCCTGGGTTGATTCTGAGTGTAGTATCCTGGCTGACACTCCGTGCAGATAGGTGGGAGTCTTAACCTCTTGCTACGCCAAAAGCCTACTAGGGACAATAGTATAGCAATAACAACTTACGTAACTGTGGCATTTTCCGTCTGAGAATCTAGCTTCTGTATCTCAAATAATTTTTCCACAGCTCCTCTATAACCAGATAAATGTTATACATTTAATCGATTTACATTCTCCAATTTTTAATGTTTCATTTCTTGTTATAAATTACATACCCTGGAACAATTTTGATACATGGATTATTTTTGCTATGAAGGTCAAATTTGATGCGTTGATTTCGAAAATTATACTAGTTTTTGCATATCACGAGAATATACAGCACAATTCCGTATTTAAGACAACGTTTAAAATTCGTCATTTTAGTTTCAGTGTAAGTATATGTCACTCTTGCTGCAGTGCTTATTTAAGCTTACAATTAAATGAAATCATGCAATATGTTTAAGACACCGTTTAGAGACTAAAAACGTGCTAAATACGATTTAAAAAAATTATGTAAGTACGAAAATGTTCAATATTATTATTTATCAAAAAAGACTAACTAAAGTTAAATTTTTTAAAACAATAGTTAGAAGTATCGTGACTTATGGTTCAGAGGTTTGGCCTATAAATTATCAGATGAAAAGAAAATTAATGGTAGCAGAAATGGACTATTGGAGAAGATCTGCTGGGATATCTAGGAGAGAGAATATTATAAATTATATTATATTATAAAAGAGAACTTGAATGTATAAAACTCAATTTTAGAATTTATCATAAGTAATGCTACGAGTGATTTCCAAATTATCGATAAATTCACGACTCACGAAGTGAGGAGTGAATTTACTTACTTACTTACTCACTGGCACTATTGAACCCGTAGGTTCATGGCCGCGCGGACATAAGCTCTCCATACATCCCTATCCTGAGCTAATGCTTTCCAATCATTCCCTGTATAATCTACTTCCCTCAAATCAATAGTTAATGTTGTTCTCCCACCTCATTCTTGGTCTACCAACTGGGCGTTTTCCCTCTGGCTTTCCTACAAGAAGCTTCCATGCACGTCTTTCATTCCCCATACGTGCAACATGTCCTGCCCATCGTAGTCTACGAGACTTAACTGTTCTTATTATATCTGGCTTCCTATAAAGATCATGTAGTTCATTGTTATGTAGTCAGTGAGGAGTGAATTTATCTAGAGAATTTGGAAATCAAGAGTGGCATTTGTTAGGACTATTTAACGAATAAAATTAAGCTGTTTACTCACAAATCATTATTTAACTATAGTTATTTTAAAATATTTAATGTAAACGGCGATGTCTGAAAACAAATGAAGAAACGACAGGTACGCTTCACCTGCTTCTTTTGTTTATCACTGCAATCAGATCATACTATTTATTGCCAAAGGAACGCAATATTGTAATAATGCTCTCTAGTGGAGAAAAAATGAAACACATCAAACTGTATATTAATTCATTTCTGATGTCGTATGATGTAAATATGACAATTATATTTTTCTGGATTATTACCTGGGAAAAATATATTTAAGAAAGTGCAAACAGTGGTTTCTTTTTTTGGTGGTATAATCAATTGCTACAATGTTTTATATTAACTCCCGCATGCGGCATGTGTTGACATTCATGCACTATATATACAATCTGGTAGCCGTATTTCTTGCAGGCTCAGTCACTGCAAAATAATGGTCAGACCTGTTCAGAATATTATAAAGGAGGAGCTTTCTTTAATATGGTAATTATAACACTGATAAATATTTTGTGAAACACGACTCTGATTGGTTGTAAAACAGAAATCATTGAAACGTGAATGGCCATTGAGTCCCATTTGGGGCATGAGTTAAATAGTCCAAGAAAAGCAACTAAAATGGTACGGGCATATTAGGTGAATGGAGAATGAAAGATTACCAAAAAAAAGTAATGGAATGGACACCATCAGGAATGAGAAGGAAAGGACAACCAAATCTGACGTGGATCAAAGGAATTAGAGAAACTTTGAAGGACTGGGAAATAGAGGAAGAAATGTGTTATAATAGGGAGGAATCGAGGAAAATTATAAAGCAAAATTGAAGACAAATCATTGGTGCCGGAAAAATGTATCAATATTGTTAAAACCGGAAATATATATATTTTTGTAAGCCTATGTTTTCCCTTTACAGAAATTTAGGCGCTCTCCCCTTACAGGGAAGAATTTGGATCATATTAATTTAGTTACACTTGTTTTCGTATAGATGTCATTTTGAGTGGCTCGTGGTCAGCGTCCCGCCTCATACTGACATAGGGAAACCAAGGTAGTACTAGGACGGGAAAATTCGGTAAATTTTGCTTAAGGCCCTTTTCATTCAGGCTTAAGGATTTTTTACGAGCCTGAAAAATCTTCAGACTCGGGACCCAAGGCTTAAAGTCCCTCCCGGAGGACTTGCTGCTTGGATTTTTCCGTCCTAAAAAATCCATCGACCCCGGCCGGGTTTGAACCCGCGACCCTCGGGACCAGAGGCAAGGAGCATAACCAGTAGTCCACCGCGGCCGATAAATATATATATATAATGTAAGGGCTATATTTTTGGATGCGATTACATTTTTTTTTTTTTTTTTTGAGTTTATGGATTTGCGTTTTAATAATTCTAGCTAGATAATCAATTTTCCTGCTGGGTTATTTTGGGAATTTCTTTGTAGTTATGATTGTTATATTAAAGTGAGACGAACAGTGGAGGAAATTGTATAAAATAGGCTACATGATAGTTATGGGAAAATATGATATAATAAGAGCAGTTAAAGTCTCGTAGATTGCGATGCTCAGGACCCGTGACACGAATGGGAAATGAAAGAGGGACATGAAAAAGTCTGTAGGCTGCAGCCGACTTTGGGGAGTTAAAGAGAGCACGCAGTATCTCCTGATGAGGTCTACCGACAGCAGTAGACGAAACGTCGAGTATGAAGACAACGGATCACGGCCTATAAGCCCGTAAGACGAACCAAATGGAAACAGACGCAATGAAAAACAGAAACCTGGAAGCAACCGAATTTCGAACTTCGGCACCTGTACACACGTTTCGCAGCCCATGGATTTTCATGGGAATATATGCCTGAACAACATGTACCATGAACCCAAGGAGGACTGCATCTGTAAATTATGCAACTATCCATGTCCAAAATATCATCTAGCGAAGTGTAAAAACAGGACTCTGCCTCTAAACAATTTAATTAAAGTCTGGTAAAAAGCTAAATTTAATTTGATGTACACATTGTGTTTATATAATATATTATAAAAACTGCATAAATACTATCTTGAGGATGTATTCCGCATTTGTAATGCAAAAAACCGGTCTAAATCCAAAATTTCAAAAACTGCAAAAATGCTATCTGGAGAGTGTGTTTGTGATTCCTAATGCAATAAATCCGGTGTATATCCAAAATTTCAACATTTAGTTTTCTAGGTGTTTCTCTAAAAAGAGTCAAAATTTTCGAAAGAAGAAAAACTGAAAAATACTGCCTTAGAGGGTGTATCCGCGATTTCTAATGCAAACAATGCGGTCTAAAACCGAAATCACAAAATTGAGTTTTCCAAGGCTATAGTTTTGGTGTTTTTCCAAAAAAAAGTCAAAATTTTAATAATTTCAAAAACTGCAATAATACTATCTAGATGTTGTATCCGGGCTTTATAATGCATAAAATCCGGTCTAAATCGAAATTTTTCAAAGCTATAGTGCTGGATTTTTTTCCTAAAAATATCAAAATTTCGAAATTTTTAAAACTGCAAAAATACAAATTTAGAAGATGTTCCTTGGATTCATAATGCAAAAAAGTCCGTTCTAACTCCGAGATTTCTCAAATGAATATGCCAAATCTACAGTCTTGGTGTTTTCCTTAGCAGTGTCAAATTTTTGTGATTTTGAAATTTTCAAAAATTCAATCTAGAGTGTGTGACCGTGATTTCTAATTCAAAATATCTGGTCTAGAACCAAAATTTGATAAATGAATTTTTCAAGGCTATAGTCTGGCTATTTTCCTCAATAATGTCAAAATTTTCGAAATTTTGAAAACTGCAGAACTTCAATCTAGAAAATGTGTCCGGGTTTTAATGCAAAAATTTATGTCTAGATCCAAAATTTCAGAATTGCGTTTTTAGTCTTCGTGTTTATTCCTAATGTGTCAAATTTTCGAAATTTTGAAAAATGTAAAAATTCAATCTAGAGGGTGTGTCCAGGATTTTGTAATGCAAAATTCCGGTCTAGATCCAAAATTTCAGAAATAGTTTTTCCAAAAATGTCAAAATTGTCGAAATTTTGAATAATGCTAAAATAAAACCTAGATGGTGTGTCCGGGATTCCTAATTCAAAAAATCCGGACTATATCCAACATTTCAGAATTGAGTTTTCAAAAGTTTCGAAATGTTGATAACTGCAATAAAACAATTACAGGGTGTGCCCGAGATTACTGATGCAAAAAATTCGGTCTAAATCCAAAATTCCTGAAATGAGTATTCCAAATTTCTCCCTAAAAGTATCAAAAATTTTAGAACTTTTGAAAACTGCAAAAGTTCAATCTAGAGGATGTGTTCGGGGATATTGTAATGCAAAATTCCGTTATAGATCCAAAATTTCAGAAATGAGTTTTCCAAGGCAATATTACTTTTTCTTTTACTTAATCACATAAACGGAAACACATGGTATAGGGGCGTACCAGGACACGCTGGGTATTCGCTGGTATTTTATATTTGTCTTATTGTGGATTAATTTCATGTTTAAGATCACTAAATATTATTTTGTGTTATAAAAAAATCATGGTTTGGATTTTTAAATTAAAGATATTCTTTATCTTGCGTAGAAATAAAAAATAGCCTTTGGTGTCTTACACCCCAAAAAGTCAAAATTTTCGAAATTTTGAAAACTGCAAAAATTCAATCTAGAGGGCGTGTCCAGGGTTTCTAATGCAAAAAAATCCGGTCTAAATCCAAAATTTAAGAATTGAGTTTTCCAAGGCTCTAGTCATGATTTCCTCAAACATTTCAATTTTTTCGAAATTTTGAAAACTGCAAATATTTAATCTAGAGAATGTGTCCGGGATTTCTAATGCAAAAAATCCGTCAAGATCCAACAAAATTTCATAATTGTGTTTTCCAAGGCTAGAGTCTTGGTGTTTTTTTTTAATGTAGTCTAAAGGCTATGTCCGGGGTTTCTATTGCAAAAATTCCGGCTAAATCTAAAATGTTGCGATCGAGTATTCCAAGCCTATATTGTCATGCTATTTTTGACAAAAATGTCAATTTTTTTGAAATTGTAAAAACTTCAACAATTTTGTTTGTAGGTTGTGTGCGGGATTTCTAATGCAAAAAATCCAGCCTAAATCCAAAATTTTCCAATCTAGTATTCCATGCCTATAGTCTGGTTGTTTTAGACCAAAAAGTCAAAAATTTATAAATTATAAAAACTGCAAAAATGTAGTCTTGCTGGGTGGCCCGGGATTTCTAATGCACAAAATCTGGTCTAAATCCAAAAATCCGGATCCAGTATTCCATGTCTCGGTGTTTTTGACCAAAAATGTCAAAAGTTTCGAAATTGTAAGAACTGGTAAAATCTAGTCTATAGTGTGCCTCCGGGATTTCTAGTACAAGAAATCCGGTCTAAATCGAAAATTTCCGGAACGAGTATTCAAAGGTCATATAGTATTGGTGTTTTTTACCAATAAGTCAAAATTTTGGAAACTGTAAAAACTGCAAAAAAGGCAATCTGGATGGTTAGTCCGGGATTCCTGATACAAAAAAAATCTAGTCTAAATCTAAAATTTCGTTACAGGTGAACTCTTCTAACTGATGCTTCGATTTTGTTGGTTAATGAACTCGACTTCATTTTTTTATTGCAATATGTCGAGTTTAGTTCCGAAACAAAATAACTTCTGCCCTCTAGAGCGAGAACAGGCATACGCATATAATTATATGATCATTTTCATTTTCGCTGTCTACTAGATAGGATCATCGACCGCGGTGGACTAGAGTTTATGCTGCTTACCTCTGGTCCCAAAGGTCGCGGGTTCAAACCCGGCCGGGATCGATGGATTTTTTAAGATGGAAAAATCAAAGGAGCGAGTCCTCCGGGAGGGACTTTAAGCGGTAGGTCTCGAGCCTGAAGAATTTCCAGACACGTAAAATATCCTTAAGCCAGAATAAAAAGGCCTCTACGCCAAATTTACCTATCTTAACACCCTAGTAATGCGTTAGTTGCCTCCTAGACGTCTCATTGAGTCGGTGTGTTGACCCCATGTCATTCATGACATCTATAAGCAAATACATTAACTTGGTGTAATAACTCCTAACAAAGGAAAGGCTATGGCTCAACATTGCGCTACGCCATTATAGATAGGATTGGTGAAGATGTGTAAAAATGTTTCAAAAACCATATCTTGAGTACAACTCGTCCAGAATTGTTTATTAATGGTTTCATTAACAAGAAGAAGATAATAATGATGGAGATGAGAGGAAGAAGTAAGGAGGATAAGTTCAGTTATGTTTGCTTTTTAAACAAACTGTTCTTCTACATTTCACTAACACAGGAACTTAGACCTTATATAACCAGTCTTTATCACACTATATTCAATATTTAATCTAGTACTTGGGAAGATTCAACAACACCCAAAGTTTGAACTGGTTCATACAGTTCCTCTGACTGCATTGTTTTCACGGGTTCTGGTTTAACTCTACTTGCTGTATATTTAATTTTGTTATTTATAGAAGCTTCCATTTGTTTTATAATATTCTGAATCCTCCCAGTGCTTTCACGACGAAACCCTAACTGCTTGGAATCTTCTGGTAACTGTTCTATCACACCTATATCATCATAGATGACCTCCCAATCTTCTTCAGCATTTGTAATATCCTTTTTCCCTGTTTCACTAACAGTAGGCCTATCTGTTTCATCACAATCGGGCAAATTCGAATAGTCAGAAGGAGAATAATTGACTCCAATATCATCGTACACTGCATCACCACAAGAATTGTCCAAAATCACTGAAGGAACTGGAGTTCTGGGAGGAAGAGGGGGTTGTTCAGATGATTCACATTTTGGACGTATGACTGAACCATTTTGGTACATGTCAGAAATGTCATGATAGATTTCATCTTCAGTCTGAACTCGTTCATAGTTCTGCAGGGAGTCTGTAGCTACTACATCATCATATTCTTCACTGTCGGGAAGGGATGGTAGTTTTCGGTAGGCTGGACTGTGCTGAGACCGGTGTGAACGAGGTGAACTGGATTCTTCAGATCCTGCTTGACTGATGGCAAGAACCCATTGTGTCATGTCTTTGGCTGTTCTAGCTATAAACTGAAAGTAAAACATATGAATGTCACTGTGCATTATATACATTAAATTTAATGCTAAGTTCGGCTATTCTATGTCACCGTGCCATCAGTGAATAATCGTTCAGAGAACAAGTTACTTTTAATGTCAACATTTTTAACATTCATTGTTACACAATTGTGGTTATGTAATACAATGTTTTAAATAATAATACAGGATGAACAGTAATAACACCGACAAACTTTCTTTGCTTCTCTTAAAATTGCCATGTAGTATTAGTTTGGGCAAGTTAGGCAGATAAAATGGGCGAGTTAGTACACCAGATTAGAAAACATGGAAATTTTAAGAGAAGCAAAGAATATAAACATCCTAAACGAGAACACGCCCACAGACCTAAACCCATTATATTAATTATACGCCGACATGAATACGATCAGTACCAAATAGCATGCCGAAGATGAAACATGTTTTTAAAGACCTTCATGATTCACTAATTAAACAAAGTTTAATAAAAATCAATCCTAATTGAGTAAGATATATAAAAAAGTACTATATTATTATTTAAAACATTTTAACGTTGTGTTGGCCAATGTGATAACATATGTTCCCGCTAGAATCAATTACCAACATGTATGTTCTCATATAATGTGATTCTATCCCAAGAGTCCACCTACATTAGTGGACAAGTTAGGGTTAATGGGCAAGTTAGTACACCAGATTAGTTTAACTATCACTTGTTTGTTAATGAATTTTGTGATAAGTTGGCTACACTGACTGAGCAATGACTAATACACATTTTACATTGCAAATATGCTGATTTTTTATTAGTTTGAGCTCAACTTCTCAGTTTATTTTAAGGCATTTTTTATATTTCCTAGGGGAGAAATCAAATAATATATTCCTCGCACGTAAATTATCCATATACAACAACAATAAATTGTAGGCATATATATATATATTTGTATTTATATTGGTGGTATGGTGGCATAGAATCCCCCCAAGTTCTTTTAAGGTACTCGTTAACATCCAAGCAAGTTAATGTTAATGATAATAATAATAATAATAATAATAAGTGGAAGAGTCAGACCTAGAGAATGATGGATGGATGGATGGAGTGAAGAGAAGTATGGCAGCTAGAGATTTGAGGGAAGAAGATGCTTTAGACAGGAACCTCTGGCGACAAATCACTTTGGGTTGAATGAGAAACACTATATTGTGGAATATTCATAAATAAAATATAATAATAATAACAATGGTTTATTTTACCTAGTGGAGTTAAGACTACAAGGTCTTCTCTTCTACTTCACCAGGATTAAATTGTATAGGCTATTCATTAACAATTATGAATTATCAACATTTAAATTATTAATACATACACAATGCACAGCTGATAAGGGAAATACAAAATATAATGATAATAAAATAGAAATTAAATTGTTGGCATGATAATTAAAATGCAAAATATAAAAATAATAATAATAATACATGTTCTAGAACTTGATTATATGTTATAAAGTTTAAGAAAATATTCAGTAAACTTGGTTTTTTTTAACTATTTTTGATTCGGACAGTCTTGATATAAGAAGGGACAGAAATTCAGATATGGGTAGCCAAAACAAAAGGAAGAATGAGGAATAGTGAAATGTTAGATGTATAGGGGTACAGATGTGGATGCAAAATTTCAGATATCGACAGCCAGAAATATGAGAAAACAACTGCCCTATGCTTGGGCTGACTTTCCACACAAGAATAATCTGATATTTATTTTATAGCTGAATAATATAAGGCATTATGCATTGGTTAAGAGTTACAGAACATGTGCTACACTCAAAATGTTGTTATGCAATAATTATATGAGATGATTTCAATTTTATTTTATTATTAAAAGTTACTAAATGATTGTTGCATTTGTTTATTTCCACTTTTTAATTAGAGCATTTTGAGTATAGATGGAGATAACTCTGTTTATGTTAAAACTAGAAATATAATATTTAATCCTATAAAAATCACAATGAGATTGAAACAAGGGTGCAGTCTATCATCCAATTTTTTAAAATATTTATGTGGAATTTATATTAATGAAATGAAAACAAAGCTGCAAAGGTATGGGTATCCCAATAGGCAACAATTGAAATACAGGCTAGTATAATAAAACAAATGGAAAAAACCTAAGGAGCTCACTGTTTGGGGAAAAAACACATAAAAAACTAAGAAAGAAAAATTAATGAATTTTGAAATCGCCAGGGGAGTTGATTTGATTGGGAGGTTCGTCAGTACACCAACTTACTCCATCACGTAAGAAGCAATGCTCCTGCATGACAGAACATGGGTCATGAAACTACTGGATATGTAACCATTTAGTTTAAGAAAATGGTCTAAAAAGAAGACAGAACATGGGGTGAGGTGTAAAGATTTTTATTTTAAATTTTAAATTATAATAATGACCCTCAATTTATACAAAAGAAGTTGGTATGAACATTGACTAGATTGTACCCAAATAGAATATTGTAAAATTACATGCCAAAGGAACAAAACATTTGACAGACCTAAGAAACATTGGAGACATCATCTGAATCCAGAAGGTAGAACAGGACCAACAGTCTAATCCAAACAGCAAAATATGAATAACAGCAACAAATACATGCACCATCTCCAAAACAAACTGAGTAATGAACAAAGGTAACAAGTTACAGAAACAAAAAAGCCAAGACAAACCTTTATTGGGAAGCTAGAAGAATAATAACTGAACCCACTTCCAGCCATTCAAAATTAACAATAACAGTTTTGGTGCAACTCACATGTTCTATATAGCCAGTTCTCTTAAACAAGTTATTTTAATTTTAGGTAATTTCATTCAGTGACCAAGTGGCCAAAGGTATTCTGCCTGGTGCAGATATACATGATGTATACTGGTTTCAGTTTCCATAGAGATAAAATGTTTTCATGGAATTTTGGGACTAATGCATACCCAACATCATGAGGAATATGGGTAGCTATGATAAATAGTGGTTCTAGATTGATAAAATCAGTTATAACTACTAAGGGACCTGACATGCTGAACACATATGAAACTTATACTGCTTGAAAAATTTACACTTATGGATGTGAGACTGAAACTCAGCTGACAGCTGAAGAGGCTTCAAAACCTGTCATGCCACAGAGTTATATAATGTAAAGTACTATCTACTAGATATGTAGCATTTGTGCTATAATAATCATCAATTTACTAATCATGTCTCTTCTTTTAAAGCTTCCAGGACTTAGCCAAAAGTAAATGGACTCAAGGACCAGATTTACATTTTCCATAATTTCTGAAATATGTATACAATTATGCTTGCCTAAACCAGAAAGTGAAGAAGAAGAAATTCCAAAATATCCACATAGTACATTATATACACTAGTGTCCAAAATTAAAGCAACAAACTGGTATTATCCTTCCTATATCTAATTCACTATATATTCATATAAAACGTAAACATATGTCAGTACAGTCCTGTTCAGAACTGCAGATGGCATTCCAGCCATCTTACAACCATGCCAAACGATGACATCAGTGCACCTACCAAACAGGGCACTCCAATACAGTGTTTATTGCTTAGTCCAACATCAATGTTTGCTGTGTAAACATTTACTGCAGGTATAGTATGGCATAGAGAAGCCGCCTAGAAGATTCTCTTCGTTGGAGAGCCATAGGAAGAATGGAAGCTGGACAGAGTCAAGCGATGTGGCCAGATGGCTTAATGTGAATCGTTCTGTTGTTTCTCGGATGTGGCAACAGTTTTTAGAGTCCGAAAATGTATCCCGAAGACCAGGGCAAGGACGACCAAGAATGACATCGGAAAGACAGGACCGTTATTTGGCTCTAAGGACAAGACGGTACTGCCGTAGTACTGCATGATAACTGGCATCTGACCTCACAGCATCCACTGGAACAGTTGTATCGAGGCAAACAGTGTACAGATGGCTTCAGCAGAGAGGCCTTTATTGTTGAAGACCTGCTGTATGTGCACCCCTGATGCGTATTCAGAGAAGAGACCGTCTAGAGTGGAGTCATCAACATGCCAACTGGACAAACGAAGAGTGGGCCAATGTTCTCTTCACAGATGAGTCCAGATTTAGTCTTGAAAATTATTCTCAACAAATTTGCATCTGGAGAGAACCTGGAACACGATTTCGAGACTCAAACATTGTGGAAAGAGACCAATTTGGAGGTGGCTCAATAATGGTGTGGGCATGAGTTCTGTTGACTACTCGAACACCTCTTCATGAAATTGTACGGGAACATCGACAAAGTTTAACTGTTGGTGGTTATCATGACGAGATCGTGGCATGTCATATGCGGTTGTTTTGCGGTGCTGTGGGCCTAGACTTCTTACTGATGGATGATAATGCTCGTCCTCATAGAACACAGGTGGTTGATGAGTTCCTGGAAACTGAAGATATTGCACGCATGGATTGGCCTGCTCGCTCTCCTGATCTGAATCCTATAGAGCATGTCTGGGATGCACTAGAGAAATGAGTTGCTTCACATGAACATCCACCAACCACTCACCAGACCTTGCGAGTTGCTCTGCAGGGAGAATGGGCATTATTGCCTCAAAATGAGATTAATGACATTATTCGCAGCATGCCACGCCATTGTGAAGCCTGTATTGCTGACAGAGGTGGTCACACCCAATACTGAACACACTAACCTGTTTTCTGGATGTGTTTGATATTCACTAATTTAAAAAAAAAAAAGGGACATTTTGTTTTACTGGTATACACGAATGTTACAGTTGTTTACTTTCTTTATTCTTCTGGTTGTTTATACTTTCGTATCACTTATTTATACTATTTTCTAGCAAAATAAACCCACAAAGATGACATATCAGTTTGTTGCTTTAATTTTGGATGCTAGTGTATTTATTAAATACACATTGAAATCACTTTACTTGGACTATTTAACTCATGAAAATTGGAATATTACAATAGAAAAGTGGAGATAAACAAGTTCTTTTGAATGTTTTCAAACAGTAACAGTTTAGTGAAAAATATCCTACATTAGTCAATGAGGATGTGGTGAAAATAACAGGTGAGAGAGCATGGAGCATAAATTCTGCTCGCAATGAAATTGTAAGAAAAAGGATATAGAGGAAAGTCTGGTAGCGCCAGACATTTTTATAATTTGTTGATTGGCTTCATTCTTCCAAATTGATGTGAGCAATTTTTACATGAACATGTACTTTAATTAAAATTCATCGGAGAACATATTGTTTAAACAACTCACCTCATAGGATTCATGCTTCCATGATATCGCGATTTCAAACATAGTCATGTTCATCGTCAGCCATAACTCCGACTGATATCGCGATTTCAAACATAGTCATGTTCATCGTCAGCCATAACTCCGACTGACTCAGTCGGAGTTATGGCTGACGATGAACATGACTATGTTTGAAATCGCGATATCATGGAAGCATGAATCCTATGAGGTGAGTTGTTTAAACAATATGTTCTCCGATGAATTTTAATGATTATACCTCATAATGTTTACTTCCCAACATTAATTAAATATGTACTTCAATACTTGAACAACATTATTATAATTAACAATAATCATTTTAATACTTTTTTGTAGGAAATAAACATTTTACAGTTTTTTTACTGAATTTTGCAAAATAATATTTGTGGATGGTAGCACCAGACACTCAAAGAAGTAAAGTATTAATAATTAAATTAATGTTTTTATTACATTACCTCACCTCATATCCTTTTTCTTCTATACTGCAGTTTCAGAGCTTATCTCCATCGTCAGTAGCCTCTGGTCGACCGGTGTTATGTCGTTACTTGGCGGTTCCCTTCTTACTTCTATCGGTGGACCGATGAACCTCTGGATCAGGTCAAAATTTGCGGGAGTTTCAAAATTCATGAGTTTGTCTTTTTTGTTTTTTTGGATGTGGATTTTTTCCCAGACTGTGAGTTCCTTTAGTTTATCTGTTTGTTTGATTAGGCTAGCTTCTGTATCAATTAAATGTTTTTCAGACCAAGCATGGGATGCTACTGCTGACTTGTCCACTTCACCCTTTTTTACATTTCTAAGGTGTTCCTTCAATCTAGTTTTTAAATTTCTTTTTGTTTTTCCTATATAGATTTTGTCGCAATCTTGACATTTGATCTGATATATTCCTGATTTATATTCTTCTCCAATTCTTTCATTTTTGTTGGTTTTAATTATCTTGTTTAGGCTGTATTCATTCTTTGGGGCCAATCGAATGTTAAACTTATTGAAAATTTTCTGGAACTTGTGGTGTTTTACAGGATGGTAAGTGAATTTTTTGAATCTTATGTTCTCTTCTGTTTGTTTTTTAAGTGTGCTTTCATTAATTAGTTTTTGCCTTTTAAACTTATTTATTTTCCTGTGTACCATGTTCTCTTCATAACCATTTTCTATTGTGACTTTAATTATGTATTCTTTTTCTTTTTCATATTTTTCACGGTTCAGGGGTACATTCACCAATCTGTGTGTTAGGCTATTGAATACAGCTTCTTTGTGAGCGAAATGGTTGAATCCTGATTTAGACCTGATCCAGAGGTTCATCGGTCCACCGATAGAAGTAAGAAGGAAACCGCCAAGTAACGACATAACACCGGTCGACCAGAGGCTACTGACAATGGAGATAAACTCCAAAACTGCAGTATAGAAGAAAAAGGATATGAGGTGAGGTAATAAAAACATTAATTTAATTATTAAATTAAACCTCATAGTGTTCTTTCCCTGTGAAAGTTAAATAAATAAGTAAAGTATTATTATTAGACTGGCAAGAAATTTAACACAAATGATTTAAATGCACTTGTCACAGACATAATTATTGTTTCGGGTACTTTACTCACAACTGGTTGAAGGACCAGAAGATCCAGAACCATCATTCCCCCAACTTTGGATTAGAAGCGCATCGCTTGTGGTTTATTAAATCTGTCTCTCATTAAACTAGAATTTCTGAGAGATATCTGACGGTTCTTTTCATTAAACTGCAGTAATATACTTTACTAACATATTGTTTAACTTTGTTAAATATATGGTGTGTGTTCATGTTTTTTGGACAGGTCATAAGCAAGTTTAAGCAACTCCTTATGAGTAAGTGGCATGAGATGATTATCCATGTATCTTACATGTTGAGTCAATTTATGCTTCAATTGTTCAGAAAAAGTATTTTCAAACCTACCCAGTTTTGGTGTCAAATAAATTCACCACAACTTTTTTTGTTTCTCTAATTCTAGAAAACTTTTTGGGATTTGAAAACAAATAAACTTCTCTAAAAGACACAGTGCCTCCTCTAACACTTTCTATGGCTTGTTTCAATCGAAACATCACTCCATAACCCTATTCTGGTACTCCGGTCTTTAAATGTTGGCATTCTCAGGATTCAACAATAACCCAAATACAATAAAAAATAATAAAAGCACTGTCCGTGGGTACTGTAAGAACTAGTGTCCAGTGTTACCGGAACGTTGTCATAAACAAATATCTTAATATCTCCTAAAACTACTTACTCTCATGGTGTTATAAATTGTGATAGATATGTTTTTTAAAGTATATAAAGTAATTATAATACATATCAAACTAATGTGTTACCTTATATTCTCAATATAACTTGGGTCTGTACATACTGAGCACCAAATCACAATAACTGCACTGCATGTATGTCTACCAAACTACCAAAATTCAAGCATTTGAAAATGTACTACAAATCTACCCAGTAAGTAGTGACAACATCCAAATATGGCCATCTAGCAAGGAAATAAGCAATTAATGAATGTCCAAGGATACCTGCCGTCCGTGGCTACCAAACCTTCCCCTATATTGACATCACAGATAAAGCATAAGTGTCTGATTAGGTAAGCCCATTTTGTCTAAAATAAATAAGAAATGGAGGAACTTACTAACAGATGGTACCATCTTATATGATTTTCAGTCTTATTTCCCAACAAAAATAATTTTGCCTAAGTAGAATATTTCTATATCATTGACAGTTGAATACATAATACAGTCATATGGCAGTTAAAAGTAGCACCAAGGTTCCTCTGATAGATGGAGTCAGCAGAGTAATTCCTTATGCAGGTTTGTTTACAGTACAACTGGAACTTAACTCAGAATTAGTATAGCAAGAAGTCACTGGCACTGCTAAATTATGAGTTTCATTTTTTTCAATTTCTCTGAATTTTATGAATTTTTTTAAAGTGAAAGGGCAACCAGCCTTATGAACAATTTATATACATCAACCAATAAAACAAAAGTAATGAGATTCCATGATAAACAACCAATCAGATCATAAATAAAATAGAACAATTCTTCCACTTTAATTGGCTAGCATGTGAAATTTTACAGGAATAACAATTTTGCAAACAAACTGTATAAATTTCAACATATGTATGCTATAATACACTGAACACTACATAAAGAAATCTGAAAAAATGCATATTTAAAATTCTACTACATGAAAGCAGTTTCAATGTTAATAAAATGGTTTAGAAAATTATGCACTAAAATATATCTGACAAATGGAAAATTGAAATAAATTAAATGAAGTTTCTAAGAAGAACTTTGCTTAAGCAATTAAATAATAATTAAGTTAGAGGTGGGAGAACTGGATTTGAGAGCAGTAGAATATACAGTTGATGATTGGAAAACATTACCTCAGGAGAGGTATGTCCATGTGCCCATGAACCTACGCATTTGATTGTGCCAGTGAGTTAGAGATTTGAATTTAATATTTCATTCTTCTATATAATAAATTTGGGAATTTTTAACATTATGAGGTTTAATTCATAAGAATTAAATGAATCGTGATTTCTTCTTACCTCATACTTCTATGTTTTTTTAAACACAGCACTGCAGTATCAGCGACCATCGTCACCATCCTTAGCTGTTTTCACGACAGTCGTGAAAACAGATGATGATGGTCGCTGATACTGCAGTGCTATGTTTAAAAATACATAGAAGTATGAGGTAAGAAGAAATCACGATTCATTTAATTCTTGTTTCATACTTCACCTATATCCATGTTATGTTGATCAGAAGAACTGTTTCTTCCTCCCTCTGTTGGTAGATCGATAAACCTCCAGATCAACTCAGAATCCACGGGAATTTCGAAGTTCATAAGTTTTTCTTTCTTGTTGAATGTGGATTTTTTCCCAAACCATAAGTTCTTTTCGTTTCTCTATTTGTTTAATAAGACTGGCTTTTGTATCAATTAGATGTTTTTTCAGACCAAGCATAAGCAGCTACTGCTGACTTTTCCACTTCACTATTTTTGACATTTCTAAGAAGTTCTTTCACACTTGTTTTCAAATTACTTTTTGTTTTCTCTATGTAAATTTTGTCACAATCCCCGTATTTAATCTGTTAAATTCCTGATTTGTTTTGTTCTTCAATTTTTTTCATTTTTATTTGTTTTAATTATCCTACTTAGGCTGTATTCATTCTTCGGTGCCAATGTTATTTTAAACTTTTTAAATTTTTTTAAACTTGTGGTGTTTCTATGGATGGTAAGTGAATTTCTTGAATTTCCTTCTGTTTGTTTTATAAGTGTGCTTTCATTAATTAATTTTTGTCATTTAAATTGATTTATTTTCATATTTGACTGTTATGAAGAAAATTTGGTACACAAGAAAATAAATAAATTTAAAAGACAAAAATTAAATGAAAGCACACTTATAAAACAAATAGAAGAAAACATAAAATTCAAGAAATTCACATACCATCCATTGAAACACCATGAGTTTCAACAAAAATTAAAAAGTTTAACATGGCACAGAAGAATGAATACAGCCTAAATAGGATAATTAAAACAAAAGAATGAAACAATTGAACAAGAAAACAAATCAGGAATTTATCAGATCAAATTCAGGGATTGTGACAAAATTTACATAGGGAAACAAAAAGAAATTTGAAAACAAGGATGAAAGAACAACTTAGAAATATCAAAAATGGTGAAGTGGAAAAGTCAGCAGTAGCTGCTCATGCTTGGTTTGAAATACATCTAATTGATACAAAAGCCAGTCTAATTAAACAAATAGAAAAACAAAAAGAACTCACAGTTTGGGAAAAAATCCACATTCATAAAAACAAAAAAGAAAAACTTATGAACTTCGAAATTCCTGCAGATTCTGAGTTGATCCAGAGGTTTATTGGTCCACCAACAGAGGGAGGAAGAAGCAGGTCTTCTGATCGACTTAACATCAGTAGATGAGAAATCACTGAAGATGAAGCTGCCCAGACTTTGAAACCAGTCTAGTTAGAAGACTAGATATGAGGTGAGGTATGAAACATTTTAATTTAATCTTAAATTAAACCTCATAGTGATTTTTTTCCCTATAAAAGTTCAAAATAAGAGTCAGTTAGACTTATTTAGAAGTAGACTAACAATAGTTGACATTAAACGAAAAATAATTTCCAATAAAACAGCTGGTGACAACAGATATTAATGTGTGTACTGTAACAGAATAGAAAGAAAATCTTCAATTACTAACAAGGTTGCTAAACAGATGAAGGTCGTCCAAGAACAAGATTGAGACATTTCCTCTGAGCCAGAATAGGCTGTAAGAAGATATAGAAGAAGAGGATATCTTCCAATATGATATTCCAATCCATTTCTGTTCAGTTATCATAAGTAATGCCACGAGTGATTTCCAATTTATCTAGAGAATTTGGAAATCAAGAGTGGCATTTGTTAGGACTATTTAACGAATAAAATTAAGCTGTTTACTCACAAATCATTATTTAACTATAGTTATTTTAAAATATTTATATATTTAATGTAAACGGCGATGTTTGAAAACAAATGAGAAGCGATAGGTACGCTTCATGTGCTTCTTTTGTTTATCACTGCAACCAGATCATACTATTTATTGCCAAAGGAACGCAATATTGTAAGAATGCTCTCTAGTGGAGAAAAAATGAAACACATCAAACTGTATATTAATTCATTTCTGATGTCGTATGATGTAAATATGACAATTATATTTTTCTGCATTGTTACCTGGGAAAAAATACATTTAAGAAAGTGCAAACAGTGGTTTCTTTTTTTGGTGGTATAATCAATTGCTACAAATGTTTTCATATTAACTCCCGCATGCGGCATGTGTTGACATTCATGCACTATATATACAATCTGGTAGCCGTATTTCTCACAGGCTCAGTCACTGCAAAATAACGGTCAGACCTGTTCAGAATATTAAAAAGGAGGAGCCTTCTTTAATATGGTAATTATAACACTGATAAATATTTCATGAAACACGACTCTGATTGGTTGTAAAACAGAAATCATTGAAACGTGAATGGTCATTCAGTCCCATTTGGGGCATGAGTTAAATAGTCACTACAATCCAAGCATATTTCACAATGCATTTGATTGTAACAATTAAATGTATTAATGAAAAATGCCCATAAAAATAATTAAAATAAATAAATATGTTAATTTGATGTTAATAAGACATCAGTACAAGTATAGTTCCAACTTGATAAGCATTCAAATGAAAAACTAGACCCACAATAAGGCATTAAAAGAATTGAAGACTACACCAATTTAGGAATATATTAAACAGTACCAACTAAATTGGAAACACCATCTAGAAAATGAGTCAAATCGGATCCCCAAAGCTGTTTATGATTATATACCAAGAGGACGAAGATCTTATGAAACGCAGGAGGGAAAATTTTCTATAGGATCATAACAGGCCTTGGCCTAATACTTGGAAGGAAGAAGAAGAAGACAATAAGGCAACAAAACCAATAAGGCAATAGTATTTAATAACTAGGGAGCAGATTTGTATGTAATAAAAGATAAGATTGCGATACAGATAGGATATATTATTCAACTGTTTGTGTGTGAAACAAGATAAAAGATGTCAAAAATCTTACTTCTCATTATACTATTCAACTGTTTGTGTGTGGAACCAAAACAAAAGACAGTCATAAGTCTAACTTCTCATTATAGTATGTTGCAATCTTAACTTTTAGTAAATAAAAATCTGCTTCCTATTAATAAGTTTCAAAAATTTTTCAGCAAATTTAACATTAAATTAGCACTGAAAAATGATTATAGTTTGAATAAGTTCTACTTCTTCTTTAGTAGGCGACTACAACTTCATTGAAGTCTTGGCCTCTTCAACAATTTTTCTCCACCTAGATCTATTCTGGATACAGACTGGCCAATTTATTCCGTTGTCCTTGCTTGGGTCTATGTCCAGTAATCCATCCGGTTACATTAAGTTGAGGTTTTTTTAGCCAGTAATTGTTTTTACGGAGTTAGGGAGCTGGCCTAACATCCAACCTCCAACCTGGAGGGCCAGGTCATTTGAATTCAGGGTTTCCGTCCCCTAGATCAGTTGCTTTTACTACAGCCCTTGAGTCTGATCTACCCATGAGGAACTTCATCCGCCAGCTGCGCCATTCGGAAGGACTCCTTCCCCGCTGAAGCTGTCGTTGAATCTCTCTTCTGAAGTACTTCTTTGTCTGGTCCCTCACCTTTGACTTGTCCGACAAGGGAGACCCTACCAGTAGCTATGCTACCGTCGGCATAGCTCTCAGGATCATTGGAACTCACAAGCTCCACCACCAACGTTTGAATAAGTTAACAACAAAATAAATAAATTTAATTATATTCCGTATACGTGGCACCATAAAACGAAGTCTCAAAGGAACTAGAAAGAAGACATTTTTTTAAATTTTATGAAACAATGGCAGTTCCAACACTACTATATGGATCGGAACATTGGGTCTTAACCAAAAACCTGGAATGAAGAATAGAATCATCAGAAATGAGGTTTCTGAAGAGTGTAGCTGGCTATATAATTATGGATCAAAGGCGAAGTGAGGATATATGAAGAGAACTGAATATATTCAAGCTATTAGATAGAAATACACAATACAGAGATGAATGGATGGACCACATCAACAGAATGGATAACAAAAGAATTCCAAAACAGATTCTTCATTACAAACCACTAGGATGAAGAAATGTAGGAAGACCCAGTAAAAGATGGATAGTCCAATTCTAACATTAGATCATAACAGACCAGCAGGTCTAATCCTTCATACTGATGATGATGATGATGAATAATTTAATCAAAACCAACAAAAATGAAAAGATTGAAGACGACAAAAATCAGGGATTTATCAAATTGATTGTAAAGATTGTGAAAAAATATACATAGGAAAAACAAAAAGGAACTTAAATACAAGATTGAACGAACACCTTAGAAATCTTAAAAATGGAGAAATAGGAAATCTGTAATAGCTACACATGCATGTTCAAAAAAACACAGAATTGAAACTAAGGCCAAATTACTAAAAGAGTTAGAAAAATCTAAAGAACTCACAATTTGGAAGAAAATTTACATCTGCAAGAATAAAAAGAAAACCAAGAATGTTGAAATTCCTGGAGAAAGAAAAAAAATTATTTGCAAGTTCATTGGTCAGCCAGCAGAGGGAGCAGAAATCAATTTACAGGATGGACAACCACAAAACAACAGTTGTAATGCATCGACAATGTTGCGCAAAAGCGACAAAACCTGGTCTGCATAAAAATCAAGAAATATGAGGTGAGTCAAAATAACCAACTCATTAATAATTAAAAGAAACCACATAGTGTTATTTCCTACATATATTAAATATTCAACAAAACGAAACTTCCTCCTCTGCTTCTTGCTCCACTATATTCAATGTTTTGAGAAAGGTTTATCTATCTACTTAAGTCAGTTTTCAATCCCTAAGATTTTAGACACTAACCCTTTGTAAAATTATGAAAAAAAAAGTAAGAGTGCACAATATAATTTGAAAATTTTGCTATTTGCAGATGACAGACAAACTTAAAATACTAATACAAATGTTATCTATATCTAAGATAAGTTCAAGTTGTACTGTAAACATACTTCTATAAGGTATTACTACCCAACTCTGTTTATTCGGAGAACTGTGGTGCTAC
Organism: Diploptera punctata; assembly: GCA_030220185.1. NCBI lineage: Eukaryota > Metazoa > Arthropoda > Insecta > Blattodea > Blaberidae > Diploptera > Diploptera punctata. The sequence continues at coordinate 783,429 of JASPKZ010006078.1, forward strand.
TTTTACCTGCCATACGTGTGAATTGTGTATGGAACTGTCATCGACAGAAACATTGTTGTTATGCAACATAGAATTTAATGGGAAATAAGACGAATACAAGGTAAGATTGTACCATTTCTTATTTATTTATTTATGACAAAAAATGTATAAGGACTTAACTAAACCAGGCACGCTATTAGAAGACATATGTGGTAAGCCAATCCTGCTTCACTCTTCATGCGCCATTGCCAGATATCGGTATGTAAGAGGGAAAGAGACACGATATGTCGTGGTTACAGCACCAACTGTACAACACCGCTCGATTATAATAGGCTAGACAAAATGCACTAGCCACGCATAGCTCCACCCGTTATGTCTTCTAATAGCGTGTGCCTTATAATCAGGTATTTACACTTATTCCCAGATGTCGATAGATATCTTTTATTTGCATCTTCATTACTAAAAGAATTTATATTCCATTCTGACTCACCTGCAAATTATGCTGTTATTTTTGCCATATCCTCAAAAGTTATGTAGGAAATGTTTCACTAAACTGTTTAAAAACATTCAAAATAATTTGTTTCTCTCCGCTTTTCAAATCGTTTCTTTTCCAGCCTTTTAAGAAATTCTACAGAAAGTGACTATTTTAAAACAACAGAAATCCTAACGTATTACGCATTATGCATGTGAAAGAATTAAATAATGAAATATGATCAGACTAGGTTTTGAATCCAGGATCTATTGTACTCTAGGCAAATGCTCTACCATGTAAACTATCTGAGCAACTCCAATCTAAATGCAAATTTTTCTCTTATATACGCTGTTAATTCCCGCACACCAAATGCTATGAACCTTTGCTTTTATCATGCAAAATGGTGGCCTCTATATTAAGAAGACATTTAATTGGGAATTTTACAATGCATTATAAAGTCAGTATGGCTTCTTTTGATGTTTTTTATTATTCATTTCATACAAGATGTATGAAATGAATAATAAAAACATTGAATGAAATGCTTATTTAATTATTCTATTATAATTGCAATTATATATTTTAAGATTCTCCCAAACAACTTATATAGACATGTGCCAAATAATATATATTTTAATTATTTTTATTTTATTTATTTTGAGTCCCTCCATGGTATCTTTACCTTGTCGTGGTGGAGTGGCTTGCGTGCTTAAATGATCCTGAGAGCTATGCTGGTGGTAGCATTGCTGCTGATAGGGTTACCCATGCCGGACTGGTCGAAGGTGATAAGCCAGACGAAAAAAGTACCTTGGTCGAAAGAGTGATGAGCTTTCACCGTAAAAATACAACTGTCAAGAAATGTGGACATGGGTTCATCTGGGGTAAAATTTTCTGGAGGTCAAATAGTCCCCCATTTGGTTCTCCGGGGGGGACTACTTCAGGGAACCCATGCCAAAGGCTCAAACACAGGGACATGTTCCTAGGAACATGGAACGTTAGGACTTTATACAATAGCGGGGCACTAGAGATATTAACGCGGGAGTTAGATAAATCGCCCTTGGATATAGTCGCTTTACAGGAGGTTAGGTGGCCAGGAGTAGGTAGTCAGGAATCAGGAAGCTTTGCATTATACTATGGGGGTGCAGAAAGACCTGCATTTGGAACGGGTTTTTTAGTCAGAAGGAGGATCCTATCCGCTATCCGAGATATTAAGTTTGTTAGTGATAGGATATCATACATAATTCTAAAGGGTAAACGACATGATTTTATAATTGTAAATGTACATGCCCCCACAGAAGACATAGATGACAAGATCAAGGATGAGTTCTATGAAGAATTAGAATGCTTATTTGATAGCCTTTCACGATATCATATGAAAATTGTCTTAGGAGATTTTAATGCAAAAGTGGGACGGGAAGATATATTCAAACCAACAATAGGCAAATTCAGTCTTCATGAAGATAGTAACGACAACGGGGTTAGATTAGTCACATTTGCCACATCAAAGAATCTCACTGTTAAGAGCACAACATTTCAGCATAAGGATATTCATAAATACACCTGGACGTCCCCAGATGGAGAAACTCGGAACCAGATAGATCATGTATTAGTGGATAAATGCTGGCACAGTAGCATCATTGATGTTAGATCAGTTAGAGGGACAGACTGCAATTCGGATCATCATCTGCTCAGAGTGAAAATCAGACAATGGCTATTGCTTATGAGAGGAACAAACGCTAAAGATGATTCTGTAAAATATGAATTTAAAAACTTGAAAAATGATGAAATGCGGCAAGAATACCAAATCAAAATTGCTAATAGATTTGAAGTACTGGAATCTTCAGATGACAATGTGGCAAACGAAGAAGAAACTGATATAAATAAAGAATGGGAGACTATAAGAGATACTATTAAATTCTCAGCATCAGAAAGCATTGGTTGTTTAAAAAACAGGCAAAACAAGAAATGGTTTGATGAGGAATGTGCCGACATTGTAAAGAAAATAAAGCTAGCAAAAATGAAATGGTTACACGAGCCAAATGAGGTAAATTTAGAGCAATTGGGTAGTGTTAGACGAGAAACCACCAAGTTACTAAAGAGTAAAAAGAGGGAATATTTGAGAGAGAAGATTAATGATCTTGAAATGAACGGAAAAAATAGGAACATTAGGAAATTATATCAGGGAATTAGTATAGAGAAGAAAGGGTTTCAGGCTAGAACAAACATTATTCGGAATGAAAATGGGGATATGATTGCAGATTCTAAATAGATGGAAAAGTTACTTCAATCAGCTATTAAATGTACATACAGAACAAGATATTGAGGAGGATAAGTTACAGACCGCAGAAATGCTAGTCGCAGAGCCAAGTGCATTAGAGGTTGAAATGGCGATTGAAAAATTGAAGATGTATAAAGCATCAGGTTCAGATGAGATCCCAGCAGAACTGATGAAATCAGGGGGAGAAAAGTTGATGGACAAGATACGCTGGTTGCTTAGTATGATTTGGGAAAAAGAAGCTCTTCCAGATGAATGGAAGGAATCAATTATCGTACCAATTTATAAGAAAGGAGATAAAACTGATTGCAACAACTACAGAGGCATCTCATTACTTTCAACTTCGTACAAAATTCTAACAAATATATTAGTAAGCAGACTTACTCCCTATATTGATGACATTCTAGGAGATCATCAATGTGCATTTAGAAGAAACAGGTCTACAACAGATCAGATTTTTAGTATAAGACAGATTTTAGAAAAGAAATGGGAATATAATGGTACTGTGCATCAACTATATGTAGACTTCAAAAAAGCATATGATTCAATTAAGAGGGAGAAGTTATATAGTATCCTGCTGGAGTTTGGAATTCCTAAAAAGTTAGTTAGACTTATACAAATGTGTCTAAATGGCTCAAAGAGTAGGGTGTGTGTAGGCAAACAGTTTTCGGACACTTTTGAAATCCAGAATGGGTTGAAGCAAGGAGATGCACTATCTCCTCTACTATTTAATTTTGTACTAGAGCATGCCATTAAATCTTTAGAGAATGAGGAAGGCTTACAACTGAATGGTATTAATAAGCTGTTAGTTTATGCTGATGATGTAGTACTACTGGCCGATAGCGAGGAGATAGTGAAGGCCAACACGCACACACTATTGAGTAACACTAAGAAATTAGGACTGGAAATAAATATCAGTAAAACTAAATATATGGTCACACGTAGAAATTCAGTATATAATGGAAATGGACAGCTAATGACAAATGAGGGAAATTTTGAGAAGTGGCTGAATTCAAATACCTAGAACAATAATCACAAATAGGAATGAGATGCACAAAGAAATTAAACATAGGCTCAATTCTGGAAATATGTGCTATTATGCATTGCAGAGACTTTTGATGTCCCAACTCCTTTCAAAAAACGTTAAGCTGAAAATATATAAAACTATTATTCTACCAGTTATATTATATGGGTGCGAAACATGGACTCTTACTTGAAGGGAGGAAAGGAGATTACAAGTATTTGAGAATAAAGTACTTAGGAAAATTTTTGGACCAAAGATAGATGAACAGACAGGTGAATGGAGAAGACTACATAACAATGAACTACATGGTCTTTATAGGAAGCCAGATATAATAAGAACAGTTAAGTCTAATAGACTGCAATGGGCAGGACATGTTGCGCATATGAGGAATGAAAGACATGCATGGAAAATTCTTGTAGGAAAGCCAGAAGGAAAACGCCCAGTTGGTAGACCAAGAATGAGGTGGGAGAACAACATTAACTATGATTTGAGGGAAGTAGATTATACAGGGAATGATTAGAAAGCATTAGCTCAGGATAGGGATGTATGGAGTGCTTATGTCCGCGCGGCCATGAACCTATGGGTTCGATAGTGCCAGTGAGTAAGTAAGTTTATTTTGAGTGTTACAGAGTGAACTATATTTTCTTACATGCTTAAAGTAAAACAGTTGTTCAATTAATGAAAATGCAGTCCATACATCTGGTTTGCTTACATTACCACTGGAACTTAGCTCGGATGAGGTATAAATAACATTTTTTATTGTCTCTAGTAGGTAGTAAAGAATGGTTTAAAATTTAAAACCTTAACTTGTACTTACACTATTACATACTTGTTCTAAATTACCATGCATGTATCATATACTCGTATATTAAATCCTAATTAATTTTCATAAAATGGTATAATAAATAAAATCACTCAGCTATCTTCAAGACATTTTACCATCATATTCAACAATGCTGAGGAAATGAGTGTGTTAATAGACCAGATTTGCTTAGCATTCACTTGTTTGTTTTGGTCTCTTAGTTTATTTAGTACATACCGATAATTAAGTATGTTTACCTCTAAGTATTTAAGGCACATAACTTGTTCAATAATTCAGTCATTGATTTCTAATTTATATCTAACTGGATTTTTATATATACACAAGGGCAACACCTCCTATATGTTCAATGGTTAACTCAATCCCCAAGAAAAATTAATTTTATTAAAATAATTGTAATCACAAATACCATACTTTTTTAGCAAGTCCCTTAAAATACCCAGATAGTTTGAATCATCAGTGTATTTTTGCTGTGGAAATCTCAAACAGGTGTGTTTTAGAAGCACAGAGAAGCATTTATTATCTACGAACCCCTGAAATACTCGTAGTTTGTTGACTTCTAAGAGACACAAGAATGGAAGGGGACCATTGCTTATTTTCATGTTTCTTGTTGCTGATGGGACATCAAACACAAAACAAAAATTCTGGCACAAATTAATGAGTCAAACAGAAAATTCCATATCCTGAGTTGAGTTACAGTCAGAGAAATAAGTTTCAGTTATTCCAATTGTAATTGTTTGTTGAGATTTTTATTACACTATGTTATAATAATTTAAAGCAAATTTTAAGACTAATCTAATAAACTCCCAATTACTTTAGGCACTGTATTTACATAAGCATTTTGTATTATTAATTTATATATTTTCAGTTACATGATCTTTATGGAAAATCAGACATAATAAGAATAGTTAAATCTCATAGATATGGCACAAATAGGGAAAGAAAGAGATATGGACTTCTTGTATGAAAGTCAACGGGAAAGCTCCTACTAAAAAGGCCAAGAATGAGGTGGGAGAATACATTAACCATTTAAACATAGTAGGGTGGTGGACTAGTGGTTATGCTCCTTGCCTCTGGTCCCGAGGGTCGCAGGTTCAAACCTGGCTGGGGTCAATGGATTTTTTTTAGGATGGAAAAATCCAAGGAGCAAGTCCTCCGGGAGGGACTTCAAGCCATGGGTCCCGAGTCCGAAGATTTTCAGGCTCGTAAAAGATCCTTAAAAGTAAAGTAAAGTGATCCCACAACAGACCCGGAGGTCCTTGGGGTAGTAGGAGGTTAAGGTTCCCACTTTTTCTAGACAATCGGCACTTTATGTCAGCCGGGTTGTCAGCCCTGCGTGACGGCCGCCTTTACCCCCAGAACAAGCGTCTGGTACTCATTTCCGTTAGAGGCTGAGTCGACCCCAGGGCCATAGTGCCGCCAGAAGGTTTGGGTCAGTTTAAAAATCCTGACCCCAACGGGACTTGAACCCTCGACCCTCCGGCTTGTAGCTCAGTGCCTTAACCACTACGCTACGGCGTGCCCCAAAAGATCCTTAAGCCTGAATGAAAGGCCTCTAAGCAAAATTTACCGAATTTTCCTGTCCTAGTACTACCTTGGTTTCCTAGATGTCAGTATGAGGTGGAACGCTGATCATGGGCCACTCAAGTGACATCTATACAAAAACAAGTGTAACTAAATTAGTATGGTTCAAATTCTTCCCTGTAGGGGGAGAGCGCCTAAATCTCTGTTAAGGGAAACATGGGCTTACAAGAAGAAGGAGTAACACTATGAAGTATTAATAATTTAATATTAAAAATAATCACCTCACCTCAAATTTATCTTCTTTTTAGACTGGTTTTGGAATAATTATTCTGTCTTCAGTATTTTCACGACAGAACAATAATCAAAATACCAAAAATGGAATAATTGTTCTGAAACCGGTGTAAAAAGAAGACAAAATATGAGGTGATGTGACTAAATTTAATATTAAAAAATTGAAATATTAACCATTGTTTGAGAAAGATAAATATTACAGGGAATGACAGGTAAATATCAGCTCAGTATAGTAATGTGTGGAGAACTTATGTCTGCACAACGCCTTCAAGGTGTGATAGTGCCAGTGAGATAGTTAGTTAATTAGCTACATTATAACTAATATGTCAACCGCTGTGGTCTCGAGGTAGCTTGCTGCCTTGTCATGTAGCGGGCCCGGGTTCGATCCCCAGTCGGGGCAGATTTTCTGGGTGAGGTTTTTATTGGTGTTTTTCCTCACCTGTAAGACAAATGTCAGGAAAACTTTAAAGCCCAAACGGTCCCCAAAATCATATGGCCATCATCATCCTTATCATTATCATCATCATCATCATCATCATCCTTCACTGGTGTGGAAAGCAACGGGAAGCTACCACACCTATAATTCCCTAGTAAAGCTGCAAAGCATAACATGAAAATGCTATGATTACAGTGAAGGACCTGCCTTCGGGCAGAATTACTGTGGATGGATGGATAACTAATATTTAAAGGAAGTGACACTATGAGGTTTAATTTAAAATTAATGAACAGAGTTAGATTTAACACCTCGCCTCAAAATTGGAAGGTGTTATGCATCAACTGGCTATGTGCCATTATATAAGTTTCAAGAAAAATATGTTTCAAGTTTAAGTCAATCTTCACCATTTTTTGTAGGACCAAACTAACAACACTGGATATTATAAGTTATTTTCCTTGTTTGACAATTATGCATCAACAATCTAAGAGCAGGAACATTTAGTGCTTAGCTGCATGATGCAAAATTTAGATGATCATTCAGGAAGGTCTGGTTTCATACCCTTTGTTGCAAAACACAGAATCTCTGATAGGACGGACAGCATTCACATTTTTTTTTAACCCATTTGCCTCAATAGACAAGGTAGACTCACTGGCTGTTAAATGGCCTTCAACTGCGAAGACGAGGTACACTCACTTATCTTTGCTGTTATATATTTTGCAATATTTTATACATCCCTTGGCACGGTAATCTTTTCTTAACATTTATGAATAGTAGAGGAATGTATTTCAGCCTTCACCCTTAATGTGATCTCAAGTACCGTTATATTTTGCTTGTTTTTGAATGTCTGAAAATAGGAAATATAATTTACAGTAACTTAAATGCGGTTTCTGGGGAAATGCATTGAGTATGTAAACCTGAAGGAAGTGGGTTAATAATAAGGCTACATTTAAAGATTTGGCGCTAAAAGTATATGCTCACTTACTTCATGAGTCAGTGCAACAGATGGCATCAAAATCTCTTCTTTTTTTAATGGCACTTAGCCGGTTGATACAGAGCATCACCCAATTGTAAATTTCTCAAAGACTAGTTTCAATACTTCTTTGTATCATTTTCTGTTCTATCTAAATCTAGTTCTATCTAATTCTGGTTAGATAGAACTAAAATGATACAAAGAAGTATCGAAGAGAAATCAACAATTATGAGGTGAGGTGTTAAATCAAACTCTATTTATTAATTACGTTATAACAATCTGAAGTTATTAAAAATTGATAGAAAAAGTGGCCATTGAGATATTCAATAAAAGAATAAATTTACATATTTATAAAAGGGAAGTCTGAAAATCCTAGAACTATTATAAACCAATTTAATTAAATGAATTTAATTTCAATTAATATTGATTTATGAATTGATATCTTACCTGAGTCCACCGCTGTGGTCTCAAGGTAGCATGCTGCCTTGTCACACAGTGGGCCCAGGTTCAATCCCCGGTCAGAACAGTTTCCTGGGTGAGGTTTTTATCAGAATTTTTCCTCACCTGTAAGACAAATGTCAGGAAAACTTTAAGGCTCAAACGGTCCCCTAAAATCATATGATCATCGCAGTCATCATCATTCATATTCATCTTAGATTAAGCTTAGGATTAGGAACTCTCCTGGCGCACCACTATCATCATCATCAGTTAACATATCACCGGGGCAATGTAACCCTTCCTTCCAGGTGCCCCAACCTCAAAAGTGAGTTACAATTACGCCAATGCCAGGAGAGAACACCAGAAATTTCTAAAGGACAAACTGGGCCATTAAAAAAAATATATATATGTATTTTTTTACCTGATGAGTTTTTCTTCCAGGACAAACTACTTCAAATGTAGCATCATTCTTCTTTGGATCTTTGTGAATATTACTTGTGATTGGCCTGGCATCAAACCCCTGTACATCTAGTGATGATGTAGGTTTAACATCGCGCTCAGAGTTGTAAAGCAACACTACATGTCCATATATTCCTGCCCAACATCGTCGCCATTGATCCAGAAATATAAATTTTTCTTTGCGCCATAAAGGTCCACACTTTGAAGTCATGTTTCTTAATTCACTGAAAGGGAGAGAGAGATTTTCATAGTCTGGGCATGTTGAGGGGGAAGTAGATAAGTCCAATGGCTGTTTTCTAGGGACTGGAGGGGGACTTGGTGCTGGAAATTCTTCATAAGCTTCTTCAATTTTGACTCCATTTACTTCTGCATCCACATACTCTTCCCTTGGTGCTGCAAATAAATGATAACAATAATAATAATAATCATCTAATAATTTCATTATTGAAAATGTTATGAAGTATGGAGTATTTTTAATATATATAAAAAATTCCACTAATTTCTGAATGTGGAAATTTTCATATTAATATTTACATAAACTCTAAAATATGTTTTTATTTAAATTAACGCTTTCCAACCTGGATAGAGTTTTATTCAAGACAGAAAAATTAACACTCAACTGGGAATTGAATCTTGGATCTCTGATCTCTGATTAAATCCTGGTTTGACAATTAATTTTTCATTCTTAAATAAAATTCTAACCAGATTGGAATGTGTTATTCTAAATAAAAACATTAAAAAAAACTTAAATATGTATCCTTAAAAAGATACTTTCCTACATTTTGAGTAAAAATGTACATTTAGAGCATAATAAAAGTAATATTAATTAATCTAACATAATGTATATTTTATTAATAATAATTAATTTAAAATAATATGGAGTTTATGTCCACCGCTGTGGTCTCGAGGTAGCATGCTGCCTTGTCATGCAGCGGGCCGGGTTCGATTCAGGCTCCTGGGTGAGGTTTTTTCGGGGTTTTTCCTCACCTGTAAGACAAATGTCAGGAAGCTTAGGGCCCAACAGTCCCCAAAAATCGTATGGTCATCATCATCATCCTTATCATTAACATCATTATCATCCATCACTGGTGTGGAAAACAACAGGAAGCTACCACATCTACAATTCCCTAGTAAAACTGCAAAGCATAGCATGAGAATGCTATGTTTGCAGTGAAAGACCTGCCCTCGGATAGAATTACTATGGATGGATGGAGTTTATAATACTTTATATTAAATTAATTAAGGGGTCCTCATCTAGGGGATATGTGGATGGCGACCACAAGGTGCCCAAGCTGTGCAAAACATTTCTTCCACTTACTTGTGTTTTTGCACTCTTTTAAGTTTACTATCTAACCTCTCTTGGTTAACTCTTGTTTTTTCGACCCCGACGCTATTAGGGCATCCGAGGGCTAGGGAGTCCTTCCTTTCTTCCATTTCTTCTTTCCTTTATTTTCTTTTCTTCTCCAGAAAGCCTGACCAGAGGCTATAAGATGGCAGCCCCATCACTGGTCTTGCCTTCCTTTGGCCAGCAACCAATCGAAGGGACTATTATTATGCTTTCAAGTCTTATATGAGAATTTCCCATAAGGGAAAATTTTCTATAGGATCGTAACAGGCCTTGGCCTAATACTTGAAAGGAAGAAGAAGAAGAATATTGATGTTTAATATTAAATTTATCACTTCTCACCAAATGACAAATTAAATTTGAAGAGAAAACTTATAACCCTGAATCAGAATTTGAACCAAATCCAGAGATATTGGGATCAAATTCCAATGTAGGTGTATGTATATTTTTTTCTTCAAAATATAATTAATATTAATTTTATTATGATCTGAAGTTGCAGTTTTACTGAGATTTCAGAAACTCAAAAAAGTAGTAAAATATCATTTATAGATACAAATTATCCTTCATTCAACCATTAGAAAATAAAAGCTCTGCAGATGTAGCGACAAATGGCTTCAACATGTATCCCCTATGCCATCAACTAGGATATTTAAAGCAATTTTACAGTAACATCAAAAAAATCAATAATAAGTTGGATGACCACAAAAATAGTCTTAGATCTTGTCTACCTACCTGAGGTTAAAACAGGTAAATTATATGGTCTAAATTCACAAACAATACATCTTGATGAAATCGGCCTTGATGGGATAGGGGTTAAATACTTTCACTCTGGTCCTGAGGGTCGCAAGTTCAAACCCAGTTGGAGTTGATGGAGTATTAGGATGGGCAAATCCAAAGGACAAGTCCTCTGAAAGGGACTTTAAAATGAGGATCTGAAGTCTGAGGATTTTTGGGCTTGTATAAAAGAATCTGAAAATTAAATTAGAACCTCTGAGAAAAATTTAATTGGCCTTTCCCATCCAAATAGTACCTCAGTTGTTTATTAGATGTGTCTTTGAGGTGATGAGCTAACCACTTGCCACTGAGTGACATCTGTAGACAAATATACATACTCTTGGTAAAGCACTCTGCAAAGGGAACTCCCTTGCCCAATGTGGGGATGTATAGTTGTAAACAGACATGATGATGAATTTAATACAATATACAAACTCAATCTTCAAAAAGGATATGAGCTGGAGGATGATACATACACACACACACACACACACACACACACACACACATATATATATACAAACAAAAACAAACATCTTTTGTGTGTAATAATAATTGAAGAATCGGAAATTAACACCTCACCTCATAATTTGTTCATTCTTGAGAACACATTTCAAAAAGGTTTCATTCTATCTTAAGATAGAAGGCACCCTTCTGAAAAATGCTCTCAAAAATCAACAAATTATGAGGTGAGGTTTTATTTCTGATTTTTTAATGATTAATAAATAAAACTGCATAGAGTTACTTCATAAAATATTAATTAACCTTTGTGTTGTGTGTAATATACATATATACATAAAGCTTTTGAGATGTGGATATGGAGAAGGATGGGGTGTATAAAATGGACAGACAAAAATAAAGATATGCTAGACAGAGTGGGTGAAGTAAGAACAATGCTGGAACTCATAAAGAAGAGGAAAAGAAATTAGATTGGCCACTCTAAGAATAAACTGCCTGCTGATGGATGTCCTAGAAGGAATAGTCAACAGAAAGAAAGTTAGAGGTAGGAAAAGACATCAGATAATAGACAATATTAAAATAAATGATTTTTATGTGGTAAAAAAAAAGAAGGCTGAGTTAAGGAAAGAGTGGAGAATGCTGAGTATGAAGTTAAAGATCTGCTCTCGGGCAGAACATTATGTGTGTTTGTGTATATATATATATATATATCCATCCATAGTAATTCTGCCCGAGGGCAGGTCTTTCACTGCAATCATAGCATTTTCATGCTATGCTTTGCAGCTTTACTAGGGAATTGTAGGTGTGGTAGTTTCCCGTTGCTTTCCACACCAGTGAATGATGATGATGATGTTGATGATGATGATATTGATAAGGGTGGTTATGATGATGATGGTCATATGATTTTGGGGACCATTTGGGCCTTAAAGTTTTCCTGACATTTGTCTTACAAATGAGGAAAAACCCCAATAAAACCTCACCCAGAAAAACTGTCCTGACTGGGGATCGAACTCGGGCCCGCTGCGTGACAAGAGATATATATATACACACATGAGTGTGTGTGTGTGTGTGTGTGTGCAAAATTTAAACATAAAATAAAAAATGAAATATACCTTTAGGTCCATTCATATCCAAATATGGTGGGGGAGTATTAGGAGCAGAAGTAACATCAGTTGCGATGAAGGTCTCCAGGCGCTGAAGAAGTGCCACCCTCTGCAGTTCAGCTGATTCCGAGAGAGACTCTTCTGCCAAAGTCTCGGAGAGGAAATGCCCCATGTCTATACAAATTTAAGATAAATCATCAACTATATTGTAAAATGACATGAGTTAAAGCCATAAAAAAATCAACTCTAAGATAAAAACCATCAAGTAATTGGTTACTTCAAATTCACAATAGCTACATGCAAATCTGTTTACTGAAACAACTGAATTGTGTAAAATTTATCACAATATACGAGGGTCAATAAATAAGTTTTAAGATATGCAACAATGGATCAAGACAGAGTTTCCATATCTATTAGGAGTACATCTTTTCAAAATATACTACACCATATTCTACACACTGTTGCATTCTCTGGAAGCAGCAACAACCCTCATTCTTAAACATTGTAACCCAATTCATACAAGTAGACAGCAAAGTATTTTCTTGGCTGGGAAATCAGTGTCTGCACATATGATTTTTCATATTTGAAAGTAAAAAAAAAAAAAGTTACACAAGGCCAGGTAGAGACTATAAACTGGATGAGTCATTAATTTCACCAGCATCTTATATAATGGAAATGGACAGCTAATGACAAATGAGGGAAATTTTGAGGAAGTTGCTGAATTCAAATATCTAGTAACAATAATCACAAATAGGAATGTGATGCACAAGGAAATTAAACATAGGCTCAATTCTGGAAATGCGTGCAATTATGCATTGCAGAGACTTTTGATGTCCCAACTCCTTTCAAAAAATGTTAAACAGAAAATATATAAAACTATTATTCTACCAGTTATATTATATGGGTGCGAAACATGGACTCTTACTTTAAGAGAGGAAATGAGATTACGAGTTTTTGAGAATAAAGTTCTTGGGAAAATTTTTGGACCAAAGAGAGATGAACAGACAGATGAATGGAGAAGACTTCATAACAATGAACTACATGGTCTTTATATGAAGCCAGATATAATAAGAACAGTTAAGTCTCATAGTCTGCGATGGCCAGGACATGTTGCACATATGGGGAATGAAAGATGTGCATGGAAGCTTCTTGTAGGAAAGCCAGAGGGAAAACGCCCAGTTGGTAGACCAAGAATGAGGAGGGAGAACAACATTAACTATGATTTGAGGGAAGTAGATTATACAGGGAATGATTGGAAAGCATTAGCTCAGGATAGGGATGTATGGAGAGCTTATGTCCGCGCGGCCATGAACCTACAGGTTCGATAGTGCCAGTGAGTAAGTAAGTAAGTAAGCATCTTTTCAGGAAACTCAATTGTTCTAGGCTGTGTAGGAAAAGAAATTGTTATGATGGAACAGAATTCACCAGATCTTCTGAAATTTTAAAATACTTTGGGGAGATAAACTTCTCTATACCATTTAGTGATAATTGTCCTCTGATCCTGTAACACAACTGTTACCAGATTACTACGTGTTAAGAAAAAACTGGACACCACTTTTTTTTTCCACACTCCTGGCTCTCTTGGTCTTAGAGCTGTTCATCTGGTAGAGGTATAGCTAAATAATTTGTCCATAAGTGTGCAAACAGGCATAATTTAGTGACATTTAAGGTCTGCTAACAGGTGGGAGACAGGATAAGGGAGAGTCGTGGATGAGGACACGAGAAAGTGAAACTCTAGATATGAGAATATGATGGACGCTGTTGGGGATATGAAGGGAAGAAAAAAAGAGGAAATGTGTCTGGAATTTCTGCAATGCAGACAAATTAATTGGCTTCATCTCTAATACCAAACCAATGATTGACACTTTGTTTTGGTATCCAAGTTTCATTACCTATAATGATGTCTGGCACCCGATGGGAGTCCCCATTATTGAATCTCTCCAATATTTCTCTGCATATTCCAAGTGTATTTCTGCACTTCTGACATGTGGTGCAACACTAGAGAAGAAATTTTCTTCACTCTTAAATGTAATGTGATGGAAACTCTTGGTGAACTAATTTTCTACATCCTTATAGCTCAGTTGTGGATCTGCTTTAATCAGAATTTCCACTGCAGGGATGTAACTCCAGTCACCATTGTTGTTGGCTTCCTGCTTCTCTCCTCAATTTTAAGGAATGTTATTCCCTTCTTAAATTCATCATATCAGTGGAAAACTGTTGTAAGAAAAGGGGCTAAGTCCCCAATTTCTTGTGTGAATCGCTGAAGTGTTTAAACTGCACGTAAAATGTAAAAATTTATAGCACATAAATTCTCCCTCTCAAGCTCCATAGGTACTTATGACATCACCACAAATGCACAACTTCACAAGACTACTGCTTAGAGACAACCGCTGATGTACCCTCTGCAATGAGATGGGAGGTGAATATTTTAAAAACGTGGTGTGACTGTGGCAGTACTATCAAGCATTGAGTCTTGATACTTTTAAAATTCATGACAAAGCACCGTTGAGGTCACTTGTAATATTTATAATATTAAAATAGAATACCTGAGATCTCAGTCTTCCTCAACATTTGATGCAGGGTGTGAAGTACTTTCGAAGCATATGCTTCATCTTCAGCTTGTGAATTGGTACTGGTTGTTCGTGAGAATTATGTAGAGCGGGTTGACGTCACTGGGTGAGTTCTCATTCAGCAGGTGAGTGACGTCAACCCGCTCTACAAATTTCTCACGATCAACCAGTACCAATTCACAAGCTGAAAATGAAGCATATGCTTCGAAAGTACTCCACTCTCCACAACCAATGTTGAGGAAGACTGAGATCTCAGGTACTCTATTTTATATTATACATATCGTAGTGTGAAAACGCATCATTTTCGGACATTTGTAGCTTATTAAAAAATTATCAACATATCTCAATATACCATCTCAACTCCGTTGTCGGTCATGAACTGTTCCAAGTCTTGGTGTAAAAGCTGATGCGACCCCTGGACGACTAAACCTAACTAGATTCTTAATTAATCGGCCAGGGGTGTTTTATGGACAATATTCTGCAATGCAACACCCTGTATACAAATAATAGAACCCTACGAAGAAACCTTCACCGAGAAAACTTGTACCGAGCGGAACTTCAGCATCCGAAACAACGACGTTAATATTCTAGATCATAACAGAAGGCAATTTTCAAGCATAGAATATTCCTAATAGTTTATTATAAGTTAGGCTATAAACAGAGTACATGGAATGCGATCGTGAAAGTTTGTAACATCTCATTCATATAAATGAATTTAATCTTTATAAGGCATAGAAATATTATCACTCCAACTTTCACTTTTTGCATCGCTCTCCTCACATTCAACAGTCGTAATATTCTACGCCTAAATCAGAAACATTTTCTATTCCGATAACTCAATAATGAAACAATATAACATTATAAGTTCTTCATATCCCTCTTCAAAAAAGGAAATAGATTAGATAGTAAAAATTATAGAGGTATCAGCTTATTGAACTCCACTTATAAATTATATGCAAAAATAATAAATAATAGATTGAATAAGATATCTGACACACTCTTAGAAGAAGAACAAGCAGGGTTCAGAAAAGGAAGATCCTGTAGTGATAATGTGTTTATTATAAAGAGACTAATTGAAAAGAGAAGATAATTTAACCTGCCAACATATTTATTGTTCATTGATTTTGAAAAGGCCTTTGACAGAGTAAATAGATCTATACTATGGGAAATAATGAAGGAACAAGAATATCCACAGCATCTAATAAAATCAGTCCAAGGCTTATATGAAAAAACTAAAGTAGTGTTAAAAATTGATGGTAAAAGGTCAGAAGAAATTTTAATAAATCAAGGAGTTACACAAGGGTGTAGTCTATCGCCCACTCTTTTTAATATATATATATATCGATGACATTATGAAACAATGGAAAATTATAATGGACAAAGGCCTTAGATTGAACAATAACTTAAGTATTAATAACTTAATTTTCGCCGATGATTTAGTCTTACTACACCATGATGAAGATCTGTTACAATTGGCTGCTTACAAACTAAATGCAATATGTAGCGATTATAATTTTAAAATTTCAACAAGTAAAACAAAAGTAATGGCATTTTGTGGAAGAAATACTCTGCGTGTAAAAATAGTAATTAGAGACGAAATTATTGAACAAGTATCCCACTTTAAATATTTAGGATGTGACATCAGCTATGGGTATGATAAAGATATTGAACACAAAACACATCAGTTTCAAGCTATTTGTGGTACAATAAATAGAACATTGAATAATAAAGCCCATAAACAAACAAAATTAAAATTTTATAAAACAATGGCTGTCCCTGTCCTTTTGTATGGGAGTGAATCTTGGTTTACCACTACCAAACAAGAAAGTAAAATCCAAGCAGCCGAGATGAAATTTTTAAGAAGAGTAAAAGGCTGCACTAGAATGGACCAGATAAGAAACGAGGATATCCGTGAAGAACTGCAGATCTACTCCAAAAAAGAAAAGATATTTAACAACAAGATACAGTGGAAAGAACATGTAGAAAGAATGGAAGAAAGTAGATTACCAATAAAATCTTCCATTATTTTCCAAGAGGAAGAAGAGATGTCGGATGTCCTCGGAAGAGATGGTCTTAGATCTATTAGTGAAGACGGAACAGGCAACTCTTGCCTAAACCAGGAAGTGAAGAAGAAGAAGAAGAAGAAGAAGAAGAGGTACTTCATTACATTAAAAAGTGACAACTTATGATAATCAGGGTCTCTGACATCATTCCTTTGCATGAATTTTAAAAATGCAAAGCATAAAAGCGCGAATGCCTGTGTGTGAATGCATGGGTGTTTGTATGTTCGTGTATTATTTCACAACCTCAGGCATAGAATTTCACCGAGTTGATGGAGAGTAAATTTTCCTACGTTCCGGTTATTATTCGAGCGCCTGATAAATGTGAGTACTACAGAGAGAATATAGGTCGTAGCAAATATGTTAAATACATTCACTACATGCCAAATTTGTTCGCGTGTGTTACCGATGCATGAAACTTGCACAAATAGGGACTTAGCTTTTACGCCCTTCAAATTCCATGTCTTCGGCTGTGTGAATTTTCAAGCCTACAACCACATAGGTCTGATTAATGAAAGATGTTTGAAATGAATGTATGATTAAAATAATTGTTTTAATATTAATTAGATAAATTATTAGCCGATAGCAAGAAGAAATAAGGACCAATACGCACACTCCTTTGGGTAATACTAAGAAATTGGGACTGGAAGTAAACATCAATAAAATTATATATATATATATATATATATATATATATATATATACATGGACAGCTAATGAAAAATGAGAGGAATTTTGAAGAATTAGCTGAATTCAAATACCTAGGAACAAAATTACAATAGGAATGGGATGCACAAAAAAGTTAAACATAGGCTCAATTCTAGAAATACATGCTATTATATATTACAGGGATTCTTGTCGTCCCAACTTCTTTCAAAAAACGTTAAACAGAAAATATGTAAATCTGTTACATTATTATAATAATAATAATAATAATAATAATAATAATAATAATAATAATAATAATAATAATAATAATAATGATAATAGGTATTATTGCAGCCAATGGCCATGTAGAAAGAATTGTTTTTATGTCTTACAGAAGTCTGTTATCGATGTTCCTATGTTTTTACACTGTAATAAGTGATATCGGTCGCAGTGCGACCCACATAGTTTGCACTTGCACTTTTCTTCTGGGTTATGGCGCTTCACTGTTGTGCATATCCTGTGGTGGAAACCATGGACCGCGACTCTCGTCACGGTGTGTCTGAGACCTCAGACTGTTACATTATATGGATGTGAAACATGGACTCTTACTTTAAGGGAGGAAAGGAGATTACGAGTATTTGAGAATAAAGTACTTATGAAAATGTTTGGACCAAAGAGAGATGAACAGACAGGCGAATAGAGATCACTTCATAACAATGAAGTACATGATCTTTATAGGAAGCCAGATATAATAAGAACAATCAAGTCTCGTAGATTGCGATGGGCAAGACACGTGGCACGAATGGGGAATGAAAGAGGTGCATGGAAGCTTCTTATAGGAAAACCAAATTGAAAACGCCCAGATGGTAGACCAAGAATGAGGTGAGATAATAACATTAACCATGATTTATGGAAAGTAGATTATACAGGGGATGATTGGAAAAATGTGGTTCAGGATATGGGTATAAGGAGACGTATAACCTAGGGTGCAATAGTGCCAGTGAGTTAGTTAGTTTATTCGTTAGTTATTCATAAGTAATGCCACGAGTGATTTCCAAATTATCGATAAATTCACGACTCACGAAGTGAGGATGGAATTTATCTAGAGAATTTGGAAATCAAGAGTGGCATTTGTTAGGACTATTTAACGAATAAAATTAAGCTGTTTACTCACAAATCATTATTTAACTATAGTTATTTTAAGATATTTATATATTTAATGTAAACGGCGATGTTTGAAAACATATGAGAAACGATCGGTACGCTTCATCCGCTTGTTTTGTTTATCACTGCAACCAGATCATACTATTTATTGCCAAAGGAACGCAATATTGTAAGAATGCTCTCTAGTGGAGAAAAAATGAAACATCAAACTGTATATTAATTCATTTCTGATGTCGTATGATGTAAATATGAAAATTATATTTTTCTGGATTATTACCTGGGAAAAAATACATTTAAGAAAGTGAAAACAGTGGTTTCTTTTTTTTTTTTTTGGTATAATCAATTGCTACAAATGTTTTTATATTAACTGCCGCATGCGGCATGTGTTGACATTCAGTCACTGCAAAATAATGGTCAGACCTGTTCAGAATATTGAGGGGGAGGAGCCTTCTTTAATATGGTAATTGTAACACTGATAAATATTTCGTGAAACACGACTCTGATTGGTTGTAAAACAGAAATCATTGAAACGTGATTGGTCATTGACTCCCATTTGGGGCATAAGTTAAATAGTCAGAATAATTTTTCTGATCGAACTCGACCTTATTTTTTTAATTTATCGCCTTATTATGTCAAGTTTTGTTCAGAAAAAAGATATAAATTGTTGTCTCTAGAGCGTTAACACACCCCTCTCTCTTTCTCTCTTTCTTTATTTCTCTCTCTCTCTCTCTATCTCTATCTCTCTCTCTATCTCTATCTCTATCTCTCTCTCTCTCTCTATCTCTATCTCTCTCTCTATCTCTATCTCTATCTCTATCTCTCTCCCTATCTCTATCTCTATCTCTATCTCTCTGTCTCTCTCTCTCTCTATCTATCTATCTCTATCTCTCTCTCTCTCTCTCTCTCTCTCTCTCTCTCGCCTCTCTCTCTCTCTGTCGAAATGGAGTATGAGGTATCATTGGATTCTCCATGAAAAGCAGTTTTTATCATTTAGAAGTGTGAAACAATAAAATACACAGTGGATTTATTTATCTCCAAAGTTTGACATCTGATAAGGAAGTATGGGTGTCGCAGAACAAGAAATACGTTTCTTAGGTTTCAAAAAAGTGACAGCTGGTTTTTCTCTGTGTTCTTCACACACGCGCACGCACACGCACTCACACATACAGACACACACGCGCGCGCACATGCATTCACACACAGACACAGACACGCACACACAGAAACGCACATGCGCGCACAGACACACTCACACACGCAGAGACACGTGCACACACAGACACATACACAGACACACATGCACAGACATACATACACACACCGACAGACACAGACACATACGCACGCACGCACAGACACACACACACAAAGAGACACACGGACACGCACACGCACACAATAGAGGCAGACACACACGCATAGACACACGCGCGCGCATGCGCATACACATGCATAGACACACACATGCATAGACACACACACAGACACACACACGCACACAGACAGACTCACGTGCGCGCACACACACATACATACACACATACACAGACAGACAGACACACATACACACGCACACACACACATACACACACACATGGCCATTTAAGGGGTCTACTAGGTAGGAACGATGAAGAAATAAAAAAGTTTCAAAAATATATTCGTGATAAAAACCTCAGTAGCTTCATTTCTTGTGAATTCCCTAAAAACTAGTAAGGCTCGCATTCGCACTCATTGTTAAGTACAAAAAATAGGACAGAGTCTGTGTTTTTAATACAAATATAACTCAGTAAGATCTGGTTTAAACAGACACTTTTTTTATTTCGTGAGAACTTTGCCTGTTGCTAGACAACCTCAATTGTAAGTACTTGATGCAAATTAAAGCTTGGTTTGCTGTAATGTAAGGTCTGGCACACGACCTCCTACTCAACAGCTGCTGCCAAGTGTCTTGACAGTGTGTTGCCAAAATTCCTGCTCTTCCCTGTCATTTTAAATCGGGGTGTTAGCAAGTGGTTTTAAGCTTTCCTCAGGTAACATGTAGAGCATCATTCCACGATTTAATAAGAACGAAACAGACCTTATTAATGTTATTTTAGGAATATCATTAGGGCTTGGAAGTTGAGAACCTATAAAATGCCTGTAAAAGACATTTAAAAAGGCCTAAAAATATCCTACAAAAGACCTAAAAACTGGAAAAAGGACGGAAAAGGTGTTGCAGTTGCTAAAGAGTGGATAAAGCCAACCTCGCTGCCTTCACCCTCTGCACGAGCTAATTTTCATAAAGTGGCAACTTCTTAGAAAATTTGAAGTCGAAATGCAATAATTCAGGCGATCAATAGGCTGGAATTTTTGTGAATGTTCAATAGTCTCGCGGAACAAAAATGTTTGGAATGTGAAAAGTCTTAGGAAGTAAAACTAGATAGTGTTTTTAAAAGAATTTGGAGCTGAGACTAGACTCTGCGGATTCTTGAATTATAGAAATGGTATAAGTGTAGTCAAAGCAAGGTACAGTTGCAAAAAACAGCCGTTAAAACCTAAAAAAGGCTAAAAAAAGGGACCATAGTCCAAAAAAGACGAAAAAGGGAAAAAATTACAAATAAAACCCACCATTCTCTGGTTTACAATGACTCAAAACGTATAAATATATATAATGTTGGGTTGTCTTCAGACATAAAAAAAGAAGGATTTTTCTGAACTCCAAGCCCTAGTCATCATCTTCTTCAATTCAAAGTGTAGGCATTGAATTGCGTGTTTCGTCTTCAAGTACTTTCCAGCCATCTTCTTCTAGGTCTATCCACTGATCTATTTTCACTAATTTTATAACTCAACTAACTAATACCCGGCATGCGCTGCTACGCCTAAATGAATGAAAATTAATGTGCTTTTATGTTTAGTTGAATAACTAAAAGGGAAAATAATTATAAATTTATATTTTTTTAGATATCCCGTGCTGATTACCCAGCGTTGTCCGGAATATATTTATCCCGATCTTCTTGACATAAATGAGCTGAAATGCGAAAATTAATGTGTTTTATGTTCAGTTAAATAAGTAAAGGGAAAAAATTATATCGTAATTA
Organism: Diploptera punctata; assembly: GCA_030220185.1. Lineage (NCBI taxonomy): Eukaryota > Metazoa > Arthropoda > Insecta > Blattodea > Blaberidae > Diploptera > Diploptera punctata. The sequence goes on from JASPKZ010006078.1 coordinate 805,311, forward strand.
TTTTTAGATACCCCGTGCTGTTTACAAGGCGTTGCCCGGGAATCTACTCATTCCGATCTTCTTGACATAAATGAGATGAAAGACAAAAATGTATGTACTTCTCATGATTAGTTGAATAAGTAAAATGAAAAATAATCATAAATATATATCGTAATTATTTTAAGATTCCCCGTGCTGATTACCCGGTGTTGCCCGGGAATCTACTCATCGCGATCTTCTTGGCATAAATGAGCTAAAAGATAAAATTCGTTACTGTGAGTTATCCGTAAAAGAATACAGGCCATGTGCTGCTATGTTTGCATAAGAGTCTACTAGTCACAATCTTCTTGGCATCAATGAAAGACAAAAATGGTTATTGTGAATTATCTGTAAGAGATAAACATATTCTGTCGCGGACTTTTTTGTAGAGCTCTTTGAGATATTCAATTGTGTGTACATTAATCTTGTGTATTTGTTATGGTTTAGGCAGCGTGAGCCATTTAAGCGTCCAAATAGCAACTCTTTTCACGTTTTCCACTACAAAAGGCGACTTTTAAGTTGAGTAACACAACTCTCATATTTTATTGAATAATTCTGCACGAATAAAGTAAGCCTATTCTTCGTTCTCGTGTTCAAAATATATTGGTACAAGTACATTTTACAGTTATCTGGAACTAAAATTTGCCTCAATAATAGAGCTAAGAAATTATAAAACTAACTATACGAGAAACTTTCCAATCTTATGGGAAAAATAGTACTTTGCATTTCCCAATACATTTTCTCTACAGAAAAATAGTGCGCATGCGCATGAGTTTATAGAGTTGTCGCTAGGTGGAGCCACATATCTTTGAAGTCTACAGAAAGTTTATAGAGCTGACGCTAGATGGCAGCATGCGCGGCATGACCTATCTTCGAAACAAATTCCCAAAAGTATATTAGAAATGAACGTACACTAACTTCTCCCTTCATAACCTAACAAAATAAATTATATGCATATTTTTACTGAAGTATACACTAATCTGCTGTACACTAACTCTAATCCAATAAAATTGTACTAACCTAACAAAAAAAGTTTAATTGAGTTGTTTATGGTGGCAACATTGGAACAGGAGGGAAAATAGCTAGCGTGTATCATAGTATTGTCTAGAAATGTTGTAATATTACCATGTTTCTCGTTAATAAATAAATACGTATGAATTGTAAAATAATGTTAAAAGTATTGTTGGAAAAGGTTTAAAATATTGCAAAATATTAGTAAAGACAGACGAAGCATGTAGAGTAACAGTATTACAAGAATATACTATGAAAAATGAAGGGAAAGGTAATGTACTGTTGAGCCCAATCGTACTCAATAACTGTATTCTACATTATGTAACAGGCTGTTTGAGTTTCCGGACAATATGACACCACGATATGACTTGAATTCACGTTACTCACTGATATATTCTGAATGATTCATAAGACATGCACGAAATTCTAATGTAACACACCATCTGGCTGCAAATATTATTATTTCAATCACCTTTGTCTTTCCTATCCAATTCTACACTTTATTTTATTGCTTCAATATTTTATTTTGAGTATTTCTTCACAGTGAAATTTCATTTATAACATTATAAACGATGTATCTCTTGTATAACGCTACTCCAAAATAAGACATCTTAAAAATGTTTTGAGAAAAAACATTTAAAGATTTAGTTTTCATGTAGGCCTAGTAACTGAAGAAAGAGGTTATGGAATATAAATTGTTGACATATTGTAATGTGTTCATGAGGATGTTTAAGACTAGTTAAGTAAAACCATTAGAAAATAATTTTCACGATAATTAACTAACTCACTGGCTCTATCGAACCCGTAGGTTCATGGCCGCACGGATATAAGCTCTCCATACACCCCTATCTCGAGCTAATGTTTTCCAACCATCCCCTGTAATCCCCGCATTAATATTTCTAGTGCCCCACTGCTATATAATGTCCTAACATTCCATGTTCCCAGAAACATCTCCCTATGTTTGAGCCTTTGGCATGGATTCCGTAAAGTAGTCTCTGCCCGGAGAACTGAATGGGGACTATTTTTACCTCTGGAAAATTTTACCCCTGTGAATCCATGTCCACGTTTCTTGGCGGCTGTGTTTTTACTTTCTCGATCAGGTTACTTTCTTCGTCTTGTTTATCGCCTTCGACCTGTCCGGCATGGATAACCCTTTCGGCAGCAATGCTACGTACTGCCGCGGCGGTATACTCTCGAGGCCATATAAGTACGCAAGCCACTCCACCACGACAAGGCAATGATACCATAAAATGTTTTTATTACGATATCTTTCTTTTTCCATGATATCTTGGTATCAACACACTTTTAATACATCTTACAGTTGGTACTGAAATAGAGCTTTTATATTTAGAACCCTTCATTAGCATCCATTGAAATTAAACCAGCCGTTAACATTCGATTTTATTTATCATAAGTAATGCCACAAGTGATTTCCAACTTATCTAGAGAATTTGGAAATCAAGAGTGGCATTTGTTAGGACTATTTAACGAATAAAATTAAGCTGTTTACTCACAAATCATTGTTTAGCTATAGTTATTTTAAAATATTTATATATTTAATGCAAACGGCGATGTTTGAAAACAAATCAGAAATGTGAGGTTATGTTCATTCACTGCTGCTTGATCATATTATTTATTGCCAAATAAGATCGCAATATTGTAAGAGTGCACCCAAGTAGAGAAATAATGAAACACATCAAACTATATATCATAATCAACATTACGGGTTATTCATTTATTTTTTTAGTAAACAACTCAGTAAAATCAAGGAATCTTTTCATTATTTGCCATATTCAATGTATTTGTTGGAGAAAAATAATGCTTTGACCTGTTCAGAACATTAAAAAGGAGGAGCTTTCTTTATCACAAAAGCAGGAGCTGATAAACAGAAATCGATAAAGAGTGAGGTGAAATACGACTGTCATTGGTTGTAAAACAACATTCATTGAAACGTGATTGGTCATTGACTAGCATTTGTGGCATGAGTTAAATAGTCACTTAAAATAAGACTACCACGCAAAATTGTTTCATATTAACGCATGAATTGAGCTATTTTAATTATATCGCATATAACTTACCGGAACACTTGAAGATTCCGGTTCAGTCCCCTTAACTGGCCACTTTGACTTCAAATATTTAGGTTAATTTTCATAAATTCTTTAAGCAAATTTTCATATTACGTTATAAGTACCCCGAGTGCTCATCCCCTTGTATTAAATGTTTGCGTGAGTTGCTTAAAGAGTGCAGACCGTTGTAACAATGTTCCATGAACTCCGTAAAGAGAAACAGTTTCTTTACGAAAAATAATTATTCATTCCGTTTGCTTAGTTCACTGATGCCTGTTTCGAAACTGTACCATGTCGGAATTAAATTTCTAAATTCTTAGACCGAATCAAAAGTAAAATCCAAAAACAACAATAAGCTAATAATCATATTTGTATAGGGGAAAAAAAGAGGAAATAAAGGTGATCTTTATTTTATAGCCCACACGTTTTATTCATTAAAACATTGAAAGTGTACCGGTACGCAAAAAAAAAAAAATACTAGTATTTATAAGGCATAGGAGTGTTTAGTCTATCCCTGTGATATAATGGTAAAATTGTTGCCTCAGATGCAGCGGTACGGGTTCGATCCCCAGCTTGGACAAGATTATTTAGAGTTTTTTTCAGGGTTTTCCCTCACCTATAAGAAAATTTTCAGGAAATTTTAAGGGCCAAACAGTCCCCCAACATCATCTGGCGATCATAATTAACCTATTACGTTCACCTTACTTAGTGTGAGCGACTAGTGTGTCTTTGTTTTAAACGTTCGTGTTGTCTCAGATATGGTCCTGGAATTGAGCTGATTACTCATCCAGGTAGGCCCTCCATGCTCTTTTCTTATAAAAAAACATGTACTTAATGAAGAATTTAAAATCCTCATCTGATAGGTTGTGTCTCTGTAAGGCGTGGATATGTAAAAATACCTACATAAGGAGATGTTATATTAAGGTAAGAAAAGAAAGAAAGAAAATTAATTTTTATCGGGTATAAACAGTGATTGTTCAAAGTAGAAGCGTTGTAAGATATGATCTCGCTTCTGTTTATCATCCAATATGATTTTTAAATCACAAACTGTGCATCATATAATTGTTCCATTCTTTCGATGCAATACTCTGCTTGAACTTCTGAGACAGAGTTACCTTTGGCATATTAATCTCTAAACTTGTTACGAATTAAACAATCTATATTCACAAACAGAAAACATCGGTTAATTTTTATTCCTTACTAGCTAATACCCGGCGTGCGCTTCTAATCCTAAATAAATGAAAATTGATGTGTTTTTATGTTTAGTTGAATAAGTACACGGAAAAATAATTATAAATTTATATTTTTTAGATACCCCGTGCTTATTACCCGGCGTTGCTCGGGAATCTACTTACCCCGATCATCTTGACATAAATGAAATGAAATACGAAAATTAATGTGTTTTATGTTTAGTTAAATAACTAAAAGGAAACGTTTATATCGCAATTATTTTTAGATACCCGGCGTTGTCCGGGAATCTACTCATCCCGATCTTCTTGTGGCATAAATGAGCTGAAATACAAAAATTAATATACTTCTTATGATTAGTTGAATAAGGAAAATGCAAAATAATTATATATATATATATATATATATATATATATATATATGTTATATTGCAGATTTTCGCGATATAAGTATGAATAAGAAAGTTTTCTTGGGTTTTCCGCGTCTTGGATTCAAGTTCGGCCCCTGGCCACTGACTCCGACGTTTCGGCATGATCCCACATGCCATTATCAAGGAATGATAAGTTCGAGTCTGACTGACTGTTTTGTGGCAATGACTAGCATTGCCCAGTGTGCCGCTTTTTGGGAACCAGTTGAGGTCCCTTGGCGGCCAAACACCATTGTGTTTATTCAGTAGGGGTTTTGTTCCTTAGCCTTGCTGTCTTGCGGCTTATGTGTTCATTACCGTAGCAGGTATCATATAAGTGGACCGTCATCGGGGTCTCTGGTGAATATGTTTCGGTGTACAGCACGTTGCTGTAGCATACGCCCTATATTGTGAACAATTGGATTCTCATGATTTTCTATATGTTGCAACATGTGCACAACTCTTTTTTCAATTGTATCAGCAATATAGGGCATCTGTGCTTGGTCGTGAAGTACTGAGATCCTAGTGCGCAGTGGAGCTGAAAGTATAATTTTCAAGCATTTATTCTGAATTATTTGAACTTTTTTCTTATGTCCAGCAGCTAGGATACTCCAGGCTTCACAACCGTACAGCAACATGCTGCGGATCGCAACTTGATATAAAGTAAGTTTGATCCTGGTAGATAGCATAGGCGACTTGAAAAATGGATATAAAAGAGCAATGGCAGCGTTTGCTTTATGTTTTAGATTTTCAATATGAATTTTGAACGTAAGCTTGGAATCCAAATGGATTCCAAGATACTTGGCTGAAGTCTCTGGACGGATTCTAAGAGCTCCTAAGGTGAGTCGGGCAGGAGTGCGTTTGTGGGTTTTTGCAAATACAACGAAGTTTGTTTTATTTGCATTTAGTTTTATATTCCACAGACGCATATAGGATTGGACTGTATTTAGGGCAGTTTGGACCACACGAATGTGGAACGGTACGGAACGGAAACGTGCCTGATAAAACAGACACGTATCATCAGCAAAGGATGCTATATTTACGCTAGGAAAGGTAGGGAAGTCAGAAACATAAAGGCTATATAGGATAGGTGAGAGTACTGCACCTTGAGGAACTCCCGCCAAGAGGGTCTTGCAGTCAGAATTATACCCACTAACCGACACATAAAATTGTCGGTTAGTGAGGTATTTAGCTATCAGTTTAATTAGATGAGCCGAAATGTTGAATTTGATAAGTTTGTAAATAAGTCCATTTATCCAAGTAGTATCAAAAGCTTTCTCAATGTCAAGAAATATCGCCACAGTACTTTTCCTAGCGTTGAAGCCCGTAACAACATGGTCAACCAGTCTTGCAAGCTGCAGTGGAGTGCTATGTGCTTTTCTAAATCCAAACTGATGAGTAGGAATAAGGTTTCTCTCAGAAATTGCAATTTTTAATTTTGCCAAAATAATTTTTTTCCATAATTTTGCCCAGCACTGGTAGCAGACTGATTGGACGCAAGTTGTCCGGTATGGTTGGGTCTTTACCAGGTTTAGGAATAGCGATTACCTTTGCTTTCTTCCATACTTCCGGGAAGTAGTGGAAACGAAAGCAAAGGTTCACTATTTGTAGGAGTAGGAGTAAGGTTTTTTCAGGTAAGTGTTTTATGGCCAGATTAGAAATCTGATCATGACCAGGGGCACGGTGGGACGGGAGGTTATGTACAATTGCTTTGAGTTCACAAAGCTGTACATCAGGATGGGGTATAGGAATAGGTGTGTCTAGAAAAGTACTGATTGTATGTTGCACCTCAGCTTCGTGAGTCGGTGTTGTAAGCTCATGAGGTCTAAACCGGTTCGCGAAATTGTCGGCTAGAACCTGGGCCTTCTCCCTAGGGAGATACGCCCAAGTTCCGTCCGACTGGATGGCTGAGGGAGGAGGCGGAGCTCGACTCCTTTTGAGGCGTTTTATTATCTCCCATGGTGGAGTCTTTTTGTCTGAGAATTGCTGAAGGGAAGAATCCCAATCAGCATTTCTCAGCTCTTTAAGCCGGCTTTTGACCAAATGAGCATAGTGATTGTATTGCTGCTTGTGATGTGGAGCTCCGAAATCGCGGTACCATTTTTGGTACTGCCTTTTTAGATTTAAATAATTTTGAAGTGTTGGATCGTTATATTTTGTTCGCGTATTATTAGTTTCTTTTGGTCGCGTTGTAGCAAGTGTAATGGCCGTTTTTATTGTGGCCTGTAGATTAAGGACAGTGTGTTCTATTTGTTCCGTAGACTCGACAGAGAGTGTAGGCATAACCCATTGGTTAAGTATGTTAGTGTAACTCTGCCAGTCTGTGCAATGATGTTGTAGCTTAAATGGGGAGGACAATAAAAATGTGGATGAAATTTTAAAAAGTATTGGCGTGTGATCAGAGTCAAGTGCGTCTGTAACAGTAGTGATGTGTGGTGAAATAGCAACATTCTTCGATAGAACTATGTCCAAAATATCGGACGTGAGACCGTAGGCGTGTTGGAAGAACAGTGTGTGTTTCCCTTGGAGCAGAGATTTCAATGTTATGAAGTTGGCAGTAGTTTTGAAGGATTGTACCGGAGACATTCTGGACACGACAATTCCAATAATGATGTTTTGAATTAAAGTCTCCCGCAAGCAGATAGCTTGGGGAGATAGAAGTGAGGATATCTAAGTCATGTCTTGTCAGAAGTCTTCGAGGAGATTTGTAGATTGCTGCTATGAATAATGTTTCGCGGTCTGTGATTGGTAGGAAGATACCCGTGGCTTCAATAAATTGAAGTCCCGGGATTTGGGCCACCCTATGGCCAATGGACTTTTTGATACAGATGGCAGTGCCTCCAAGGGGACCATCAAGGCGGTCATTCCTATATGTGTAGTACTGCGGAATTTGGAATTTCATTCTTGGTTTTAAGTGCGTTTCGTTCAGAAGAAGAATGTCGATATCTCTTGTTTGTATAAAAGTAATTAACTCATGAATCTGGTTGGATACACCATTGGCATTAAATGCCATGACATTAAGATAGCTTTGTGGAGGATGCCTAGCCATCTCCGAAACATGAGTTCACCAGGTTAGTCAGGAACACAAACCTCTCCATAGGTGTCGTCAGACCACTCAGCAGAGGCTGAATGTCATGGAAAAGTTTTTGTCCCTGATCCGTCATTGGTATAGCAGCCACAGACCCCGGCTGACGTGGAGCAGTGCCTGCAGTAGGTTTAATTGTGATGCCAGAATTTACCATAGAACTATATGAGACTGTAGGATTAACAGGTTTTGTTGTGAAAGTTCGAGGTTGGGACGCCGGGGTTGTTGGACTTTGGTTTGGTTTTCTTTTTTCATAAGTCTCTTTTGCTTTCTTATAGGCTTCACAACCCCGGTAGGAAGCGGGATGTCCCTTTTCCCCACAGTTTGCGCACTTCAGCAGGCTCTTGTCCGTGAGTGCCGCGGTTCTCACCGGACACTCACGATGACTATGAGTACCAGCGCAAATTACGCAAGATGGGGTCAAGGAGCACCCCATGAAAGTATGGTTAAACTTCTGGCATCTGAAGCACTGCTTCATGCCAGCCTTAGGTTTGTATGGTTCCACAGCCACCACTGTCAAACAGAGGCGGTTTAAGTTATATATTTCCCTACCAGCATCATTGTTCTGAAGTTCCAGGATATATAATGGTAAGGGAGTAATAACTTCTCCTTCTTTTTTGGTGATTTGCTTTACCGATATTATTGGATATTCTAGTTCTTTAAGTTCTTCCTTGACCTCATCAGCAGTGATGCTGGAGGGAAGCCTCTTTAGAACAGCCCTCAGAGGCAGATCTTTTTTGAGTTGAAATGTATAAAATTCTTTCTTTGCATTTTTGAAGTATTCTTTGAGTAGATGGAAGTCTGCCTCCGAGGTAAGCGTAGTATCTCAAACCGTCCTGGGTTTTAACTACTTTTACGTCTTTTTCAAATTTTCCTTTTAATTCCCTATTCATCCTGAAAAGGTCACCATGCCCAATCACCGTTATGGGTGGTGGGCGTGGTTCCCTTTTCGGCTGCGGCATTACTTGAGGCTTCCTGGACGGTTGATCACTACGCCTGGTAGCTGCTGTAGTCTGCTTGTCCCGTGACGGTCCAGGTTGAGGAGCCTGAGGGTCGGCTGTGTCCATTGAATCCGGTAATTCGGATAAAATTGAAAATCTATTTTGCACTGGCACAGTCGACACCTCATTTTGTCGTGATGTGACCGTAGTTGCCTTATTTGTGGATGGTTTCTCTTTATTTGAAACTGTATTCATGTTATCTTTTGAATTATTTTGGGATGGTTTCTCTTTATTTGAATTTGTATTCATGTTATCATTTGAACTATTTTGGGATGGTTTCTCTTTCTCATGTGTTTTAATCTTTTTAGGTTCAGGTACATATTCTGTATTCGCTGTAGGAATTTGATCTGCACCTGTGAAAAAACAGGATACAGGGAGTTCCATAAGTATTGATTTCAATTCATGTAGCATTTTTTCAAAATAATCTTGGTTAGATTTCATATTGAGCTTAATCTCACTTAATCTTTTTAGGCAATCATGTGTAACATCACGAGCAAAATCGGACTGACCGAAATTTGGGAACGTGCTTATGAAATTGATTACTATAACGAGGGAACCACGCACCTCGCTAGCTACTGCTAGGTATTTTGATTCAGGTGGAAAATTTTGATTAACTACATATCTTTCAAATTTTTTGAGCGCAGTTTCCCAAAGTTCGTAGGCCGAGGGCTCCTCATACTCAAGGTCCATAGCCTGCTCGGCACTTATGCTTTTTAGTGAAGCAGCCATGGTAAGACTGTTCAGCACTAATTACTTATTACTACACTAGCACTTGGCTTGATTGAAACTGAACTAACAAGGCTTAACAAAGCACTCGCAGTTAATAGAGTTGCTTTGCAGGAACCAAACACCACTGTATAAACACAACACTGAAAAAATTTCACTGAAAAACACTGAATACTCTTTAATGGGTGTGGCCGCCAGGCCCCACCCGGAAAAAAGCGACACGCTGCACAACACTATTCACCAATTCACTATTTTCAGCCAGCTATCAGAAGAAAATAAAGATTTCAATCTGCAACTTGGAGTAGAGAGAGGCAAAAGCCCGAGCAGTAGCGCTCAAGACGCCAAGGTTGACCACAGGTTGTCCACCAGTTCACGTTGGCTCGTCGGTGATCCTTACTACCAGTAACAGGAGCTGACGTTACCGCCAACAGGAAACTTTGCGTACTCGGTGTATCTAGGATGCCTTGACTTGACTTCACTGTTCCACTGCCGTAAGCTGAATGAATAAGTTCGAGTCACAGGTTTAGGTCTTATATAATTAAACAAATAGAGTTTTCGCTGTGGTCCGTTTCCGAAGACGTTCACCCATCCAAGGTTGTTCTTATGTAGTTAAACATTTTCAGTTTTCAGTGCGGTCCGTTTCCGAAGCCGTACTCCCATACAAAGTTCAGTTCTTATGTGGTTAACCACCTTCAGTTTTCAGTGTGGTCCGTTTCGGAAGCCGTACACCCATCCAAGCGTCGACCACGCTCGATGTTGCCCAACCGTGGTTTTCTTCATATCTTCTTCGCTGTTCTAGGGATGACATGGTGAGCAGCGAGAGCAGTTTTCCATGTAGATGGTAATCTTTGGGCATCATCTCGGGTGTTCATAGTATGTGGCCTTTTTTCAATCTCTATTGCTTCTCTGTAGATTCTTGATTTTTCATGATCTATTTTAGCCAACGTTCTAGATCCGGTGAGGTCGATCTTGTGATCCCTCTGTTTCATATGTTGCACGAGAGTTGATGTAGGTTCTTGACGATTTATTGCAGCCTTATGTTCTTGAATTCGGCAGGAAATTCGTCTGTGGGGGGTCACAAGACCGACCTCACCGGATCTAGAACGTTGGCTAAAATAGATAATGAAAAATCAAGAATCTACAGAGAAGCAATAGAGATTGAAAAAAGGCCACATACTATGAACACCCGAGATGATGCCCAAAGATTACCATCTACATGGAAAACTGCTCTCGCTGCTCACCATGTCATCCCTAGAACAGCGAAGAAGATATGAAGAAAACCACGGTTGGGCAACATCGAGCGTGGTCGACGCTTGGATGGGTGTACGGCTTCCGAAACGGACCACACTGAAAACTGAAGGTGGTTAACTCTAGTCTAGTCTAGTCTAAAACAAGATGGACAGCGCAGAGTGCGGCTCCCTCAAGCGGCTACTTTGCTGCCTGTCAACCGAAGTTGACTGGGGACGAAGCCTGTGGCCATTAACCCCAAAAATTTTGAATAATAAGTAATGCCGGTAAGCAATACTTATAAATGTAGATGTTCACTAATTCCTCACTCGCATCCCTCACATGGATGAAGATACGTGTAGCTGTGTAGTGCTCCGTTCTGATTGGTTGATTTACCGAAGTCGGTATATATGTTGAAAATTTATTAAAATCCGATAAAATGGAATTTTTATTGTTAATAATAGTTAGTACTATAGTGTACTAATATATAATGCTGTTTTGAAAATTTTGATAATGAAATAATTGATGTTTAAAAGTGCGTGGTGGCTGGCCAATCACAGTCGAGCACATGGCATTCCCTGGTGGTCACCCATGCAGGTACCTGCCTTGCTCAGGTCACCGTGACTAGCCAGCTGTATGTTGGCGGGCGATGAGCCTGCTGTTAGGGGTCTCGCATGTGCGGTGAATGTTCTTGGACTTAGAAAATTTTTTGGCATTCCCTGGTGGTCACCCATGCAGGTACTCTGGCTTCCTGAAGGTCGCCGTAGCTAACTTGCGATATGTTGGCGGGCGATGGGCCTGTTGTAAGTGGTCTCGCATTTGCGGTGAATATTAATGGACTTAGAAAAAAATTTTTTTTGCATTATAATTTTGGACATAGAATTTTTATCGAGGTCTATTTGAGCGCCATAGTGCACTTTACCATGACCTCTGAAGTAAGATTAGCAGCCGTTAAGTGATTGTTCCTACTTTCTTAAGGAATGTAGGACTTATATATTTTTTCTGATTTGTTGATTTTGCAGTATTTTGTAAATTTTTATACGTAGTCGATCCTTTGAAGCTCGCATCCGAAGAAGTACCAAGGCAGCAGTCGTCCGGGTGAGAAGGCATTGGCTTACAGCCCCAATTTGAAATGAAATCTTTCCCAACATCCACTTTCCCGGTCAGTTAAGGAAATAATGAATTTACTGATGGAGCAAAGGGGACTACTCCGGTATTCACCTTTACGCCAAGGAAACCATCAGAAACCTTGACAGAGTAGCTGTTGAAAATGATAATTTAGATTGAGTTATTTCAGGATAGGTGAATAAATTTAATGTGTTTTAGAATTTAATTTTGTGAAATTGCCCTTAATTTTGAATTTTGAATATTTAATGGGATATATAATAATTTAATAATTTACTGGTGGAATCAAGTGGCCTACTCCGACATTTGTCTTAGCGTCAAGGAAACCACCGAAACCATTGACAGAGTAGGTTTGAAGTTAGTGAAAATTGATCGAAATATGGCCAAATCGGTAGGGCCTTCCAGCTTTTAGAGGTGAATAGCTGGTTTTTCACCTATTTGAAATTATTTTTAGGACGGTTCTTTTAGGCGAATAGCCGTCAAAATCACCTGTCTTGTCGATAATTATGTGGGAAGTATGTTTTAATAGGATGTTTGCCTTCGTGAATGACATGCCATCCTATTATTTTCTCTGTAGTACTGACCATTTTCAGGGTAAGAGTTTTTGCTTGTTTTCTCTCTTCAATCATATTTGCAATGACTCTAGAGAAATAATGTATCACTGGTAGGTCCGTGATAAATGTAGGACATCCAGGATTACATGTGCAAGTATGTTCAGTATTCATTACCTGATCTTTTGTCTCAATCCGTGTTTGAGTTCTTTTGCTGAATTTGATTTCAGCTTTGGTTTGTGTCACTTGATCAGTTGATGTGCCATTATCAACTGTTTCAGGATTTAATTCACGCGTAACAATATTCTCTGTCTGAGAATATGTATTTGTGACTTTTAGCTTGTCAGTTTGGACTGATTTTTTAAGTTTTTTGTTTACAGTTTGAGGAATTTTATTCCCTCGCACTGTTTCTTTTTTGGCAGCAGGAATAATTTCAACTTGAACTGCCTTTTTTCCTTTATTAGATCCATGTTTTTTGACAAGAGGAGCTGCTGGCTCTACTCTTTGTGTCTGAGTTGGGAGGAATTCACTAGCAGGAGGAATGGGTTCATCTACGACTGCCTGTTCAGAGGACTGTTTTTTGATAGTTATTCTTCGGTAACCTTCTATTTTTACTTTGTAGAAACAGAGACGTGTTACCTTTTCAGCCTCGCCTACTGAGGAATCATCCACCAGAACTGCCATAAACATAGGCAGCGGGCCCTTGGTTCTAGCAGAGGTCATATTGACTACTTTTAGAACCTGGAATCCGAGATCACTGAGATCCTTCTGGATTTCCGATGGTTCCACTGAGGGGGTCAATTCCTTTTACCACGAATCTACGTGTTTGTATTTTCTTTTTTGTACCTTCTTGATAAGGTATTTCATGCTGCTCCAGCAGTTTTTTGTACTCAGAGTGAGCTGTCAGTGAAGTCAACAACACTCGAGTACCCAACCGTGTAACTTGGCATTTTACTGCAGCTCCAACAGTTGGATTAAGTGCCTTGTGCATTGCTTTGAAGTTGGGCGAGATATTCTCGCCTTATCAGCAATGCTGAAGGTTTTGTTACGCCTACGCGCTGTTCCTGCGACTCTGTGACTTCAGTTTCTCCTCCAATATTAGTTGGTGAAGTGACTGGAGGCGGAGAGTCTATTGTGCAGGATTTTTGACCAACATTTTGTGGTTTTGGAGTCGAGATTTTATCAGATTTATTCTGACTTTGTGACTTTGGGACTGTTTTGCTGCGTGTCCTATGCGCTGTTGGTGGAGAATTGCCATAAATGGAATATCCAGGTCGTCGAGACACTTTCCTAATATGTTGAGGGTTCATTTTGATGGTTGGAATTGTTGGTACACAGGTAGGAGTTGCCCTGACAAACACCTTGGGTTCTAGGTCTAGCTAGGGGCGGACAGGACAAGGCCTAGTGCCTTCTAGGGTAGTAGGTACTAACCAGGTAAGAAGGTAGGTAATGGAGAACCCTCCCTGAAAAAAGAAAATGGCGTCTGACGGTTAGCTCAAAGCACGTGGCTAGCGCCACGTGGTGACTGGATCAGCAGTTCGCAGGCCGGAGGTTCGACACCCCCTGGCGGCGGTTGGGCGAGGCTACGCTGCGCGGTGCTTGGAGATCCCCTCCCTGCTGCTACCTGGAGAACCTTCCTCTTCGGCTGCTGGCACTCGACTCGGTGGTTAACCACATAAGAACTGAACTTTGTATGGGTGTACGGCTTCGGAAACGGACCGCACTGAAAACTGAAAATGTTTAACTACATAATAACAACCTTGGATGGGTGTACGTCTTCGGAAACGGACCACAGCGAAAACTCTATTTGTTTAATTATATAAGACCTAAACCTGTGACTCGAACTTATCATTCCTTGATAATGGCATGTGGGATCATGCCGAAACGTCGGAGTCAGTGGCCAGGGGCCGAATTTGAATCCAAGACGCGGAAAACCCAAGAAAACTTTCTTATTCATATATATATATATATATATATATATATATAGTAATTATTTTAAGATTCCCCATGCTGATTACCCGGTGTTGCCCGGGAATCTACTTATCTCGCTCTACTTAGCATAAATAAGCTTACTTATCTCGATCTTCTTGGCATAAATGAGCTAAAAGACAAAATTCGTTATTGTGAGTTATCCGTAAAAGAATACCCGGCATGTGCTGTTATGCTTGCACAGGAATCTGTGTATGCCTACTTGTCTCTATCTTCTTGGCATCAATGAAAGACAAAAATGGTTATTGTGAGTTATCCGTAAGAGATAAACGTATGCTGTCGCGGACTTTTTTGTAGAGCTTTTGAGATATTCTATTCTGTGTAGATTAATTTCTTATTGTTTGGCAGCGTAAGCCATTTAAGCGTCCAAAGAGCTACTTTTTTCACATTTTCCACTACAAAGAGCGATTTTTAAGGGAGTAGGAGTTGAGTATCACAATTCTCTTACAGCCTATGTTCATCCTGGGAATCTCTTGAACATTTTGCAAAAAGCCCCATCACAATCGGATCAACGGTATAGCCGCACATAAAGTACGAACAAACAAACATTCATTTTTATATATTAGATTACAGTATTTATAAATTTGAAACTGAATAAAACTGGATGCTGACTTGTCAATGATTAGAATACGTGAAATCACTGCTACTAATTCCAGTTGAATTAATATAAACGAAAATATTTCGTTGTTACAGGTAATAACTGTATTTAAATTTTGTTCAGTCCTGTGTTCACTGAAAGCAGACAGGTTCATTGCTACCATATTTGTAGCAAGCTGACGAGAAGTTGGTGTAATATTAATAAATAATAATTTAATGTAATATTTTTTTTACTAATGCCACCAGTCTTTGAGATTTCTGATATTCTCTCCTGGCATGCCGGAATTGTAACCCACTTCTGGAAGACAGAGTTATATTACCCCGATGATATTATACGTGATGAATGATAGTGAAGTACTTGGAGAGTCCTTAAACCTAAACTTAACCTAAATCCAGATCATGGGCGACCACGTGAATAATTCCCTTTAAGGAAAATTCTCTATGGTTTGACTGGGAATCGAACCCCGGACCCAATGTCAGAATCTCTGACCGCCAGCCCATAAGCCTGGTAATTTAGTACATTACATTGGACATTGTAAAATAAATAAAAAGACATAATTCGTTACCTGTATATAAAAAATATTTAAAAAGTATAATCGCCTCACTGTGATAGTTGTCCAGCGGCTCGCTTTGTTTCCCCGCAGCTCTTATATAGTATAATTAAACACAAAGATGCCGACTACCGCCACTATAATAATTCCGCTTGTTAATCATTGTTAAGCATTGTCACACGGCACCCGCTTTTATATAAACCATCATAGTGAGGCGATAATAACAGAGAGAACAGTCAGAAAAGAGGATTATGGACAGAATGGGACAAAAAGGGACAAAGCTGAAGGTCTCAAGAAAGGAAAATAAAAATTGTATAAAATACAATCTCAATTTCAGGCAAAATCTCACTCAATGGTTTCTTTCAAAGAGCTTTAATTCGCCATATAAAAAGAAAAAAAGTGCCCACCTAAAAATCCTAACCCTAATTATAACTAATAGAATCCTGCCCGCTGGTCTACATTTCCCGAGGAGCATAAATCTCTAACCTTGGCTAGAATGAGGAAGTGTACGAACACGGTTTTTACCAATGAGTTTACGCTGCCCACTCACTTCTGGACCAGATGGGATTTCTGTTATGACTGCGGATTTAAGTAAACAAAACTTCGTAATATTTTCACTTTTATTTAGGTAAGTCGAAGCGTTACACGCCATACTCAAATGAATACCACAAGAGAGAGAGAGAAAAAAAAAAAAAAAGGAAACATGGATTGCTACAAAATCAAGAAAACAAAGTCAGGAAATTTTATTACAGATCCTGTTGAAAAATAGAGATGGCCCTGACATCTGATGCAATTGTTTTTAACTTTTCAAATGTAAGTGTTACACATTGCTAAAACATTCCAGTGAAAACAACGGTTCAAGTTTTGCTATGGAAGGGAAAAACAAAAATTGTTCAAATACTAAGTTTCCTCAATAATTCTTGTTTTTGTCCAGGTTTTGTATTCGCACTTGAGACTTCTGAGTACATTTTTTTTCAAAGAGCCATTTACTCGTTGAATCAATTAGGACTCTATTATAATCTTAAAATTTCAACTTCAAAAACTAAAGTTACGGCTTTTCAGGGCGAACTGCCAGTCAGAGCAAAAATAGTAAGTAATAATGAAATACTAGAACAGATAGCACACTTTAATTATCTTGGTTCAGATATAACATACAGCTACGATTGGGATATACACAATAAATTTAACCGATATCATATGATGTGCGGCATCCTAAGAAGAACCCTCCGAAAGATCGGAGAAAAACTTAGCTCAGGTTTTATAAAATTATGGCTGTTCCTGTTCTTTTATATGGATCTGAATCTTGGGCACTTACAAAAAAAAGATATCTCACACAATCAAGCCACTGAAATTAAATTTTTAAGATCTGTAAAATGGTGTACGCGCTGGATAGTTTACATAATTAGTCAATAAGAAATGAACTGGAGATATTTTCAATACTCGATAAACTAGAACAGCACAAATACCGATGGAAAAAACATTTAGACAGAATGGACAATACAGGATTATCCAAAACGATCAACACCTACAAACCGCATGCAAAAATATATTTGGGACAGACAAGGAAACGATGTACTTGAGACCGGAACAGGTGGCATTGACCTAATCCTGGAAAAGAAGATGAAGAAGAAGAAGAATTCTTGTTTCTTCTGAGATTCCTTGTTTTTCCTCCGTACAATCTTCAAACATTTTATTGATAACTAACTGATGGCACTATCGAACCAGTAGGTTCATGGCTGCATAGACATAAGCTATCCATACTTGCCTATGCTGAGCTATTGATTTCCAATCAACACCTGTATAATCTAATTACATCAAATAATGGTTCATGTTATGCTCCCACCTCATTAGTTGTCTACCAACTGGGCGTTTTCCTTCTGGTTTTCCTATAAGAAACTTCCATGTCACTCTTCATTCTTGATTCGTGCCATATGTCCTGCCCATCGCAGTCTATGAGACTAAATTGTTGTTATTACATATGGTTTCCTATAAACATCATGTAGCAACTGTTATATTATATTCTTCTGTATTCGCCTGTCTGTCCATTTCTCTTTTGTCCAAAAAGTTTCCTGAAACCTTTATTCTCAAATAATCGTTATCTTTTCTCCTCCCTAACATTAAGAGTCCATGTTTCACATCCATATAATATAACTGGGAGAATAACAGTTTTACATACAGTAATTACAGTTTAATGTTGGAAAAAAAATTGAGACAAGAGTCCCTGTAATGCATAATAGTATGCATTTCCGGAATTTAGCCTATGTTTAATTTCTTTCCGCATCTCATTCATATTTGAAATTAATGATCCAAAGTATTTGAATTCAGCCACTTCTTCAAAATTTCTCTCATTTGTCATTAACTGTCCATTTGCATTATATAGTGTATTTTTATGTGTGAATATACGTTTAGTTTTATTGATGTTAGTTCCAGTCCTAATTTCTTAGTGTTACTCAATAGTGAGTGAGTGAGTGAGTGAGTGAGTGAGTGAGTGAGTGAGTGAGTGAGTGAGTGAGTGAGTGAGTGAGTGAGCGAGCGTGCGTGCGTGCGTGTGCGTGTGCGTGTGCGTGTGCGTGTGCGTGTGTGTGTGTGTGTTGGCCCTTAGTATCTCCTCGCTATCGTCTAACAATACTACATATTCAGCATAAAGTCAGAACTCATTTATACCATTGAGTTGTAGGCCTTCTTCATCCTCTAAAAATTTGATAGCATGCTCTAGAACAAAATTGAAAAGAAGTGGAGATAGTGCATCTCCTTGCTTTAATCCATTGTGAATTTCAAAAGTATCCGAAAACACTTTGCCTACAGCTCTCTACTCTTTGTGCTATTTAGACACATTCGAATAAGTTCAACTTTTTAGGGGTTGCGAACTCCAGCAGGATACTATACAACTTTTCCCATATTTTATTGAAATACTTTGTAATTTTACTTTTGTGCGATAGCAATTGCGACCATGATTGAAAGTTCAACTTCCTACATTTCGGGGTTGCCAACCTAAATAACTAAAACGTAATAAAATAACTATACTGTAACATTACATATTACAAACCACGTATGGGAAGTAAAACCACTGCCCTCTATGTATACTACGTACAATGTATATACAAAAAATATCCAAAAGGTACGGTAGTGTTAATATAGCCTACATTATACGAAACAAATCACTGCATTTTAAATGAACTGAACTTTATTTGAAACAATATAAAACAATAAATACATACTTTTTATCACTGATTGGTGTCACGGCCTCCCGTAGTTTCAACTAATGAACATAGCCCACACTGCTAAGGTTAGTCAATTGTTTATAATGAACGCAAATAGTTCCAACAAAGATGTTATTATTTTACTATTATTCATTATTTTGAAAAGACCATCGCGCCAAAAATAATGTACAACGCACGTTTGTGAAGTGTTTTACAGAATCTCGGAAATTAAAAACCTCGCTATAGCTCGGTTTTTAAACATTTTCCTCGCTTCTGTAAAAAAACCACTTCTCAACTTCGCAACTTAATATCGTATACTATTGCATGCCGCTAGAGGACTTCAAGGACAAATGCCTCGAATACATCACTTGTAAAGATAGACCTACATCCCTGTGGAGAGGGGAGAAGAAAATAATGTGTAATTGTTAGTGCAAATGTATCATTATAAAACAGATTTTATTACGAAATAACTAACTCAATGGCTTATGGAAGCCTTAGGTTGAATACTGCATTCATTAAGGCCCATCGGTTTCCTACTCTCAGTCAACTGAATCCAGTTCATATCTCCGAAACCCAGTTCTCTTAAGATTCATCCGAATATTATAATTCTATTCCTAACTATGCTTACGCCTTCCTAATGATCCTTTGCCTAAGCGTTTCTTAATAAAAATCTTGAAAGGAATTTTATTCTTACCTATTCGAGCTAATGGCCTGTCTATCCTTCATTAAGAAATAGGTTCAATAGGTAGCCTATTGGCAGAAATCACTACGGTACTTCCATCGTTTATTTCACTGATTTTTACAGAGTGATTGAGTGTGATTCCGGATATGGTGAATTTTGTAGTTACAGTTTGTCCGAACGCAATCCTAAACCAAAATGGACTATTATAAAATAATTACAATCAAACACTTCTAGGTTTATTTAGGAAAGTATTTTGAAATCCTTTAAGTTCCAGACCATAACTATTACTACTCGAGTATAAATTATGTATATCCCTAAATCTCTTTATTGGTTTATTTCTTGAATGAAATGAGGGATCCCTTGAATGATCGTTATTCCATAGCTTTGATCTGCAGCGGTAACACTCTTTGGGCATAAGTATAATACACGATCCTAAAATTGATAAAGTCGTGAGTTAAATACTGAAAACGTTATACTTTATACAGAGTGCTTCAAAAATAAAGATAAACAAAATCGTTCCAGGAAACATAGGTCCGGACATTAACCGGTTACGACACACACACATACACACATAGGTCCCTATATATATAGGTCCACCGCTGTGGTCTCGAGGTAGCGTGCTGCCTTGTCACGCAGCGGGCCCGGGTTCGATCCCCGGTCGGGGCAGTTTTTCTGGGTGAGGTTTTCATCGGGATTTTTCCTCACCTGTAAGACAAATGTCAGGAAAACTTTAAGGCCCAAACGGTCCCCGAAATCATATGGCCATCATCTTTATCATTATCATCCTTATCATTATCATCATCATTCTTCACCGGTGTGGAAAGCAACGGGAAGCTACCACACCTACACAATTCCCTAGTAAAACTGCAAGCATAGCATGAAAATGCTATGATTGCAGTGAAGGACCTGCCTTCGGGCAGAATTACTATGGATGGATATATATATATATATATATATATATATATATATAGAGAGAGAGAGAGAGAGAGAGAGAGAGTCTTTCAAATGCTTACTTGTTATAGAAGCCACGAGATGGCAGTGCGACCGATGTCCCGCTGTCTCAAGATAAAGAATTATATATAAGGAAGAAAAATACATGTTTGTTGCTAAGATGTATAAAGTTAGAGGTCTCGGGTTCAAATCCCGGTTCAGGCGTTTATTTTTCTTTTCATGTCATATATATATATATATATATATATATACACACACACACACACTGGTTGGTGCTTGCTGAATACTAAATAATACATCCAACAAAATCAGTGGCAGAGGACTAAAGTAATTGATTCACACGCATAAGCAAACAGGAGTAGATTCCAAAAGTTACACTTAAGATACCAACTTAATTATCAGGCGCTTTTAAAAGTGCTGCATCCAATGAATACAAATGAACAGTTAATATGCGGACCAATATAATATTGAAGCTTTTATGGCTGTTTCTATTTGCATTTCAACCATGTGCTTGTCTCGTGATTGATAAATTAAATTGTCACTGTTTTTATTAGAATTAGTACTTCGTGTTCAGCGAGCTCCAAACAGCAAAATATTGCATTACGTCATAACCGTGTAATTTCTGGACCCGGGTTTACGGAAGTTTTTGCTACTCTTCATCTTTACTTCTCATCTCTACTATATTGTACAATAACTTTTGAAACACCCCATACAGAAACTGACGATATGTGTTATTTACAATTTGACGTAACAAAAGAATAGCGAAGATGATTTCTGAAGCTCAAGCGGATATGAGAGATCTCTTTATCAACGGAACACTTCCGTTTCTTCGAAGACAGTCATTCGATGGTCGCATTTGGTCATCATATCCTGTCTCCTGATTACTAATAAGGCGCTATTAAGGTCAGTATCTGCGTTCCTCCATGCTAAATTCAACTTGCGAATTATAAGCATAAACATTAGGAGAACTGAGAAAGCGAGCAGGCTAACTAACGGCTTGCTATCGGAAAACCCTTCTATAAACTTCTATCCAGTTTAAGTCGACTGACTCATGTGTCGCAGGAATTAAAAATGTTTCATCAAAACAGAAATAGCATCTATATATTTTATTTAACGCTTTAATATCTAAATTCATATTAATATCGCCTCAAGGATCATTAGGTATATCCAATATGCTGTGTGTTTCAACTGTTGTGTTTATCAAGTGTTTTTAATAAGTTCACTGATTTTTTAACATTAATATTATGAAATGGTGATTATGATAAAGTGGACCCTCGTAATGAAATTTCAAACAAGTATTTGTCTTGACGATTGGTCGGCACCGGTATTTAAATCCGGTACTTTCTGAATACGAGTACAAATGCTATCGCCTGAGCCAACTCACCACTGGAATTTTCTTAATTGTATTCCAATGGATACTTCAGCATATACATTATAACATCGAAATAAAGAAGCGTCACTGCCATAAAGTAAAAATTCTCTTTAATTTGCTTACTTGTTTTAGTAGCTACTAGAAGGCAGTGAGACCGAGTTCCCGCTTACTTACTTACTCACTGGCACTATCGAACCCGTAGGTTCATGGCCGCGCGGATCTAAGCTCTCTATACATCCCTATTATGTGCTAATGTTTTCCAATCATTCCCTGTGTAATCTACTTCCCTCAAATTATACTTAATGCTATTCTCGCACCTCATTCTCAGTCTATCACCTGGGCGTTTTCCCCCTGGTTTTCATATAATAAGCTTCCATGCGTCTCTTTCATCCTCCATATGTGCCACATATCCTGCCCATCGCAGTCTACGAGACTTAACTGTTGTTATTATATCTGGCTACCTATAAAGATCATGTAGTTCACTGTTATGAAGTCTTCTCCATTCACGTGTCTGTTCATCTCTCTTTGGTCCAAAAATTTTCCTAAGTACTTTATTCTCAATACTTGTAATCTCCTTTCCTCCCTTAAAGTAAGAGTCCATGTTTCGCACCCATATAATATAACTGGTAGAATAATAGTTTTATATATTTTCAGTTTAACGTTTTTTGAAAGGAGTTGGGACATCAAGAGTCTCTGCAATACATAATACCATGCATTTCCAGAATTGAGCCTATGTTTAATTTCTTTGTGCATCTCATTCCTATTTGTGATTATTGTTCCTAGATATTTGAATTCAGCCACTTCCTCAAAATTTCCCTCATTTGTCATTGACTGTCCATTTCCATTATATAATGTACTTCTACGTGTGACCATATATTTAGTTTTATTGATATTTACTTCCAGTCCTAATTTCTTAGTGTTACTAAATAGTGTGTGCGTGTTGTCCTTTAGTATCTCCTCGCTATCGGCCAATAATACTACATCATCAGCATAAACTAACAGCTTATTAATACCATTGAGTTGTAAGCCTTCCTCATTCTCTAAACATTTAATGCCATGCTCTAGTACAAAATTAAATAGTAGAGGAGATAGTGCATCTCCTTGCTTCAACCCATTCTGGATTTCAAAAGTGTCCGAAAACTGTTTGCCTACACGCACCCTACTCTTTGTGCCATTTAGACACATTCGTATAAGTCTAACTTTTTAGGAATTCTGAACTCCAGCAGGCTACTATATAACTTCTCCCTCTTTCCGCTACCTCTCGTAATAGAGAATATATGTAAAGAAAAATAAATGTTTGTGAGAGGATTGCTCGGACAGCGCAAGTGACAGAGCACTGAAGTATCAATTCAGAGTTCCGGGTTCAAATCCCCATCCAAGCATTTATTTTTCTTTTCATGTCATATATGGATAAGTGGCAGACTAGGCCTTAACTTTGGCAAGTAAAATAAAGCTATTATATATAAGCTATATATATATATAGTGTCCTAAATTGATGTATACACTCTTTGAAACGTTATTACTCAGCAACGAAAGGAGACAGAAATACAATTTTTCTTGTATATGATCCACAGGGTACTGGAAAAGCACAACAACGCGTTCATCGATCTTCACGTCTTTATAAACAACAACGGCGGCGAGATTATCATTCGATGAACGTATGTATGGAATGTAAGGCTTCCATTTTTGGCCCCGCAAAATTCGATGAACACTGCTTTTCTTGATACCAATCTCACGAGAATACTGCCTCACTGACTTCTTTGGGGAACGTGCAAACACCTGCAACAGTACTCTCGTTATCAGTCAAACGTCTCTTTCTTCCGCACCGACCTTTCAACACATCTTGCACCGTTCCATCGTCATGAAGCATGTCTCGGATTCTTGTTATTGTTGCCCTTGTTGGTGGTGGTGTCCCAAATTCAACCATCCAACGTCGTTGCACTTCAACAACATTCTCCACTTTCCAATAACACTTCAGTATCCAGTTACGTTCATCGAATGATAATCTCGCCGCCATTGTTGTTTATAAAGACGTGAAGATCCAGTGCTCTGTGGATCATACACAACAAAAATTGTATATCTGTCTCATTTCGTTGCTGAGAAATAACGTTTCAAAGAGTGTATACATAAATTTGGGACACACTGTGTATATATATATATATATATATTATATATATATATATATATATATATATAGTTGTGCTAGGATACCTGGATAGCTCAGGTGCTAGCGCACTAACGTTTTAAGTTAGAGATCTCGGGTTCAAATCCCGTTCCAGGCATTTATTTTTTATTTGCATGTCATTGTTAGGCGTTCATTGCTAAATGTCAAAATTTAATTATAATATCGAAATAAAGAAACATCACTGCTATAAAGTGAAATATTCTCTTTAATTTGTTTACTTGTTATAGAAGCCACGAGACGGCAGTCAGACCGAGTTCCCGCTCTCTCATGATATAAAAAAAAATATATATATATATAAAGGAAAAATAAATATTTGTGCTAGGATGCCTGGATAGCGCAGGTGGTAGCGCACTAACCTATCAAGTTCATCTTCAAATCCGGTTCAGGCATTTATTTTTCTTTTCATGTAATATATATATATATATATATATATATATATCGTCCACCGCTGTGGTCTCGAGGTAGCGTGCTGCCTTGTCACGCAGCGAGTCCGGGTTCGATCCCCGGTCGGGAAAGTTTTTCTGGGTGAAGTTTTTATAGGGGTTTTTCCTCACCTGTAAGACAAATGTCAGGAAAACGTTAAGGCCCAAACGGTCCCCGATATCATATGGCCATCATCATCATCCGTATCATTATCAACATCCTTCACCGGTGTAGAAAGCAACGGGAAGCTACCTCACCTATAATTCCCTAGTAAAGCTGCAAGCATAGGATGAAGATGCTATGATTGCAGTGAAGGACCTGCCTTCGGGCAGAATTACTATGGATGGATATATATATATATCATACCTCAACCTTCATATTACATTGAATTGATGGAACCGAGAATTGTTTCTTTTTTTTAACTTTTTTTATACTCTGCTTGTTCTTACTCAACACCTAAATTTCATTCCCATATCGCTCCTTGGGAAGAAGACGGCCACAAGTATAAACAGTTCAGTTCCGAGTTATTCACAATTAAAGTTTGAAAAAAGTTATAGTAAATTGAATGTTTGATATGGACACAATTTTATTCTGTCTCCATTTTCTTGCTCATGACATGTGGTCATAAATAAATAAATTGGTAACTATTTTTTCTAATAGATAATAGTGACATATCAACAAAGGTCAAGTTTGGAACTAAGCAGAAGTATTGTTTAATAACATTTTCTTTTTGATTTCCTGAAATTATCTAACAGTTTAATAATGCTCAGAAGTCTGATGTGAATTATCTTGAAATGCTTACTAAGTAGCTTTCACATTTCACGGAGCTCCTCTTTACGTGTATCTTGATTCTTGGGAACATCTGATTGAAGGAAGATGACTTTGGCGTGCTGTAGACCACAATTACACCGGCCCTCTATTGTTTAATACTCGCGTGCATTCCTTCGCAGCACCGAGAAAGATCAAAATAAGAAAATGGTTGTTGGGATCCATAATTTCGTAATGTTGGCCTCGCGTGTTATCCTTCGCAGCACTGATAATGATGTTAAGTCGGGATATACCGAAGAAAGCGAAAGAACTTCCTATCATCTTTTCCAAATTTCTCCTTCATGTAATGAGAAGCATGGTTCCTCGCGTCATCGCCCTGCCCACAATGTTTATCATAAGTAATGTCACGAGTAATTTCCAATTTATCTAGAGGATTTGAAGATCAATAGTGGCATTTGTTAGGACTATTTAACGAATAAAATTAAGCTGTTTACTCACAATCATTATTTAAATATAGTTATTTTAAAATATTTATATATTTTATGTGTCCACCGCTGTGGTCTCGAGGTAGCGTGCTGCCTTGTCACGCAGCGGGCCCGGGTTTGATCCCGGTCGGGGCAGTTTTTCTGGGTGAGGTTTTTATCGGGGTTTTTCCTCACCTGTAAGACAAATGTCAGGAAAACTTTAAGGCACAAACGGTCCCCGAAACCATATGGCCATCATCATCCTTATCATTATCATCATCATAATCATACTTCATCGGTGTGGAAAGCAACGGGAAGCTACCACACCTACAATTCCCTAGTAAAGCTGCAAGCATAGTATGAAAATGCTATGATTGCAGTGAAGGACCTGCCTTCGGGCAGAATTACTATGGATGGATGGATATTTACCGTCTCGAATCACGTGGTGTAATATAGGCTGCCTCCTCGCGGTGCACTCTGGATTACTCTAAATGGCCTACAGAATAACTCGTGAATTTTCACAATAATCATACTTTCACAGGTAAAAAATCTGATTCTTCACAATCACAGGATACGACTGCCTATCAGTTCAGCTCCACAATATAGCCATCCTACCATCCTCTAAGTGTGTTTTGTGAGAAGACTGTAACTTTTTTATGAACTGGGATTATGTTAAGTGTTCTCACCAGCAATGTCATAATAAACAAAGTATGAACTTCATTGGGAAGTAATAAGACGAATAGAATGACTTTGCATCAAGAGTCTTCAGTATTAAATGAATAGGGTTTAAATAAATGTTCACGAATCTCTGACAAATTAAAATACTTTTGAATTGCATATGTTTACATATTACATATTTTTATAAATACCGGTACCTATTATTTCAAATATATTTCAATGCGACATGTTATCGCATTTAAGCTCATTAAAGCTGATATTATGTTGCATAAATATGTACAGCTTTGATAATATTTTTATCGTTAGTATTTCAACTGCATATTTAACCCCTTTTCACCTTTTTCAATTGTGCTGAAATATAACTTCTCCAAAGTCAGGCTTAAATATAGGTTTATCTCATCTATTTCAATAGAATAATTTATTTCCTTTTATTTAATAAAAGTAATATTAATAATTATCAATATTTTAAGTTGATATCTTACATAAGCAATAGGTCAACTCAATACATTTTATTACTCTCCTTGTAATTTTATGTATAGTAGATAGGAGCTGTTCTTCCTTTGTGTATATTTTATTGTTAGTTTTAATTTTAATTATCATTAACTTTATTGTGTTATTATAAATTATATGTATCATTGTTCAGTTTGACTAAATAATCCTTTAGTATCTAATATCAATTTTATTGCTGTGCATTAAGGAAAAATATGTTTTTGCGCGATAGTACGTTACTTATAGCAATGGTGACCATGATTTGAAGTTCAACTCGGGGTTGCCAACCTAAATAACTATACTGTAATATTACATATTACAAACCTCGTGCAGGTAGTAAAACCACTGCCCTTCATCGTCGTCTTCATGGTAGGCCGTCGGCCTGTTCCGCTCTCAGAATTCATCTACCCATCATCTTTTAGGACGTCCCACATCTCTATAGCTTTGAGGTTGGTACAACAGTGCTTGTTTTGCTAGCCTAGAAGAGTCGATTTTTAAAATATGTTCATGCCATTTTTGTTTATAGTTTTGTATTTTTTTCATTTAGATTAAAAATGTTTTCACTAGGAATGTGGTCTCTTAGAGTATATCCTGCAACGTATCTGAGGAACTTCATCTCTGATGCTTCTAGTAATCTTCTGTTTGATCTATTTATTGCCCAATTCTCGATACATATGTCACAATGGGAACTGCCATTACCTTATAAAACTTCAGCATAGTTTCTTTTGTTGTTTTTTGTTTGTAGTGTTATTTTAATAGTCCCGCACATACTTTGAAATTTATATTTCTTTCGTGTATATCATTTTCCCAATTGTAAGATATGTGATATCCTAAATATTTAAAACTCTGTACTTGTTCGATAATTTCATCGCTCAAAACTATTTTCGATCGAACTCCATATTTTCCCCGAAAAGCCATTGTTTTTGTTTTCTAAGTTGAAATCTTGAAATTGTATTTCTCATGGTTTTCTTGAGCAGTAGTGTAGCTTTTTGTGATTGATTTTCTGATTCGGCAGACCTGATCGTTTGCAAACATAATTGTGTCTACAATTATAGTTCCTAATTTAAAATGTTTACTTTGCTGTGTTTGTCATTCACTATGTACAATGTACTGTATATACAAAAATACACAGTGTCCACAAATATAGTATCATACTCTAAACTACTACTACGTCGCTTTGGATAATTGTATCTAAATGAAATTGGTGACAATCAAAAGAGAAACCCAAAAAGTGCTGTGCGTGTTACCAATGTCAACAATGGAGAATAATGAACAACAATACAGAAACTAAACTAAATTTAATCATGTGTTTTGTGGTCGATATGGGTTCATTGTTGGATATTTAGCAGAGAGGTTAAATTTGAATGTTTGATGTGCTTTTGGAATTGTGTTGTTATTAAAGAAGTTATGAAATAAGTTTTAAGGAGTTATGACGAACCCCCAAGAACGTAGTTGGTGTGTTCTGGAATATCACACCACGCAGAGTCCGGTGCTGGTCCAACGTGCTTTAGGCGAAGGTTTCAACATCAGGCTCTTACACACAAGTAAATTTTGAAGTGGTACCGTGATTTTGTGGATCGTGGCTGCATATGTATTCAAAGGAAAGGCCATTCAGGGAGACCATCTGTAGATGCAGGAATTGTGGATCAAGTGCGGGAGGCATTTGTGCGTACTCCCAAGAAGTCTGTCCGCTGAGCTAGTCAACAGTTAAACATCCCTAAATCCACCGTATCTAAGATCCTACGTACACGACTGAAATTCCGCCCCTACAAACTCCAATTAGTGCATAAGTTGAAATCTGATGACCACGCAAAGCGATTAGATTTATCTGAACATTTCATGGCACTGATGGAGGATAATGAACTGTCAGAAAAAATAATTTTCAGTCATGAGGCAACTTTCAACTTGCCACGTTAGTGGAAAAGTGAACAGACATAATGTTAGGATTTGGGGGAGTGAGAATCCAAGCACCATTGTGGAAGTTGAAAGAGACTCTCCTAAAGTGAATGTATTTTGTGCCGTATCGAAACGTGAAGTCTATGGCCCATTTTTGTTTCTAGAGGCCACTGTCAACGATGCAAATAATATTGGTAAGCTCACTGAATGTTTATTTTCACAATTTGAACAAGAAGAAGGCAATGATTATCTTTTCCAGCAAGATGGAGCATCTCGTCATTGGAATTTGCATGTTCGGGAGCATCTGAATGACCGGCTTCCAGGAAGATGGATTGGACGTGCCGGAGATGATGATAATGCTTTCTACAAGTGGCCGCCGAGGTCACCTGACTTGACGGTCTGTGACTTCTTTTTATGGGGTTACATAAAGGATCGTGTCTGTGTACTCCCATTGCCTCAAAACCTGCAAGAAGTTCGGCTTCGTATCATTGCTGCCATCCAGTCCATTTCTTCACATATGTAGGAGTGTGTGTGGCGTAAATGGGAATATCGCCTCGATGTCTGCAGCGTCACTCGTGGGGGGCCACATTCAATATCTATGAGGTATAACAAAAACTTGTTGAGTTTCTCTTTTGATTGTCGCCAATTTGATTTATAAACGATTATCCAAAGCGACGTAGTAGTAGTTTAAAGTATGATACTATATTTACGGACACGGTGTATATCTAAAATAAAAATATTCGTGTTAATATACATTATACGAAACAAATCTGAATTTCAAATGAACTCAACTTTATTTGAAACAATATAAAGCAATAAATACGTGCTTGTCGCCATTTTATGACTGACTGGTGTCACGGCCTGCTGTAGTCTCAACTAATAAACACTGCCCATACTGTTAACGTCAGTCAGTTGTTTATAATGAACGCAAATATTTCCAACAAAGATATTATTTTACTATTATTCATTATTTTGAAAATATCATCGCGCAAAAAATAATGTACAACACACGTTTGTGAAGTGTTTTACAGAATCTCGGAAATTAAAAACCTCGCATCGCAATATACTAATATTACCTAACCTCAATAATGAAGTTTCCAATCGGCAATAGTTTTAACAGGTCTCTTCTCTATAAAAAATAAAAACTGCAGACATCACGCAATTATTTATCACACCTTTTCTGCCCTATGTCAGAGACTGACAAACTGTAACATCTTTCATAAACAAACTGAAGAATTGTTTATTAACTATCATAAATATCTCACTAATAGTAATATTTTAACAATTTAATTTTATTTAATAAAAGTACTATTGAGAATTATCAATATTTTAAGTTGATATCTTACATAAGCAATAGGTCAACTCATTACATTTCATTACTCTCCTTGTAATGTTATGTATAATAGATGGGAGCTGTTCTTCCTTTGTGTATATGTTATTGTTAGTTTTAATTTTAATTGCCATTAACTGTATTGTGTTGTTATAAATTATATGTATCATTGTTCAGTTTTACCAAATAATCGTTTAATATCTAATATAAATTTTATTTCTGTACATTAAGGAAAAATATGTTTATTCTGGTGGCTGAAAGAGAATGCCACATAGCATTAACTCCACCAAGCTAAATAAATAAGATATACTTACTTACTTACTTACTTACTCACTGGCACTATCGAACCCGTAGGTTCATGGCCGCACGGACATAAGCTCTCCATGCATCCCTATCCTGAGCTAATGCTTTCCAATCATTCCCTGTATAATCTACTTCCCTCAAATCATATTTAATGTTGTTCTCCCACCTCATTCTTGGTCTACCAACTGGGCGTTTTCCTTCTGGCTTTCCTACAAGAAGTTTCCATGCACGTCTTTCATTCCCCATACGCGCAACATGTCCTGCCCATCGCAGTCTACGGGACTTAACTGTTCTTATTATATCTGGCCTCCTATAAAGACCATGTAGTTCATTGTTATGTAGTCTTCTCCATTCACCTGTCTGTTCATCTCTCTTTGGTCCAAAAATTTTCCTAAGAACTTTATTCTCAAATACTCGTAATCTCCTTTCCTCCCTTAAAGTAAGAGTCCATGTTTCGCACCCATATAATATAACTGGTAGAATAATAGTTTTTATATATTTTCAGCTTAACATTTTTTGAAAGGAGTTGGGACATCAAAAGTCTCTGCAATGCATAATAGCATGCATTTCCAGAATTGAGCCTATGTTTTTAATTTCTTTGTGCATCTCATTCCTATTTGTGATTATTGTTCCTAGGTATTTGAATTCAGCCAATTCCTCAAAATTTCCCTCATTTGTCATTAGCTGTCCATTTCCATTATATAATGTATTTCTACGTGTGACCATATATTTAGTTTTACTGATATTTACTTCCAGTCCTAATTTCTTAGTGTTACTCAATAGTGTGTGCGTGTTGGCCTTTAGTATCTCCTCGCTATCGGCCAGTAGTACTACATCATCAGCATAAACTAACAGCTTATTAATACCATTCAGTTGTAGGCCTTCCTCATTCTCTAAAGATTTAATGGCATGCTCTAGTACAAAATTAAATAGTAGAGGAGATAGTGCATCTCCTTGCTTCAACCCATTCTGGATTTCAAAAGTGTCTGAAAACTGTTTGCCTACACGCACCCTACTCGTTGAGCCATTTAGACACATTCGTATAAGTCTAACTAACTTTTTAGGAATTCCGAACTCCAGCAGGATACTATATAACTTCTCCCTCTTAATTGAATCATATGCTTTTTGAAGTCTACATATAGTTGATGTACAGTACCATTATATTCCCATTTCTTTTCTAAAATCTGTCTTATACTAAAAATCTGATCTGTTGTAGACCTGTTTCTTCTAAATGCACATTGATGATCTCCTAGAATGTCATCAATATAGGGAGTAAGTCTGCTTACTAATATATTTGTTAGAATTTTGTACGAAGTTGAAAGTAATGAGATGCCCCTATAGTTGTTGCAATCAGTTTTATCTCCTTTCTTATAAATTGGTACGATAATTGATTCCTTCCATTCATCTGGAAGAGCTTCTTTTTCCCAAATCATAGTAAGCAACCAGCGTATCTTGTCCATCAATTTTTCTCCCCCTGATTTTATCAGTTCTGCTGGGATCTCATCTGAACCTGATGCTTTATACATCTTCAATTTTTCAATTGCCATTTCAACCTCTAATGCACTTGGCTCTGCGACTAGCATTTCTGCTGTCTGTACCTTATCCTCCTCAATGTCCTGTTCTGTATGTACATTTAATAGCTGATTAAAATAACTTTTCCATCTATTTAATATACTCTTGGAATCTGCAATCATATCCCCATTTTCATTCCGAATTATGTTTGTTCTAGCCTGAAACCCTTTCTTCTCTATACTAATTCCCTGATATAATTCTCTAATGTTCCTATTTTTTGCATTCATTTCAAGATCATTAATCTTCTCTCTCAAATATTCCCCTCTTCTTACTCTTTAGTAACTTGGTGGTTTCCCGTCTAACACTACCCAATTGCTCTAAATTTACCTCATTTGGCTCATGTAACCATTTCATTTTTGCTAGCTTTCTTTTCTTTACGATGTCGGCACATTCCTCATCAAACCATTTCTTGTTTTTCCTCTTTTTTAAACAACCAATGCTTTCTGATGCTGACAATTTAATAGTATCTCTTATAGCCTCCCATTCTTTATTTATATCAGTTTCTTCTTCGTTTGCCACATTGTCATCTGAAGATTCCAGTACTTCAAATCTATTAGCAATTTTGATTTGGTATTCTTGCCGCATTTCATCATTTTTCAAGTTTTTTAATTCATATTTTACAGAATCATCTTTAGCGTTTGTTCCTCTCATAAGCGATAGCCGTTGTCTGATTTTCACTCTGACCAGATGATGATCCGAATTGCAGTCTGTCCCTCTAACTGATTTAACATCGATGATGCTACTGTGCCAGCGTTTATCCACTAATACATGATCTATCTGGTTCCGAGTTTCTCCATCTGGGGACGTCCAGGTGTATTTATGAATATCCTTATGCTGAAATGTTGTGCTCTTAACAATGAGATTCTTTGATGTGGCAAATGTGACTAATCTAACCCCGTTGTCGTTACTATCTTCATGAAGACTGAATTTGCCTATTGTTGGTTTGAATATATCTTCCCGCCCCACTTTTGCATTAAAATCTCCTAAGACAATTTTCATATGATATCGTGAAAGGCTATCAAATAAGCATTCTAATTCGTCATAGAACTCATCCTTGATCTTGTCATCTTTATCTTCTGTGGGGGGCATGTACATTTACAATTATAAAATCATGTCGTTTACCCTTTAGAATTATGTATGATATCCTATCACTAACAAACTTAATATCTCGGATAGCAGATAGGATCCTCCTTCTGACTAAAAAACCCGTTCCAAATGCAGGTCTTTCTGCACCCCCATAGTATAATGCAAAGCTTCCTGATTCCTGACTACCTTCTCCTGGCCACCTAACTTCCTGTAAAGCGACTATATCCAAGGGCGATTTATCCAATTCCCGCGTTAATATCTCTAGTGCCCCGCTTTGTATAAAGTCCTAACATTCCATGTTCCTAGGAACATGTCCCTGTGTTTGAGCCTTTGGCATGGGTTCCCTGAAGTAGTCCCCGCCCGGAGAACCGAATGGGGGACTATTTGACCTCCGGAAAATTTTACCCCAGTAGAACCCATGTCCGCATTTCTTGACGGTTGTATTTTTACGGTGAAAGATCGTCACAATAAATAAGATATACACCTGCTTAATTTTTCTAATTTTAGCTTTGCTATATTGCGTTCGGTTTTTCCTCACCTGTAAGACAAATGTCAGGAAAACTTGAAGGCCCAATCGGTCCCCGAAATCATATGGCCATCATCATCATCATCATCCTTATCATTATTATCATCATCATCATCGTCCTTCACCGGTGTGGAAAGCAACGGGAAGCTCCCACACCGACAATTCCCTAGTATGAACATGCTATGATTGCAGTGAAGGACCTGCCCTCGGGCATAATTACTATGGATGGATGGATATTGTTGTGTATGTTTTCGGAGATTCAGGGGTATTATTTTTCAAAAATTGTTAGTATGATTTATTTTTCTTTTTGGCTATTTCCTTAATTTCAGGTACAAATCATGGAGTATTTTTCTTATTGCTGTTTACATTTACTTGTCTTAGTCTTATTACTTCCTTAGCTGCATTTAATTAGAGACAAGTGTTATATTCAAGACATAACGGAATGTATTGTAGATAGAGGAAAATATTGGAAAGGTCATATAGAAAGAATGAAAGACAACCGATTTGCAAAAGGAGCTAAAGAAGATAGACCAATGGACGGGAGAAGACCAGCCAAAAGATGAATAGACAGTAGATGCACATCCAATACATCAACCTCCGAGGAGTGATTTTGGAAATAAACAGGATGAAAATCCTACAAATTATGAATAAGAAGAAGAAGAAGAGAAGATATTCACCTATAATCGTCCCATATCCATCACAAACAATGGATTCCATAAAACTAATTGCATCATCTTGGCTTTGGGCTTCTATAAGCTACTCAAGATGCTGTATTCCATACACTGTTATTGGCTTTGGGCTTCTATAAGCTACTCAAGATGCTGTATTCCATACACTGTTATTGGCTTTGGGCTCTATAAGCTACTCAAAATGCTGTATTCCATACACTGTTATTTTGCTTCCAATACATAAAGTACTTTCACCAAAAGTAAAAATATTTTTAAAAAATCATCTCCATTCCATATATCTGAAGAATTTCTTACGCTGTTTAATTATAATTGGAGATATGATTCCAAGAATATATTAAATTCAATTTAAAATTATTTTATTCAGTTACTGTATTAAATGTGAAAGCAGAATATGATATTGAAAATTATGATTTACAAACAGCAGTATTAGTCACAGAACAGAGCGCATTAGAGGTTGAAATTACGGTAATAAAATTAAAGATGTATAAAGCATCAAATTCAGATGGGATTCCAGAAGAAATCATAAAATCAGAGTGAAAAAATAGCTTATTATGGTTTCGGAAAAGAGGGATCTTCCAAATGAATTGAAAGAATCCATTATCATTATGAAATTATAAGAAAGGAGATAACAATAGGGAATTTCATCATTTTCAATTTCCTACAAAATTCTAACTAATTAGGTAGGTCTATCCATGCTTAATCATTACATTTGTGACAATAGGTGATCGATTGATCATCAATGTGGAGGTAAAGGATTTACAATAAATAAGATTTTTAGTGTAAGAGATCTAAAAAAAGAAATGGGACTATGGTGGAACAGTACATAAATTAAGAGAGAGAGAGAGAGAGAGAGAGAGAGAGAGAGAGAGTAGTTTTATAGTATCCTATTACAATACGGAATTCCTAAAATGTTAGACATATTCGAATGTGTTAATATGGCACAAGGAGCATGGTTCGGATAGGCAAACAATTTTCTGGTACTTTTGAAATTTACAATGGGTTAAAGCAAAGACATGCGCTATGTCCTCTGCTATTCAATTTCAAAGTATGTTTTCCATAGTCCGCTTCAAAGACGATACGGTGCATGCATAGGTAACTTCATAGTTAACTCATACCCGATCCCTATCCCTGTACATAGATATGTTTACCGCAAGCATCGAATCCAAATGTGGCAGTGATTTTGTGTGGAGGATGGGTGCAAAGGCAATGATAGGAGTGGAGAGTCATGTACATTCAGAAATGCAAATAGAATAAACATGAAAGTAAAAATAAATTATCTCTGTATTTGATATTGACTCCGAAACATGGTTTCTTATTTTACGAGAGGAGAAAACAGTACTAGTACTGGAAAATAAGTGCTTAGGAAAAATTTTGGGTGAAAGAGAGAAGAAGAAATAGGTGAATTGAAGCTTTTGATAGAGTACAGTTTGAAGATGTTGTACATATCTTGAGAGAGAATGAAATTCCTAATGAACTGATTAGAGCAGTAATATCAGTTAGCACACACTTCAATACAGTAATCAAAGTAAAAGAACAGTAAACTGAAGAAATAACGCTCACAAAGGGCATCAAGCAAGGTGACTCTTTAAGTGCATTCTTATTTAATATTATAATGGATAAAATTATTGAAAGCATATCACCACGTTTGGGTTATAAAATGGGAAACACTAGATTTCACTTAATATGTTACGCAGATGATGTCGTTCTCCTTTCAGAATCTGAAGATATAATTTACAAAGATCTTTATGCCAATTTAATATAAATGCCAAAAAATACAATATGGAAATTAATACAAATAAGACAAAATGCTTAACAATATTAAAAGAATCAATAAGATTCAAGTTAGAAGTGGAAAGAAAAATTATTGAACAAGTTCATCAGAATGTAATTATTTAGGTGTATTAATAACTAACACTAAAAATTTAATAAAAGAAGTAAAGGAACAAGCTGATAAAGCAGCACAAATATCAGGATATATCAAAGATTTAATTTGGCGCAACAAACATGTATCAATAGAAAGTAAAATCCGCATATACAAAACAATAGTTCGACCAGTTATCGTATATGGAGCAGAAACTAGGGCTGATACAATAAAAACTAAACAAATAATAAGCACATGTGAAATGATGATCTTAAAAACTATTCTGGGGAAAACATTATTTGATAAGATACACAATACAGAAATTAGAGACAAATGTCTCATTCAAGACATAACCAAATTTATTATAGATAGACCAAAATATTGCAAAGATCATATAAAAGGAATGGAAGACAACCGACTTGCAAAAAAAAAAAAAGCTAAAGAAGATAGACCAATGGACGAGAGAAGAACAAGAGGAAGACCAGCCAAGAGATGGATAGACAGTGGATGAGCATTCCAATATGTCTTCCTCCGAGGAGTGATTTTGGAAACAAACAGGATGAAAATCCTACAAATTATGAATAAGAAGAGGAGAAGAAGAGGAAAACCATGACAGTGAACTCCATGATCTTTTTATGAAACCAAGTATAATGAGTCCTGATAATATTCCACCAGAACTAATTAAACATGGAGGACGAACATTAAAACAAAAAAGACATAAACTAATACTCAATATTTGGAATAAAGAAGAAATACCAACAACCTGGAATGAAGGAATTATCTGTCCTGTTTTCAAGAAAGGAGATAAACTGTTATGCAATAATTACAGACCTATAACTCTCTTGAACATAGCATATAAGATTTTTGCAATTATATTAAACAATAGACTTTTAGAAATAATAGATGGGAAAATGAGTGAGGCCCAAGCAGGATTCAGATCAAACAGACCAACAATAGACAATATCTTTGTAATGAAACAAATCTTTGAGAAATGTCACGAATACAATATTAACTTATATAATATATTTGTTGATTACTCCCAAGCTTTTGATACTGTACATCGAAACAAAATAATTGAAAGTCTAAGTGAATATGAGATACCTAAAAAATTAATAGCTTTAACCTTGATAGATACCAAAGTAAGATTAAAATGTAGCAACGCACTCAGCGATGTGATTGAAGTAAATTCTGGGGTCAAACAGGGAGATCCTTTATCTACGACATTATTCTGTATAGTAATGGATATGGTCTTAAAACAACTGGATCTAAGAGGAAATATTTCAACAAGACTAAAACAATAATAATAATAATAATAATAATAATAATAATAGCTTTATTTTACCTGGCAGAGTTAAGGCCTTAAGGCCTTGTCTACCACTCAAACAATGTCTTGCATATGCTGATGATGTAATAATAACAGCAAGAACAAAAAATTCCCTACTGGAAACCTTTGATAAATTGAAAAATGAAAGTATAAAATATGGGCTTGTAATCAATCTAAATAAAACAAAATATTTAAGATGTATGAGAAATAAAACAAATTTGACTGAACTAACTATAAATAGTGACTATTGATCAAATTAACTCCTTTAAGTACCTAGGCACAATACTAAACGATAATAATACTGTTGAAGAAGAAATCAAAACAAGAATATCGCAAGGGAATAAAGCATATTTTGCTAATTTCGATATATTCAAAAGCAAATTAATATAAAAAATGTTAAATTCAAATTATATACAGCAATAATAAGACCAATCATATGTTATGGAGCTGAAACCTGGGTACTAAAAGAAGCAGATAAATTAAGACTATTAACGTTTGAGAGGAAAATATTTAGAAGAGTGCTAGGTCCAGTAAAGGAAAATGGAAATTGGAGGTTGAGAAGGAATGACGAATTATACCTCAAGAATAATAAAGAAAATATAGTTAGTTTCATCAAATCCAAAAGATTACAATGGTTTGGACATACACTAAGAATGCCAAAGGGAAGATTGCAGAATGATATTTTGAATTGGAAGCCACAGGGAACAAGACCAAGGGGAAGACCCAAGGATCGATGGGAAGATGACGTAATTGAGGATTTGAAAGAGATGGGGATTTTTGATTTGAAATCTACTGCACAAGATAGGAAGAAGTGGCGTAAACTGGTTGAGAAGGCCAAGACATTCCACTGGAAGTCGTAGAGCCTGACGAAGAAGAAGAAGTGTAATGAGAAAAATTAAGTCTCGAAGAGTGTGATGGACAGAATACGTGGCATGTATGGCAAATGAAAGAAGAACACGGAAACTATTCCCTTGATATGGTGCACTAGTTTTTAAAATGTATATATGGATTTGAATTGCATTCATAAAATTTCATTTTTAAGGGGGTACAATTTGAATTGGATTATTAATATAACAATCTTAATTGATTGCATTAAGGGCTGCATAGAAAAACTAGAGTGATAGCTGCTATAAGGTAGACCCCTAGAAAAGGGCGAAATAATAACATTAAAAGAGCTCCAGTTTCGATAGTGCCAAAGAGTATTTCCCACTGATTTATTAACTAAATGATTAAGATTAATTGCAGTAGTGTTATCAAAGATTTAAGACCCGAATTGAAATAGCCCTTGGTCGAGTGGTAAAATTTGAGATAATCAGAATATGCAGGCCTTGTACATACACAGAATATACGGAAATCATATTACAAACTTCTAGGGTTAGTAGAGGGGACTGAGTAGATAATATTTTGAATAGGAACCCATGTCCGAAAACGTACATTTTCCGCGCTACAGCTATTACAATGTGTTGTTTTGCAACCGGATAGATAGTACATGACGTCACAAGATCGCCTGATTGCATTTGACGTTTACCTTGCCATTTACTGTCCGTCAGGAACTGTGATTTCAGGACGATGGCGCATCGCCAAAACTTTACACGTGACGTTCGGGGACATCTTAACCGAAGATTCGTGCAAAGATGATCACTACAATCGCCGGATTTAACGCCATTGGACTATTTCTTGTGGGATCGTATGACGAGTATGGTGTACGAGACTCCTGTAGAGACCGAGGAAGAACTGCTGGAACGAATTATGGTCGCTGCACAAGATATTAATATGACGCCAGGTGTGTTGGGACGAGTGTACCGGAACATGATTCGTCAGTACAATGTTTGCAACAACTTCGGTGTTCGTCACATCGAGACTCTGTTGCAGTGAGCACTTTCGTATGGGAAAGACACTAACAAATTTGTTTTCTTTCCACTGTTGACACAAGCGTTATTATGATCAATGAAATTGTTTCTGTTACTTTGGTATTGTTACAAAATAAATTGTACTTTCTTCTGTAATGAGCCAAATGTCATTTAATTCTGTACCATACTTCACATCTCATTTGACATGGTGTTCTTCTGACGTCATGTACTACCTATCCGGTTGCAAACAACACCGGCAAATCCGAAACATTGTAATAGCTGTAGCACGGAAACGATAAGTTTCCGGACATGGGTTCCTACTCAAAATATTGTCTACTCGGTCCCCTCTACTAGCCCTAGAAGTTTTTAATATGAATTTCCGAACACTCTGTATAATAAGCCCAATACATTGTTACTGCTTTAATACGGTTTTTTTTTTTTTTTTTTTTTTTTACTGTCCGATTGGACTCCGCGGTTCACACGGCCTGCGAATGCAGCAAAAGTTGATTAATTGTACTATATCCACACGAAGAAAAGGAAAGTGCAAATACTGCACCTTTATTTACATCCTCACCTTGAAGTGGCCATTATCCGTTTCTTTTCATGGTTTATGTATTCTGAATGTATTACTGAAAACCTCCAATCAGCTCCTTGATATAAGATTTTACTACGTCCTTTAGTTCGTCTATTGCGTAGTTATTATTTTCATATAATTTGTTTTAAGAACTCATAATTAAAAATCTATTGGATTCGATCTATATGCCACACAATTTCCACTTATTATTCTTTATCATCATTTTCTTCCAAGAATTAAGCCTGTTGGTTCGTTCCGGTTTCATGAAAGCTAGAATTGTTAAAATTGTTCAGACCATCTTCTGTGTGGGCGTCCAACATTTCTCCTTCCGTGCGGTTTATAATTTAGCAATAATTTTGTAAATCTTTCTTCTGAGATTCTGTCAATATGTTCTTTCCAGTCGATCCTGTATTTAATTATTCGGTTTGTAAGTTTGAAAATATTCAGTTCATTTCTTATATCTTCATTCCTTCTCTTATCCAGCAGAGTATATCCTGCTATATTTCTTAAAAATCTCATCTCAGCTGCTTCCATTATTCGTTTATGTATCTCATAAAGGATGGAATTTCTATAAAGGACGAAACAGATCAACGAATAGCCTAACATCGTGAAAACGAGATAATGATTATTAAAACAGCAAATAACTTATTAGATGAAGAAAATACTGTCACGCAATACAAAACCAATAATAATATTATTCAATTTTAAACAGGGTACTCTGAATTAGTGTATCACTTTACACCATACAAAATTGGCTTTGAAATGATAATCGGATAGGCTACTGCTGTACAGCAGATGGGAGAAAAGAGATCCTAACATCCCTCCTTTCTTCCGTATAATTTAGGGTAAACTCGGCAGAATCGGGACACGGGGTAAATAGGGACACTTTTAAATGTTGTTCTCTCCACTGAAATCTAAGCCTCCCAGCGAAAGTTCTGGCATATTTCGACTAACCTATGTATAAGAACCAGATGTCTTACATTTTGGTTCTCCTTTGATTATCTGAAGATTTCACAACAAAAATTGGTGTTCCAAGTAAATGAAATAGTAACTTCGTACATTTAATATTTTCATTTTTTTTATTATGCATCCATCCATCCAGCCATAGTAATTCTGCCGAAGGGCAGGTCTTTCACTGCAATCATAGCATTTTCATGCTATGCTTGCAGCTTTACAAGGGAAATGTAGGTGTGGTAGCTTCCCGTTGCTTTCCACACCGGTGATGGATGATAATAATGATAAGATGAATATGAATGATGATGGTTGCGATTACCATATGATTTCGGGGACCGTTTGGGCCTTAAATTTTTCCTGACATTTGTCTTACAGGTGAGGAAAAGCCCCGATAAAAACCTCACCCAGAAAAACTGCTCCGACCGGGGATCGAACCCGGGCCCGCTGAATGACAAGGCAGCACGTTACCTCGAGACCACAGCAGTGGACTTATTATGTATGTCCCTTATTAACTAATGGTCCGATTACGAATTTTTGTATGTTAAATTATTAATTATTTATCCCCAAAGAGATTGCGATAATTCCCGTCTTTGTCGACAACGATTTAAGTGTTGCCAATCTATGAAAACTGAAACACTATATTTCGGGTGAATAGGGACACTAATTGTTTGCTTAATTTGGACAGCGTATTCCACTAATATATTTGTAACTATTGCATTTCAGGTGTGTAGTTCCAAACAGAGTTAGACAGAAGCTGATACGCATAGAGTTATTAAAGAACTCCGTCAGTTGACGAGATTTTATCGTGAGGCAGAGTTATTTGGGGTACCTCATTCTTGTCTTCACTGTCACCATAACAGTGGGAATGACGATTCGCTGAAAGAAGCAGTTGGTACAAAGAATTTTTCCATTCATGTATTTCATGTCTTTCGGGATAAATGACTATCTCCAGCCGACAGTTGAAGAGTTAGGAGGTCATAGAGCACGCAGAATCTCCTGAGGATGTCTACCGCAGTAGTAGACGAAAGTAGACGAGACGTTGAGTATTAAGAAAACCAGACCACGGCCATTTAGCCCGAAATACATGAAAGACATGAATCAAGACACCTGCCGTGAAAGTCTAAAATTTTACAAATTATTCCATTGTCTGCATGTAGATTTGAATTAGATTTCAACTATATGAGAAATGCAGCTTTTTGCTTCGCGGAGAAAAAAGCAATACGCTCAAAATGTATCGTCATCCGAATCTGAAGTAGAAAATTATTCTGGTACTCATGAGATTGGAAAGGCGGAACAGAATAACACTATGTGTGGGTTTTGTTTATGAAATATAGTAATCCCATTTCATCAAAACTGAGAGAAAGCATCTTGTGTTATATGCAACGACGTGAATACTATAATGAAATGTATGTTGAAGCTGAGGAAGACAAAAACATGTTTGTGGCCTATTATAAAGAAATAAATCTCATTATATTCTAGTTTATAGAGAAAAATATGGAATAAATTGTTTTTAAAATTTCTAAGATATAAATATTTTACCAAAAGGAGTAATTTGAAAAATGTCCCGATTCACCCAAAAGACTGTCCCTATTCACCCTCGCAAATTAGAATGAATAGGGGCATGCAGTACTGGAACATTTTTTTATTGAATGCCCCAGTTGCCATTTTAGACATTCCTGGCGTTGTCTCCTGGCTTCTTCTTCTTCTTAATTTTCTTCACTTCACGGGCTAGGCAAATTGCCTATTCCGCCTCACAGTTTGTTCTGTCCATCTTTTCACTGGCCTTCCTACATTCCTTGAACCTGGTATTGGCGTAATTGTAATCCACTTCTGAGGTTGGGGCGCCTGGAAGGCGGGGTTACGCTGTCGCAATGGTATGATGGGCGATGATGATGACAGTGATGCACCAGGAGAGTCCTTAAACTTAAGCTTAATCTAGGACGACTATGAATGGATTATAATGGCCATATGATGTTCGGGCACCGTTTGGACCTTAAAAGTCTCCTGACATTTGTCTTACAGGTGAGGAAAATTCCCGATACAAACCTCAACCAGGAAACTTGTCCCGACCGGGGATCGAACCCGGGCCCGCTGCGTGACAAAGCAGCATGCTACCTCGAGACCACAGCGGTGGACAGTGCTGGAATACAAATGCCAGTCTTATGCATTTGATTGATAAAACTATAACTGGTACAAAATGTTGATCAAATAGTATATTACATCATTAAGTACAAAATATAAGCTATGTCTTACCGATAATGAAACCGATATTATAGATTTTCTTATTTTTGTCCCGATTCACCCGAGCTTACCCTATGTATCTTTTTAAAGTTTACAGTATTTACCTATATCAAGATATTTAAAAAATCAAAATTATCCACTCTAAGTTTAAGTGAGAATTTGTTCCGATTTGATTGAGTGCCTAAGTGGTCCTCCTGCATTTCTTTTTTCGTTCAGTGTATAATTTAACAAGTTTCATCCATATTTTTAAGAATGTTCCTCCGGTTGTTTCTGTATTCTTCTATTCTACCAACAATTCACGAAATACCATATCCATCCATAATAATTCTACCCGAGACAGGTCTTTCATTGCAATCATAGCATTTTCATGCTATGCTTTGCCGCTTTACTAGGGAATTATTGTGGTAGCTTTCCGTTGCTTTCCACACCGGCGAAGGATGATGATGATAATGATAAGGATGATGATGATGGCAGGATGATTTTCGGGGACCGTTGGGCCCCAAGCTTCCTGACATTTGTCTTACAGGTGAGGAAAAACACCGAGAAAAACCTCACCCAGGAGCCTGTACCGACCGGGAATCGAACCCGGGCCCGCTGCGTGACAAGGTAGCACGCTACCTCGAGACCACAGCGATGGACAAATACCATATAATGACCTGTTTTCCTTTTTTTTTTTTTTCTGATCCGATTGAGGGTCTTTCCACTTTTCAGCGGTTGCCCTTTTACCAGCCGGCTGCTGGCCCTTCACATCCACATGTGTCAATCACAGAGGTAGATGATCAACAGCCAGTGTAGGGGTGACATGTGGTTAGCATGTCGAGTCCCCCAGTCGTTATAGCTGGTTCCTCAACCTGGAGCCGCTACTTATTGTAGCTACCCAATTGCCTCACGATGCTGGGTGGGCACCGGTCCCATACTGGCCGAAATACCATGAGAAAATTTCTTCCCCCATGGAGACTCGAACCAGCGCAAGTCCCGTAGCTCTGCGCCAAGGCTTCCTACCTTAACCGCTCGGCTACGGCGCGGGACTTTTTTTTTTTTCTAACTTAAGTAAACCTATGAGGCTATTTTAAAATAATACAATTTAACAGATTTTTTCCAATTACACTCGAATCTCTTTAATTTATTTTATTTTCTTAATGTCACAGTAAAGCTCTAAGAAACTACATTTCCGATGTTTGTATTATACCTTAGTCTATTTTTCTTAACACCCAGGTCTAGAAATACATGCTAATTGGAAAAAAAATTGAGTAACATTGTTTCTAAAATGTTCCACAGTAATCAGATCTGAGTGCACAGTAATCAAAACTGAGTGGGTAGAAACAAAATTTAATGAGTCCACATCTAATTTCCATATTTTATTTAATGTTAACTCGGTGACGAGAATGAAAACTCCAGCTAGGAATGAACTTGAACATTATGTAATCGGGCGTACACATGTAACAGTACAACGCAGCAGTTACAAAAGATTTTTTTTCTCACGATAAGGCATGATTCTGTTCACAAAGTACATGACCGAAGGTCTTTAGGCTATCAACCTCATTCACTGAAGAAATAGCAAGCATTTTTGTAGCTACGTATTTCTGGTAACTGCAGTAAATTAACTGATTACAAAACATAATATTTAAAACCACAAAATGTGTAATATATGTACAATGCTACATTTTCGTAAACTTTTCTATATTATGGTTAATTAAAAAATTTATTAGTGGTCTCGAGGTAGCGTTGTTGCCTCGTACGCAGCGGACCCGAATTCTGCAAGACAGATGTC
The DNA here is from genome assembly GCA_030220185.1 of Diploptera punctata. Taxonomy (NCBI): domain Eukaryota; kingdom Metazoa; phylum Arthropoda; class Insecta; order Blattodea; family Blaberidae; genus Diploptera; species Diploptera punctata. The sequence goes on from JASPKZ010006078.1 coordinate 850,041, forward strand.
AGGAAAATTTAAGATGTAAACGGTCCTCGAACTACATCTGGCCATCATAATTATCAGTATTATATTCAACGTGTTTAGTATGAATGCATATGTGAATAGTATGTTTATGTTGTGTTGTCTCGGAGGAGGTTCTTGACACTGAACTGATCAATCATTCCGGATGGTCCTCCACGTCCTTGTGCGATCAAAAAAAGCATGTGTTTAATCCATAGTTTAAATTTTCTCTCCCGACAGGTCGTGCCACTGTAAGTGCTGGATGGCTTATTACATGTAAAAATTGCCTAATAAGATGAGAGGTTAAACTAAGTGAATAGAATGGAATGAAAAAAAACTGGTTGAGGGTCAGATAATAATTAGGTCGAAGTGTAACAATAGCAGACCAGAACTTACACATTTCTAGCACCATAACCATCGCATTCAATTCATAGTAATTCTGCCCGAAGGCAGGTCCTTCACTGCACTCATAGCATTTTCATGCTATGCTTGCAGCTTTACTGGGGAATTGTAGGTGTGGTAGCTTCCCGTTGCTTTCCACACCGGTGAAGGATGATGATGGTGGTGGCCATATGATTTCGGGGACCGTTTGGGCCTTAAAGTTTTCCTGACATTTGTCTTACAGGTGAGGAAAAACCCCGATAGAAACCTCACCCAGAAAAACTGTCTCGACCGGGGATCGAACCCGAGCCCGCTGCGTGAGAAGGCAGCACGCTACCTCGAGACCACAGCGGTGGACACCATTGCATTACGTAGTGTAATTTATTCTTCCTTTGTCTTACTTTAACCTCTCCCTTTTTAGGTACTTTTAGAAGCCCCACACCACCCGGGTCTTATAGGGATACGATCTGTCGCGAGAGGATTTTAAACTTTGGAGCACACACATTTTTGACCACATAAGGATGTGGAAGGCCTCCCGGAATGAGTGATCAGTTGAAAGAAGAGCCACCTCCGAAACAACACGAATAAATAAATAAATAAAATAAAATAAAAACATTTAGGACATACTAAACAAGGTGAAAGTGATACGCAAGATTGTGTTGGCGAGATGGTGTTCAGGGACTATTGGGTGTTAAAATGTCCTGGCATTTGTTTTACAGGTTAGGCCAAATCCCCCCCCAAAAAAACTCACCTAAGAAACTTCTCCCGACTGGGATCGAACTCTCGAGCTCGCTGCGTCTGAGGTAAGGATGATATCACTACACCTAAATATAATACTATCAAAGTAAACGCTTCCACTATTGTAATACTAATAAATGTTAACGTTAATTACAAAACTACATTTAATTGTTATATATTATAAACAAACAAAAATTGTGATTTAAAGTTCAGTTCCAGCCTTTTAATCGCAATTCGTTTGTCTTTGCTATAAAAGTTGAAAAGCTAATAGCAAGTCGATACTAGCGACAAAACGTAGTTTGGAGAAAATCAAGTCCAAACCTGAATTTATTCTCGTTTTACATTATGCAAACAATTGTGGATTTTTCAATATTTCATTTGTTAGTTACAATGCTGATTTAACACTTTCATAAACTATTATTTTTAATCAACCAATTTAGTGTTTACTTGATGAAAATCCATTATGTACTTAATAAATAAAACTATCAAAGTTTTATACGATTTTCATAAATATTTATTTTATTTAGCATTCACAACAGCTGTTTGAATACACTGTATCTTCATCAGACATGTATTGAAACAGCTGTTATGAAAAATAAATTATACTATAGACCTATTACGATGCGAGGTTGGGAAGTGGTTTTTATAGAATCGAGCAAAAAATTCCGAAAGTCTGTAAAACACTTCACGTACATGCGTTGGACATTATTTTTTGCGCGATTGTGTTTTCAAAATATTAAATAATAGTAAAATAATATATTTGCTGGAAATATTTGCGATCATTATAAACAATTGACTAAACTTAACAGTCTGGCCAATGTAAATTAGTTAAAATAACAGGAGGCCGTGAGAGCAATTAGTGATAAAATGACAGGAGGTCGTGAGACCAATTAGTTATAAAATGGCGGCAAGTACGTATTTATTGTTTTATATTATTTCAAATAAAGTTTACTTCATTTAAAATGCAGTGATTTGTTTCGTATAATGTACATTAACACTACCTTTTGGATTTTTTTGTAAATACATTGTATGTAGTATACATAAAGGGTTTTACTTCCCACACGCGTGTTTGTAATATGTAATATTACAGTATAGTTATTTTATTACAGTACATAATTATTTAAGTTGGCAATCCGAAATGTATGAAGTTGAACTTTCAATCATGGTCGCCAATGCTGTAAGTACGACAAAACGCACTATCGCGCAAAAAATAAATATTTATGATAATCATACGAAATGTTAAGGGTTTTATTTATTAAATATTATTGTTTTAAATGCTCTTTACCTCTTTACCTATCAGACATCCAGTTATTATCGAAAATACAAAAATGACTTGAAAATATTTAAAAATTGTCTCCAGAATGCAGCTTAAAAGCTGCCCATTCATCTATAATAATACGAGTATACTGGGATAGCGCAATAGATCTTTCAGGTCGCGGTGCTCAGGACAGTCTACCCCCAAGTCTGAAAAAAGAACTAAAATACTATTGATTGTACAAAATATTAATTTACTCTCCCTCCGTAATTGATACTCGCAGCCCGGTAATGAGCGTAGTTTATCTATCAATATAAGCAGTATGCATTATTATGATATGTAGGCCTACTGAATTTATTTATTTGTATTGTATTGTAAGCCCATGTTTTCCCTTTGCAGAGATTTAGGCGCTCTCCTCCTACAGGGAAGAATTTGAACCATATTAATTTAGTTACACTTGTTTTCGTATAGATGTCATTTTGAGTGGTCCGTGGTCAGCGTTCCGCCTCATACTGACATCTAGGAAACCAAGGTAGTACTAGGACGGGAAAATTCGGTAAATTTTGCTTAGAGGCCTTTTCATTCAGGCTTAAGGATATTTTTACGAGCCTGAAAATCTTCAGACTCGGGACCCTCCTCCCTCCCGGAGGACTTGCTCCTTGGATTTTTCCGTCCTAAAAAATTCATCGACCCCGGCCGGGTTTGAACCCGCGACCCTCGGGACCAGAGGCAAGGAGCATAACCACTAGTCCACCGCGGCCGATATTTATTTATTTAAAAAAAAACTAATTCAATATAGTATTAAATACGTTGCAACGACTAAACATGTTTACGAATTCGTTTCGAAATTCCGGCTTTAGCTAAGCTTCGGCCATTCTCAATCCATTTTCAATCCTTGTAATGCAAATAACCAATTTTTCATTATTTATCGATCTCTCTCTCTCTCTCTCTCTCTCTCTCCTCTCTCTCTCTCTCTCTCTCTCTATATCTATCTATCTCTATCTCTCTCATTGACCTTGGTTTCACTATCATGTTTCGCGTTTTCTTTATATTTGTTTAGTTTAGTTTTTTTTTGACACATATGAACATAAGTTTAGGAACATTACCAGACCTAATATGGAGATTTAAAATCCCCTATCCCGTCGGGAATTGATCCGGGTCGCCGGAATGGAAGGTAGTTACTTCATCGATCATGCCATGGCGATGAACATAGTGCTTAGTTCTTAAAATCAACAAATACATTCATGTTTGGTTGCCTTATACTATAATGACAAGAGTCATTCTCTCTCTCTCTACTCATAAGAAAAAAAAGTAAATATACGCTAGGATGCATCCTTCTTTAATATCTCTTCCAATTTATGGAAGTGTTGCAGCGGTACTACTTGCAATAATAGTTAATAGAACGTCAGATTAAATAAAATACTAACTGGCTGGATCATTTGGACGAATATTCTTCTCCTACGTTCGTAATTAAACTCTACATGACATGGTACACTTTTCCATCCAGTTCTCACATCCATTCCTCTTCAAAAGTCACATGTCTTTTGTCATGTTGCCAGACGTCGAACGTCATGTCTTATAACGTGATGTGAATCAGCTCCCGAACCTAGCTAACTTAAAAGTTTTGTTATGACGGGCCACATAACCTAACGCATGGCTCCTTATCAACTCAATAGAGTTCAACAAGGAGGAAGTCTTAACTAACACAGGGTTTAGTAAAAACGCTGAATTATGAGCAGCGAAAATTAAAGAGAAACGCATTTCTTTTAGCGAAATCCGAAAGAATGAAAGTATTGAGATAATTCTCGTGAAAATATATATTTTTAACTAGCTAATACCCGGCGTGCGCTGCTACGCCTAAATAAATGATAATTAAAAGTGTTTTTATGTTTAGTTGAATAAGTACAAGGAAAAATAATTATAAATTCATATTTTTTAGATACCTCGTGCTGATTACCCGACGTTGCCCGTGAATCTACTTATCCTGATCTTCTTGACATAAATCAGCTGAAATACGAAAATAAATGTGTTTATATTTAGTTAAATAAGTGATGGAAAAAAATGATATCGTAATTATTTTCGATACCCCGTACTGTTTATCCGGCGTTGACTGGAAATCTTCTCATCCCGATCTTCTTGGCAAAAACGAGCTGAAAGACAAAAATTAATGCACTTCTTATGATTAGTTGAATAAGTAAAATGTACTGATTACCCGGTGTTGCCCGGGAAACTAATCATCTCGATCTTCTTGGCATAAATGAGCTAAAAGACAAAATTCGTTATTGTGGGTTATCCGTAAAAGAATACCCGCCATGTGCTGCTATGCTTGCACAGGAATCTACATACTTGTCTCGATCTTCTTGACATCAATGAAAGACAAAAATGGTTATTGTGAGTTATCCGTAAGAGATAAACGTATGCTGTCGCGGACTTTTTTGTAGAGCTTTCTGAAATATTCAATTCTGTGTACATTAATTTTCTGTATTTGTTACGGTTTAGGTAGCGTAAGCCATTTAAGCGTCCAAAGAGCTACTTTTTTCACGTTTTCCACTACTAAGGGCGACTTTTAAGGGTGTGGAAGTTGAGTATCACAACTCTCTTATAGCCTATGTTCATCCCGGGAATCTCCTGAACATTTTGCAAAAAGCCCCATCACAATTGGATCAACGGTATGGCCGCGCATAAAGTACGAACAAACAAACAAACATTCATTTTTATATACAGGCAAGTCAAAATGTTGTGCAGGTTTTCAGAAATTTATTATGTGAAATGTAATGAACATATAATATTGTGAGACATATTGTATGAAAGGTAAACTCTCAAAGTTTTTTTTTAAATATTCACAGATGTTCTATGTGAGCGCCTTTTGTTACACGACAGATGTCAAGCCGATATTCAATCTCCTGCCAAACTTTCTGTAGCAGTCCGCGGTCGATATCAGCAATGGCTGCTGTGATGCGGGCACGCAGTTCATGCAGTGTTGTTGGAAGTGGTGGTACGTAAACATGATCCTTTACAAGACCCCACATGAAGAAATCACACGGGGTTTAGATCTGGTGAACGAGGTGGCCAATGAATGAGTTGTTGATCACCCTGAGATGCACGGCCTATCCAGCGTTGTGGTAAAGCCGTATTCAAATGGTCTCGAACACTGCCATGGTAATGTGGAGGGGCACCATCCAACTGCAGAATGAAATCTGGACTATCCGCTTCAAGCTGCGGAAGGAGCCATTGTTGTAGCATATCAAGGAAAACATGTCCGTTCACAGTATGTTCATGAAAGAAAAAGGGCCCATAAACCTTTGCATGGGAAAAGGCACAAAAGACATTCACTTTCGGAGAATCGCGTTGATGTTCCAGAGTTGCATGGGGGTTACCAGTTCCCCCAAATCCTTACATTGTGTCTATTCACTTTTCCTGAAAGGTGGAAAGTCGCTTCATCACTGTAAACTACCCTCTCATGGAGAACTCATTCTCTTCCATTAATGCGAGAAAATCAACACAGAAGGACGCTCGCAAAGCATAATCGGCGGGTTTTAAGGCTTGAACCAGTTGCAAGTGGTAGGGTTTCATCTGTAAACGTTTCCGGAGAATCCGCCATACAGTTTTTGGTGTAGTTGAAGTTCTGTCGCTCCCCGGTAGGTGGATTTCTGTGGACTCCGCACGAAGCATGTGCGAACGCGTTCGACTGTCTCTTCACTCGTCGACGGACGGCCAGTCGATTTTCGTTTACAGATACAGCCTGAATCCCTAAATTGTGTGTACCACTTACGAATGGATCTCCCATCCGGCGGGTCTTTATCGTATCTGGTACGGAAATGTCGTTGAACACTAGTCACAGAGTTGTTTACATGGTAATCAAGCACACAGAAAGACTTCTGATCCCCAGTCAACGCCATTTTCCTTTACTGCTCTGCTGTTGACATCTTGCGGGTGAACGCGGAACTTTAGAAGTGGACAACTAAACTTTGAGAGTTTACCTTTCATACAATATGTCTCACGATATTATATGTTCATTACATTTCACATAATAAATTTCTGAAAACCTGCACAACATTTTGACTTGCCCTGTATTAGATTGTACACATGTTCACCGATCCTATTAATCAATACTTCTAAAATTCATTATAATCACAATTGAGGTTATGTAGTATTTTTTTTTAAATGTTAACATAAGTTAAAAATTGAAGACACTATTTTAGATTATATTAAAACTCAGCAATTAAGATGGTACGGACATGTCCAGCGATTGGAAGAGGATCGGCTACCAAAATGTGTTTTGGAATGGAAACCTCAGGGAATACGAGGCAAAGGAAGAACTAAAACCTCCTGGAGTCAAGGAATATATTTATACAGCTCGAGACCATGCTCTGTGTGTTTGAGGGGAGAAGTGTGGGGGGTGGGAGGAGGTACACTTCTATGCTTTTCAAATACTTACAGCTGAGACAGCAAATTCCTTTCAGACACACAGAGCTGGGTCCCGAGCAGTACATGAAGGAGAAACATCTACAACCAGGAGAATGGATGGACCGACAAAATTCGCTATTAGGAATCGGACTATGTCAAATACATTAATCAACCGATGATTTATCTATCTATCTAATATAAGTATCTGGTATATCAGTCGTCCTTAATTAAAATGAATTTTTTATTAAAAAACTTCGTCAATTAGTTAAAATCATGGAGACCTTTCAGAACATGTCCCATCTTCGGCATGTCATTTGGTAATCAATTTATAATACTGACAATCTATCAATACTTCTAAAATTCATTGTAATCACAATTGAGGGGATTTAGTATTTTTTAAATATTAATATAAGTTCCTCAATTAAAATAGCATGCCGAAGATGGAACATGTTCTGAAAGGCCTACATGTTTTAACTAATTGACAAAGTTTTTTAAACAAAAAATCAATTTTAATTGAGGAAGAATACTTATATTAATATTTAATATTGTCAGTTACTTATATTAATATTTTTAAAAACTTGATGATATCTAGTAGCCACAGAAAATATCCATGACCAATGTAATTACATATTATATTGATGCTATAATTAAATTTTTGACATTGAGCAATGTCATAAATTTAATTATAACATCAAAATAAAGAAGCGTCACTGCTTCAAAGTAAAAATATTCTCTTTAATTTGCTTACTTGTTATAGGAGCTACTAGATGGCAGTGGAGAACGAGTTCCCGCTACTTCTCGTAATAATAGAGAATATATGTAAAGAAAAATAAATGTTTGTACTAGATTGGCTTGATAGCGTAATTGGTAGCGCACTGGAGTATCAATCCAGAGGTCCGGATTCAAATCCTGTCCAAGCATTTATGTGCAGGAATTCACCTTGAATATTTAAAAATCGCTCTAACGGTCGCAATTTTCGATGTTACACAATGAAACTCAGTATTATGCTATTAAAATAAATCGAGGAAGATATTCTCAAAAAAAATCAGTGAAATCCGACCAATAGAAGTTTACTCTAACTCGAAATTAAAAATCAATTCTTAGCAACTTTCATATTTGGTTCGTCACAATGTATATCATACAATTTAATTAAACCTTAAATAGACATTTATCCTATAAGATAGGCCTACATAGATTTAGCCTAATTTATTTATTTTTATTAAAATAATAGAAAAATGAATCAGTAGATATTAAAGCCCGGAAGACGAACCAAATATGGATCAGATATTAAAATGTTGACAAATTATACAACAATGTGCAAATAAGTAATAACTTATGTCTATGCATGATTTTTTACTGGATTCTGACACTTTTAATAAGCTGACATCATCCACTCTTCTAGCACATCTTTATTTTTATTTTGTCTCTCCATTTTATACGCTCCAACCTTCTCCATATCTACATCCCAAAATCTTCCAGTCGCATTTCCTCATTCCGTCGTAATAACCAAGTATATGCACCTTACAATGCTACACTCCACACAAAACACTTCACTGGCCTCTTCCGTAATTCTTTTGCCAAAGGTCCGCAAAAAATCCTTATCTTCTTGTTAAAAGCTTATTTTTCCATTGTTATTCTCTGCTTTACTTCACTATCGAACCCGTAGGTTCATGGCCGCGCGGACATAAGCTCTCCATACATCCCTATCCCGAGCTAATGCCTTCCAATCATTCCCTGTATAATCTACTTCCCTCAAATCATAGTTAATGTTATTTTCCCACCTCATTCTTGGTCTACCAACTGGGCGTTTTCCCTCTGGCTTTCCTACAAGAAGCTTCCATGCAAGCCTTTCATTCCCCATACGTGCCACATGTCCTGCCCATCGCAGTCTACGAGACTTAACTGTTCTTATTATATCTGGCTTCCTATAAAGACCACGTAGTTCATTGTTATGTAGTCTTCTCCATTCACCTGTCTGTTCGTCTCTCTTTGGTCCAGAAATTTTCCTAAGTACTTTATTCTCAAATACTTGTAATCTCTTTTCCTCCCTTAAAGTAATAGTCCATGTTTCGCACCCATATAATATAACTGGTAGAATAATAGTTTTATATATTTTCAGTTTAACGTTTTTTGAAAGGAGTTGGGATATCAAGAGTCTCTGTAATGCATAATAATAATAATAATAATAATAATAATAATAATAATAATAATAATAATAATAGCTTTATTTTACCTGGCAGAGTTAAGGCCTTAAGGCCTTGTCTACCACTCAACCAGGTTTTAAAAAAATACAAAAAAAATAGTCTTACATCTAAATTACAATATATATATATATATATATATATATATATATATATATATATATATACGATTACAAGTTATTAATACAATACAATTAATATTTATAATGTATTTTGATTTACTCTAAATTTAACGAATTAATTATATAATATGTACAAGATATATATAAAAACGAGGAAAAGAATAATGACATAGTATAAAATTAAATAAATAGAGAAAAATTAATTATTAGACAACAGGTAACTGTATAAGCGTGACTTAAAGGTGCCAAGTGTGCGGCAACCCCTGATATCTTGAGGAAGGAGATTCCAGGAGCGGGCAGAGGCTACTGTGAAGGAAGTAGAATAGGAGGAAGTGCTATGAAGAGGAATTGTTAGCAGACTGCTATCTTGTGACCTAGTGTCAATATTGTGGTAAGAGGATAACTTCTCAAATCTGGACGCCAGGTAAGTAGGAATTCAGAAGCTTGAAAAGTAGTGAAAGAGAGTGCAATTTACGTCTGTCAGTATGGCCTCGTCTTTAATCCTTATGTCTATCTTCCTTGGTTTCCTTCCTATAATCATGGCCTTCGTCTTATTCATATTTATCTTCATCCCATAATCCTCGCATCTGTTATTTAGCTCCATGAGCATGTTCCTCAGTGTCATTGATCCTTCGGCTAGCAAAGCCATATCATCAGAAAATCTTATGCACTTAATTTTTCTTCCTCCCATGTTTACGCCTCCCGTATTCCTGAAGCATTTCTTCATAAAGTGATATGATAGACGATAAATGACAATGAAGCGCCAAGAGAGAGTTCTTAATTTAAACTTAACCTAAATTCTGGACCATGGGCAACCACAAGAATAATTCCCTTCAAGGAGAAATTCCTATGGTTTGACAGGAAATCGAACCCGGGATCTCATGAACTGTGGTCAAAAACGCTGACCACTAGCCCATGAGGCTGGTCTATACATTATTTATAAAGAATATCCATCCATAGTAATTCTGCTCGAAGGCAGGCCCTTCACTGCAATCATAGCATTTTCATGCTATGCTTGCAGTTTTACTAGGGAATTGTAGGTGTCGTAGCTTCTCGTTGCTTTCCACACCGGTGAAGGATGATGATGATGATGATAAGGATGATGATGATGGCCATATGATTTCGGGGACCGTTTGTACCTTAAAGTTTTCCTGACATTTGTCTTACAGGTGAGGAAAAACCCCGATAAAAACCTCACCCAGAAAAACTGCCCCGACCGGGGATCGAACCCGGACCCGCTGCATGACAAGGCAGCACGCTACCTCGAGACCACAGCGGTGGATATAAAGAATATATGAACAATAATATAATTTCACCCATTCTTTAAAGATTTGCAATTCATGTGTTTTAAGTATAAACTGGGTGGTTGCCACCGTGATTGAATCAGCCGTAATTCTCACAAAATTCGAAGTTATACAACACAAATTGCTTCTTGTGCTCAAGTTAACCTCCTAAATACTTCATTTTTAATGCAAGGAACGTATCAACAAATGTTTTTAAAAGACAGGTGTCATATCAATATTGATGACGGGTGACGCACCTGGTCTTCAGATTTAATTCCTTAGAAATGGCTGTATAGCGTATACCCAAACGATCCTCATGCTCATTTGTTACCATGGCGGCTTAATAATTTATAAATTCTGAGAAACAACTGTAAAATTCATGTGTTATAAACATATTTTAGATGTGTAAATGTATCAGGTAATGAGAGTGAAATTCCACTATTAATATTAAGAATTAGCTTGGAGAGGTGAATTTCAAATCAGTACACTGCATTTATAAAATAAAACAAAAACAATTATACCTATTGTATTATTATATTATTATTATTATTATTATTATTATTATTATTATTATTATTATTATTATTATTATTATTATTAACTTATTTATAAAGTTGAAGTTACAATTTTTTTTAATATCCTTTAATAACGTTTTAGCCGATTCCGAAAAAATGAAGCTATTAATGTTCGATAGTGCCAGTGAGTGAGTAAGTAAGTAAGTAAGTAAGTTATAATTCTCATCATTGTCAGACAAAATTTTCATTTAATATCCAATATAATTTTTATTATTGCATTTCAATGCAACATAATCCATGCTCGAATTCCTCGTAAGATGACATGGATCCACTACTGTTAATAAGAAGGGATGCTTCATTAGATCTCATTGAATAACACACTTTAAAGACAAGGCTTGCATTATCCAGCCAATTGAATTCATCAAGTCACTGGTACAGTCCTTGCTAAAACAGTGGTGACTAAGTCACTCCATTAATTGAGACTAATTCCACTTTGACACTCCCAGATTATCTATGACATAACTGTCAACCTCCCAGGCTCTATATTCACAACACACACACACACACACATATATATATATATATATATATATATTTATTTATTTATTTATATTTAGAAGGTGTCCACCGCTGTGGTCTCGAGGTAACGTGCTGTCACGCAGCGGGCCCAGATTCGATTCCCGGTCGGGACAGGCTCCTGGGTGAGGTTTTTTCGGGGTTTTTTCTCACCTGTGAGACACATGTCAGGAAGCTTAGGGCCCAACGGTCCCCGAAAATCATCCGGCCATCATCATCCTTATCATTATCGTCATCTTCCTTCACCGGTGTGGAAAGCAACGGGAAGCTACCACACCTATAATTCCCTAGTAAAGCTGCAAAGCATAGCATGAAAATCTATGATTGCAGTGGAAGACCTGCCCTCGGACAGAATTACTATGGATGGATTTAGAAGGTTTCATAACATCTTTCTGCGCCCAATTAATCTACTGTCGTTTTCTCCTTCACATCTCTCTATCATTCTAATCTTCATCGTCCAACCCTTTCTCCCTCATGCTGCTCAAAACACCATCAATCCAAGTTATTTTTGGCCGTTCTTTTCTTCTTCTTCTTCTTCTTCTTCTACCAAGTGACATCCATTACAGTATTATTTTCGGGAATCTGTCTTCTGTCATTCTTTTTACATGACCATCTCATTTTAATTATTTCTAAATAAATTCATAATTGAAGTTTGAACTTACATATTTTGTTTAATAACACATTATTTTTTTATTTTATCTCTTCTAGAAAATCCAGCTGAACTCCTCCAAAATATAATTTCTGCATGTTTTAATTAAATTACATATTATACAGATATGTCTTACAGTTAGACCTATGTCTCTTACGTGAGTTATGGCACTGCGAGTGGAGATGGAACAAATGTAAGTATACCAATTTATTAAAAAATCATCATCATGAACAAATTCGTTTTAGGCCATGTGGCCTGTACGGTAAACCTAGCGAAGATGGTCTTGATCTTTCCACCGATGTTTTGGTCTTCCTTGGTCCCTATGTCCAGTTGGGGTATATTGGAATGCCAATTTTGGAAGTCTATTTCTTGCCATTCTCCTCAGATGATTTTTCCATTCTTGTTGGTATCTTTGTATATCTTCATTTAAACTTGTTACTCCAAGTTCTCCTCTGATAATAGTGTTCCTTTGGTGATCCAGTCTATTAACTCCTAACAATGATCGTAAGAAGCGCATTTGGCTTACTTGAAGTTTATGAGAGTTTCTTTTATTTAAAATCCAAATTTCAATTCCGTATTTTAGAGCAGCTTTTGATGTGATGTTATGTAATCTTAGTTTTGTCTCTGTTCTCATCTGTTTACCAAAATGTCTTCGTATTACCCCATTCATTTTATTATATTTTTGTAATTTTGAATCAATGTCATTCTTATACTCTGCAATTATTAAAAAATATGATGTGAAATTACAATTATTATTCTTAACATTAGGGGCATATGCGCATATTCAATCATAAATACTATTTCTGGTAGGCCTATATCACAAGTTGATGTAAGCAGTGGAAAAATCTGGATCTAAAAGATGGTACTATTTATGGAGTCAGTCAGATAATAATTAGAAGGGTAATTTTAGAAAATTCTCGGGTTATTTATTCAATTTAAATTTTCTGCAGAGAATTTAAAAAATGTTTACTATTTTGTGAAACATTAAGATCAAATTTAGCTAGGTAAGTGTTTTGAATTGATCTTAATCCGATTTACAAAGTTTAAAATTTAAGAGAATTATTTCGGGTATATGTAACTTAATATGTCCAAGTTTTTTAATAAAAAACTCCATGGCGCGACAGGCCTAGAAGGCCCTTGGCCAATAACCGGCTACTGGCCTTACATCCGTGTGTATTAATAACAGAGGTGGACGATCATCCAGCCAGTGTAGGGGTGACATGTGCCCAGCATATAGAGTCCTCCAGCCGTTATAGCTAGGTTTCTCCACATGGAGACCCTACTTATTGTAGCTACCCAAATGCCACACGATGCTGGATGGGCACGGGTCCCTTACTGGCCGAAATTTCATGAGAAAATTTCTTTCCCCATGGGGACTCGAACCAGCGATTGTTTTATCTGCTTATATATATTTTTTTGTCAGAATATCAGTCACATAATTAATTGCAATGCGCTAAAGCATATAACAGTCAGTTCGCAATAAGGCATTTCTGAAAATTCCAAAAAAAAAAATATATATATATATATATATAATGAGCAGAAAATTAAATTGTCTCTTAACATGTGTCCCTTCTAAATGTAAAATTAATAAAATTGAAAAGATAAAGTCGAAATGCCATATTAGGTCTCTATGTATGTCCAATATTTTAAATTATTTCAATACCTTATTTTAGATTATTTAAGAAAAAATTAGGAAAAATGTTATACCAAAGAGAGGCGAATGGATAAAACTACATAACAGTGAGTTACATTATTTTTTACAGGAAACCAGATATTGATAAGAACAATAATTTTTATACAAACATAAAGACAATTTCAATAGAAAAGAAGAAGGAATCAAATTGGCTAAAGCCAAACTTCGTACATTAGACAATAATGTATTAACACAATCAATAACAAGGAGACAGTTTAGAACCAATCAGACGATATATCGACGACGACTAGCCAATCAGCACCAACCACGTCTACCACCAGTATAAATAACGGCTTCCAGCAGTCCACCACTCAAAACCCTGTAAAAATCCAGGTACAATAAAGAATAAAATACCAACCAAAAATAAAACTAACAACATCGTCATATGTCAACCGAAAATCGTCAGCAGTACTAACGCATACCAGCTAGTGCAAATAGCCCCCAAAAAAGTGCGTCCAAAAGGCCAACAACTACATCTGCAAGAGCTTCAAAAAAAGCAGAAGTGACCCTGCTACTCCAATGCCAATTTGACCAAAGTCAACCTGCCCGCGGCCGATCGTCCTTCTGCTGCTGGGGTGCGCGCTGTGGCTGAATGTCGGTAGCAAAGCATAGAAAATATTATCAACGACAGAACATACAAACAAGGGCTGAAGAGGGAGCATAATAAGACCCTGAAACAGCCGGGAAAGAACAGGCCTCGGGTCCGTCCCCTCCTGCACTCGGCACAGGAAATAGCCTGGGCCGGGACCCATCTGGGTTCAGATTGGGTGGCAGACTGAGAAATTAAATCAACATGGAACTGGACACGGGAGAGGGAGGAGAGCAGGATACATAAAACGAGGCACTGCCTTTCCCAAATCACTCCAATCAAACAACCACTCATTCACAGTAGATCCTCCGACTAGGGAACAACACCTAGAAGTACTCGCCACTGAAGATGCCCTCCGCAGCTGAGGGAGAAATGTCTGGTAGGAATATCAGTAATGGACCACGGCCACATAGCCCGGAATTACTTAACATTATGGTTACCGGTCGTGAAAACCTGCATTCAATAGTTAATCAGTTACGTACCGGTACCTTAAATGATGAATTGTTAAGTTTTTTTTCTATTTATATTAGGAATATTCCACAATACGGTGTTGTTTCTCCTTCAACCCAAAGTGATTTGTCGCCATAAGTTCCTGTCTAAAGCATCTACTTCCCTCAAATCTCTAGCTTCCATACTTCTCCTCATTCCATCTATCCAACATTCTCTAGGTCTGTGTCTTCCACTTCTTCCATTAGCTTTCCAATTAAGGATCTTCTTTGGTATTCTCTCTTCTTCCATTCTTATGAGGTATCCAAACCATTTCAAACGTTTTTCTAATTTTTTTTTCAACTTGCTTCAAATCTGCACAAATGAAAGATTATTTTCCAATAATCATATAAATTATCAATATATTTTTTCTAATCTCTTATTTCTCTTAAGCTTGTTAACTGTCATGGTAATATTACAATAGCCTATCTTTGCTCGGAACTAATTGAAGACCTCCCTCGAATAAGGATGTAACTAACAACTAACTAACAATTTTGAGGGACATTCGTTTATAGCCAAACTAAATTGAGTGGTTAATGGTAATTTTGGTGAAAATAAATTTCACCTTGATCATTATTTCTCTAAAGTATAAATGTATGTTGTAAATATTTCTGGAGATATGTTTATATAGAAAGAGGCTGGATGAAAAATACTATAGTCGAAGTTTGAGAATATATTGTAAATAATTTTCATTCTTAGCAGTATGACAACTACTTACTAAGTTGAAGATTGCATGAATAACAGGTAATACTGCATTCATTTTAATACCTTAAAATCATATTCCCTGAAATTGATGGTTACATCAGGTTTCAAGGGAATTATTCAATTATCTTTCTTTCTTTTCCTTAGTTTAATCTCTGCCTTTGTAGGTACAGTACTTTTACGTGCCTCACGCTTCGCGGGCTCTACAGTGTCAAGAACTGTCAGGGGAGGATTTTAAACACTCAACCACATAGGCCTACATACTTTTTTCGCCACACAAAGATATGAACTGGCTTCCCGGATGAGTATCTTCAATTATCAAAAGATTAAATTAAACATACTATAGAACAATGGAGAAGAACTAAAACGTAGTATTTGAATGCACTTATTTAGATACAATATTAGACCATTCCGGCGATAACACAGTGGAAATTAAAAATAGAATCGCACAAACAAAACAAGCAATAAATGATTTAAACTCTGTTTGGTGCGGCAAAAAATTACAAAAAATAGAAAATTATAAATATATCAAACCTTAGTTCAGAGCATTTTAACATATGGCAGGGCAGTGTTCTCGGACCTCTTCTTTTCTCAATCTACATAAATGATTTGCCAACTGTACTAAAGCACTGCCGTTATCACCTCTATGCTGATGATCTCCAAATTTACCTACATTCACCTCCTCATACTCTCTATAACAGCTTGATGAAAATGAATGACGATCTCATATCCATCTTTAACTGGTCTTCAAGTATCGGTCTAAATCTAAATCCTAACAAGTCACAAGTAATTCTAATGGGACAACAAAGACTGCTTACAACCTTTGACATATCTACACTTCCAAACATTACTATAAATAATATAATTATCCCTTATTCTTCTTCAGTAATAGATCTTGGACTACATCTAGACGCAAATTTAACCTGGCAAACACAAGTGAAACACATATGTAAAAAGACTTTCTCCATCTTACATTATCTTAGACGTTTAAAGAATTTTCTCCCAGTTTCGTTAAAACAAATCCTAGTGCAGAATCTTGTGTTACCACACTTCGATTATTGTGACATTATATATAATGATCTAAACTATGCCTTGTCGCAGAGACTGCAGCGTGTTCATAATGCTTGCATTCGATTCATTTTCAATATCCGCCGTTATGACCATATTTCCGAACACTTTAATAACCTCTCTTGGCTCCGTCTTACTGACAGACGTAAATTGCACTCTCTTTCGCTACTTTTCAAGCTTCTGAATTCCTACATTCCTACTTACCTGGCGTCCAGATTGAGAAGTTATCCTCCTACCACAATATTGACACTAGGTCACAAGATAGCAGTCTGCTAACAATTCCTCTTCATAGCACTTCCTCCTATTCTACTTCCTTCACAGTAGCCTCCGCCCGCTCCTGGAATCTCCTTCCTCAAGATATCAGGGGATG
The DNA here is from genome assembly GCA_030220185.1 of Diploptera punctata. Taxonomy (NCBI): domain Eukaryota; kingdom Metazoa; phylum Arthropoda; class Insecta; order Blattodea; family Blaberidae; genus Diploptera; species Diploptera punctata. The sequence goes on from JASPKZ010006078.1 coordinate 867,070, forward strand.
TCGCACACTTGGCACCTTTAAGTCACGCTTATACAGTTACCTGTTGTCTAATAATTAATTTTTCTCTATTTATTTAATTTTATACTATGTCATTAATCTTTTCCTCGTTTTTTTATATATCTTGTACATATTATATATTTAATTCGTTAAATTTAGAGTAAATCAAAATATATTATAAATATTAATTGTATTGTATTCATAACTTGTAATCGTTTATATATATAATGTAATTTAGATTTAAGACTTTTCTTTTGTATTTTTTTAAACCTGGTTGAGTGGTAGACAAGGCCTTAAGGCCTTAACTCTGCCAGGTAAAATAAAGCTATTATTATTATTATTATTATTATTATTATTATTATTATTATTATTATATGGTGCTGAAGTTTGGCAAATTCCTACCAGGGAAATGACAACTACAGAAATGGATGTTTTAAGAAGATCAGCAAGAAAATGGTTAGAATACGACATAAAGAAATAAGGATATTATGGGAGAGCAAGAGAAGCCGGGCATCATAGATATTATAGAAAATAAAAGATTACAGTGGTATGGCCATGTCAAAAGAATGCCAGAGCAAAGATTGCTTAAACTTATTATGGAATTGATCCCAATAGAGAGGAAGAAAAAAGGAAGACCAAAGGAAACTTGGATAGAGGGTGTGCAAGCGGCTATGATTGTTAGAGGATTGGAGGAAGATCAAAGGATGGACAGAGGGGAATGGCGTTTGGTTTCCAGAAGACAATGGCAGCTGTCATGGTACCGGATGATTATGATGATGATACGGTAGAATGCAACCTTCCAGGACATTATTGTAATATTTCCGAAAATTAGTGACTTTTTAACAGAAAAACAGGGTTTCAATATTTTGTTTAATTTTTATATTAAAATTCAGGTTTGTGTGAGTTTAATTGAGGAACGTAAAATTTCTGTAACTTATTTTTTTTCGAAGTTTTTGTGGATTCAGGTCTTGAATGATATAAAAAGCAAGCTTAATTTATATGGATGTAATATTCAGATAACATTTGGAGAGCAAACGTGCCTAACTTAATATTTTCAAAATGTTTACAATGCTGTATTATTTTTAAATTCCTCCACAGAAAGTTTAAATCTTTACCTACTCAAGCGGAAAGAAAATGACATCCAAAATAGTGTTCAAAGAGACAATGTAGTCGTTAAATTAGATTCAATTTATTATGGTACGTCTACAATTAATGACTCCAATTATAAACTACATTTTGAATGACATTTTTAATTACATCGCATTAACCAATCATGTTGTTTGTCTAATTCAGTGCATGAAGGTCGCAAATTTACATATGGCATAACTTTCCGCCAAAAGATTCGTATGAATGCAGATTGAATAATGCACGTTATTGCATATATACTGTGTATTGTCACAGTCTCGTAAAATTTAATAAAGTTAATGGCATAGGCCTATCAATTTTCACAGACATGTCCATTTTTTAATAGCCATTTGGTTATTAATAACTTCTCTTATATTTTCCAAGTTTATATGTTTTAATTTTAATAAAATCCAGATTATTTTATCTATAAAATATTTCTAGAATACGTAAAACGCCGTATGTTAATTTTCAAGTTGGCATTTTCGCTAAAATTAAATGCCAGAAAGAAATAACTCAAATGTTAGATACAACTCTCCAGAATTTGTAATTGTTTCTATCGTCTCTTATTAATATTTCATTTAAAAAAATCTCAAAAACGCCAAGTATTTTTAAAACCCACGAGCAATGCAAGCAAAGATATAATTTAGACACGAAAATAATGATGACTAATACATACCGTAGAATCATGTAATTATATAACTTTTAGGTATCACTCACCATTCAGAAAATCCTTTAAAGCGTCTGAAGAAGTGCACATTTTTATTAATTCCACGACATTGTAAAGACTAACTTATTGCGGCTTCGATTAATGACTAGCTCCTGCATACAATAAAACCTCCCGCGGAGTCTCTGCTGTGCGCTACAATACTGACATCTTACGTAAGTATTCAGAACCTGCAAACCAATGGACGGCCCAATGGATATCACACTTCTTTTAAAATACTCTTTCATAGCACTTAAAAATAAATATACCTACATATGCGACTCGTTTATGAACTACTTGGATTTTAGAAACGCCCAATGAGGAACGCCTTTATCTGTGTTCATCACAACGTATACCCCCTAAGGACAACACAAAAAAAAAGAAAATCAAGACACAAATAATATAAAATAAAATTTGTCTTCAGCTTAGAGAACATGAAAAATCCTGAAAAACCCAATCACATTGGTTGGTTTCAGGGTTTGATCCATGGTTCCATATTTAATTACAGAGCCAAGTAATTATTTCAAAATATAAAATTAATTGTTAATATCTGTAACAATTCCTCATGGATGACACCATACATTTTATATCTATGAACATCGGCAATTTTTTTGCAAAAAAAAAAAAAGATAGAGATGATCAGTTGAAAGGCAAAGGCTCAGTGCAATAAGGATCCATTTGAATCAAACCCCAATATTAATTTAATTGCAGATAGTACGTTTCTGACTAATCTCTCAATGAAATATCTCTCTATGTTTTTGCCTTATTTTTAGATCTCCCCATTATAGATATCTGTATGTGCCCTACACCTCCTGGACCTTTTAAGAGAATATTTTTAACTCTGGATCACATACTGATGCATACTTATTTTTAACCATAAACAACATGGAGAATCGTACCACATGAGTGATTCAGATCACTGCAAAAGCCATCTCCAAGACAACATGAACATTCATACTAAACAATAATAATGTTTTATTTATTCTGGCAGAATGCCACCAATGAATGTGACCAATACTGTGAAGGAAGATGCAAAATGAGAAAGCAGCACAGATCTCCATCTTTAATCACTTCTTCTTCTTCTTCCTTCCAAGTATTAGGCCAAGGCCTGTTACGATCCTATAGAAAATTTTCCCTCCAGCTTCTTCCGGAAAATTCTCGTATAAGACTTGAAAGCATAATAATAGTCCCTTCAATTGGTTGCTGGCCAAAGGAAGGCAAGACCAGTGATGGGCCTGCCATCTTATAGCCTCTGGTCAGGCTTTTCTGGAGAAGAAAAGAAAATATGGGAAGAAGAAATGGAAGAAAGGAAAGACTCCCTAGCCCTCGGATGCCCTAATAGCGACGGGGTCGAAAAAACAAGAGTTAACCAAGAGAGGTTAGATAGTAAAGTTAAAAGAGTGCAAAACACAAGTAAGTGGAAGAAATGTTTTGCTCGGCTTGGGCACCTTGTGGTCGCCATCCACATATCCCCTAGATGAGGACCCCTGAGGGGTCTTTAATCACTTAATTTGTATATATTTTGTTTTTCTGCATATGATTATTATCAACATGCCAGCCACTGAATATAAATAAATTCTAGAAGATTTGATGCCTTAAGGCCTTCTCTTCTACACAACATACACAAATATACAAAATACAGGTTAAAGTATTACATAAAAAAGTAAAGTGATCCCACAACAGACCCGGAGGCCCTTGGGGTAGTAGGAGGTTAGGGCTCCCACTTTTTCTAGACAATCGGCACTTTATGTCAGCCGGGTTGTCAGCCCTGCGTGACGGCCGCCTTTACCCCCAGAACAAGCGTCTGGTACTCATTTCCATTAGAGGCTGAGTCGACCCCAGGGCCATAGTGCCGCCAGAGGGTTTGGGTCAGTTTAAAAATCCTGACCCCAACGGGACTTGAACCCTCGACCCTCCGGCTTGTAGCTCAGTGCCTTAACCACTACGCTACGGCGTGCCCCAAAAAGTATTACATGAATAATATATATTATACCATAAATAGGTGATCAACAATGTGGATTTAGAAGAAATAGATCTACAAAAGAGCAGATATTTAGTATAAGATACATTTTAGAAAATAAATTGGAATATAATGGCACTGTGCATCAACTATATGTAGACTTAAAAAAAAAAGCATACAACTCCATTAAGAGGAAGAAGTTCAATAGTATCCTGTTGGAGTTAGGAATTCCTAAAAAGCTAGTTAGATTTATTCGAATGTGTCTAAATGGCACAAAGAGTAGGCCTACAGTGCATGCAGGCAAGCAGTTTTCAGATACTTTTGAAATTTGCAATGGGTTAAAACAAAATGCAGTATTCCCTCTATCACTTAATTTTGCACTAGAAGATGTCATCAAATTTTAGAGGCTGAAGAAGCCTAGAACTCAATCGTGTTAATAAGTTGTTAGTTTATGCTGATGATGTAGTACTATTACGTGAGAGTGAGGAGATACTAAGGGCCAACATGCACAGTCTGTTGAGTAACACTAAAAAATTTAGACTGGAAGTAAACATTAATAAAACTAAATCTATGGTCACACATACATTATACAATAGAAATGGACAGTAAATGAAGGAAATTTTGAAGAAGTGGCTGAATTCAAATACCTAGGAATAATAATTATAAACAAGAGTGAGATGCACAAAGAAATTAAACATAGACTCAATTGTGGAAATGCATGATATTATGTATTACAGGAACTCTTATCGTCCCAACTTCTCTCAAAAAACATTAAACTGAAAATATATAAAACTCTTATTCTCCCAGTTATATTATATGGATGCAAAACATGGATCTTATTTTAAGGGAAGAGAAAAGATTACGAGTATTTGAGAATAAAGTTCTTAGGAAAATTCTTGGACCAAAGAAGACTACTAATAGTGGGCTACATGATCTCTATGGAAAATCAGATATAAAAAGAAGAGTTAAGTGTTGTAAACTGCAATGGGCAGGACATGTGACACGAATTCGGAATGAAAGAGTGGCATGGAAAACAAATGGGAAAGTGACCAGTAGGCAGGCCAAGAAAGAGGTAGGAGAATAATATTAAACATGATTTAAGGGAAGTGCCTTATACAGGAGATGATTGGAAAACAGCTCAGGTTAGTGATGTATGGAGAGCTTATGTCCATGAATCTATAGGTTCAATAGTGCCAGTGAGTTATACCGTTATGTATATTATACAAGTTACATATATGAAATTATAACATTTTCCCACTACAGGCCTTAGAAGAGCTTTGGGTAGTAAGAGGTTTAGACAGTTGGTACAAGGTGACAAACGAGGTTGTTAGTCCTCCATGACAACCATCTTTACATCAATATATGTCTGGTACTCATTTCTGTTAGAGGCTAAGTAAATCCCAGAATCATTATGTTGTCAGACTGTATAGGCCAGTTTAAAAATTCTGATACAACCAGTACTCGAAGCTTCAATCTTTTGGCTTGTAGCATAATGCTTTATCCAACTACGCCATGGCTTGCCCCACGTATTAAATTATAAAAAATGAAAATATTAAGATGGCAACATAATAGGTGATCAATTTTGATTTAGAGGAAATTTGTCAACAATACATCAGATTTTTAGTATAAGACAGATTATAGAAAATGAATGAGAATATGATGGCAATGTACAGCTGGAAAAAAAATGAAAGTGTCTACTGCCTTAAAAAAAGTTTTGTTTGTGTGTTTTCACTACTCTTGGAGAAAGCAATGATACTTTTTTTTTGGATCTCAGTCTGACATATCCTGATATCTACAGTTATAATGGAAGGTCTACATGTTACTGTTGTTTTGTAATGGTAACTATGTGAACTGGTGCTACTTTTTTTAGGAAATACAATTTTTCCTGTCTCTTTTATGACTATTTTACACCTATTCAACACCAGGTTAATGAATGTATTATGCCATGACTTTATCATTATTTATGTTTATATTATGTCTACAAATAGAAAGAAAGAGAAAATATTTTATTCTCAACAAAACTATCTTTCATGGTATAAAAAAGAAACTTAGAAAATTAAAACAAGTTTTTTTTTTTTGCCACCACGTTGTCATTTTAATATTCTGGTATTCTCTCCTGGCATGGCGTTATTGTAAACATCTGAGGTTGTGGTATCTGGAAGGCAGAGTTACGCTGCCTCGATGATATATGTAGGTGATGATGATGGTAATGATGCACCAGGAGAGACCCTAATCCTAACTTAATGAATATGTTCATGATGATAATGATGGCCAGACAAAGTTGACCCATTTGGGCCTTAAAGTTTCCTCACATTTGTCTTGCAGATGAAGAAAAACCCCGAAATAAAACCACATACCCAGGAAACTTATCCCAACCAGGAATTGAACCCGGGCTCGCTGTATGACAAGGCAGCACACTACCCCAAGACTGCAGCAGTGGACACAATTAAAAGTAAAAAGCCACAATTCAAGATTTAGTCCATCTTAAGATTTAAATTAAACCTCATAGTGATTTTTCTTATAAAAGTTCAATTTTGTCAATCTTTCCTCAAACTGAATCTCATTTTGCAATTGAGTGGCCACGTAATCGACTACCCTTTTTGAATAATGTCTGTTCTCAGTCAAGGCATTCTAGGTATGTTGGATGTCTTTTCACAAGTCATCAGGACATCTTGGATAGGGATTGGGTCAATTTTTTCACATATGCAACTTTACTTCTAGTCACATATTCTCAATTAGGTTCAAATCTGAAGAGCAATGAGGCCAGTCTATCAATTCAATATATCCTGTCTCCTTGGAAATCATCTTGAATCAATTGAGATGTGTGGACAGAATGAAGATCTGATGAAACATAAGGATACCAGTAGGATGTAACAACCTAGCATGAAGAACCATAGCATTCCAGCAATCTTTGATATTTCTGCTGATTGAACTTCCCGCAAATGATTTAGAAATGTGCCCAATCCACAATGAGAATTCCACATCGAACATGAAACAGCACCCTACCACTGCGGGCACAAATTACAGCGAATCTGTGATCAAATTTGGTTCCAGAAGAATGGTACACAAAAGTGGATCCTTCCTTTATAGAAGAAAAGGTGAGCTCACTAGAAAACATTACTCTTTTTCAATTCCGGTCACAATTTCTCACTGCAAAGACTAAATGCTCTTCTATAGGCTCCTCCTTATGAACTTCCCTAGGAGTGGCAAGTTTAGATCTCAAATTAACAGCCCTTAAATTATTTCTCATGTTCTGGATGTAGCCTGGAAAATTAACAACTGCCTTTAAAGTGGCAGTGATATGAAAGGGATTCATTTCAACCTCTGTCACTAATCTAGTGTCCATTTTGATGTTCAAAAATTCCTTTCACCATTTCCAGCTTTTCAGCCTAAAATTATCAATAATATCAATAATTTTACATCCATCTCCAACCTATTCTTTCCGGAATGTACAAATGTCTTGCTGCCTCGGATGCTGAAAAATCAAGTTGAATCACAGCACATAATATACTTTATTTCATTCTTTTCATGAGTCTGTGGAGCCATGTTAAACAGTCAATGTCTGTGGCAGAAATTACTAAATTTGTTTTATCGAACAGACTTAATCACTTATATTTAACTTTTGTAGGAAGAAATCACTATGAAGTTTAATTTAAGATTAAATTAAATGTTTCATCCCTCTCTTCATATCCAGTCTTCTAAGTAGACCACGGTTTCAAATCCTTGGCAGATTCATCTTCAGTACCCTCTCTTTGACTGATGTTATGTCAATCAGAGGAAATACTTCTCTGATTGGATCCGGAGGTTTATCGGTCCACCAACAGAGGGAAAAAGTAGTTCTGATTGACATAACATCAGTCAAAGAGAGTGTACTGAAGATGAATCCACCAAGGATTTGAAACCGTGGTCAAATTAGAAGACTGGATATGAGGAGAAGTATGAAACATTTAATTTAATCTTAGACTTAATCACTACCTACTTACCAATCATCCTCTGTATAATCTACTTCCCTCAAATCATGGTTAATGTATTTTCCCATCTCATTCTTGGTCCACCAGCTCGGAGATTTCCCTCTGGTTCTCCTATAAGAAGTTTTTATACCAGCTGGGAGATTTCCCTCTGGTTCTCCTATAAGAAGTTTCCATACCAGCTGGGAGATTTCCCTCTGGTTCTCCTATAAGAAGTTTTCATACCAGCTGCGAGATTTCCCTCTGGTTCTTCTATAAGAAGTTTCCATACCAGCTGTGAGATTTCCCTCTGGTTCTCCTATAAGAAATTTCCATACCAGCTGGGAGATTTCCCTCTGGTTCTCCTATAAGAAGTTTCCATACCCCTCTTTGATTCCCCCACTCATACCACATGTCTTACCCATTGCAGTCTACAAGACTTAACTGTTCTTACTACATCTGTTTTCCTATAAAGATCATGTAGTCTTCTCCACTGAAATTTTGGAAATACTTTACAACATGTGACACAATAGCTTTTTTCTAAGTTCCAACCATACATCAGGCACATGCACCAACAGACACAAAGTGGTTTAAACTATGGAATCATGGGATACAGTTAACATATACAGGAAATTTGAACTCGCATTGCCAATGAAACTAAAAGCTAACCTAATGCAATTTAAGTACTCTAACCTGTAAAAGACTAATCTAAAAGCTAATCTAAGGCAATTTAAGTACCCTAACCTGTGAAAGAATGCATGCTGATTTTATTTAGTGTAAGTTAATTAGTACAGCCTCTATGTTGGCTGCACTAGAACACAAAATATTTGTTAAAATCAATATGGCTTCCATATCTTCATGTAGTTCGATATTGCGAAAAAAATATATTCAAATAATTGTTACAAAACATGTAAAAATCATTGTAACTTGAAAGATGAAACCCTAAGAATAAAATTTGATAGGAGTTTATGAAGTAATTTACAAACTCATGTCACATATTGTAAAGTTTTAGCTGAAATTTTCAATCTCTAGGAGTGGTGGTGATGTACAATTTTTAATAATTTCATTGAGCACCAGATGTCTAGATTAAATTCCAAATCCCTTTGCAGTACATATGTTGAGAAGGCATGTGGTATTGATGATAGTTATTTGCCTGTCAGATGGGACATTAAGCCTGGTGGTCCCCCTTGGCACTTTTCAACAGGAGTAGACTATGTACTGCCAGCAGGTTTCACTTTCTACCTTATCTTCATCATCATCATGCCTTACACAACATGCATACACTATACAAACATTTAAACTTACACTCATCCTATATTTGCCTTTCAACATAACACACAGTACTGTTACTGATACATATACATGGTGCAGCATAAGTCAGTTAACCACTGTACATGGTTGCAAGGGGAAAAAATCAGATTGGTTGAAATTGGGGTTTGAATATGAGACCTATGTTTGAAGCAGTACAAAACAACCTTGTTTGGCAGCAAGATGGTGCCCCACTGCACTATGGATTAAAGGTCCATGCATTTTTGGACGACCATTTTGAAGAGTAGATTGGAAGGCTTGGTAAAATCAATTGGTCACCTAAATCACCAGACCTCATGCCATATGATTTTTCAATGTGGGGAATTTTGACAGACAAAGTTTTCAGTATAAAACCACTAAACCTGCAACATTTACGGGATATGATTGAACAGGAATTTGAAAACACTTTTGGTAATAATGAGAAACTAAGTGATAATATCTGCAAATCAGTGTTAAAAAGTGTTTTGGAACCATTCAATTGAATTACTAGTTTGAGTAGGGAATAGAAGTTGTCGGTTAGTAACTATTCTTTCTCATGAAAATAAATATTACAACGATGTCATAAATCCTTAAACAACAATGGAGGTCTCTTTGAACAATTTTGGTAGTTGTTTTTTGTATAAATGTTGTAAGCTACAGAAAATAATATATCTGCATTTTCGGTTAACTGACGTTTGCTGCACCCTATATAATATGGTCTGCTGAAGCAGTGCATATAAATTTAAATAAGGCCACATTAATGCCATCTATTAGGCTAGTGAGAAAATCAAAACACAAAAATTGCAGTGGGTGACAGTGTTCCAATGTCACTATTGAACCCTTAAGTTCATGGCCATGGTCATGCGGACATAAGCTCTTCATACTTTCCTATCCAGAGCTAATGTTTTCCAATCATCCCCTGTACAATCCACTCCATGGTTGATATTATTCTTCCACCTCATTCTTGGTCTACCAACTGGGGTTTTTCCCTCTGGTTTTCCTACAGTAAGCTTCCATGACCTTCTTTCATTTGCCATTCGTGTTACATGTCTTGCCCATTGCAATCTACGAGACTGAACAATTCTTAATATACCGGTATCTGGTTTCCTTTAAAGATCATGTATCTCACTGTTAAGTAGTCTTCTCCATTTGCCTATCTATTCATCTCTCTTAGGTCAAAAAATGTTCCTAAGAACTTTATTCACAAATACTCGTAATGTTTTCTCATCCCTTAAAGTAAGAGTCCATGTTTCACATCCATATAACTGGAAAATAACACACAGTATCGGTTGTTACACATCACCTATATAATGTGATTGACTATATAATGCGGTCTCAAATACTGGTACTCTTTACTCCTCCATTAAAGTAAGAGTCCGTGTTTCACATCCATATAATATAACTGGGAGTATAACACACAAATTAAAAAAAAATATATTAAAAATGCACTCAACTTAGAAAATGCCTATAACTTTGATATAAGCTGATTAATAGAATTGTCTCCCATTTCCAACTTCAGGGTCACCAATCTTAACATCTGGCTTCACCATCTAAAATGAGCATAAGCTACCACTGTTTGACCAAATAAAATTGAGAGAAAAAGAACACCCAAACAGTCCCTGAACATCATCTGGCCATCATAATCATTATCCCATCCTGTTCATCTTGTTCAGTATGAATATGTGAGTGAATTATGTGGCTCTTGCCTTAAATGTTTGTATTGTCCCCGAGGTGGCCCTGGCATTGAGCTGGTCACTCATCTAGGGTGGCTCTCATGTCCTTGTGTGGTCAAATAAGTATGTATGTCAATGTAAGATCTGGCTGGCCTGGACCATGTAATTTTCTTATAAAGGTAGATGTTAAATTAAAATAAAAAAAGAAGCAGAGGAAAAAATAAGATGATATCAACAAAGTTTTATTATATTTGAAGAGAAAAATTATACGCTCAGACTGCAGCTTGAACCCAGGACCTTTGGCTTTCTAGGCCAATGCTCTACCGACTGAGCTACCTGAGCAAGTTTCAATTTAAATGCAAATTTTTCTCTTATATCGCTGTAGCAAGTTCCAATCTAAATGCAAATTTTTCTCTTATATACAGCGTATTTTTAAAAAAAAATGTGTTTATATTGGAATTTGCTCAGGTAGCTCAGTCAGTAGAGTATTGTCCTAGAAAGCCAAAGGTCCTGGGTTCAAGCCTCAGTTTCTGTATAGTTTTCCTCTTCAAATATGATTTATCCATCATTGAGATATATGAAATGAATAATAATAATAATATCAAAAGTTTTATTAACTTATTCTTTTGCAATCAATATAATGTGAATTTTTAGAATTTTTGCATTTCTTATTATATTATTATTTCTGTATTTAGTTTATTTTAATCTATATTATTATGAATATTTTTTCCTAATATATCACCATCCAGATGTATTCAATCAAACCAATTAAGTAAAATTAAGTTACCAGTACTTAAATTTATTTTTATTGTGCAAGATTAGTGATGTAGTAGCAATCATTGTAAATGATTCCAATCAAATATTCATCAAATGTAGGACCAAGAAAATGTTTTGCTTAAATGTTCGTTAAATGAATTTTTGAAAGTACATATTGTTACCAAAATGTGTTCAATCAAACAAATTAAGTTAGTTTAATCTATTTTTATTGTGCAAGATCACTAATGTAGTAGCAATTACTGTAAATAATTCCAAGCAACCAATCAAAGATTCATCAATTGTAGGACCAAGAAAATTTCTTGCATAAATCTGCATTAAATTCAGAACATCAATTTCATCATTTCCTTTGTAAATATTATCACTTTCTCTCTTTTCATGATCTTCAGTTGAACTTACGGTGCTTCTTCTTCTTCTTCTAGGTTCAATACTACTTTCACTTCTTTGTGTTATGCTCATTTCTTCTCCATTTCTTATATTATCCATCTTCTTATCAGTGAGTCTTGCTTCATCACTGGGTAATTTTTGTATACTCCCTTTAAATTTATCTTCTTTGCCCAGTTTCACACTTTCACTTCTAATTTCTTTGTGAACATCACCATCACTAGTTTTAATGCCATTTTCACCCATATCTTTTTCAGGAATTTTGTGTTCTTCAACCCCTTTTGCCTGTGGCACTACTTCTCTTTCTCCATCATGTACACTTCCTCTCTTTCTACCATTAGAATCAGTGTTTAATATGTTTAACATATCTTCTAAATCTTTAATAGAATATTTTTTTCCATTCTCACTAACATCACCTAATGGTTTCATTTTCATAGAGCTGTGCTTTTTGCCATGTCTAGCTTCAAGTGATTGGTTGCTTCGATCTTTGGCAGAAATTGTCTTTGCTCTTGCAGAGAGGTCTTCAGTATCTTCGGTTGGTAATTTTTTCTTTTCCTTACCATTTGATTTTTTCTCCTCCATTTTAGAAATGAAACTTTTACTTTCCTTATCTTTAACAGGGACTTCTGTAGAAATATCTTCCTTAACACTTCTGGCCTCTGAAGGTTTTTTATCTATAACTTTATTAGAGATGTCCTCAATGCTTTGAGCTTCTGATGACACATCTACAGGTTTATAAGGAATTGCCATCAATTTTTTCGAAACGCCTTTCTCACCCCCATCAAACTCTGAAGTTTTATAATCTTTAATTTCACCAGAAGTTCCCTTTAAATCTGTAGAAATGTTATCTTCAGGTCTTTCAGCTTCTGATAGTTTCCTATCTTCAATTTTAATAGGAGCTTCAATTGTTTCTTCAGAAATATGCTTTATGCCATTTTTACTTTGAGACTTTTTTTTTCCATTATCACTGAATTTTACTTTATCTCTGATAGGTACTTCTTCCATTTCTATAGACATAGTCTTACTACTTTCTTCAGATTCCAACTCTTTATGCAATATACTACTTTCTTCAGATTCTAACTCTTCATCTAATATACTACTTTGTTCAAGTTCCAACTCTTCCTCTTCATCAAATACACTACTTTGTTCAGATTCTAACTCTTTTTCTTCATCTAATACTGGTAACTTAACTACTTGTTCTGATATTATTTTGTCTTCATCTCTAAATTTTTCTGTATCTCTAACAGGAAGTCCTTGTATTTCTGTAGAAATGGTCCTTCTTTTTTCTTCAGGTCCCAATTTTTTCCCTTCAATTACAAACTTGTCTATAGAATTTGTTTTATCTTCTTGTTCAGGAGAGAGTTCTTCCATTTCTGTAGACATAGATTTACTACTCTGTTCAGAATCCAACTCTTCCTCTTCTTCTAGTATGCTACTTTCTTCAGATTCCAACTCTTTCTCTTTATCTAATACACTACTTTCTTCAGATTCCAACTCTTTCTCCTTATCTAATACACTACTTTCTTCAGATTCCAACTCTTTCTCCTTATCTAATACACTACTTTCTTCAGATTCCAACTCTTTCTCCTTATCTAATACACTACTTTCTTCAGATTCCAACTCTTTCTCTTTATCTAATACACTACTTTCTTCAGATTCCAACTCTTCCTCCTTATCTAACACACTACTTTGTTCAGATTTCAACTCTTTCTCTTCATCTAATACAATAATTTGTTCAGATTTCAACTCTTTCTCTTTACCTAATACACTACTTTGTTCAGGTTTCAACTCTTTCTCTTTATCTAATACACTACTTAGTTCAGGTTTCAACTCTTTCTCTTTATCTAATACACTACTTTGTTCAGGTTCCAACTCTTTCTCTTTATCTAATACACTCCTTTGATCAGGTTTCAACTCTTTCTCTTTATCTAATACACTACTTTGTTCAGGTTTCAACTCTTTCTCTTTATCTAATACACTCCTTTGATCAGGTTTCAACTCTTTCTCTTTATCTAATACACTACTTTGTTCAGATTCCAACTCTTTGTCTTCATCTAATACACTATTTTGTTCAGATTCCAACTCTTTCTCTGATAAACTACTTTGTTCAGATTTTAACTTTTTCTCATCTAATAACAGTATCTTATCAACTGGTACCGGTATTGACTTAATTTTGTCTTTGTCTCTAATTGTTTCTGTATTCTTAACAGGAAGTCTTTCCATTTCTGTAGAGAGAGTCTTACCAATTTCTTTAGATTCCAATTCTTTCTTTTCATCAACAAAGTTATCTACTGATTTTATTATATCTTCATCTTGAACAGAAGATTCTACTTCTTTATCTTCAAGAACAAACTTATCTAATGATTTTAATTTATCTTCATCTCTAAATAATGGTTCTTGAATTTCTGTAGAGATAGTCTTACTTCCTTCTGGATAATCCAACTCTTTCTTTTTGTCTACAAACTTATTTTTATCTTCATTTAATTCAATAGATTCAGGTCTCTTTTTAAGTCCATCCTGCAGATCATCATCTTCCAACTTTTCTTTGTGTTTTATTCCAATTCTTGAATCCTTCATGACATCAATTTCAGTTTCATAATACGACAATATTTTTTCTTCTATTTTATTATCATGCATCTCTGTTCCTTCAGGAGTTATTTCATTGATAGTCTCATCCTTTTTACTCTCATCAACAGAGGCATTTCCCTTACCTGTATCTAACAACAATCTTTTACCTTCACCATCTTTATCATCTTTTATTATATCAGTTTCTCTGTTTTCACCACCAGAAATAGGTTTTATGAAACTCTCTATCAGAAAATGTTGATCTGCAGACTCTTTTTTAGTTTCAGAATACACTTTTTTCTTTTTGTATTTATTCCCATCTGTTGAAATGCTATGATCACTACTTCTCTTCTTTACTTTATCTTCAAATTTCCCTCCATTATCTTCTGCATGAATATCCTTTTGTTTAATGTATTTTTTATCTCTGTCAACAAATACTTTTTTACTTTCATCTTTAACTCCATTTTTTAAATATGCTGACTTACTTTCTTTAGCAATAACATTACTTTCATATGCATTACTTAAATCTTTTTTATCCTTTAATTGCTCTTCTTTATTACTTAAAGCCATGTAAGGATCCTGAGAAAACTTAAGATCCTTATTGAATCTCTCATCAAAATGTAAGACTTTGCCCTCCTTTGTCTCTATCCTTTTATCTGGAACCTGCTGTGTAGATTTTTTTTTGTTCTCACTCTCTTCAAGCAAGCCTTTGCTTCTATCGTCAAGTATTACAGAGTCTTCCTTGAAAATATTTCTTTTTAATAACTGATAATTATCTGCAAATCCTGATTTCCTTTTATTCAAGACACTTAGAGATTTTTGATCAGGATTATTCAACTTCCTTATTGTTTTGTCCATCCTTACTGTCTTTTTTCTCATATATTCCAGTTTAAGTAAAACAGATAAATCTTCCTAAAATGATGCTTGTAAATCATCTTTAAAATTATTATCTATACAGCATATAATTTTATTTTTAATTTTATGTAATTTCAATCCCTTTCATTTGTTCCTCCATCTTGTTTATATTCATTTTGTTTTTTTCCTCCATTATTGCAATAGCATTAAACATTAACCTATTTCTCAATAATCTGAATATGTTTGTTCATCTATCATCATTTCATATCCAAATTATTATTTGTTTCTCTTCTTTTAGAGTGTTTCATTCTCTGATTATCTCTACTCTACCCTGACTTTTTTCTAATTTATTGTAGTCTATTTGAGTTGGTAAAAACCTATTTCTCTAAATCTCAGTTTGGCAAACTGAATAAAACCTAAATTTCTTCATAAGTGCATCCATTAGGCACCTCATGTTGATTTATCAATCTTATGTTAACAGCAAACATCCATTTAATTATTTAAAATGCCATTTTAATTGCTGTATTAAACATTAATTTTACACAAATATTAACATTATTATATGTATATCAAATTCTACAAGTAGAAATAGGATGTATGTACCTTAATAAAGTGAGTTGATTCTTAACAACAACAAAGAATCAAATTCATTAGTAGGAAAGATACTCATACAGATAATTACATAAAATCTTGGTTTCAATGATATTGCACATAAACATTCAACTTTCATCAGTTTAATATATTACAGATTATTACCACTAAATGAAGAGGATTTTAAGAAAAAATACAATCAAATTTTAAACATAGCTAGTTTAAATGGCTTTGGAAAGGAGATAATTATAAATAAATTTTTAAAAATCAGACAACAAGAAAGTAAAACAATTCAAGAAAATTACTTATCATCTTGAAATATACAACAAATTTCAAAAAAAAATTTCAAGATATCCAATATTACACCAGCACCAATAAATAAATTTAGCCTGGGTAATCTACTAAATGTATTTCATCAATTTTGAAAATTAATTGTCTGTATCACTTTGTCCTTGAGGCAATCCTCTAATGAGGAAAGTTGTAGATAATAAAGAAACCAATAAGAAAGTTAATACCCCAGTCAGTAAAAAATCTGGAATGTATCAAATTAAAATTGAATTAAAATGTTTCATACCTCACCTTATATCATATTATACTGGATATGAGGAGAGGTATCAAACATTTTAATTTAATCTTAAATTAAACCTCATTGTGATTTTTCCTATAAAAGTTCAATGTATCAAATTAATTGTAAAGACTGCAATAAAGTATACATAAGAAAAACAATTTAGAAACTCGCACAAAAGAACACTTTATGAATATTAAAAATTGTGAAATTGAAAAATCAGCTATTGCAGCTCATAGTTTCCTGGAAAGTCATAAAATTAGAAAAGAAGCTAAACTTTTAAAACATTTGGAAAAACCTTTGGAATTGACAGTTTGGGAAAAGACATATATTCAGAAGAACAAATTTAGATCCATGAATTTTGAAATTCCTGGTGAATGGGACTTGATCTGATGGTTCATGAAATCAACACCAGATGGCAGCTTGGTAGATGCAGATTCAAACAAAAATTTGGCAGTCGTGGTATTGACTGACGATAAGAGGGATGCCTCTTGAAAACTGCAGTTTCTGTGTTAGAAAAACATGAAGTATGAGGTAAGATTAGAATCGAGTCACTTCATTAATTGAAGAACCTCATAATGTATGTATGTAGCTAATGCTCTGGAGTTAACAATAAAATTATTCTCCTTCTTACTTCCCACTACTTGAATGTCACATCTTGATCATTTTGAAGAGCTATACAGTTTGTTAAATGTTCTCTGTCCATTTCCACACCTTGAGAACACAATATACACTCAGGAGACTTTAATACACCAATTCTATGAAATTTGTTTTCCCAACTAGTCATGTCCTGTAGTAAGCCTCAGTATAGCAACTGCAGATTTTTGTGGTAGTTCTCCAGAATTATGGATGGATTTTCTAACAGTATTTTTATATTACTGTTTCCCACTTTTTCAATTAAATTGGAATTGTAATTATCATTAATATTTTTCTTTATAATTCTTTTAATTGATTCATAAGAAAATGCATTTGTTACTTTCTGCTTAATTTTACATCCTTTTTTTTTTTTTGCAAGTATATCAGCTCTTTTATTCTCTTGTATTCCACAATGGGTTGGAATCCATTGTAAGACTGTATGTTTACCAAGTTTTTCAATAGTTGAATCATGTTTTATATTTCTAATATTTTTCCCATTTTTGGATACATGGCCTGAATCGCGGCTTTGGAATCTGATAGAATAATATTTTTGCAATGTTAGAGCCAATTAAAAATGTTATCGAGCGAGAGATTAATAGCTTCAATTTCACCATCAAAATTAGTAGTATTTCTTCCAGCATGTTTATAGATGGAGAAGAATTGGCATGTTCCACCTGCCCCTGCTCCACTCTCATGAGAGTATAATAATGTTGTTTAATGTTAAAGGGAAATAAAATTATTCTCATAATGTTATTTGCCATAATTAACTTATGAATGTACGTATTTTGTTGATATATATTTCTCCCATTTATTATATTAATATTTTTTGGTGTGAGGAGTGACTGTCAACCATAAAAAGTGCATTGTTTAATCATCTTCATGGATTAAGCCTCATAAGGCTTTCATAAATTCTTCTTCTTCCTTCCAAGTATTAGGCCAAGGCCAGTTACAATCCTATAGAAAATCTTCCCTCCAGCTTTTCATAGGACGGCCCAGAGATCTTCGTCCTCCTTCCGGGAAATTCTCGTATAAGACTAGAAAGCATATTAATAGTCCCTTCGATTGGTTGCTGCCCAAAGGAAGGCAAGACCAGTGATGGGGCTGCCATCTTATAGCCTCTGGTCAGGCTTTTCTGGAGAAGAAAAGAAAATAAAGGAAAGAAGAAATGGAAGAAAGGAAAGACTCCCTAGCCCTCGAATGCCCTAATAGCGTCGGGGTCGAAAAAACAAGAGTTAACCAAGAGAGGTTAGATAGTAAAGTTAAAAGAGTCTGGTATAAGTAAGTGGAAGAAAGGAAGAAATACCAGATCGGTTAAAGATAAAAGGAGCAAAACACAAGTATGTGGAAGCAATGTTTTGCTCAGCTTGGGCACCTTGTGGTCGCCATCCACATATCCCCTAGATGGAGACCCCTGAGGGTGCTTTCATAAATTAATTACGGGAAATAACATTATGAGGTTTTTAAGTTAATAACTAGATAGTGAGTCGTGAAATCTCACCTCATAAACTCTGTGATCTTCAAGCATAGAACTGCATCCTTATCATCTTCAACCATCTTTACAATTGTTGAATTTTGATCTAAACCTTCATCTTCAAAGTTGCCATCTGATGTTGATTTGATGAACTTTGAGATCAAATCTTGCTTGGCAGCAATTTCAAAATTTTTGAATCTAAATTTGTTCTTCAGAATGCATATCTTTTTCCCAACACCAGATGGTAACTTTTAAGATGAAAGTTCTTTATTTCTAGCTCTACAGCCCTTTATGAGCCCTGGCGGCTGTTAGGATGCTCTTCCACGCATCCCTGTCCAATGCCCTCCTTCTCCATCCCTGGACCCCAAGCTTTCAGATCTCCTCCTCTACACCATCCATCCATCTCAGCTTTGGTCTTCCTCTTCTTCTTCCTCCATCTAGTCTCAATACTGTAAGCTTTCTAGTGGTATGCTCCTCCTCCATTCTCATTATATGGCCCATCCATCTCAGTCTCCCAATTTTAATAACATTTACAATATCTGGGTCTGAATACAAATTGTAGATTTCATCATTATATCTTATCTGCCATACTTCACGATCATTTATGAGTCTTAGGATCTTCCTCAGGATTTTCCTTTCAAAGATTGTCAGTCTTTCTTCATTATCTCTACTAAGTGTCCAGCATTCACTGCCATAAGTAGCAATTGGTCTCAGTATGGTTTTGTAGATTTTTAGTTTTAGAAGATGAAGGTATAGTCCGAATTTCAACAGTCATAAAGATGGCTGAAGATGAAAGGGATGCTTCCTGAAACTGCAGTTCTGTGCTTGAAGATCATGGAGTTTATGAGGTGAGAAGACTCATTATCTAGTTATTAAATCATAAGGCTTGTTCCGGTCTTATTCTTTAACACAGTTGAGCATACCTTGACTTTGATCTTCCAACACTTTTCTAACCATTGGGTTGTATTTCATCATCAGTTTTGGTATTCAGTCACCTTTTATTCTTTGTATAATGCAGATTCCAATTCTTTATACCTTGTTTTATTCTATTAATTTAGATATGTTCAATTGTCATCATAAATGGCATGACAGAACATTGTGGACCCTGGCCTTCTTAAGAAGTTTTCGCCAAACCTTTCTTCTCTTTCTCTTTCCAGTTTTTTATTCCCACAGTCCTGACATCCTCAATTATGACATCCTTCCATCTTGACTTAGGACTTCCCACTTTCCTAGTTACCAAAGATCATGCATTATAAACTTTTTGGGTAATTCTATTATCATTCATGTGTATAATAAATGTGGTCATGCAATCTACTAATTTTAATACATTTCACCACATTAGATAAATTAATTCAAAATTATATCTGGAAAATTCCTCTTTGAGACCATAACAGGCCACACGGCCAAATACTTGCATGGATGATAATTATGAAAATTGATTCTCCTCCTCCAGATACTGTTTTCTTGCACAGCTCCATAGAGATACTCTCCTTTCGAACAGTCCCATCAGATTTACAAGGGAACTCTCAACCATTGCATGCTGAAATCTACCTTGAAATTTCTTCCAGAAATGCATTAAAAACAGCAGATACTTTTTTGAACATGGCCTTTGTACATAACAAGGCTTCTCTGGAAGAAATTTCAAAGTAAATTTCAGCATGCAATGGTTGACAGTTCCCTTGTAAGATAACACCAAAATATGAAAAGTGGTTCATTATTTTAATATCTTCTGAGTTCACATTGATATATAATGTTATATCTACTAGTTTAACAGTAACTATAATTTCTACTGGTTTAGGTTCAGTTTGGTTAAAAGTAATTCCATCGGGAGACTTCCATATTATTTTGTGGATATCCTTATATGGGAATAATATACTAGAAATTAGCATTTTTCTTTATTAGGCAATCAGTCTTGTACCACTATCATTAGATATGGCGTGTAAGGTCTAAAAGTACCTTTTTCGTCTACCAGGCCATTCAGATCACCTAAAACTTTTTTAATACCTCTCTATAGGACATTCACCATAAAATTTCTCCAACTCAAAAAATTTATCTTTTTTCAGTCTTGCTTGTTTCCTCGATAGGAGCAAGGACACAAATAAATTGTAATTGAAGAAGCATCCCCTAATTCTTATGCTACAAATTCTAGGTGACATCATCATCATCATCATCATCATCATCCAGGAATTAAGCCTGTTGGCTCGTTCCAGTTTCATGACAGCTAGAATTGTTCAGACCATCTTCTGTGTGGGCTACCAACATTTCTCCTTCCGTGCGGTTTATAATTTAGCAATAATTTTGGAAATCTTCCTTCTGGCATTCTATCATTATGTTCTTTCCAGTCGTTCCTATATTTAATTATTCGGTCTGTAAGTTTGAAAATATTTAATTCCTTTCTTATATCTTCATTTCTTTTTTTATCCAGCAGAGTATATCCACAACGTATATAAGAGAAAAATTTGCGTCTAGATCGCAACTCGCCTCGGTAGCTCAGTTGATAGAGCACTTGGCCCGGAAAGCCAAGGCCCCGGGTTCGAGTCTCGGTCTAGGCGAAAATTTTTCTCTTCATATATAGAGTATATCCTGCTATATTTCTTAAAAATTTCTAGGTGACATAGCTTTAAAATCCAATATAAGTTGTTTTGACCCCATGTATTACAAACAAAGTACCAAAATTATATATTTGATCTCAGCTGTAAAATATTATACGATTTTTTTGCCAGTATAGGGCAGGTGCCCACCCAGCATCATGAGGCATTAGGGTAGCTACAATAAGTAGCGGCTCCAGTTGAGAAGACCAGCTATAACAGCTGGGGGACCCGACATGCTGACCACATGTCACCACTACACTGGCTGGAAGATTGTCGATCTCTGTGATGAACATATGTAGATGTGAGACCAGCAGCCAGCTGGCAGGCTTTCTAGGCCTGTAGCGCTATAGAGTTTATTTCCTATAAGCCCTTCTCCTAACCACCTCAATTCTTGTATTGCTGATAGGTTGTGGATGCATCCGATTGGGCAGGAATAAATGTAATTTCCTTGTTTTACTGATCCTACCAACTAATATAATAATATTATTATTTAAGTGTATATTATACACTCCAAGGACCACATACTATCCCTTTGGCTCCCTTAAAGATGTTCAGTTCCCTACTTATACCTTTGCTTCTTTTTTTTATCCAGTAAGATTTATCCTACAATAGATCTAAAAATTCTCATTCCTGCTCCTTCAGTTCTCCTTTCCTCTTTTATTGTCAATATCCAAAACTCTAATTCATAAAGCAACATTGGCACTTCCATTAAATTATTGAGGTAAGATAGTTCCAGAAAAACTTGTTTAAAGCACCTCTAAATATTATTTCCTGAAATAAACCATTTTTAAACATTACGAGGTGTGATCAATAAGTTTCCGGAATGAGGCCATAAAAACAAACACAACACTTCAAAGTTTCTATTCAGCACTGTCACCCTCGAAGTAGTCGCCTTGGGAGTTGATACACTTGTCCCAGCGTTTCTGCCAATGCTTGGGAGCACTTCTGGAAGTCGTCTTCTTTAAATGTGTCCAATGCCTTCTGCGATTCGCGCTGGATGACATCAATGTCCTCAAAACGATGTAATCGGAGCCGAATTTTTAGCAGTGGGGAACAGGAAAGAAAAAGTCTGCTGGAGCCAGATCTGGAGAATATGGCTGGATGGGGAACAGTACTCATCCTATTTTTGTCCAAAAATTGGCGGACAGAAATTGCTTTGTGCGCGGGCGCATTGTCGTGATGCAGGAACCAGTCACCAGTCCTCCATTTCTCTGGCCGTTTGCGTCGCACATTCTCCCTCAATCTTTGCAACACTTGTTTGTAGTACATTTGATTCACTGTTTGACCCTGTGGTACAAATTCCTTATGCACAATTCCATTAATGTCAAAAAAAACAATCATCATTGACTTTACATTCGATCGAACTTGTCTGGCTTTCTTGGGGCGTGGAGATGCAGGACTCTTCCATTGCGAAGACTGTTGTTTAGTTTCTGGATCGTAGCCATAAATCCGTGTTTCATCACCAGTAATAACCTTTTCAATGAACGTGGGTCATTTTTAAGCTGTTCTTTAAGATCTGTGCAGGCAATCACACGACTTTCCTTTTGGTCATTTGAAAGGAGGCGGGGCACGAACTTCGCAGCAATTCTTCGCATGTTCAAATCGTCTTTCAAAATGCTTTGAACACTTCCAAACGAGAGTGCTAGTGCATCAGACAGTTCTCGTATTGTAATGCGCCTATCATTTAATACCATTTCCCTCACTCGATCGATATTTTTATTGGTTTTGCTGGAAGTTGGTCGTCCCAGACGATTTTCATCCTTAACCGATGTCACGCCCCTTTTAAATTTCGAAAACCACTCAAATGCTTGAGATTTGCCCATTGCTTCCTCCCCATAAGCTGTTCTTAACATTTGATATGTTTCTGTTGCAGTTTTACCAAGTTTAAAGCAAAATTTGATGCATGTTTTTTGTTCCTCGTAATCCCGCATTGTTGCTACACAGAGAAATCGCCGCATGCACAAAACACGTCTTCACTTCAGAGCTTCTACCAGCATACTGCAAGGTCAGAGAAGGTCGCGCGACCCCTCAAATTCATCACAAGGAAATTCTGAGTGTACACCTCAAATTCATCACAAGGAAATTCTGAGTGTACAGCCTGGATGAAAATTAAAAAACTCAATGGCATAATTGTTTTGAAGCCATTCCGGAAACTTATTGATCACACCTCGTATACAAAATAATAATTTTGAAAAGAAAAATGAATCCCTGAATCAGGATTTGAAAATGAAACCTCTAGCTCTGTACACTAGTGTGCAAACCTTTTACACTATTTCAGGCTTTTGATGCAAACGTTTTCTTCTTCCTCATTACAATACTCTTTATCGTCAGAAGCAGATAGCCGTCGCTACCAGTACTATCTGGTGGCTTCTAATTCAAGAAAACATTTTTTTAGTGAGAAATCAGGTAACTTTTATAGTAGTTAATCATTATATTTCAACGTTATTTTAATATCTAGTTCTGAAAATGATGCACAGAGGATTTTATTCCAATTATATAAGTAAAAATTTTCTGAGCAAGCTGAAGATGATATAGAAGATTATATCGAAACATGTTCGAGAACAAATCAACATTAAATTGAGGTCAGATAGTTCCAGACTCAAAAAAAACTTAATGATGATCTTGTAGAAGATTTCCAGGCTGTTGGCCTTGGTCTTGAGGCTTGTAGTTCCCCGACGTTTCGCCAGAGACTGCGTCCGGCATCCTCAAGAGTTGTCTTGAGACTGGCAATTTTGTCAACTACCTGCTCTAATTATACATTTATCCGTGACGTGTTTTCTGCGCAGTCCGTTACTTCGTAAACCAGAAGACAGATACAATTTATGAAGTAACGGACCATGCAGAGAACACGTCGCGGATAAATGTATAAATAGAGCAGGTAGTCGACAAAATTGCCAGTCTCAAGACAACCCTTGAGGATGCCGGATGCAGTCTCTGGCGAAACATTGGGGAATTACAAGCCTCAAGACCACAGCCAACAACCCAGAAATCTTCTACAAGATCATCATAGTAACTCCGGTCATGAAAGCCTAAGTCAATAAACTTGATAATGTTTAAAAACTTTCTTCAAAGCTCATCTGACACGCTAGTTCAAGTGATAGCTTCCCAGCTTTCTTACCATTAAGTCTGCATTCAATATCAGATAGAATTAGAAATTTTAATTTAAAATTTTCAATCTTGGGACTAGAAGAAGAGATGTGCATAATTTTTAATTAATAGATGGTGCGTCAGATGCCTGTATTAAATTTCAAATCCAAGTACAGTACATATGTTGAGAAGGCATGAGGTATTGTTAATAGCAGTTTGTATGTCAGTTGGGGGCCTGGCAGTCCCCTTGATGCTCAACAGTAGTATGCCATGTGCTAACACCTACTACCTCTTAACACATTCAGTACCGTAAACCAGTTAAGGCGTTTAAAGAGACTATCGTGTATGCGGCCGTCGGTCAGTTAACTCGTTTTAGAGCGGGCGCGAACAAACCGCGTTTATATTCGGCGCCTAAATATTCTGTTGGCTTAGTATGTCTTGGAGATCATAGATGGCATGTAAATGTGCATTTTCTATTCCCGTTTGACACGTTTAAGCTTAGTTAATCCCCTTTTATTTTTAAAACAAACAACACATGGAATTCGTTTACACAAACTAGCCTCCAGGCTCCAATGCAGTCGTATATGTTACTCGTTATCGCGCTGTTGTTTGTGCGTGAGTTAAACCATGGCGAAAGAAAAATATCTCACTGAAGAAGAATTAGTGAATATTATGTATAATGATGATTCAGGTGATGAACTGATTCCTGAATTAGAATATTCACAAAGTGAAAGTGAAGATGAACTTCCTGAAATTGATACGCCGATATCATGTGATGTCAATCACTCAATCACCTAAGTTATTTCACTATCAAATCCTACTAGGGTATCTCCTTTAGGTATGTACAAAATCTGAATTTTCTAGGACTAATAGTTTGTGAATAATGGTCCATTTTCTGAAGTGCCACGAAAAGGGTAGCTGGGGTATTTAAATGGCTGGCCTGTGGGTTTAAATGTCCTGCTCAGTGCCTGGTACTGAATGTGACACAACGCACACTACAACAAACACTAAAATATAGATAATACAAGTATTCATAGATGTATTAACTTAATTTTTCTTTTCAAAATAATGACTGTCCATCACTGCAAACGTTAAAATTTAAGTTAATACATCGGAAAGTAAATTTACTTTTTTTTTATTTAGGAATATTTCACAATACAGTGTTTCTCCTTCAACCCAAAGTGATTTGTCACCAGAGGTTCCTGTCTAAAGCATCTTCTTCCTTCAAATCTCTAGCTTCCATACTTCTCTTCACTCCATTCATCCATCGTTCTCTAGGCCTTCGTCTTCCACTTCTTCCATTAGCTTTCCAATTAAGGATCTTTTTTGGTATTCTCTCTTCTTCCATTCTTATGAGGTGCCCATACCATTTCAAACGTTTTACTTCTATTCTTCCTAATATGTTTTTTTCAACTTGCATAATTTCCCTTATTATGCTGTTTCTGATCTTATACCTTCTTGAAATTCTTGTCAATCGCCTCCAAAAATCCATTTCTACCGTTAACAGCTTGTTGGCTTGTTTTCTACTTACTGTCCAGGTTTTGGACCCATATAATAAAATGTCTTGTAACAGAACTTGAAATGCAGTTTTCTTCATTCTGTATATTATATTTCTATTCCAAAGCAAACTTACTTATTTGATCACAAGTATAGCTTTAGCTATGTAGAATCCCATCATATGTCTTATCTTAATGTGGAAGCAATGTAATTTGTATTGTGAACAATAGTTCATTACAATGGGTAAAAGAATCAAAAGAAAATGTTAAAGAGGAGAATTTATGTTTGGATGGAAAGGAAGCCTGATTAGTTCATGTATGGTGTACAGTCTGTTATGAAAAGCAAGAGATTTTCTCGTTTAATGCCTTTAGATAATAAAAATTACATGCAGCTCTCAAACATAGTGCAACAGATACATTATTTACATGATCAATTAAGTAAATTAATATTAAGCAGCTGAAGTTATTACTATGATAAGAAATAAGTAAATTAATATACACAGTTAAGCTGTAATCATGATAAAGTGAAAAATTTCTGCTTGAACCAAAATCTTAAGTTTTGTGCGCTGATGCTCTACCACTGAGCTAATCAGGCTTCCTTCCCATCCAAGCATAAATTCTCCTCTTTAACCTTTTCTCTTGATTCCTTTACCCATTGTAATGAACTATTATTCACAATACAAGTTGGGTTGCTTCCATATTAAGATAAGACATAAGATAGGATTCCACATATTTATGATCAAATAAGTAAATTCATTTTTCTATGTATTAACTCAAATTTTAACTTTCACAGTGATGGACAGTCATTATTTTGAAAAGAAAAATTAAGTTAATACATTGAAATATAACCTTAACTGCTACAAAAGTTTCATGATTTCTCATTAAAAAGTGTCTTCTTGAATTAGAAGCCGCCAGATAACGTTGACAGCAAAAGCCATCTGCTTCTGACAATAAGAGACCTATATATGAAGAACAAGTATTCATCACTTGGTATTCTGCCAAAGTGGTGCAAAGAATGAAATGTGGCATTGGAATACATGCACTCAATTCTGCATTTAGTAAAAAAAAAAAGGCTTATATCATTGGACAACGATCAAAACCTCGTAACTACATTCAAGAGTAAAATATGGTGTTGTTAAAGTCTTGTAAATGTAGGATGATTTTGCTGCCATCTGTTAATGATTACAAAAACCATGGCCCAAAACTTGCATCTCTGGCGCAGAAAAATAGCAAGGTTTCATCTGCTCTAAACTCAGACCCAAGAATTCACATCTCCAGCATAACAATTTTCAAAAACTAATTTAAAAATATAATAGATTTTGACTCAAAAATCAACCATTACATGGCACGTTCCCAAGGTTATTGTCCAATATGGAAGAGATCTCTGGGTCCAAGGAAGCACTGGATACAAAATTCATAAGTGAGATCATAACAGGCCTTTAGGCATAATACAAGAAGGGCATTTGAAGAGCATTAGGAAATAGATGACTTGCACCAGATGGTTTATAGAAAGCCTCTAAAGGTGGAATGGAAGCAAATGGACACATATGTGTTTTGTAAAAGTCTTCTCCAATGGAAATTGACTTAGAGAGTCAATGCACACAGTACGAGGCATTAGACAGAGCTAATTGGTAGTGGAGCCACAGCTTCACTTAATCAAGATCTAAGTGTAATTTGTTACCACAGATCAGAAACAATTCTCCGTATATACAATTTTATAAATAAATACTTATTGGGAAAAAAATATTTTTCCAAAAAATAAAAGATGTAAAACAAATTATTTTTAATATATTTTAAATATGTTCTTATGTGAACAATCTTACATAAAAAACAAACTCAAAACACAAATATAAATTTTTAATTAACAATAAAAAATCTTCTGATTTTTTTATTATTACAGTGTAAGTTGTAATTTAATCGGAATAATGACCATGAATTAACAACTTTTACCTGTTATTAGTAAATTGAATGGGGCTCCATACAAAAAATAAAAGTATATACTTCCTGAAAGAGGCAAAAAATGAAGAATTATAATGTAAATCATGAGATAAAAAAGATGGCGGACGCACTAAACCAGCGTGTTGAAGACGCTCTTCAGTGTTTGATAAATATAGCGGAAACAGGTGGCTACCTGAAAAAAAGATACCAAAGAAGACTTGCTAAAAGCTGTAAGTACCTTAAAAGAATGTTTTAACGAAATGGAAAAACAAAAGAATAAGGGAAACATTGAAAATAAAACCGAAGCGATCCTGGAAAAGGAGGTTATGGAAACAGAAGAATCCCACCCCGTCCCAGTCGCCTGACGGGACAGGTGGCGCCATCTCTGGATGAAAACAGAGACTCCTTACCAGAAAGCCACCACATCCTGACACCTGGTGGAGAACAACTTAACTCCGACACCCAACCAACAGACACAATAGAAGAGAAAATCACCAAAAATATCACGCAACAATTGAAATATATGATGGAAACTTTCGCAAACAATATGAAATATCTAATAAAAGAAGAAATAAAACAGACAGGAAATCAGAAACCAGAACCCCAAAGAAATAACAAAAATCAAACTGTAATAAATGATACGAAGGGAAGCAATACGTTAAACAATAATACACCGGAAGGACAAAATTTCGAGATAGAAAACACCGAGACAACAGAAGGAGAAAAAGAAGAGGACACAAACGAAGAAAATTGGACACTGGTAAGCCACAAAAGAAAGCGAAACCCACCACGGAAACAGGACTCGCTGACCGGCACCGGATCGAGGGACGAAGAACTGCAAGCTGCAGAAAAGAGGGCCTGGCTGTATGTAGGACGGTTAAAACCCGAAACCACAACGGATACAATGAAGAAGAAATTCCTTAATAAACGGGGAATCAAAGAGAATGTATCATGCGAAGAAATCCAGACACGCAGCAATACAAAATCTTTCAAAGTAGGAATCCCCTTCGAAGCACTAGAAAGGGTAAACGAAACAGAATTCTGGCCGGAAGGGATCATAGTCAGAAGATTTCGTTTCTTTCGCCTGTCTCGAAGACAAGAAGGATACGCACTTGAATAAGATAAACACTGTTTCGAAACAAAAGAACTGAAGGCATCAGAAAATAACAAAGACCTGAAAGTCATATTATGGAACGTGGAGGGACTTGTAAACGCACTGCGATAAATACCGGAATCGACGTTAAATAAAACAGACATATTGATCACAACTGAAACATTCCTTCTTAAACCAAACGACATCCCTGAATTTTACGGAATACATGCGCTTGCCAAACCAACAAGAGGCAGACCAGAAGGGGGTGTATCATGCTTCATGAGAGAATCTGCAGGAAAACTTGAAGATACGTACAAAGAAGAAAACATGGTCATAGTCCAAACATCAACACTAACAATTGTTGGAATATATATGAATCCCGACAAATCTACAGAAGACATCATCGAAAAACTATTAACTGCACTGTCAAAGTTAAAGAAAGACTCAAATACAATAATTGCCGGAGATTTTAATTGCAGAATCGATAAACCTAATCAGATAGCAGAAATAGTAATAGAGACCCTATTGGAAGAAGGCTACTCGCTATTCAACCAAAAGGACGAGAAAACATACTTCGGACACAATGGATCCAGTACAATTGATTTAATATTTTACAAAGGAAAAGGAATAACCATCAAGAGGCATGGAGGGCTCTGGAACTCTGGTGCCTCCATCATCAGGAAACATTCCAATAGCAACGGACATACAAATCTCAGGAACATTGCAATCACAGCCGATTCCCAACAACACAAAACTATCACGAAGACTGGACATGGAGAAATTAACCAACTGGAATACTACAGAAGCTGAAGAACTTGCCTTGAAAGGTAAAACGGATGAAGCCCTCGAACTCGCCACCAAAATTATCCTAGAAACAGCTATAACACAGAAAAATAGAAGATCACAAAGATGGTTTGATTCAGAGTGTTATAAGAAAAGAA
The DNA here is from genome assembly GCA_030220185.1 of Diploptera punctata. Taxonomy (NCBI): domain Eukaryota; kingdom Metazoa; phylum Arthropoda; class Insecta; order Blattodea; family Blaberidae; genus Diploptera; species Diploptera punctata. The sequence goes on from JASPKZ010006078.1 coordinate 896,749, forward strand.
AATAAACTCTAGCAGCTAGGGTAAGGAAAAAACAAACAGAGAGCGAACACCATATGTATGCACAAAGTAAAAAGGAATATAAGCTACTTCTAAAACGGAAGAAAGACAACTTCGTAGAACAAGAAGCCAAGAAGATGGCGGAATACGCGAGGAATGAGGAGAATAACTATTATAAGAGCCAAAGAAATACCAATGGGTAAATGGGAGGTACACTTTCAAAACTTGCTAAACAAAAACAACACAGACATCGCTTACACCAGAAACGAAAACGAATCAGAGGAACCGACAACGAACCACAAAAACATAAAATCACGACAACTCCAGAGGAAATAGAGGACATTATCAAGACAGGCAAAAAATAAAAAAGCACCGGGACCAGATCGAATGTACACAGAACACATCAAAGAGTCTCTCGGGAAATTACTACCACTACGGACCAACATTTTCAACAACTGTCTAAACTCAGGTATACCAAACAGCTGGAGAAAATCTCTCATTAAAGTGCTATACATGGGAAAAGCAGACACAAGCGGCCCCAATGCTTATAGAGGCGTGGCACTTGAAAACAACCTCTTCAAAATATATATGAAGATCGTAACGAGCAGACTAGAAGAAGAAGTCTCAATCCCTGAATGTCAATTTGGCTTCACACGAGGTAGAAGCACTCTACAAGCCGTCAGGTGCCTAATAGGCGAAATAGAAGAAGCATTACGAAACCCCAAAGGAAAATACTATACTGTATTCATAGACTACAGCAAAGCATTTGACTCCCTGAACAGAAAACTCTTGACCCAAAAAATAAAACACATGATCGGAACTGAACATCCACTAGTCAACATTATAGAAGACGCTCTCCAATACAACTACATCGAAATAGAAGATGGTGTCACCAGATCAAAGATCATCACGCAGACGAATGGAGTCCTCCAGGGCGACCCCATAAGCCCGCTACTGTTTAACATAGCGACGGCAGACATAGTGGAGATACTCGAAGGAAAGACTGCAACTACATTAATAATGTATGCAGACGATATGGCCTTAGGATCGCCCAACCGAGAAGAACTACAAGAAACACTTTTAGAATTAGAAAGCTGGGTAATGAAAAACCAACTGAGCATCAATATGCAAAAGACCTGTCTGATGACATTCAGAAAAGGAGGGCGGACATCAAAAAAAGACATAATGACGCTATACAATGAACCTATAACAACAGTCAACAACTTCAGATATCTAGGCGTAACCCTACAAACAACAGGGAACTCGTTCAGATACCACATACAAGAAAGGACAGCAGAAGCCACGAAAGCGATGTATAGAATAAAGAACATTGCATCCTTATCACTAACGTCAGCCACTACACTTTTCAACACGACAATATCCCCAATAATCACGTATGGGCTTGAATTAATATGGGAAAAATTAACAATCAGTGACTTAGAACGCATTGAGAAAGTCAAGGCACGGTTCCTAAAGTGTGCCCTCAGAGTGGGAAAATATGCTCCATCAAGGCTGGCATATGAGCTGGCCAAGGAAACTTTTTACATAGAAGATCTGAGACTCAGCCTACAATCTACCGGAGCCAGCAACAAGCTACTAGAAAGGAGAAGAATGAAAAGAGCGGAGATAGATATTGACTTCTATGGGACGACTGCAATAATCGATTGCAACTGGACCAAGGAGAATCAGGAGCAGAGACACACCATTACAAGACTAGCCATTCACGGCTTCCACCACAAATTATGCAAGAACAAGACATTCCACACCCCGAATGACCAATGTGTGTGTGAATTGTGCGGACAGAGATGTAACCAATATCATATCACCGAGTGCCGTGAAAGAACAAAATCAATCTCAGAATATAGCAAAGAATAATACCCATTCGGGTGAACCTTCCATATTTAATAATGTAGATCATAAGTTTTTCTGACAAGTAGTTACAGAGAAAATGAGTTTCAAATTTGGTTTCTGAAATCAACATTTGCCACCATTTTTATTCCAGCAGACAATCCTATGACATTGCTGTTCACATTCCCTAATGTATACATACAGCATTGATTCAGGTTTAATGTTTCAAATAATGTTGAATGTGCATTTGCAAGTGTTGTATGATAATATATTAGTGAATAGATTGTTCAAGAATTTCTAGTTTAATACGAAATGTGAGAAAAATCTATCACCCCTCATCTTAAGTAGTACAGTAATATTAAAAATTTTACAGACTAATATTCACAGAATTCAAATATATTTGTTGCAATGCTGGAAGATTCACCTTTGAGAATAAAAAAAAAATTATATAATAAGAATAAGAGAAGAAAATTTTGAAACCAAAAATATTTTCTGAACTATATTTATAGTAAATAATTGTTCCAAATTAGAGAAAAATAAGTATTCTCCCAAATAGAACATTTGTAAGACTATAGCATACTTGAGCGATAAAATGGGCCATGTCCATTTTGTCACATTTCGAGAAAACTGAAATTTTCTTCTATATTCTTGTTGAAATCATAATTATATTATAAATAGTATACATAGAACAAATATTTTCTTTATTTCAATATACACTTGGTAACATTAAGATACAGTCATAAACATAAATATACTCTCATGAGCTATCAGTATATGTGCTCACTTGTAAATGTATCAAAAGTGACATGGCCCATTTTAATATTCAAGGGCTATATGGGTAACATTATACTTTTATGTATGTTTTTTTTTTTTCACAATATGCAAATTCTGTTTTTGAACAGCCTTGAAAAAAATACTTGTATGGCCTAGTCACTATATGATGAACGTTAGGTGTACGACTAATATTTCTCTTACTCTCAGTATTATACATAAAAACACAAATTGTTGTGAAAAACAGATTGAAATAGGAGGGAAATTTGGAGAGAGTGCATGTTTAGGTGCCTGGAGTTTGTTATAACTGAAATTAGGCAAGGGTGGATCATCATTGTCTTCTGTTATTTCAATCCTGTGTTTTATGTCAAGGTCACTTCAGAATATCTGTGTTTATTATAATCGTCACTCAAAATCTTGACACACAGTGTGTGTTCGTCTTTGTTATGGTGGAACATGCTACTTTACAGCATTATAGGATTCATATTTGTTACTACCAATACCAGAAAAGTCACTATTTTCTTCTAATAAACCTTAAATTTCTCAACTGTAAAACTATTAGTCAATTTATAATAGGCGTATATGATCAGCATAAACACACAAAATTTAAATATCCTAAACAGATTGTATATATATTTCAAAAGAATAGGGCTACACATTGATTTGTTTCCTATTGACCTCTTATGAAAATTATGCATACTAGAAGAGTATGAAGTGGTGGTTTCAGAATGCAATGGTGAGATATTGCTATGCAGTGCTTTAACTAAATATCTCTAAAAATTAGATGCTTTATAAAAAAAAGTTTAACAGATACAGAAAAAGCAAACATAATGCTCTACAACAATGTTTTCCCCAATTCATTGCAAGTTATAAGACCTCAGATATTTTAATTATAAATTGGTGGCTACTAGAATGACCCATGGGATTTTATGCAATAGCGGACTTTATCCGCTCCTACAGTGATCCTTAAATAAACAAATGCCAATTGTATCCTTGTGTCATTCATGCCACAATTATTGTCACATTGACAAGGAGCACGTGCGAAGTATATAAAACATGTGATTGTTGAATGGGGTAGACTACAAGAAAGCTGGTGAGATTTTTCACTGAATTTTTAACACATTTAAAATAACTGTTTTTTTACCACTAGACAAAGGTTTGTCAAGACTTGTGTTTTAAAAATTTAGATAGCGACATAGACAGAATATTCAACACCTTCAGCCATTTTGTTGCATCAGAATCGACTGAAGCGTAACTCAAATACATCATCCATATGTAATAAACTATTTTAAGTTGTAATTATTGATTAGGTATATTTTACAATATTTTCTATGTTTTGAATATTATTATTTTCATTCATGAAGAATAACAAGTATATTCAGAGGGCATACTTTTAATTTAATGAAGGGAACTGCTGTTTTCCGTACTTACTGCTTCTACATCATACATCGGTGTCTATAACCAATGAAAATGAACAGGTCTCACGATTTGGTTTTGAGTGGATAGCCTTTAGAATACCTGCTTGACACTAAAATATTTAGGAAGTAAAATGACTTTAAAATCCATAGAAATCTGTATTTTTTATTGTAGTACAATGCTATCCTTTTGTTTGGGGCAACTTTGTACCAAGCATTTTTATTCCAAATATTTATATATTTAAAAATATTCATCAAATACAGCAATTTCATAGCAATATTAAGATAATTCAGTGTCATATAGCATATGCAAAATCACATTAATTATTTATGTAGATAGAATTCAATAAAACTTATGGGACACTGGCCCATCATTGGACGCACATTTTTAATTATACTTAAGTTTTCTTGTTCTGCAGGCTCCACAATAATCATATAGAATAATGTCTTTGCATTATTTACATACTTCAACATAAAACTCAAACAAAACATACAAACAATGCATCTTGCATGTCTCGCATACAGATGGAACTGTGTTTTCTAAATTGTAATGTTGTGGAGATGCTCGTGTACCTTGTTTGTTCTCAGTCTACGATCGTTAGTCAGATTTTTAAAATTCAATTAATAAAAACTACTTGACAAAGAGACGTGAAATTTTTATCCAAGTCATTTAATTATAATAGTGGTTGCACAGATTGTAATTAACTTCAATTTGTGTAATAGTATGGAATCCCATTGTGTAATTCTTTAAGTTTTTATGACTGTATGTTTCAGTAACAGAAGTTACCAAATAGCATAAGGATTTTTATGCAAATGCAAAAGAATGCTGCATCAATCAATCTTAGCATTCACCCATTTCAACATTTCTTAATACACAATATACATACATTGTTTTGAGCTTTTGCTATAAAAAAATTATGCATAATCAGACATAAAGAGACCAAGTAGCATTGAGGCAGGAAATCCCTGCCACCGCTATGCAAGTCTAAATTTTTCAACATGGATCTAATTTCTATTGAATTTTTAGTAGTGTCTAAACCTAAATCCTATGAATTTATTTACTAAATAAAACTGACAAAAATAATAAACTAGTAAAACAAAGTTTATATTATGCAGATCTTGGAGAAAGGCCAGAAAATGGTGGGTTTTATTTGTCTTTTTTCTCATTTTTCAATTTTTGTGGCTTATTGGTCCTTTTTTAGCTTTTTTTTTAGGTCTTAACAACTTTTTTTTGCAACCTTACCTTCCTTTGACTACATATATACCATTTGTATAATTCAAGAGTCACGCGCCGTAGCCAAGTGGTTAAGGCAGGAAACCTTGGCGCAGAGCTACGGGACTAGCGCTGGTTCGGGTCTCCATGGGGGAAGAAATTTTCTCATGGTATTTCGGCCAGTATGGGACCGGTGCCCACCCAGCATCGTGAGGCATTTGGGTAGCTACAATAAGTAGCAGCTCCAGGTTGAGAAAATCAGCTGTAACGGCTGGGGGACTCGACATGCTGACCACATGTCACCCCTACACTGGCTGATCATCTACCTCTGTGACTGACACATGTGGATGAGATGCCAGCAGCCGGCTGGTAGGCTAAGGGCCTTATAGGCCTGTCGCGCCAGGAGTATATAATTCAAGAATCTGTAGTCTAGTGTCAATTACAACTTCTTCTAAAACACTATTTGGTTTTACTTTCTAAAAACTTTACACATTCAAAAACATTTTTGTTCCACGAGAAACTATTGAACCCTCACAAAATATCCCATTATTTTTAACCACCAGCCTATTGACCGCCTGAACTATTGTATTTCAACTTCAAATTTTCTAAGAAGTTGCCACTTTGTGAAAATTACCTCGAGCAGAGGGTGAAGGCGAGGAGGTTGTCTTAATCAACTTGTTAGAAACTTCCAACACTTTTTACTTCTTTTTTTTTCAGTTTTTTAGGTATTTTATAGGATATATTTAGGTCTTTTTAAATATCTTTTAAAGGCATTTTAAAGATCCTTAATTTCCGAGCCCTAGTGATGACTGTGTCTCATAGGTATGATCTGAACAAAACAAGACGATAAAGTGTCATGTCAAGTGAAAGTTATTAATGTTAACCTAGAAAGGAATCATGCCATAGTGGAGTTGGTTAAGGCAATAAGCTACAAGCCAGAAGCTAGAGATTTTGTGTCTAAGTGGGGTCAGGATTTTTAAAAAGACCCAAACCTTCTGGTAGCACCATGGTCCTGGGATCGACTCAGCCTCTAATCAAAATGAATATCAGATGCATGTTCAGGGGGTAAAGGCAAGCGTCACGCAGGACTGACATCAAATGTCAATTGACTAGAAAAATTAGACCTTAACCTCCTACTAACCGAAGCGGTTCCTAAGGCCTGTAGTGGGATCACTTTGCCATTTAGAAAGGAATCAGTTCACACAGCACGTTGTTCATATGAACAAAAAACAAAAAAAAATGAAAAATTGCTATATCCTTAAGAATAAAGAAAACATTTGTATCAAAAGAGAAGTCAAGATATCAGAGACGAATTACAAATATATAATATAAATGACAGAATATATAGAAATAAATGGAATTAGTTTGAACATGTACAAAGAATGCCTAATAATCGTTTATCAAAACAGGTGCTTCATTATAAACCTCAAAGCCGAAGAAATGTAGGAAGACCGAAACAATGTTGGAAGGACTACCTGTAGCATATTGTGCATCGGGGAGCAGAACGGGCCAACAGACCCATACCTTGAAGATGATGATGATGGTGATAAAGAAAACACATTAATGAAAATACTTAATTAGCACTTCAGTGGACTGAGAAGAAAGAAGAAATTTAATTAAGAGCATCAGCACATCCAATGAAAGCATCAATCTAACTACAGGATTTTTTTATCCTTACTTTTGAAATTCACTAAGGGTTAAAGCAAGGAGTTACATACCAATCTACCTGCAGGATTTTTTATGCCCAAGAGGAATACAGAGAAGATCGAAGTAAGTATTTGTAAACCATTTGGGCAAATAGTTTTGAAAATCATAATGGGTTAAAGCAAGAAAATACACAATCTCTTCTACAATTCAATTTTGTACTAGAACATGCCAACAAATCTTTAGAGGTTGAAGAAGACATACAATTCAATTCAATAAGTTGTTAGTTTATGCTGATAATGTAGTATTATTAGGCGATAGCGAGGAGATACTAAGGGCCAACACGCACACACTATTTGAGTAACATTAAGAAATTGGGACTGGAAGTAAATATCAATAAAACACATACGGTCACATAATAGGAAAACATTATATAATGGAAATGGACAGTTACTGATAAATGATGGAAATTTTAAAGAAGTGGCTGAAACAAATACCTAGGAACAATATATTACAAATAAGAATGAGGTGCAAAAATAAATTAAACATAGGCTTAATTTTGAAAATGCATGCTGTTATGCTTTACAGGGATTTCTGTCATTACAACTTCTCTCAAAAAGCATTAAACTGAAAATATATAAAATTGTTATTCTCCCAATTGTATTATATGATGTGAAAAATGGATGATAAAAGATTATGAGTATTTAAGAATAAAGTTCATAGGAAAAATTTTGGACCAAAGAGAAATGGACAGGCAAATGAAGAAGATTACATAACAGTGAGCTATATGCTCTTTATGGGATGCCAAATATAATGAGAAGAGTTAATTCTCGTAGATTGTGATGGGCAGTACATGTGGCACAAATAGAGAATGAAAGAGGGGCTTGGAAACTTTGAAGGAAAACCAAAGGGAAAGCACCCAGGAGGCAGGAAATTCCTTGTAGGAAAACCAGAGAGAAAGCGCCTAATAGGATCATACTCACAATAAAAGAAGTAGATTGAGACGAGTCGGACACATTAAAAGAATAGATACAAATGAGACATCTAAGAGGATAATGCAATCAAAGTCAGATGATAAGAGGTCAGCTAGAAGATGCTTAGATGGTTGGATTGGGTTGTTGAGGATGAGAAGAAGCTTTGGCATTTATAACTGGTGAAAGGTCGACTATGATAGAGATGGAGATCTATTCTGCGAGAAGGCAGACCCTAATTTGGGTTCTTGTCCTGATACAAATGTTCTTCATCACTATTATTACTAATATTAATTAATGTCCACGGCTGTGGTCTCGAGGTAGCGTGCTGCCTTGTCACGCAGCAGGCTCAGGTTCAATCCCCGGTCTGGGGCAGTTTTTCTGGATGAGGTTTTTATCGGGGTTTTTCCTCACCTGTAAGACAAATGTCAGGAAAACTTTAAGGCCCAACGGTCCACGAAATCAAATGGCCATCACCATCATTATCATCATCCTTCACTGGTGTGGAAAGCAACGGGAAGCTACCACACCTACAATTCCCTAGTAAAGCTGCAAAGCATAGCATGAAAATGCAGTGAAAGACCTGCCCTCGGGCAGAATTATTATGGATGGATATTAATTAATTAATAGTTAGATTTTTACAACTCGCCTCATAATCCTTTGAATATTAATAACAAATATTAACATGGAATTATATCAATCTGTTTTGTTTGCAGTAGTAATATAATTTTCTATAATTCTGCTCATTACTTTAAATTGTATTGTTCTTTATTACTCTTTTGTATAATGATGAAATTAATTCAATGCAATTATTTATGCTAACATACTTCTATTAATAGGAAATTATAGCATAAACTTAATATGATCTTAAATAGAAGCTAGATACACAATACAATACGAACAAACTTCTAACTCATCTCTTTATGTCTATATGTATCATATACGAGGGCGGATCGGAAAATAACGCACAATAATTTTTTTCTGCCTTGGTATTGCAGCTAGAATGTTGAAATTTCACAGATATATAGTTTGAAGTTTTCACTACAGATGGTATTTTTTTTTTCTCAGGTGCACCTCTTGCGAGAGAAGCTTGAACTATGCAACAAAGATGGCGCGCATGCTACAGTCGTCCACCTGTGAGGAACAGAGAAGTGTTGTTCGATTTTTGTGGGCCAAAGGGCATAAACCCAGTGAAATTCACAGGGACATGCGTGGCGTGTATGGGGATGATTGTATGGACCGTAGCAATGTCCAGGTGGTGCACATTCTTCCAAGAGGGACGCGTGAACCTTAGTGATTTGCCACGCTCCGGCCGGCCGACAACAGCAGCAATCCCGCAGAATGTCAGAGGCATTGAGGCGGCAATTCTGAACGACCGGCGTGTGCAACTGCGAGCCTTATCGCAGAAGTTCAACATTTCCTAGGGCATATTGAAACTGATAACACGATGGGAAAAATGTGTTGAGAAAGTTGGTGACTATGTCGAAAAGTAGGTAAAAGATGTAAGTTCATTTGTGATTTTTTCCCTTTTTTTTTACTATTAAACTTTTAAAAAAAATTATTGTGCGTTACTTTCCGATCCGATCCGTCCCTCACAGGTGGACGACTGTAGCATGCGCGCCATCTTTGTTGCATAGTTCAAGCTTCTCTCACAAGAGGTGCACCTGAGAAAAAAATACCATCTGTAGTGAAAACTTCAAACTATATCTCTGTGAAATTTCAACATTCTAGCTGTAATACCAAGGCAGAAAAAAGTTATTGTGCGTTACTTTCCGATCCGCCCTCGTATATTTTATATATTAAATAGCATTAACAATAATAATTCACATATATTTTACTGCATACTCTAAATAAATAAAGTGAACAAATTAAATTTTTTTTTATGCCACTGTTTTATAATGTATTTACATTAATGAAAACAAAATGGTGATAGTAGTGGTAACAGTTCTAAAAATTTGAAACTTTTTTTTACGAGATTAGTTTTTTTAGGCATGTAACTTCTGCAATATTTCAGTTCCAATTACAGTTTATGTCTAATATTAGAATATAATATATAATATCCTCAACTCATCTCCAACTCAGAGTTGGGTCAAGGGATGAGATTAGATAAACAACTATATCTATAGAGATCTGTGAATGACAAGGGTGCCAGTCAACCATGCCTGATGCACCATCACGGGGACAGACGAACAAAATGAATGACATGAATATGAGGAAATAGTGGAATGAAATTTGTTGCAGAGAAAAACAGGAAAAACTCTGAGAAAAATCTGGCCAAGCTCCATTTCATCCACCACGAAACCCACATGGAGTGACTGAGACTTGATCTCAAGACCCCAAGTGATAAGAAGCGAGCATCTAAGTGCTTGTGCTAGAGAACCACCTGACAGAATAATTTCATTAAAGAAAAAACAAAACTAGGATTATTCTGAAATTAAGAAAAAACATCTCATTGTACATATCTATATTCGATTAGAGAAGAATACACCAAAACATCTGGAAAGGAATGGGAAAATCTACAAGCTTAAGACATTACAAAGAAAATCTGCAGTAGCAATATTCAGACTGCTAACAGGACATCTGCCTGAATAAACACCTACACAGACTTGGCATAACAGATTCACCTAAATGCCCTTTTTGCAATTTAAATGAAGATATGGAAAGAAACCATCTCCTCCGTTGTCCAGCTTTTGAAGAAGATACCAGCCTCCCTGCTAAATATTGGAGTGCAAGAGAGTGAATGATTTCATTATCAAGTGCTCGACATTAGATACCAACCAACCATATTCAAAACAATTTGTCTCATTTCAACCTCCAACAATTTCTTAAGATTACAATTCTGATATCCAATTCAAAATTTACCCCATTAGAATAATGAAGGACAGGCCTATAATATGATGCTCCTGGTGGCTATTACTCTACAGTATATAGTTTCAAATCGTTTTACATATTACACCAGGAAATGACACTGAATACAACAACAAAAAATAAATAACACTGAAGAAATTAGTGTTGTGTCTGTTTTAGGCTTAATACATGAAAATATGGATTTTGGAGATCAGACTGGGCTATGTATTATGAACTAGAATTTATTTAATAATAGTAATAATAATAATAATAATAATAATAATAATAATAATAAACTAGCACATGCATCAATTACAAAGATCATTGACAACTTATAATATACTGAGACATAGAGTGATTTATCTCCAACTTAATTATAAAAAATCTATGTTCTATACAACTCAAAAACAACTGTCGTAACTAATTAATACTAACTCTATTCCAAAATAGTAGTCCATTTCCTTCATTAGATTATCTGATCTAAAAATCAAATTTAATAACCATGTAAGCATTGAGCATTTATATTGGTCTTTAACTGAGCACAACAAATGTGCTTAGAATTTCTGGGAAAAAATGCATAGGCTTGTTAGGTCATTATAAAATTACAATAGGAAGTAACATTATGAGGTTCTTCTTGATAAATAAGGTGCGTCTGTTTTCATCTTACCTCATAAAAGTGCTTTTACAACATTTTCAAAATAATTTTCTGTTTCATCTTCAGCTTGTCCACACTGATGATTTTTACGTTGATGCTGGATGTTCACTCTCACTCCATCTTTTTATAGTCCAAAGAACTTGCATATCAAATCTTTCAGCCTGGGAATTTCAAAATTCATGATTCTATCATTTTTTTCTGGATGTAGATCTTCTACCAAATGGTGAACTCTTTAGTGTTTGAGTCAATTTTATGTTTTCTGACCAAACGTGACCAGCTACTGCAGATTTTTCTACTTCACCTTTTTTTACATTTCTAAGAATCATTAATAGAGTTTTAAAACCTTCATTAGTGCAAAAATCAACTCGTACTCGTCTTTATCAAATAATGGATCGACCAGTCCTATGTTATGGGAGTGAAGCGTGGAATATAAGGACGAGAGATGAAAGCAGACTAACAGCTTGTGAGATGAAATTTATGTGCCGAACAGCTGGCTACACCAAATGGGATCGAAAGAAAAATGTAGAAATCCTTCAAGAACTTAATGTGTCACCAATACTGGACTACATCTCCAGATATCAGCTAAACTGAAAGGAACATGTCTCAAGAATGGCTAGATCCAGGATCCCCAAGGCAATAATGTACTGTCCAAATGGGAAACGGTCACTTGGTCGACCTATGAAAAGATGGCACGAAAACTGCTTTCTCAGACCGTAACAGTTCTTCTAGAACTAATACCTGGCAGGATGATGATGATGATGATATGTTCCTTAGTTCTAATGTTAAATTTCTCTTTGTTTCCCCTGTTTTTGGACTACAGAAAGATGGAGTGGGACTCAACATCCAGGGCCATCAACATAAAAATCACCAGTCTGGACAAGCTGAAGCTAAAACAGAAAATTGTTTTGAAACATGTCCTAAAAGAACTCACCCCTATGCAATAGACTCACCTTATTTATTTATTTATTTATTGTTAGGTCATTTCAATATTTGGGGTATTTACATAATAATTGAACTTTTATAGGAAAAAATCACTATGAGATTTAATTTAAGATTAAATTAAAATGTTTCATACCTCACCTCATATCCAGTCTTCTAACTACAGTGGTTTCGAAGCCTGGGCAGCTTCATCTTTAGTAATTTTTTAGTTGACTGATGTTATGTCGAGCAGAAGAAATTGCTTTTTCATCCTGGCAGTTCTTCTAATCGACGTAATTCAGAACGCTAAAGTGAAACTGATTGAAGATAAATTTCCAAATTTCCTGACCGATGCTCCAAAGTCTAGCTCTAGCTGTTGCTAAATCCCTAGGGAATAACGATTTCAAGGGATCTTCAGGTTGGCTGGACAGTTTTAAAAGACGACACAATGTAGTGTGGTATGTAATTTGCAGGGAATCAAACGATGTGAACAAAAGTGTAGTTAGTGAGCGGAAACCGAAACTGCATACTTTAATTTCAGGATATGCGCCTAAGAGACTTTTATAACGCTGACAAAACGGACTGTATTTTTGTGCGTTACCATCAAAGTCGCTCATACATACTAAATTTCACTTTTCAAAGACAGCGGAACTACAATTAATCCAAGGTACGTAAAAAGACATATACGGTACTCTATAATCTAAGATTATTAATAAGTTTTAGTTTTTTTTATAATGCAGAATTTTGTCTAATGTAGAAAAAAAAATTGGTCCCATGCGATTCCGCTTTAAGCAAGTTTTACCGTATGTTCAATATCCAAGTAATTTCACAATTAAATTATAAAATAGTTACCTAAAAGGTCCGTCTCCTCAACTTAAAATGAATTTTATTAATGTTGACTATCCAAGTAATTTGCAAAATAATAAATTATATAAATGCCCACTGTGAAGTATGGAGAAAGAATAATTAGGGTAGGGAGTTGTTTCTCTGGAAGTGCTAGTTGAGATTCCAGAAAACTGAATAAAATCAATGTCAGTCTTAGAAAAATAATTTATCTGGCTATCAAAACATAATAAGTTTGGTCTGTTTAATTCTCACCTCATATTGTTGTTTCTGTTAGACATATGTTTCAAGGCATGTTTTCTTCATCTTCAGTAGTTATAGACTGATTTTTCCCAAGTTGTCGGCCCTGGATCTCAACTTCTGCTCCCTCTTTCTGTGGTCCAAAGAACTTGCTAATTAGGTTCCTCTGCCCGGGAATTTCAAAATTCATAATTCTCTCCTTGTTGTTCCGTATGTAGATTTTTTCCCATATGGTGAGCCAGTCTTGTGTTTTCCAACGTAAAGTAAAGTAAAGTGATTCCACAACAGGCCTCAGGAGGCCCTTGGGGTAGTAGGAGGTTAAGGTTCCCACTTTTTCTAGACAATCGACACTTTATGTCAGCCGGGTTGTCAGCCCTGCGTGACGGCCACCTTTACCCCCAGAACAAGCGTCTGGTACTCATTTCTGTTAGAGGCTGAGTCGACCCCAGGGCCATAGTGCCGCCAGAGGGTTTGGGTCAGTTTAAAAATCCTGACCCCAACGGGACTTGAAACCTCGACCCTCCGGTTTGTAGCTCAGTGCCTTAACCACTACGCTACACAACTGTTTTAATAATTTTGTGTTTTTCTGACCAAACATGGGAAATATCAGTCTGTAACTACTGAAGATGAGGCAAACATGCCTTGAAACATATGTCTAACAGAAACAACGCTATGAGGTAGGAATACATAGACCAAACTTATTTATTAAATAAAACTTCATAATGTTACTTCCTGTTGTATTTCCAAATCAAAACGTAAGTCCTTATTTGTGCTAGTTTCATACACATGTGACAGGTTATGGATATTAAAAAATTTTTATCACCTCATAATTTGTCAAAAAATTATATGGATCGTGATAACGAAGCTCTATCCTAGATTTCATTTTAATGATTTGAAAAACATGAAAAAGTGTGTCTATTCCACAATATTATAAGGACTACAGTTTCATCTCTTCATGCAGAGCAATTGCAGAAATCTGATTTATGTTAATTTTGGTTAATTGGGCACTTAAATTTATGTACATATTTTGATCCAACAATATAGAAAATCTTTAATTATATTATTTTTAGTCTGGACATCTTACCTTAATATTAATGTTGATTTGTTCTTGAACAAATTGTTTTGAAACATGTTCAAGAACAAATCAACATTAATATTGAGGTAAGATGTCCAGACTAAAAATAATATAATTAAAATAACCTCAAAATATAACTTCCTAAAATTAAATATAGAAAATCTTTCTTTAGTCATAAAATGGCATGTCATTATGTTGTGTGGATTTAAGCATAATAAAGACATTAGATTCATTCATGAAGAATGAGCCATTTTGCATGTTTTCTCTTGAAAACTGCAGTTCCCGTGTTTAAGAAACATAAACTATGAGGTAAGATATAAAAAAATGTCTCATTCTTCATGAATAAGAACCTCATAATGTTATTTCCCATATTTAACTATGATTAGATTCCTTTTTTTATTAAGATCTTGTTAATTTGTTATGAGTTTGTTAATACAGACCCATATTATATTACGGCAGTGAGGCCTGGACAATTCGCAGTGTAGATGAACAAAGACTAACTGCGGCAGAAATGAAATTCATGAGACGTACTGCAGACTACTCAAGAACAGACCATAAAAGGAATTCTGAGATTCTCAAAGAATTACAAACAGAATCAGTCATGGAATATGTACAAAAATACAGAAACAACTGGAAATCTCACGTAAGAAGAATGAGCAGAACAAGAATACGTCAGATCTTAAATTACCAGCCACCAGGCAAGAGATCTTTGGGCAGACCCTTCAACATTGGATTGAGACCGTAACAGATAACTAGGTCTATCACATGAAAGGAAGAAGAAGAAGAAGTTTGTTAATATGCTTAAGAATTATAGCATATATAATACCAGGATGTATAACCCTATGTTACTCGCCATTAAAATGGAGAAGTTCTTTCTGGATGTTTGGATAAAAACTTGCCAATCAATATTAGAAACTCATAAAGTACAGTGCCAATTCTGTCAACTAAACGGGAGGAGCACAGAAACAGGGTGGGAGGGTGAAGGTCAAGCAGCCAGGATGTAATGATAAGTGCACCTATACCTCTTCTGACCTAAATTCCAGTTATAATGTAAACAAACTAGACATTTGACTGTATTTTCGTTGGTAGAATAATGGTTTTACCTTTAACATTTTGAGTCCTGCAGTGGTACTAGTACCACGGCATTTAAATGACACTGAAACCGGAGAAAATTAAATCCCTCGGCATGCCTGTGCCAGCACAATTACAGGAGTGTTTTTCACTCCTGTAAATCTGCCGGCACAGGCATGTCGAGGGATTTAATTTTCTCCAGCTCTAGTGTCATTTAAATGCCGTGGTACTAGTACCACCGCCAGACTCAAAGTGTTAAGTGTGTAAGAAAATGTAGTTTGCTCTCTAAAACTCATAATAAAAATATATATTATCAAGCACATGACTATAGAAGCTATATGGGAGAACTCTTAAATTTTGTATTACAATTTTAATACAATAAATAAGCATTGTTTTATTCTGACGCATGCATAATGCAAAATATGCTGGAATTTCAATTGTTTGAAAAGAGCAAAATTTCTGTAGAATTTCTTAAACATTGGAAAGCAAAGCTTTTGAAAAGTGGAGAGAAACAAATTATTTTGACTATTTAACTCATGCCCCAAATGGGAGTCAATGACCAATCACGTTTCAATGATTTCTGTTTTACAACCAATCAAAGTCGTGTTTCACCAAATATTTATCAATATTAAATTTACCACATTAAAGAAAGCGCCTCCTTTTTAATATTCTGAACAGGTCTGACCATTATTTTGCAATGACTGACTCACTAAGAAATACGGCTACCAGATTGTATATATAGTGCATAGATGTCAACACATAGCGCTTGCAGGAGTTAGTATAAAAACATTTGTAGCAATTGATTATACCAACAAAAAAGAAACCACTGTTTGCACTTTCTTAAATGTATTTTTTCCCAGGTAATAATCCAGAAAAATATAATTGTCATATTTACATCATACGACATCAGAAATGAATTAAAATACAGTTTGATGTGTTTCATTTTTTCTCCACTAGAGAGCATTCTTACAATATTGCGTTCCTTTGGCAATAAACAGTATGATCTGGTTGCAGTGATAAACAAGAGAAGCAGATGAAGCATACCAATTGTTTTTCATTTGTTTTCAAACATCGCCGTTTACATTAAATATATAAATATTTTAAAATAACTATAGTTAAATAATGATTTGTGAGTAAACAGCTTAATTTTATTCGTTAAATAGTCCTAACAAATGCCACTCTTGATTTCCAAATTCTCTAGATAAATTCCTCACTTCGTGAGTCGTGAATTTATCGATAATTTGGAAATCACTCGTGGCATTACTTATGAATATTTTCAAAGAGTTTAGTGAAAAATATCCCATATTAACCATTGAGGATATTGTGAAAATAACAGCAAAATTTACATGTGATTCAGCATGGAATATAAATTGTGCCCGTAATGAAATTGTATGGTAAATAAAGGTTATCTATCAACATCGTGGAAAAAGTGTAAATGACTGACTAGGCAGGCCCATATATAATTTTTGTCATAAATAAATAAGAAATGGAGGAAGTTCCTAATTACTAATACCATCTTATGTTGTATTCAGTCTTATTTCCTGTAAAATACAAGGTTGACTACGAACACTGTTTCTATCATACACAATTCAGTCATACAGCAGTTAAAACCTCGGGGTTTTTCCTCACCTGTAAGTCAAATGTCAGGAAAACTTTAAGGGCCAAACAGTCCCCGAAATCATATGGCCATTATCATCATCATCCTTCACCGGTGTGGAAAGCAACGGGATGCTACCACACCTACAATTCCCTAGTAAAACTGCAAAGCATAGCATGAAAATGCTATGATTGCAGTGAAAGATCTGCCTTCGGGCAGAATTAATATGGATGGAGCAGTTGAAAGTAGCACCACGGTTCCCTCAATAGATGGAGAAGCGAAGTAATATCTTATGCAAATTTGTTTACAGTACAAATGGAACTTAGCTTGGAATTAGTATATTATAATATAGGTGAGCAGTAATCGAGTTGTGTCTCAACACTGAGCAGAAGACAGACATACCATAAGAATTAGACAAATGCATAAGCGCAAGAGTATTTCTGAAAAATACAAGAATAGTATTCATACAGTGTTTAAAATTATAAGGCAACGTGAAATTATAACACAACCTGTAAAAACACTCGAAACCATGGAAAGAAAAGTAAAAGAAAGATTAATGAAAGAACCAGCTAGCAAGGAACTGGAAAATAGGATTTATAATTAGTTCAAAAAAGTTCTCAGGAAACTTTTCGGACCAAAGAGGGATGAACAGACAGGTAAATGGAGAAGACTACATAACAGTAAGTACATAATCTTTAGAGGAAACCAGATATAATAAAAACAGGTGAGTCTCTTAGATTGCAAAGGGCAGGACATGTGGCACAAATGAGGAATGAAAGAGGGGCATGGAAGCTTCTTGGTAGGAAAACCAGAGGAAAACACTGAGTTGGTAGAACAATGAGGTGGGAGAATAACAATAACCATGATTTGAAAGAAGTAGATTATACAGGGGATGATTGGAAAACATTAGCTCAGGATAGGGATATATGGAGAGTTTATGTCCATGCAGCCATGAACCATGCAGTGCCAGTGAGCTAGTTAGTTGGTTAGATTAGTTCAAACAAAAACAAAGTCAGGCAATTCCTATAGCAGGACCCATGGTAGAAGAGAAAGCATTGCAAAATTAATATATAAAATTATGAAATATTTACCTAAAAGGTCAAAAGGTCCATCTCCTCAACTCTCGAGGAGATGGAAATTTTGAAGGCAGTTAACAACAACGACCATCTGATAAATGAAAATGCACCCAGCACGTGTACGTGTGTATCAGATCTTTAGTGAAACACCAGTTTTGAATCCTGCTGATGATGGGACTAGTCCCAAAAGCGCTACAGGTAAATAACTAATAAAGTTGAGGAGACAGATCTTTTAGGTAAATATTTCATAATTTTATACATTAATTTTGAGTAATACATCAACGGAACCTCATCATGAATCTTATTAATGATGAAAAGCATTGCAAACCAACACAGAACTAGGTGATGGGTGATAGACCTTTTACAGCAAGCTCTGCTTGATTTGTATTCCTACAGTCTATTATATTGTATTCCTTAAAAATGTGCTTCATCTATACATTGACAGTTCTTATTGAAAATAGCAGCCTTCCTTTGCAGGTTGCATATAAACAGAATTACTAGGCTAAGAAAACTGCACATTGACATGGCACACTACCTTTTAGGGACTGTTGACAGAATCTGCACTGTAATGTAATCTTATATGTCATACTACAGTAGTGTATTACAATGCAAAATTGGAAAGTGTTTTATACAAAAGTGAGAAAATGATTAAAAAACCAAGCAATAGCAAGGTTTTTGATTTCTCAGATTCTGTAAAACACTTCACAAACGTGTGTTCTGCATTATTTTTTGCACAATGGTGTTTTCAAAATAATAAATAATAGTAAAATATTAACATCTTAGTTGGAAATATTTGCATTCATTATAAACAACTGACTGATGTTAGCAGTCTGGCCAGCCAATGTATATACACTAAAAGCCAAAAATAATTTAATTGAGACTACAGCAGATCATGACACCAATTAGGCATAAAATGGCAGCAAGTATGAATGATGTTAATCAAGATAAAGAAATTGAAGAAGTGTGGGAAGTTGGGTGTGTATCTTTAGTGCCAGAGAAATCTAAATCAAGATATGAAAAAAAATACATTTCATTCAGAAAATGGCTGGAGGAGAAGAATTGTACTGTAAGTGAAAAAAGTATGGTTGCTTATTTCATACTCAGGAGTGAAACTTTAAAATCTTCAGCGATTTTGTGATCAGAATATTCAATACTGAAGATGATAATTGATCAATTTAAAGGAATACGTCAATATTGCAGATTTTGTATACTAGTTGTTTCCTCAAAGAGAATAATATTGGACATAAAGCTAAGAAGTCTAAAGTTTTCAGAAGAATTTGTTAAGTCAACTTTCAATATTGTTTCAAATAAAGTTAAGTTTATTTAAAATGCAGTGATTTGTTTTGTATAATGAATATTAACACTACCTTTTGGATGTATTTTTGTATACACATTGTAAGTAGTATACATAAAGTGCAGTGGTGTTACTTCCCAACCTAGGTAAGTAATTTGTAATATTACAGTACAGTTTAGTTATTTATAGGTTGGCAAGCCTGAAATTTAAGAAATTGAACTTTCAATCATGGCTGCCATTCCTGTAGGTATGACAGAATCATTACCGTGCAATAAATAATATTATTCCATTAATTTTTTTTTAAATAGTGGTGATATGTCAAACATGTCATCTATGCAACAGTCAATGCAAAATGTAAATGTAAAATATTATGAAGTTCAAAATGTTTCACTTAAACTCCTATATTTTATGTTATGCACCAGATATTTAGAACAAAGTAAACAACTTCTCTTCTCCTTCAACATTTAGCTTACCCGTAATGTATATGTACTGAACCCAACAATACATCATGTATAGGAGGATGTCAAACAATAAGGTAAAAGAATGGAAGATAAATAACTCAATGTTACAGCTGTTTCCAACGTTAAAGTATAAAGCACTATACCTCTTCTGAGCTAAGTACCAGTTGTAATTTAAACAAACCAGAGATATTACTGCGTCATTGGTCAAATTACGATTTTATCTTTAAGCGTGCAGGAAAATATAATTCACTCTCTAACACTCAAAATAAAGGAAATAAAAATAATAAATATATATACAGAGTGATTCAGAAATATGGAGAGTGATTCAGAAATATGGCGACGTCTGATCGCATTTTCTGACGAAAATATTATTATTAAAGGAAGTATGATGTTATGATTGGAAAGGGAATCCTTCAAATTACAACAATAGAACAAAACAAAACAAATCACTGCTCACGTGCAGCTTGGCGGGTTGATTTTTGTGGGCTAGCGTCGAACGCCTCCACAATTCTCTTCGTTGTTTCTGCATCCGTGCTAATGAGAGGCCTTCCAGGAGGTTTGATTTTCTGCATCCTTCCCATTTCCAGCAGTCATTTTCTCCACTTCCCCACAGTCGACGGCTGCAATGCTATGTTAAACTCATGTCTTGGCCGTCTTGCGGCCATACAATCATTAGCCTACGTTATTGCCCATGCAGCAATTGTAATTTGCTGTTGCATATGCAATGCCATTTTGACTAATGATGAAAGTTATACACTGTTTTGTTTTATTCCATTGTTGTAATTTGAATAATTGCCTTTCCAACGGTAATTTCATATTTCCTGTAATGGTAATACTCGTATTTTCATCACACAACGCGATCAAACGTATAGCCATATTTATGATTCTCCCCGTATATTATTTTGCACATGTCTATAAAAGTTACATGGGAGATTTTTAAAATATATAATTACAATTTTAATAGAACTCTCAGGGGTCCTCATCTAGGGGATATGTGGATGGCGACCACAAGGTGCCCAAGCTGAGCAAAACATTTTTTCCACTTACTTGTGTTTTGCACTCTTTTAACTTTACCATCTAACCTCTCTTGGTTAACTCTTGTTTTTTTCGACCCCGACGATATTAGGGCATCCGAGGGCTAGGGAGTCTTACCTTTCTTCCATTTCTTCTTTCCTTTATTTTCTTTTCTTCTCCAGAAAAGCCTGACCAGAGGCTATAAGATGGCAGCCCCATCACTGGTCTTGCCTTCCTTTAGCCGGCAACCAATTGAAGGGACTATTATTATGCTTTCAAGTCTTATACGAGAATTTCCCGGAAGGATCAAACTAATGACGACCAAAGCATGAAAAAGGACAACTCTTGGAAGAAAAAAAATATTTTGCTTTTTAGCACATGGAATGTACAAGGGATTAACTATAAAGATGATCAATTAGATGATATATTGTGCAAAAAGGGGATTTCATTAGCTGTAATATCAGAAACAAAAAAGAAATTACAAGGCACCAAAGAAACTCAAAATTACATTCAGTTTTATAGTGGTGTAAAAAAACATATTCATGCACAAGCAGGAGTAGCCGTTATGATTCACAAACGATTTAGAAATTCAATACATAGCTATACTTTTTGAAATGAAAGAATAATTCAAATCCGAATAAAATTATCTCTAGGATACTTAACAGTGATAGGTATATATGCACCTGTAGAAGCAGATGAAGAAGAAAGTGAAAAATTTTATCATGACTTCCAGAAAGTTATCTGCACAATTAATAATAATGATATGATTATAATTTTGGGTGATTTAAATGCCAGAATTGGTAATACTAAATTTGATACATATATAGGACCATATGGAGAGCAAACCTGTAATAGAAATGGCTTACGGTTAATTGATTTTGTCATGTTTAATCAATTCACAATAATGAACTCAGTATTTAACCACAAGGATAGTCACAAATATACATGGGAAGCCAGGGGTCTTAAATCAATAATTGACTATGTTATATGTAATAAAAAATTAGCATCTAAAGTTCTTGATACAAGAGTTTACAGAGGACCTGAAATCGAATCAGACCATTACTTACTTGTTTGTCCAATTCGTATGCCACCGAGATGGAAAAATAAAAATAAAATTAATAATGTAAAATTTGAAAAAGTGGACTATACTTATAAAGTAAGTCTTTTCCGAGATCCCACTATTACCTGGCTATACAAATGCAGATTAGATCGTCTAGTTCAAGAAACACCGGTTGGTGAAAATATTGAAGAAGAATGGCTTGCTCTACAAAGTATTTTGACACAAGCAGCAAATGAAAGCCTGGGTATCAAAACCAAATGGAATCGAAAAAAAGGACTATGGATATGGGATGAAAACATAAAAAAAGTAATTGATGATAAACGTGAAGCATACAAAAAATTTCTGTCTACAAAGAAATATGAAGATAAAGTAGAGTATCATAGGAAGAGAGCCATAGCTAAAATTGAAGTTCGCAAAAAACATAGACAAAGCTGGGAACAATTTGTCTCATTTTTGGAAAATATCACTAGGCCTCAACCAAAAATATATAAAGTTTTAAAAAATTTAAATAATGATTCAAGAGAAAATGCACATATAAATTGTATATCTAAAGAATCTTGGCTTACCTACTTTCATCATTTATGGACACAAAAGGATGATTTATTACAAATACCAATCTCTAATAACACTGCTTTGGAACAAATTTCTATAGATGAATTAACTGATGTTGTTAAATCATTAAAAAGTAACAAAGCTCCCGGAGAAGACCACATTAATCAAGAATTATTTAAATTTTCAACTAAAAATTTTTTAGACAGATTTCTTATTCTCCTTAATATGATATAGGAAGGACAAGAACCACCACAAAGCTGGAACAAATCCATTGTAATACCAATCTTCAAAAAAGGAAGTCGCCAAATCAAAGATAACTATCGTGGAATTAGCTTGTTGAACTCTGGATATAAAATTTATGCTAATATAGTTAAGAATAAATTGAGGAAAATTTATGAAAATATAATTGGAGAAGAGCAGAATGGATTCAGAAAGGGTAGATCTTGTACAGATGGATTCTTTACTCTAAAACTACTATTAGAAAAGCACAAGGAATTCAATATACCGTAGAAACTCATATCGCCTTCGTTGACTTCATAAAGGCTTTTGACAAAGTAGACAGAAATATATTACTACAAATTTTAGCTGATGATAACGTTCCACAACAATATATTACTAATATCTTCAACATCTATAAAGATAATGAAATCTCTGTTAAACAAGATGGCAAATTATCTTCTTGGGAAAAGATCAACACTGGAGTAAGACAGGGATGTGGACTTTCACCGGTGCTTTTCATTATATACATGAATAAATTAATAAATGAATGGAGGAAAACACAACGAGGATATATACCCATCAATAGGAACCTCAAACTCGATGCTATTCTTTTTGCAGACGATTTAGCTCTTCTGGCACTTTCCGAAAATGATTTGCAACGATCAATTTATAATTTACAAAAAATAGGTGCCAAATTTAATATGGAAATATCAATTAACAAAACTAAAATTATGGCATTTCATGGGAAGGACCCCATACAAAGTAAAATCTGTCTCCAGAATAAAATTTTAGAGAGATCTAATCAATTTAAATATCTTGGATATTATCTCTCTATCTGGGATGAAAAGGATATCCCTGAAAAAGTTACTAGTTATAATAAAAGTTTAGGAATTATTAATCAAGTTATGAAACCATCCCTTGTACAAAAAAACACCAGATTACGTTTATATAACACTTTGGCTAGACCAGTGTTGACCTATGGTAGTGAAGCATGGACACTAAAAAACAACATGAAAGCAGAATAACGGCTTGTGAAATGAGATTCATGCGCAGAACAGCGGGTTACACCAGATGGGATCGGAAAAGGAACACTGATATCTTAAAAGAAATGAAGACTACGCCAATTTTGGAATATATTAAACAGTACCAACTAAATTGGAAACACCATCTTGAAAGAATGAGTTCAAATCGGATCCCCAAAGCTGTTTATAATTATATACCAAGAGGACGAAGATCACTGGGCCGTCCTATGAAACGCTGGAGGGAAAATTTTCTATAGGATCGTAACAGGCCTTGGCCTAATACTTGGAAGGAAGAAGAAGAAGAATTTTAATAGACTATATGAGCATTGTTATATTCTTTTGCATGTGAAATGGAGCTGGACGCCCAAAAAAAAAGATGGCAGGATGATGTTATAAAAGATATATTGGAGATGAAAATTGGAAATTGGCCAGTCTGTATCCAGGATAGATCTAGGTGGAGAAAAATTGTTGAGGAGGCCAAAACTTCAATGAGGTTGTAGTCGCCTACTAAAGAAGAAGTGAAATGCAGCATACATGCATTTCAGTTATTTAAATGGCTGCTTCTGGGTAGAATTATAAGACACTGGAGAAAATATGCATTTTAAAAGTGGAGGAAAGCAAATTATTTTGAATTTAAGAAATGGAGGAAGTTCATAATTATTAGTACTTTGTATTCAGTCTTATTTCCCATGAAATATGATGTTGCCTAAGAATAATGTTTCTATCAATGACAGTTCTGTACACAATTCAGTCATATGGCTGGTTAAAGTAGTACCACGGTTCCCCAAATAGACGGAATCAGCGGAGTAATACCTTATCCAAGTTTGTTTACAGTACAACTGGAACTTAGTTCAGAATTAGTATAATAGATATTTTCCTTCCTTCAAATGAATTACTATTGCAGAATGGGCCTATGTCCATTTTCTTATGAAGTTGAGATTTTTGTGTTAGCTTGTTCCACAGTCTTAACAGATGTTTTTCATTGAATATACTCACAGATTTCTCTTATACTCACAACAATGAGGTCAGACTGAACCACTTATATTGCAAAAATATGCATTTAGGAGTGCAGAACATGCCATCACAAAATTCAATTTCATACTATTTTCCCATGAAATAATTTAAATAGTGTTCATACAGAATCTTTAATTAAATGACTGGATATTATTAAAATGTTGTATGTGTAATTATTTATAGGGACCCTATATGTTTCGGAGGAAAGGAATCATATACAGTGAAAGCTCCTTATTCGCAGGGGATATATTCCGTAAATATGCATGAATACAGAAACCGTGAATATGAAATGGTAATTTGTATGGGTATATAGAGGATACATTCCAAGGTTCCGAAATAAAATAAAAATTATCAAAATAAAATCAATTAATGTGAGATTTTGAACAATTTCTATTAATTATTGCTGTCAAGCTTAGGCAAGGGATTAAAGAATTTAGTAATTTTTTTCCTGTTTTGCTGCTTTTATAAGGTCTTTCAATTCAGATTGTTATTCAGCTATGAATTCAGCAATAGAATTCCTTATTTTGTCTTTGGATTTCTTGATGAATCATACAGTTGATTCATTAACATTGAACTTATTTTCTTTCCTTTTACTCGACATTATAAATTGGCTACAAAGCAGAAGAGACATGTGTTATTCAATCAAAATTATTGCAATGATGACAAGTTGAAACAATAAAACACCGATCGGGACAAGGGCAGCACTTATCAACGGACAGAGCGGAATGTGAATTATGGCTGCGGTGCTTTTTAACAACAAACTTTAGGCTTAGTGACAATAAGTCTTGTTTTACTTTGATATTAATTTGTCCATTTGGTTTTAATCGCTCTTTGTAAAAGCTGCCTTGACACGTGCCTGCAGGAAAAATAGTTGCCGATGCGTTAATAAAGATACTAATCCTTCTAATATACCAACTGGATCCACGAATAAAGAAATTTTTAGCCGCGGATAGAGGAAGTGTGTCACAATTTTTTAACCCATGAATAAGGAGGTTTTACTGTAATGAATAATTAAATCTGCTTTAAAAAATTTTGGGCAGAACAGCATACTGAAATGAAGAAATAATAATATTAATTTGTAAATTAATATACAAAAACAAGCTATTGTAAGTAATGATAAACAGAAAAATTTCTCATATTTAAAGTCCCGGTCTGAGCGTATAATTTTTCTCTTTAAATATGATTTATCCATCATTGAGATGTATGAAATTAATAATAAAAACATAGAAAAATTTCTGTTCATATTATTCATTTTTAAACATCTTAAAGATGGACAAATTATATTTGAAAAGAAAAATACCTGCCTAGACTGGGGTTTGAACCCAGGACGCATTTAGATTGGAGGCCTAGGTAGCTCATTTGGATAGGGCATTGACATAGAGAGTCAAAGGTCCTGGGTTCAAACCCCAGTCTAGGCGTATATTTTTCTTTTCAAATAGAAAAATTTCTGCCTGACAAGACTTGAACTCTGAACATCCGGCTTAATGCACTGATGCTCTACCATTTAACTATCCAGGCCATTTTCCTGCCAAAAGGCCACTTCCCTGCCAGGTGCCTGGATAAATCAATACTAGAGCATCAGTGCATTAAACTTGAGGCATGGGGTTCTAGTCCCAGTACAGGCAGAATTTTTTCTCTTTACTATTAAAAAAATAATTTTATTTTAGAAGTTTATGACCTGAGGAAGAAAGAAAAACTGATATGTTTAAATACATTTTATATATGTAAAAAAAGAAAACAATTTGAATTTTCTAGAAGGTACAATGAATTTCATATTGGAAATGCTTAAGTATGAAATCCAAAAACATACAAAGACAAATATCTGTAACTTTTCCAACACTTAATAAAGTTGATTACTTATGCAATA
Organism: Diploptera punctata; assembly: GCA_030220185.1. Lineage (NCBI taxonomy): Eukaryota > Metazoa > Arthropoda > Insecta > Blattodea > Blaberidae > Diploptera > Diploptera punctata. The sequence continues at coordinate 923,433 of JASPKZ010006078.1, forward strand.
GACAATTAATTTACTCTTAAAAATTCTGGATAATTAACAGATACTAAATATTTTGAATTATCCTATATAAAATGAAAAAATTAAAACAGAAATTTAAACATTTTTAAGAGAGAACAATGTCCAGTCACTAATTTTTTCTGCTCAAAATACAGTATTTATAAACATTAGAATAAACACTGGCAGGTACTTCACATTCTTCAGGAATCCATAACTTTAATCAGGAATCATGGACTGTTCTTCAACATCAGCTTTATCATCCACATCCATTGGTTCTTCTGTATCTTTTGAGACTGTTGGTACAATATTTTCAGATTGTATTAATGCATTTTCTTCCTTATGACAAGAATCATTTTCATTATCCTTCGTGAGTCCATCATCATTATTTGACTTTTCAAGGTTATGTTCTTCTATAACTTGTGTTTCCATTCTTTCTTCAATCTGTCTAAATTCTTCCACACTTTTTTCTTCTTGTAAACTGTTTGTTTCTATATTTGTGGAATTAATGTCTCTGTCCGAGATGGATTGCTCAGAAATATTTTCATGAATTTCTTTAGAATTTGATGCATTGTCATTTTCATTTACTTCATCATCACCTTCATTAGAATTTGATTCATTGTTATTTTCATGAATTGCTTTAGAATTTGATTCCTTGTTATTTTCATGTATTTCAACATGAATTTCTTTAGAGTTTGATTCATTGTTATATTCATTTACTTCTTTATCATCTTCTTTAGAATTTGATTCATTGTTATTTTCATTTACTTCTTTATCATCATGTTGAATTTGTTCAGAGTCGCTTTGCAAATTTTCATGACACTCAGATTCACGTGCATCATTCATGTCATTATTTTTATTGTCTTGCAAATCTTTATTTGATTCTGCTGAATTTTCGGTAATTTCATGAGTGGAATTTTTATTGTTACAAGATTGATCTTCTTCATTTTTTATAACTTTTTTATTTTCATTCCTATAAGTGGTTGAATTGTTTCCATCTTCCATAGTTTCAATTTGTTGATCTGTTTCTTTATCAGCTCCTAGAGAAATAGGAACTTCTTGTTCATTTGTTTCAGCTACCTGTGAGGTTATCTTTGCAATATGATTCTCAGAAATTTTATTGTTCTGAATTTCTTGTCTCTCTTCTTTTATATCTATCAGTTCTGATTTTATATAAACATCCTTACAACGTTCTAAAATCAATGCGGGAATTTATTATTATGTTGAAGTTCATGCATTTGCAACCTAAATTTCTTAAAAAAGGAGATATTACAAAATGAACAACTGAATTTTACGATATTCTTTGGTTTTGATTTGTTCATTTTGACAGACAAAGGATTTCTTTTTTTTTTATTTACTTTCAAATTTCCACGCTTTGTTTTCAATGCCTTGCTTCCCATAATAGATACTACTACATTCTTTGGTTTTCTTTTATTTATAGTTTTAATTGTATTCTTTATATTTTTGGTTTTGATATTTCTTCTTCCTGATGAGGTGACAGTTTTCAGTTTTTTTGGAGTCTTCTTAGGAGATCTGATGTTATTTCTAAGAGGAATTCTAGATTTAGTCTGAGAAGTTTGTTTGTCAATTTTAACATATGTTTTCCTATGGGATCGGATGTTAATAGATGTTCTTGGTTTCTTGGCTTGACTTTTTTCTGGTGTTGATCTAAGTGAATGAGTATCATATGATATCCTTGTTGGAGTCAGGGAATTTCTTTTCAAAGGAGTTTTCTTTGGAGACTCTGTGCCACTTTTAACAGGTGTTCTTCTAGAAGTACGAGTTTCAATTTTAACAGGCGATTTTCTTGGAGATCTTTGTTTACCATTAGAAGGTTTAACTACTTTATTTCTCAGTAATTTTGAGGTTTTCATTTGTTTGTCTTCTACTTTTAAAATCTTTTCAGCATTTCCATCGTCAGCACTTTCAGATCTCTTTCTCTTGCGTGTAGTATTAATCTTCAATACATCTATTAATTTGATTGAACAATGCATCTGGTCATCTGTTGATTTATTTTCAGATATCCTCCTCTTTGCACCCATTTCAAGTTCTTTAATTTCTTTCACATTAATTTTTCCTAAATTGTTACCTTTTGAGTTTGGAGAATTGGAAGAACAATAATTTTGTATGTGTGAATGATGGTTTTCTCTTTCACCAGGTGTTTTCTGAAAAAATATAAATAAAACTTGTTACTACTATTTTAAAATAATTCTTATATTTATATTTTTTGCTAAAAGAAGTTTCCAATGTAAAATCCAATATTGCCAAAAAAAAATACTGCAGAATGAAGACATAAGCATATATTTCAAAACGAAATCTATCCATCTATCTATCTACAATGACATATCTCAATGTTGAGCCATAGCCTCTCCTTTGTTAGGAGTTACTAGACCAAGTTAATTTTCGTTATCTTATTTGCCCATAGATGTCATGAATGGCATGTGGTCAACATACCGACTTAATGAGACATCTAGCAGCCAACTAAGGTATTTCCAGGACGTTGAGGTCGGTAAATTTTACTTAGAGGCATTTTTATTCAGGCTTGAGGATCTTTTATGAGCCGGAAAATCTTCAGACTCGGGACCTCACAGCCAAAACAAAATACATTTTGGAAAATATACAGTGTCTCATTCAAACCTCCCACATTTTAATTAATCATAACTCTCAAAGTATGCAGAATTATGAAATGAGTTTGGTATTAAAAGAAAGAGAAACTCAAAGAATTTTTATTTTCAATGTTGCAGTTAATTCATCTGTCGTATGTTGGACAATAATGACATAAAACAAAATGGCAACTCCTCAGCAATGAACACAAACTGTTTTCTGGTATGCAGAGACAAAGTCAATAATTACAGTGCAAAGAAATTACTGGAGAGAATATGGAGGAAATTCACCTGATGGGAAGACCATTAAGGCATGGCTTGAGAAGTTTCTGACGATTGGAAGTGTTAAAAAAGAATCAGGAGGTGCTTGTACACATGTTTCAGAAGTAAAGATTGAAGAAATTAGAGTAGGGTTTCAGAGAAGTCCACAAAAATCAATTCGCCAAGCTTCCCAGCAGTTCAATGTGCCAAGATCAACTGTGCATCGAGTGCTTCATAAGCGGCTTAGTTTGTACCCCTACAAGGTGCAAATTGTTCAACAAATAAAGCCAGATGACAGGCCACGACGATAGGCATTCGCTATAGAAATGCTGGATCTTATTGACAAGGACCCTCAATTTCTTGAAAAGTCTTGTTTTCTGACGAGGCAACGTTCCATGTATCAGGATCTGTTAATCGGCACAATGTAAGGATCTGGGGTACGCAAAATCCACACATCTACTGTGAACACATCTGGGATAGCCCAAAAGTAAACATTTGGTGCAGCCTGATGAAGAACAGGATTATAGGTCCCTTTTCCTTCAATGAGAAGTCAATAACTGGCCCGGTATACCAAGACATGTCGGAACAGTTCTTGTACCCCCAAATAGCTGATCTGCAACCCCAAGTAATCTTCAGCAAGATGGAGCCCCACCACACTGGAGCCTGGATGTTTGGAATTCACTCAAAGAATCCTTCCCAGATAGGTGGACCAATTTGCTGGCCATCATGTTTGCCAGACATCACTCCACTGGACTTCTTCCTCTGGGGGGTGTTTGCGACTCCAGTACAAGATCTTCTTGATTTACAAACCCGTGTCAAGTATCCTTGACACAATATCAGTCACCTGCTGACTTCACATTTACAGATGTCATCGCAGAGGTGGATGAACATCTACAGCCAGTATTAGAGATAAAATGTGGTCACCATGTTGAGTCCTCGAGCCATTATACTGGTTTTTGTTAACATGGTAATGCTATTTATTGAAAAGTAGGAGGCCCTTGAAGTAGTAGGAGATTAAAGCTACTAGTTGAATTCTTTTATAAAATCCACTCTTGTATTACAATTATATATTGTTCTTGATGAGTTTATTACATCTATTCCATCTAGTGACGGAAACTAGTAACAATATGTACTCGACTCCTTTCGTTACGTAAGAATCTTATACTACGTAATTTCTTTGTTTGAAATGTATTTTATTTCAATAGAATTGTCGACACTGTATATGTTCAAATACTTTACAATCCACAGTGTTTATAATTGGATAAGATTTTAATATGGTATCCGTTTGCCATTTCTTATGCAATTTGAGATTGGGTAATTTTACTCCCATTGGCCACGATTATGTTCCTTGCCTCTAGTACTGAGGATTGTGATTTCAAACCCAACCGGGAACAATGGATTTTTAGGATCGAAAAATCCAAGGAACACATCCTCCAGGAGGGACTTTAAGCCACAAGTCCTGAGTCTGAAGATTTTCAGCTTTTAAAAGAAACCTTAAGCCTGAAAAAAGGCCTCTAAGCAAAATTTACCAACTGTCAATCCTAGTAATAACCTATACTCTGTCCAGCCTAAGAAACATACTTCAGGAAAATAAATGGGCAGGTAATCCACGAAGTACATGACTGCTACAGTTCCTGCGATTCGTTCATGGCCAAAGCACAGCTCAGCAGATGCAAAAAAAAATATATATCATGTACTCGATTAATATACAGGGTGTACCGCTCGAATGGACCTAATTTCAATTGCTTGTTACTGGCAAACGGTTGAAGATAGAAACTTAAAACAACGTTCATAGTACAGAAAAACTCACCAAGTTTCGAATCCTGTCGGTAGATGGCACAAAGATACGTTTCTCGTTCTTAGATTTAATTGTTTGTGAAAATGGCGACTCCGCAGATGAAAGCGCAAGCTGTTTTGTGGTATGCGGAGTTTAAATCAATCATTAGAGTTGAAAGGGAGTTCCGGCGTGTGTTTAACCGTGATGCTCCAACTGCTAGAAGCATAAAGAAGTGGCGTGATACATTATTAGCTACAGGATCTGTGTTGAAGAAGCATGGTGGTGGTCGCAGAGCATCCGATGAAATGGTAGCAAATGTTCAAGCCGCATTTGAGCGAAGCCCCCGGAAGTCATTAAGAAGAGCTTCGCGGGAACTTCAAATACCAAAATCGACATTACAACGGATTGTCCACAAACGCCTCAAACTGCACGCATATAAAGTGCAGTTAGTGCAACGTCTGGAGCCGAATGACATGCCGAAACGAGTGGAATTCGCCAATACGATGCTGGACCGTCTCGGCGCTGATCCTGACTTCATGACCAAGATTTTCTTCTCGGACGAAGCCACTTTCCATTTGTCAGGCAAGGTAAACCGGCATAATGTGCGGATCTGGGGATCGGAGAATCCTCACGCTATTCAAGAGCATGTTCGTGATAGTCCGAAGATGAATGTTTGGTGCAGTTTGTCACATAATAAGGTCATTGGACCGTTTTTCTTCGCCGAGAAAACTGTTCGTGGTACCACATATCTTGACATGCTGGAGCAGTTCTTCTTTCCACAAATTGAACAACTGCAGCCTAACATCGTTTTCCAGCAAGATGGTGCTCCTCCCCACTGGTCCAATGAAGTTCGTACGACTTTGGACAACATTTTCCCTGGCCGTTGGATTGGTAGGGGAGGACCAATCGCGTGGCCCCCGAGATCTCCCGATTTAACACCACTGGATTTCTTTCTCTGGGGCTATGTCAAAGATAAAGTTTACACCACCCCAGTCAAAGACCTTCGTGATCTTCGTGAGCGCATCATAGAGGCTATTGAGAACATTCCAGAAGACATACTCCAACGTACTTGGCAAGAAATTGTTCATCGCTTTGATATCGTCACAGTGACTGCTGGGGCTCATATAGAGATGTGGTGATCTGGATATCAAAACTTGGTGAGTTTTTCTGTAATATGAACGTTGTTTTAAGTTTCTATCTTCAACCGTTTGCCAGTAACAAGCAATTGAAATTAGGTCCATTCGAGCAGTCCACCCTGTAATTATGTATTTAAAGGTATTTATGTTAACTATAACAAACACTAAAGATGATTCTGAAAAATTTGAATCAAAAAACTTGAAAAATACGGCAAGAATACCAAATCAAAATTGCTAATAGATTTGAAGTACTGAAATCTTCAGATGACAATGTGGCAAATGAAGAAGAAACTGATATAAATAAAGATTGGGAGGCTATAAGAGATACTATTAAATTGTCAGCATCATAGGCAAATTAAGATGAGGTATGTGCCGACATTGTAAAGAAAAGATAGCTAGCAAAAATTAAATGGTTACACGAGACAAATGAGGTGAATTTAGAGCAATTGGGTAGTATTAGACAGGAAACCACCCGGTTACTAAAGAGTAAAAGGAGGGAATATATGAGAGAGAAGATTAACGATCTTGAAATGAATGCAAAAAGTAGGAACATTAGAGAATTATATCAGGGAATTAGGATAGAGAAGAAAGGTTTCCAGGCTACAACAAGCATAATTCGGAATGAAAATGGGGGATATGATTGCAGATTCCAGGAGTATATAAATAGATGAAAACATTTCTTTGGTCAGTTATTAAATGTACATGTAGAACAGGATACTGAAGAGGATAACAGACAGCAGAAATGCTAGTCACAGAACCAAGTAAATTAGAGGTTGAAATGGTGATAGAAAAGTTGAAGATGTAAAAAGCATCAGGTTCAGATGAGATCTCAGCAGAAATCAGGGGGAGAAAAATTGATGGACAAGATAAGTCGGTTGCTTAGCATGATTTGGGAAAAAGAAACTCTTCCAGATGAATGGAAAGAATTGATTATCGTACCAATCTATAAGAAAGGAGATAAAACTGATTGCAACAATTACAGGGACATCTCATTGCTTTCAACTTCGTACAAAATTCTAACAAATATATTAGTAAGCAGACTTACTCCCTATATTGATGACATTCTAGGACAAGGATGGGAAGCTTGAGCTCCGAGAGCTCATAACAAATCCTCCCCGTCAATACCCATTCCACTCATTTGTACCTGCACTGGAGACACAGGTACACAGTGATTGACAATACACAATAAGTCAGTGGCGTACAATCCAGCGTTAGCATGACAAATTCTATACACCGATCCATTTTAATACGGACGGGGAAAATGATTATGTTTGTATTCAGAATGGCACCAAAGTTGTTTATCATGTTCTATACGGTTTCGCCATGTGAAACACTATATGCTAATATCCGATGAAATTTCAGATCTTCATATGCAAATCAATACGGACAGGATAAAATTGCAGGTATGATTAGAAATATATAATTATATTTTCACAGGAACATATTAATATGATATATAATTTTAACGTACAGTAGGTAACATGCATGGAGTCCAAATTCATGAATTAAATATAATAGGCCTATGGGACATTGAATGTTTTGTTTTCACAGGTGGTGACAGGATGGAACTTTTAAATAATCTACAGCAGGAGACACTCCAAAACAATAGCAGACAACCACTTTCAGAAAATTCAGTACGTGAAATAATTACTAAATTTAAATGTGGAAAAACCCAAGTTTATAAGATTTTAAAACACAAAGAAAAAATAATCAATAAATGGATGCAAGGAGAAAAAAATCATGAAATCAAACAGTGTGGGAAAGTTTTACAAGTTCACAATAAAAACATCTCCAAAATTCTGGACTGATGCTCCAAAGTCTTCAGGTTGGTTGTGGACAGTTTTAAAAGATGACACAATATAGTGTGGAATGAAATTTGTGGGGATTCAAAGGATGTGGATGAAAGAATAGTTAGTGAGTGGAAACCGAAACTGCATACTTTAATTTCAGAATACACGCCTAAGAGACAAAATGGAACTGTTTTTTCGTGCGTTATCGTCGAAGTCGCTCGTACATACTATACTTCACTTTCCAACGGCAGCGGAACTACAATCCAAGGTACATAAAAAGACATATGGTGCTCTATAATCTAAGATTGGTTAATTTTGTTTTTTTTTATAATGCAGAATGTTGTCTAATGTGGAAAAGAAAATTGGTCCCATTAGATTCAGCTTTGAACAAGTTTTACTGTATTTGTATGAATTGAACAGAGATATGTGAAGCAATATTAAAATTTTGCGCAAAATTTGTACATGAATAAGAAGGTAAAAAATACAAGCTGAGATATCGAAGGTTGACACATGAACCATCATAGATACTGAACTACATAGGTCTCCAGTTTAAATCCCGTGAAGTGCTTTTTTTTAATAAACATATTTCTCAACATAGATCTAGAAAATTATAATAAGTTTTCATTCTGCAAAAGGCTATTCATCTACACATTATACAAAGGGCACTAGGAAAGTTTTGCAATATGGGCATACTTTTCACGACCTCTCAAAATAACTTCTACCACACTCAATACACCTCTTCCTATGTCAAAACCAATCACTAAACCATTGCTTCCACTTTTCTTCGGACAGCTCCATGCACTCGTTCCATGCTGCCAGAAGTACCTTTTGCGAAGGGAAACGCTTTCCTTTCATCTTCAGTTTAACTTCTGGGAACAGTCCAATGTCACGAGGAGCAAGATCTGGACTGTAGGGAGAATCTTCAAGCAGTGGAGGATTCTATTTCTTCAAGAACTCCACGGTATCCCGGCCCTATGGGCAGGTGCCTTATCATGATGCAGCATCCATGTGTCTAGACTTGACCTTGGGCAGAGTTTCTTCAGCGCTGCAATCATCTTTGGCAGGCATTCTTCTGTGTACTATTTCACAGTGACTGTGTGTTGTTTTTGCAGTACAACCCATTCCAAAATCCCTCTTATGGTGAAGAAGACAGTTTTCATTCTCTTGTTCACTGATCATGATTTCCTCACTGCCACTGGCGTACCCTCATCTTCAAATAGCCACACCTTGTTCTGGGCCTTCATTTGGACACCATAGTAATACAGCCATGTTTCGTCAACTGTGCCGATACTGTTTACGTTAGGAGAAGCCCCATTATTAAACTTTTTTCAAACAATTTTGCACCATTTGCTGTGAGTGCCCTTTTGCTCCTCAGTGAGTGCATGTGGCACTCACAGTGTACAAACCTTCTTAACATGAAGATGCTCAAGTAAAATTTTATGAATGGCTGGTGCAGGAATGTGGAAGGACTCTTCTATCTGCTGGTAGGTTATTAGCCTCTCTTTCTCCAGCAGTTTCTTCACAGTCTCGATGTTCTTGTCAACACTGACTCGACCGACTGCCCTAAACAAGGATCACCTTCAAGGCCAAATTTTCCTTTCTTCAATTTTATGTACCATTGGAATATGGTCGTTGATGTGTACAATCATTCTCCAATATGGGAACCATCTCCTCAAAGCACTGATCTACAGTCAGACCACGAGAAAAGTTGTATCGAATAATGGCACTGTACTGAACTAAAACTGCATCTGCAGAAGAATGCCCCCCCCCACCCAATTTTATATTTGTTTAAACCCCTCTTTCTTCCCCTAGGGGCACCAGGCCTGTCTGGCCTTGGATTATTGCATATTGCAAAATTTTGCTAGCGCCCTATGTATTTAGCATAATATAATAAAATGGAGAGCTTATGTCTGTGTGACCATGAACCTACGGGTTCGATAGTGCCAGTGAGTAAGTATAATAAATATAAAACAGTAAACATTAAACACAAAAAATTCACTAATAGACAATGGTCACATTACCATCTTTAGAGAAAAGGTAGAACTATAGCCTGTAATGTCATTCCTATATGTAATTTGGTAGGCCCATGACATGTTAGTCCACTACTGTGGTCTCAAGGTAGTGTGTTGCCTTGTCATACAACAGGCCCGGGTTCGATTCCTGGTCAGGACAGGCTCCTGGGTGAGGTTTTTTTGGGGGTTTTTCCTCACCTCTAAGACAAATGTCAGGAAGCTTAGGGCCCAATGGTCCCCAAAAATCATCTGGCCATCATCATCATCCTTATCATTATCATATCCTTCACTGGTGTGGAAAGCAACGGGAAGCTACCACACCTATAATTCCCTAGTAAAGCTGCAAAGCATAGCATGATTGCAGTGAAAGACCTGCCCTCGAGGAGAATTACTATGGATGGACGACATGTTAAGCAATTTAACATGTGAGAATAAACTGCATAATCCTGCATATGTTCAGTTTTAAATGTAACATGACTGCATAATGAAGAATGCAGAATAATTTCTATATCCTGCTTTCGTAAATAGTATTATAGACACATTCTCATGTGGCGACATCTCTTAGAATGTTCATAAATAAACATAATTTAGACTTTAATTAAAATTACAGTGGGAGGAAACACTATGAGGTATTTACATTAATGAATGAGTTGGAGAAAATGCTTTAACATCTCACCTCATAAAGTTATAACTTTACAAGGTGAGACGTTAAATCACTTTCTCCAATTCATTTATTAAAATAATTTGGACTTTTTTCCCTGCATTATTTTCACCATTCTATTCTATAGAGTTCTGCCCGAGGGCAGGTCTTTCACTGCAATCATAGCATTTTCATGCTATACTTTGCAGCTTTACTAGGGAATTATAGGTGTGTAACTTCCCATTGTTTTTCACATCGGTGAATGTGATGATGATGATGATGATAATGATGATGGCCACATAATTTTTGGGGACCGATGGGCTCTAAGCTTCCTGACATTTGTCTTGCAGGCGAGGAAACACCCTGAAAAACCCTCATCCAAGAGTTGTCCCGACCAGGAATTAAATCTGGACCCACTGTGTGACAAGGCAGCAGCTACCTCGAGACCACAGCAGTGGACATTTTCATCATACTCCCTGAAAATAGAGGAAAGGCAATTTCTATGTTTACAGTTCAAAATACTCTTTCACACTGCCATAGCAGGAAAGAGAGCTTGAAGTTCCAGCGTCTATACAAGAAGATGGGTCAATCGGTTTTCCCCAACAGAAGAAGTAAGAAATTATGTAATTCCTGGAAGATGACAAATTTCTTCCTGGAGAGAGGATGTGAATTTATATAGGAAAATTAGGCATCACCCATTTCTAACTTCCCCTGGATTAATAATCAGGTCCAACTTTCTGGATTTCATAACAACCTCTAGGAAACTGCTCAAGAGCCATGGTATATAAGGTCCTGTTGAGCTGCCAGGAAGATTAGGTAGGATGATGAGCAGATCATGGATCATCTAGCCTTTTTCTTCCACTCGAGAGGTTTTCAATTGGAGCAATCTAATTTTCTCTGACAATGTAACAGTCTCGAGTATGAACGACAGTCCTGTGTTATGGCTACTGATATGATGCTTGTTTTAATATAATAAATTTGGGAATTTTTAACATTATGAGGTTTTATTGATAAGAATCAAATGAATCGTGAATTCTTCTTACCTCATACTTCTATGTTTTTTTAAACACAGCACTGCAGTATCAGCGACTATCGTCACCATCATCAGCTGTTTTCACGACTGTCAATTTTTTTGCCAGCAATTATCCAAACTGCCATCTGGTGTTCTTTTGAAGGAATCATTTTTCTAAACTGCCATCTGTTTATTTTTTAAGAACTTTGTAATCAAGCTTGTTCGTCTGGAATCTCAAAGTTCATGGTTCTAGTATGGTTTTTTTTAATATATATATTTTCTCAAACTGTTAAATCCAAAGGTTTAGATAGATGTTTCAAAAGTTTTGCTTCTTTTTCAATTATATGATTCTCTAATAAACTACGTGCTGCTATAGCTGATTTTTCAATTTCTCCATTCTTTATGTTTCTGAAGTGTTCTTGTTTATGAGTTTCCAAGTTCCTTTTTGTTTTTCCTATATGTATCCTCTTGCAATTTTTACAATCAATTTGATAAATTCCAGATTTTTTGTTGTCCAGGGTGTTAACTTTATTATTAGTTAACAGAAGATTACTCAGGCTGAATTTGTTAATTGGAGCCAAATGTTATATTAAATTTTCTGAAATTTTCTTGAAATAATTTATTATGAACTTCAGAATGGTAAGTAAATTTCTTGAATTTTTCATCTTTCTTGGAATCATGTTGTAGGGTGGTGCTTGTTATGTGTATCCAGTTGCGAGGTCCAGTTGCAATGAATATCATATTGGGGGTGGATGTCATTCAATGGGGAGGAAGGTTCAACGTGGCAGCCTCTCTCTTCTTTTGGAGAACTTAATAGTTCCTTTCACTTAGAAGCATTATCCTGAAGGAATGCTCATGTTCCAACAGGATAACTATCCAATCCACTATGCTCTTTGGATTAAAAGATGGTTTCGGGAGAGGCATGATATCCATCTCTTAGATCACCCTCCGATGTCACGTAATATAAACCCAATGGAATACATGCGAGCAAGAGTGAAGTCAATTTTATGCTCCAAACGGCAGGACCATACTGTAGCCAGGACAAATTGTGGAAAAGAGTTGTTGATCCACAGGAAGAGGTTGTATTGGATCAAGAACTTTTTCAGAATCTCATGCCGCAGCAAATGCATGCTGGTATGTGGATAAGCTATTAGTTTACCAGCTTTTTATTTATTTGTTTTCAATCCTTTTCGTGTGCCAACCTCCAAATATGACAATTTATTTTATATTTGCCAAGTCTAGCCTCATAACAGCTCTCAGATGTAGGACAACAAACAATTCCACATAACTAACAGAGTTTTATCTTTAACCCCTCAGCATGGGAGCATTTAAATATATATTCTATGTTAAAGAAATTTTAATATCTCCTCTATGAGATGGCAGTTCATAAAGTCTGTTTTCTTGGTATATTTTCATTAAGAATCATAATAAAACAAACGTGGTTCATGTCGAACATGCTCGATCGGCACTCCGCAGAGAAGTAGTGTTTATTTTATGCGGGCACTGCACGTCATTCGCTGATGGGTTAATGGCGGGATTACAATCAACGTTCATTGATGTTGTGTTGCTTAAGTTTGAGTTCATTCATATTTATCAAATACACCTTCCACGTATCATATTATGATGAACATTTTGAGGGTATGGCATATGATAGCATTGGTTGTTCATTGGCAAGGTAAAGCTTCAACAAACGCAAACATAACGTCACATTGTTCAAATAACATGACATTGACAGTTCCCGCATTTCATTTGTTTCTAGCAGATTGTTGTTGACCTTGTTGGAGCCAATAAATTACAATATTTTGATATTTTAATAATTATATCAACATGAGTGACGATGTGCTTATTGAGTTTGTGCATCGCACAAATTTATATACATCACAAATTACCCCGAATATAAAAATAAGGGAAAAAAGGAAGTTATTTAAAAAGAAATAGGAAACATTTTACAATGTAAGTACTGCCATAATATGTCCATGTACCATGTTTTGCCTTAACATATTTCCCTTCATTTAATACAGTAAGCCTCCATAAAAATGTAAATAAATCAGTGTAATTAAGTTATGTATATAGGAAATAACACTATGAGGTTTTTTAATATTGTTTATTTTTTATTTCACTCACCTCATACTTCATAACTCCTCGCAAACCTAGGGTTTCATCACATCCTTTGTGACACAGCATTGAGAATGTCACAAAGGATGTGACAAAACCCTGGGTTTGCGAGGAGTTATGAAGTATGAGGTGAGTGAAATAAAAAATAAACAAATCATTGTAAGTTAATCAAACAGCTGACTTTGAGCCTTTGCAGTTCTCAGTACTGCCAACAGAGTGAGCTAGCAGTCATAAATGTCAATGAACGTTGATCATGATACAACTACACAAATTGTGCATTGTAGCTTGCCCTCTCATCGCATAATAATGCAATGCAACATCAACAAACATTGATCATAACCCCACCATAAAAACGACAAACAAATGCAAATACAAAAGGCAAAAAAATGTTCGACCACAGATCAAACCCTAGATCTCATGAATACGAAGCAAACACTCTAGCAGTAAGTTAAATGTTATGCTGTCGTAGCATAATTAAATGGGTGTATTTCACCGAAAAAGAAGAGCTTAACATTACAGTATCATGTCATATACAGTATAATACAATTCATACTTTTGTGAACCGCATGCTACAACTTGTGTATTTTAAGGACCAAGAATTCACTCAATCATTTTGAGCAGCAATGTCCATTCACCATGTCTTTGTATCCAGAGGTGCTCTTACTGGCCCATTCTTCTGGGTTGAAGGGGCCAGCATGACATAATAACACATTATATACCTAAGATCTCAAATCAGAAAATTATCAATTGCTATGAGCAATGTAATGCTGTTTCTGATGACATAAACTGCAAAATTTGTGTACTCAAATACTGGTTGTGGGTAATCTAAGGTGAACAAACAATGCTCAGAGCAATTTGTTATGACCACCAATTTAGAAACATAGATGTGATATTCTCGGCAGACGAGGTTAGGAGAGAACTCCAAAAGATTGGGATGGGTTGGGTATGGGAAAAAGGGACTGAAAATTGCAAGAATGCGTGGAGAAAAATAAGGAGGTGGTACTTAGATATAAACCAACAAGATATTTTCGCTGAATGTACGGGAAAATGCTCACGTTTTTACAAGAGACCTAAAACATGTTTGGGGAAAGGAATCTTATATACTCAACCTAGGGTTTAAACAGAGATCAGGGCTTGCTTGGTTTAGGCTAGGGGCATGGAAATTTCTAAAAATTAGCGATGATCACGATATGCAAATATGTCCAATGTGCGGGAACTTTGAAGACGAGATACATATATTAGGAAAATGTAACGATTTAGATTTTTGGAGGCGTCAGTTATTACCGGAAATATTTCTAAATTCAAATCATGAAAGACTGGCATGCTACGAGTTAATGGTAAATCCAGAAAATTGGATAAACTTGGGTAAATTTCTGGACAAAACGCGGAAAATAAGAACAACACTCATTCATGAATAAATACATGTTATCAAAATGCAATACCATTAATTTTCAATAATTCTACATAACTTAATTAATGTATAATGTTATTGTATTATTATGTAATTGTAATATTGTGTTTTCTTTATGTAATTGTAATATTATTGTTTTCTTTTCATTTTTCTTTATACTATTACCAAATATTACTTTATTGTAACAGACTGTCAACAGCACGTACGGTTTACTGCCCGTGCGACTCATATTTGAAAATAACATTGTATATATCTTACTTTTAGTCTAATAAATCCTATTACTATTACTACTACTACTGCTACTACTACTACTACTACTACTACATATTACCTGTAACACAGTTTGAAATTCAATTTGGGGTTATTATTAGACCTTGGATTTTTAGGTGCCTGAAATAAGTTTCTGATCACATGCAAAATAGGTTCTAAAAATTTAACCCTGGTGAAGTGGAAGAGAAGACCTTATGGTCT
The DNA here is from genome assembly GCA_030220185.1 of Diploptera punctata. Lineage (NCBI taxonomy): Eukaryota > Metazoa > Arthropoda > Insecta > Blattodea > Blaberidae > Diploptera > Diploptera punctata. The sequence goes on from JASPKZ010006078.1 coordinate 938,655, forward strand.
TAACTCCATCACGTAAAATAAATAAAATGAAAATATATTTTAGACAGATTCATGTGTACTACTTTTAGTAAGCATTTATCAATTAAAAGTATATTATTATTATTATTATTATTATTATTATTATTATTATTATTATTTTATTAACTGATAAAAGTTTCAAATTTATGAAATTTTATTATATTAAATACAGTATATTATGGAATAATTATTAAATATTGTTCAATTATGTTTAGTCTGATCATCTTACGTCAATATTAATGTTGATTTGCCCAGACTGGCTAAGATGCTGATGATGATTATGATATAATCGAAACAAGTTCAAGAACAAATCAACATTAATATTGAGGTAAGATGATCAGACTAAAAATAATTTAATTAAAATAACCTCAAAATATCATTCCTAAAATAAAATATTGTCTTTTATTCTTGGTTTAGTGTATTTGAAATATTGTAAACACAAAAATATTAGGTCTATGTCACAATACATCCGCATAGCTAAGTACCTACTTTAAAGGGAAAAATGAAACAAAATTAATTCACTTGTTTGTTGCAATCATCACACAATATAATTTTCCATCTGATGTGAAATGGGGAAACTCGTTTATCCATTGTTTAATTAAAGTTGACTTGGAATCTGGGAATTTCAGCATGATGCACACATATTGAAATGTTCTTACATAATAAAATAAAGTTTTATTTCCAGCCAGTCAATGGACAGCATCCCATGTTTCAATACACAGACTATGGGGTTTTTAGAGACTCGGGAGTTTTCTGGTTTCCTGAAAGGACTTCAGGGGTGTGTTAATTGTTTTACAGCTTCTTGCTTAAAAGTCAGATTCCGTTTGAAAAGTATTTCAAGAACACACTGTTAAAGATAATGAAAATGAATGTGTAAACATTTTAGTTTCTTGGAATGAAATAAAGACATTTTATTCAATTTAGTGATAAAATATAGGAATTTTAGTAATATAGGCAAAAATAGGTTCCAATATCAATTTAGGCTTTTTTAGGCTCTACAGAACCACCATTTTTAATCATATAAATATATGAAACATGTAAATACAATTAAATTATTTTCAGTCTGATCATCTTACCTCAATATTGATGTTGTCTGGACAAGCTGATGATAAAACAGAATTTTTTTGAAACATGTCCAAAAACAAATCAACATTAATATTGAGGTAAGATGATCAGACTGAAAATAATTTAATTAAAGTAAGCTCAAAATATCACAAGATATTGCCTGAAACCGCCAGTATCAAAGAAATTTGAAATTATATGAGGTGGGTCGTTAAAAATATGTTCTCCACTCACTATTAATGTAAATACAACTTTAAGTTGTCTCTTCATGAACAAAATAGGTTTTTCCCTAAAATCTGAGGTCTAGTTATTATTATTATTATTATTAGTTGAATGCAGGCTTTCACGGCCGGTAATCATGATGTTGAGTGATTCCGGGTTCTGTGGCCGTGGTCCATAGTTGGTGTTGATACCAGACGTTTCGCCCTCAACTGCGGAGGGCATCTTCAGTGGCGAGTGCTTCTAGGCGTGTTTCCTGGTCGGAAGCTCTACTTAGAGTGAACGCTGCGGGTGTTGTATTGATACTAGTGGTGGGAGCAGGGTGAGCGGGCGTGGCTCTTGCTGATTGGCTAATGGTCGTCTCCTTGTTGTCCCTAGTGTTGATGCATTTATTTTCTAGTGTACGGTACCAGGCCTTAGACAGTTTAATACCTTCCTCTTTTCTGTTAATATTTTCCTTATGCTTGTGTATTTCTATAGCCTCTCGATATAATCTAGGGAAATAATAGGAAGTTGTGGCTAAAACTTGTGTATCATCGAATAGAATCTGGTGTCCATTCATAATGGCATGTTCTGCTACAGCCGATTTATCCATTTCTCCTTGTCTGCAGTTTCTTTTGTGTTCTGATAAACGGGTGGCTATACTTCTTTTTGTGGTCCCTATGTATGGTTTACCACACGAACAAGGAAGTCGATATACGCCGCAAGTGGAGAGAGGTGGCCGAGGATCCTTAGCTGAGCGAAGGCAGTCTTCTATTTTTCTTGTAGGTCTGTAAACTGTTTTTATGTTGTATTTTCGTAGGAGTTTTCCGATACGATCTGTGACTCTTTGTACATATGGTAAGTAGGCTATGCTGGTTGAGGGTGTGTTATCCATTCTGACGTGCTGTCTTCGTGGATGTATGGTTTGTCTTATTTCCTTGGATGTGTAGCCATTTTTCTGGAAACAATTGAACAGATGGTGTTGTTCTTGTTTAAGGTGTTGTGGTTGGCATAACTTAGTCGCTCTGTCGAACAGTGTCTTAATGACACCTCGCTTTTGTCTTGGATGGTGGTTAGAGTCTTTGTGCAGATATCGGTCTGTGTGTGTAGGTTTTCTGTAAACTGTATGTTGAATTTCCCCATTGCCAGTCCTTATTATTTGAACATCATGATGTTCAAATAATAAGGACTGGCAATGGGGAAATTCAACATACAGTTTACAGAAAACCTACACACACAGACCGATATCTGCACAAAGACTCTAACCACCATCCAAGACAAAAGCGAGGTGTCATTAAGACACTGTTCGACAGAGCGACTAAGTTATGCCAACCACAACACCTTAAACAAGAACAACACCATCTGTTCAATTGTTTCCAGAAAAATGGCTACACATCCAAGGAAATAAGACAAACCATACATCCACGAAGACAGCACGTCAGAATGGATAACACACCCTCAACCAGCATAGCCTACTTACCATATGTACAAAGAGTCACAGATCGTATCGGAAAACTCCTACGAAAATACAACATAAAAACAGTTTACAGACCTACAAGAAAAATAGAAGACTGCCTTCGCTCAGCTAAGGATCCTCGGCCACCTCTCTCCACTTGCGGCGTATATCGACTTCCTTGTTCGTGTGGTAAACCATACATAGGGACCACAAAAAGAAGTATAGCCACCCGTTTATCAGAACACAAAAGAAAACTGCAGACAAGGAGAAATGGATAAATCGGCTGTAGCAGAACATGCCATTATGAATGGACACCAGATTCTATTCGATGATACACAAGTTTTAGCCACAACTTCCTATTATTTCCCTAGATTATATCGAGAGGCTATAGAAATACACAAGCATAAGGAAAATATTAACAGAAAAAGAGGAAGGTATTAAACTGTCTAAGGCCTGGTACCGTACACTAGAAAATAAATGCATCAACACTAGGGACAACAAGGAGACGACCATTAGCCAATCAGCAAGAGCCACGCCCGCTCACCCTGCTCCCACCACTAGTATCAATACAACACCCGCAGCGTTCACTCTAAGTAGAGCTTCCGACCAGGAAACACGCCTAGAAGCACTCGCCACTGAAGATGCCCTCCGCAGTTGAGGGCGAAACGTCTGGTATCAACACCAACTATGGACCACGGCCACAGAACCCGGAATCACTCAACATCATTATTATTATTATTATTATTATAAATGGTTTACCGAATAGAAGTTGTACACCACTGTCTCTACTTATCTTACGGTTCAACATAATCATATAAATATTTTTCAAATCCCTCTGGGTAGTAAACTTGGAACTGATCAGGAGACAGACAAATTATCATTACCTGAATCAGTACAGAAAAACAATAAAATTTGGCATTAGAGGATTATTCATTGTATAACTCAAATTACCGTAGTAATAAACTTAACTTACCAGCGAATTCTTTCCTGATGCTTTCAAATGCAGCTGCTGTGTTTTGAAAGCTGTCTCTCGCAGTTCATATAAGATATCAAGTCTATAGGTGCAAGATAGACACAATTTGCAGGAAGCATTCAGTCTGGGTACCTAGAATAACATTACTCTATAAATAACAATTATATCTTCTAACATCTAACCCTTATAAAATATAGTAAAGTTCAACTATACATAAAAGTATGGTTTATTTAATATTTAAAGGAAGTGACACTTTGAGGTTAATTTTAATTTTTTTGGATCTTAAATTGATCAGAAACGAAGAAAAAAGAAAAATTGAATTTCATAGTAAAGAAACTCATACGGAAAATTTTATTAAATCAACAGGGTTCAATGCAATTGGACAAAAATCATCAGCCTTTAATAGTTTAACTCATAGATTGGTAAACTTATCCTTAAACGAAGAAGATTTCAAACAGGAGAAAAAACACATAATCAAAGTAGTAAGAGAAAACGAGTTTGATGAAAAAATGGTACACAAAAGGATAGAAAAATATAAAGAACAAAAAATTATAAACAGAAGTACTCTTGAAAAAGAAGAACCACCTATAAAAAATATAAGAAATTCACATATTACCCTTGGGTACACAATAAATTCCAAGAGATATTTGAGAAGTTTAATATTAAATTAGCACCGAAAAATAACTACAGTTTAAATAAACTAATAAAAACCAACAAAAGTGAAAAAACTGATAAAAATAAAAAATCAGGAATATATCAAATTGAATGCATGGGTTGTGAAAAGATATACACTGCTCAAAACAATTAGAGGAACACTTATAATAAATTGAATAAGTAATTGTTTTTTAAAGATGTGATGCTGAAAGTTGGACAATACGTAAATTGAATTATTAATTTAATCATTGGATACAAATTTTAAAGATCCATGGCCTAAATATAGAGAAATTACCTCAAATAACAAATATAGAGAATTTTTTTTATTTTGGAAGGCACTGGCCACTTCTAATTGGTAAGCTTCCTGATGTATCTATAGTGATGAATGTTGATTATTGCCTTGTTTATTGAAGTCTATGACAAAATGAGGCATTTAAATGAGTTTGAAGTGTATCATGCTCTACATCTTTTACGACAAGGTCAATCTCTGCGACAAGTGGCTAGAGAGCTTGGGGTTTCTCCTTCCGTGGTGTCCAGGTTATGGAACAGGCACAGAGAGACAGGTCAGTACTGTAGAAGATGTGGCCAGGGCTATAAATTTAAAACAAGCCCCCAGGATGACATACGTTATTCTTTCTGCTCTTCGACAGCGTACAAAAACTGCAAAAGACCTGCAGAATGACCTTCATATGGCTTCCGGAATCCAGGTTTCAGACCAAACCAAAAGGAACAGATTAAGGAAAGAGAATATTCATCCAAAAAGGCCCGTTAAAAAACCATGCTTAACAAATGGGCATAAGGCAGCAAGACGTACATATGCTGAAAACCATGGTGATTGGAACCTGAACCAGTGGGAGTCTGTGCTCTTCTCGGACGAATCCAGGTATCGTCTTACACGTTGTGATGGTCGATTGAGGGTGTGGGGACGGCCAGGAGAAAGATTTTCTGCAGAGGCTGTACAGGAAATTGATAGATTCGGAGGAGGTTCCATAATGGTGTGGGCCGGAGTTATGTACAACAATCGTACGGACCTTGCACTTGTTCCCCAGCGACTGAATGCTGTCCGGTATATCGAGTACGTTCTGGAAGAGCATGTAGTACTGCTGCCATTGGAGTAGGCCCTGGATTTCTGTTTATGCAGGATAATGCCAGGGCACATTCTGCGGCTGTCACCAGGGATTTCCTGAGGAGGAATGAAATTGAGGTAATGGAGTGGCCAGCGGTCAGCCCAGACCTCAACCCTCTTAAACACTTGTGGGATCTTCTAGACAGGAAGGTCAGGAACCGACATCAAGCTCCACAAACTCTGCAGCAACTTGGAGATGCTCTGAAGGAGAAATGGGAGAATATCCCGCAAGAGGAAGTCCAGAATCTTATTGGGAGCATGCCACGAAGGTGCCAAACTGTCATCGAATGTCGTGGAGGCCATACATGATACTAACTCTATATAAAGAGTGTTTAACTTTAAAAAAATAAGCACAAGATTCAATTGCTTACATAGCGGAATTATTTGAAAAGTTAATTGTCAGCGTTATTCATTTCTTTTTACTGACATGAGCAATAAATAAATAACCACAAATAATGTACTTTATTAATTTCATGTTTGTACCTTTATCCAATAAAAAAATATTTGCATATTTCATAGTGTTCCTCTAATTGTTTTGAGCAGTGTATATAGGAAAAACAAAAAGAAACCTAAAAATTAGAACCAAAGAACATATAAGAAATATAAAAAATGGGGAAATAGAAAAATCTGCAGTTGCTGCTCATGTTTGGTCTGAAAAACAGAATATAAATTCGGACACTAAATTATTAAAACAGTTAGAAAATACAAAACAGCTCAGTATTTGGGAAAAAAATCTATATTCAGAAGAACAAAAATAGAGTTATGAATTTTGAAATACCGACGGAGCGTGACCTTGTTTGGAGGTTCTTTGGCCAACCACAGGATGGAGCTGACATCGACATCCAGGATGAGCAACATAAATCAAACCAGTCTGGACAAGCTGACGATAAAACAGAATTGTTTTGAAACATGTCCAAGAACAAATCAACATTAATATTGAGGTAAGATGATCAGACTGAAAATAATATAATTAAAATAACCTCAAAATATCACTTCCTAAAATTAAATATTAATTTTAAATAATATGAGTTAGAAAATGCATGACTAACCTCATATTGAGACCAAGAGTTTCGATACTCTACATGTCATTGTCGATTCTTTCTAACTAAGTTAAGCGATTTGTGCATTTTTCTAACTCAAATTATCTAAAAGTACAATTTGTTTACTTCTTGTTTATCAAGCAGAATTTGGAAGCAAATATCTGCTGTTTAGTTTCCTGCTTCCTACTGTAAATATTACAATGCTGAAATTACAGCAAAAAAAAAATTGAAAGGTATCAAAGCCTGAACTTACAACTGGTGCTTATGTTTTGCACATAACCGACATATTTACTAAGTAGATTTGATCATGTGTAAAAAATAATGTTTTATTTGGTGTTTTTATTATAAATTTAACATATCTCATTGAAGGTCAAATTATATAAGAAGAGAAAAATACATGCCTAGACTGAGGTTTGAACCTAGGGCCTCTAGCTTTATATGCTAATGTTCTGCCACAGAACTCACCTAAGGTCTCTAAATGTATAAGAGAAGAATTTGCATTTAGAATGGAAGCCTTAGGATAATTCAGTGGCAGTGCATTAGCATATAAAGCTAAAGATCCTGAGTTCAAACCCCAGTTCAGGCATACATTTTTCTCTTCAAATATGATTTGACCTTTAATGAGAAATGTTAAATTTATAATAAAAACATCAAAAGAAGCTCTACTGGCTTCATAAAGTAATGTTAAATTCCATTAAAAGTCTTCTTAAATAAGAAGTTGTCATTCGCGTGTCGAACAGTGGTTTGCTACACTACAGCTGCTGTATGTCTGGCTCTGAAGTTTAGGTTATATGAGGAGTAAAGGGAAAAACTCACCCTCTACTGCCAATAAGGAGATAGTTGAGTGGGAGTAGATGTCTACCACAACCAATCACTGCTCTTGATGTGCTAGTAAGGTTTCAAATTGCTGAGATGTTGTCAGCTGTATGTCTGCTAACTGCATACATAAAGCAGTCCCTCGCACTGAATATCCATATCAGCAACACTATTGTGTAAACGTCAGGGTTGGAGAATCAGTGGCTGTGGTATCGTCTTTGGCACTCTTAGGAATTAAAATGTATAAGAGAAAAATTTGCATTTAGAATGGTGGCCTTAGGATAGCTCAGTGGCAGAGCATTAACATATAAAGCTAATGGTCCTGGGTTCAATCCCCAGATAAAGCATATATTTTTCTCTTCAAATGTATAAAAAAATAATAGTTTTTATTTCAATGTTTTTATTATTCATTTCATACATCTCAATGATGGATAAATCATATTTGAAGAGGAAAATTATACGCTCAGACTGGGGCTCGAACCCAAAGGTCCTCGGTTCGAGTCCCACTCTGAGAGTGTAATTATTCTCTTCAATTATGAAAGTTTTATTTCTTTAGTCTCCATAAGGAATAAGGTTTTTTTTATTCTGAAAAGAAAACGATAAGACTCCTACCAACAATTCACACATTTGTCTTTGGAGCAAAAGTCACTTAGGTTAATCATTGTTAGTAAGGTAGTAGATGAAAATTTTAACATAAACAGGAAAGTTTAATAACTGAAAAAAAGTTTTGGTTATACTGAAAATGTGCCGCAGCAGAGATATCCAAACTATGGTCTGCAGGCCAGATGTGGCCTTCCATCACAATCTACCCAGCCCCTGTACAACATTCTTCTTCTATAATGGTCTCACAGCCAATGTCCTTGTACACTTATTTTATAGCCATCATTAACCATCTCATAATATCCAAATCATTTGCAAAGCTTACAATTTGTGTACTTTTACAAAACAATGTGCTATTAAGATTCACATTGGTTTGTGGAAAAACCAAATTCAAAACAAGGTTAAAAACAATTGGTTGTATAGTATTCTAATAAAATAAAATTCATTTAAGAGAAATATCTTTGTGTTAATTCCTAAAAATTCTAAAAAAAAATTTGCTAATTGTAGAATATTTCTTTCTATAATATTGATACAGGACAGACTGTGAACTTGTGAAATATGTTTACATGCAACAATATAAGAAGAATATTTGTTTTTATTAGAGAATCCTATAATACTCTCGTTTGGAGTGTTAATTTTGCAATTTGAAAATCAATTGACGTTTAATGGCAATAATAATAACAACTTGATAAAATGAAAAGTCAGATGGAATAGAATAATGATTGGAAATAGAACTTATTATTCAAATGTGAAATTAATAAAATCAAGTTTATTAACAAAAGAAACTGAATTAAAACTGTATAAGACCTTAATACGACTAGTAGTAACATATGCGGCTCAAGTATGGGTTATGAAAAAGGAAGATAGAGATTAAGATTAAATTAAAATGCTTCATGCCTCACCTCATATCCAGTCTTGTATGTAGACCACAGTTTCAAAGCCTTGGCAGCTTCATCTTCATTACTTTGTCAACTGATTATATGTCGATCAGAAGAATTACTTCTTTTTTCCTTTGTTCAGGGAAGAAGTAGTAGTAGTTCTTCTCATCAACATAACATCAGTCGACAAGAAAGTGCTGAAGATGAAGCCACCAAGGCTTTGAAACTGTGGTCTACTTAGAAGACTGGATATGAGGTGAGGTATGAAGCATTGTAATTAAATCTTAAATTAAACCTCATAGTGATTTTTTCTTATAAAACTTCAAGATAGAGATTTCCTAAGAATATTTCAAAGAGAATCATCATCATCATCATCATCCATGCAAGTATTAGGCCATGTGGCCTGTTACAGTCTCAAAGAGGAATTTTCCATCCAGTGCTTTTTTGGATGTCCCAGCGATCTTTTGCCTTGGGGGCAGTAGTGAATTGGAATTCAATGAGACGGCATTCGTTGAAGATAGGCTTTCCAGTTGTTCTGGTAGTTTTGTATATGACGAAGAATGGGTTCTATGTCCAACTCTTCCAAATTTCATCATTTCTTTTATGGTCCCACTTTGTGTAGCCTGCTGTTCGGCGCATAAATCGCATCTCATTTGCTGTTATTCAGCTTTCATCTCTTCCTTGTATTGTCCATGCTTCACTACCATATCTTAATACTGGTCTTGCGAGATATCTTGCAAGGAATAGTGATGTGCATTTCATCACTTCTCCTATTCAAATCTCATCCTCAACCTGCTCGTGGTGCAACCTGCTATTACAAATGAGGCTCTGAGGACCAAGTACTGGCAGTATAACCACATCACCTTAATGTAGAGGAAATGCTACATTAGTAGGAACCCCACAATAATACCCCTCTGGGCCAGCAACCCATTGGGCAAAAAAAATTTACATTTGCTTTCAAGTCTCAAAGAAAAATTCCAATCTGTGAAAATGAGGTATGGAGAGTAAAACATAGTATAGAGATTGAACAAATAAGGAGATGATGTGAAACATGTAAAATCTTTATGGTTAGGATGGTTGGGTCATGTAGACAGAATGGAGGACAACAGGATACCCTAAAAGAATAAGGAGACCAAGAAAGAAGTAGCTGCAGGATGCAGAGCAGGAATTAAAACAAAACTACGGATAAGAGGATGGTGAAGATTGGCACAGCAAAGAGAGGAATGAAAGAATTAATTAAGACATTTTGTCTGTACATTCTTACCTCTTATGGTTGTATTTGTCGAACATATGTTTCAAGGCTTCTGAGCTCCATCATTAGCGATTACAGACTGAATTTTCTCAAGTTGTCAGCCCTGATTCTTGATTTCTGCTCTCTCTGCCTCGGGTCAAATTAATTTACTAATGAGGTTCCTTTATCCGGGAATTTCAAAATTCATAATTCTTTCCTTGTTTTTCTGTATGTAGATTTTTTCCCATATGGTGAGTTCATTTTTGTTTTCTAACTGTTTTAATAATTTTGTGTTTACATCTATTTTGTGTTTTTCTGACAAAATATGAGCAGCCACTGCAGATTTTTCTATTTACCATTTTTTTACATTTCTTATGTGTTCTTTAGTTCTAATAGTTAAATTTCTTTTTGTTTTCCTTATGTATATCTTGTCACAGTTTAAATAAACTAATAAAAATAAAAAGATTGATGATGGTAAAAAATTCGGAATATATCAAATAAAATGTGGAAGTTAAGTGGCTGAACTCCAACGCGATAGTCACAAAGATATGTCACCAGGGAGCTGCGACGCGGCACACTGGGCGGCGCTATGCACCACCAAAAAAAAAAAAACTTAATTAATTGGGAATTCTATGCTACCATATCACTTCTGTGAATTCAAATATAGATAGATAGATCATCGGTTGATTAATGTCTTTGACATCGTCCGATTCCTAATAGCCAATTTTGTCGGTCCATCCAATCTCCTAGTTGTAGATTACCAAATAAAATCTTCCATTATTTTCCAAGAGGAAGAAGAGATGTCGGACGTCCTCGGAAGAGATGGTCTTAGATCTATTAGTGAAGACGGAACAGGCAACTCTTGCCTAAACCAGGAAGTGAAGAAGAAGAAGACATTTTTTTCACAATTATTAAATTTTATCTACAAACATAATGATTACTTTGAAGTTATGGAGAATCGTTGTGCGCACGCACAAACGCTTAAAGAAATGTCTACTAAATGGTGGAGATATCTGTGAAATCGAAATGAACAACATTCGAAAATATATTTTAAGAAATGGATGTTGAGTCAATTTTGTTAGATTCCGATTGTACAAGTTAGTGTACATCAGATTAGGTACACTTCAATAAATAATATATGCATGTAATTTGTTTTGTTAGGTTAGGAAGGGGGAAGTTGGTGTACATTCATTTCCAATAAACATTCAAATGAGTATTTACTGCGAAGGTTGGTTTTCACAATTACATGGTTCCATCTAGTGACAACTCTATAAACTTTTGCACATGTGCACTGTTATTGTGCAGGACTTGGAAAATGTTTTGGGAAGGTAAAGTTTTTAAATACTTAATAATTGTAAAATGTTTTAAGAATCATTGCAAAATGTTTAAAATAATATGAAATGTGGGTATGGTGCAAAAAGTGGACATCCGAATTTCGAGATAATTTTGATTTTAAAATCAAGCTTAGGAACATCAAAGATGAAAACATGAAAAAAAAAATTGCGGACCATCCACAAAAAAAACCTGTAAAATAACAATTTATAAAGCACTATTCCCTATATTACCTGAAGTAAGTGGCTGCCATTGTGGTTGTGATGTCAGATTCAATATTCAGACGTTAGTCCAGGATGAAAACATGTTTTCTTCAATAGAAATGTGAAAATAGAATATATATTTTATTGTAATAAAAGAGCACTGCTGTATTTCCAAATTACATGGCAGAGTTTGAAATTTAATAAAAATCACATCCTCAGATAGAGTTTCTTAAGAAAAAAAGGTTCAACTGAATCGATTGTCGATAATAATTGATACATCATCTTACGTATTTCTCGAAAATGAACAACGGCAAATTAGCCCTTACAAAATATTCAATAAATAGATGCTACCGGTACTTATTTATAACATAATCTTCGAAATTTGTAATATAATTTATTAGAATACATGTATAATGACCTAAAAGCTAACCTAACTTATTTAAATTACTAATATATAATATAATAAATAGAATGGCATTGAGACAATATTAAATTACAGATATGTAAATAAATTATACTATATGTGTAAGAAACTAAAAGCTAACCTAACCTAATTACGTATAAGAAATTATTACTCTAACCTAGTTTCCGTGATGGTCCATAGATTTTTTATGGTTTCATCTTTGGTGATCCTAAGCTTCATTTTAACCCTCTACATGCCACTGGTAAAATCTATTGTGTCAGAGATTTAAATCGCACCTGCCGATGTGATCGGCATTGCAAGTAGTTTAAGTGTATTGTCTGGCAGGTATTGGACAGGAGCACCAGAGCCGATCTAGTCGGCTCTTGACATCTAAAGGGTTAATACCAAATTTACATCGAAAAGGAGATGTCTCATACAGTAAACTAGTGAAATGTGTATTTTGTAGTGCTTATAAAATGTTATTTTACTGCTTTGTTTCTGGATGGTCTGCAATTTTTTTTTCTTTTGTGTTTTCATGTTTATTGGTCCTAAGCTTCATTTTAAAATCAAAATTATCTCGAAACTGGGATGTCCACTTTTTGTGCCGTAACCTGAAATGTTACCACAAATGGTACAAGTAAGTAGTGCAACAATGGCATAAGAATAATAATAAAGAGAGAAGGTGCACCTGAATAGGCATTAGGAATATTTCAGTTTTTGATCTTGCTGAGTTCGGAGATAGATTTTTCTCTTTTACCACACTTCAGGATGTGATATTTCTCACATTGTTTCTTGCACAGTTCACATACACAACTTTCCCAAGGCTCGTGGTATTTTTTGGTTTGCACAATTCGTAGTGGAAACCATGGGTCGCTAATTTTATGATAATATGTCTCTGGGGTTGGTTTTCCTTGGTCCAGGATCTGTCCAGCATCACGCTTGAGCTATAAAAATCTTCATGGATCTCCCTCCTCTTTGTCACCCTTTCTTCTATCAGTTCGTTGTATGGGCAGATAGATGGTAGCAGAGATTGCAGTCTAATGTCTTCCAAGAAGAATGTCTCTTTGGCAAGTTCGTAGACTAGCCAGGATTTAGTGTTTGTCCCTATGCCTAGAGTTTTCTTCAGATATCTTCCTTTTACTTGTTCTAGCCTGTTGAGGTAGTTTTTCTTCAGTCTCTCCCATATCAATTCTATTCCATATATTGCAATTGGAACTATTTTCGCTTGAAATAAGAGTCATTGCTGTATCGAGTAGTGGCATAAGAATATTGTATGGATAAACAAAGAACGTCCTAATCTAAAGTTCAGCCAATAGTAGGATATGTTAGTAGAAATGGAAAAAGTAAATAGTGCAACAGTATCATAAGATTATTGCATGGTGTATCTCCAAAATATGTTTGGAGACATGTCTTGCCACCCAATATAAACAAAGAGTTCAACAATAGGGAAAAAGTCGGTTATTTGGCGGACACAAATTCTTCAAAGTTCCACAGAATCGCAGTGCGCATGTGCGAGTTGCAGAAATGGTTAATGTAGTCTCCGGTAGATGGCTCTGCAGTCGGCGTTACCAACATTGGGAATAAATCCTCAAATGCTAAAAAAAATGGATGTAAACTAACTTGCCATTTCCTAACCAAAGAAAATAATTTACATGCATATTATTTATTCCCAAATACTAAAAAAATGCATGTAAACCAACTTCCCATTTCCTAACCTAACAAAACAATTTACATACGTATTATTTAATAAACTATAAAGTAATTTTACGTACACTAACACTAAATATGGTTTGAAATTATTTTCAAATGTTGGTAACTCCAATTTGAGAGCCACCTAGCAGATGTTACATGGAGCATTTCCGCGTATCTAGAACCCGATGGACAAATTTCGCGTAATTTATATATATTTAATAATCGTAAGAAATGTTTATACAATGGTTCCAAAATATTTAAAATAGTATGAAACGTGTTTACAAGTGTTTAGTGCATCTGTGGCATAAGGATGTAAGTGTAGAATTGTGTCCGCCAAAAAACGTACCACAGCCAACAATAGTTTTTGGGAAATAGCCAAAAATTGGGCTGATGTTTCCATTAAGCGCAGTGAGAATTTTTTCTAAGTCCGAGGTAGACACCACACGCATGTGCCAACAGGTTATATTTTAAAATTATTTCCCACTATTTACAATAAATTTACATTTTTTTTAATGATTTTTTCAACATATTTTTCATAAGTAATGCCACAAGTGATTTCCAAATTATCGATAAATTCACTCCTCATTTCGTAACTATAGTTAAATAATGATTTGTGAGTAAACAGCTTAATTTTATTCGTTAAATAGTCCTAACAAATGCCACTCTTGATTTCCAAATTATCGATAAATTCACTCCTCACTTCGTGAGTCGTGAATTTATCTAGAGAATTTGGAAATCAAGAGTGGCATTTGTTAGGACTATTTAACGAATAAAATTAAGCTGTTTACTCACAAATCATTATTTAACTATAGTTATTTTAAAATATTTATATATTTAATGTAAACGGCGATGTTTGAAAACAAATGAGAAACGATAGGTACGCTTCATCTGCTTCTTTTGTTTATCACTGGCAACCAGATCATATTATTTATTGCCAAAGGAACGCAATATTGTAAGAATGCTCTCTAGTGGAGAAAAAATGAAACACATCAAACTGTATATTAATTCATTTCTGATGTCGTATGATGTAAATATGACAATTATATTTTTCTGGATTGTTACCTGGGAAAAAATACATTTAAGAAAGTGCAAATAGTGGTTTCTTTTTTTGCTACAAATGTTTTTTGCTACAAATGTTTTTATATTAACTCCCGCATGCGGCATGTGTTGACATTCATGCACTATATACACAATCTGGTAGCTGTATTTCTCACAGGCTCAGTCACTGCAAAATAATGGTCAGACCTGTTCAGAATATTAAAAAGGAGGAGCTTTCTTTAATATGGTAAATATAACACCGCCATGGCCGGTCCCAAGCCCGGATGAGAAAGGAGGAGGGAGAGGAGTAACAACCTCGTTAAAAAACCAGGGTTCAGTTGGCTCCGACTGATAGTACTCTGTAAGGGTCCCTAGCCAGGGTTACGGTGAAGACCTCAACGGCAGAGTCGGCGCAGAAGGAGTCCTTCAACACGGCGGATCTGGCGGAAGAGGCAACCCTATCTCTAAGGGAAATAGTGAAATGCTGCCTTGCGGTGAAGAGGGATCTTCAAAGGCTATGGGAGGAAAACCCAGACAGAAATTTTCCTGGTCCTCCAGGTTGGGGGTTTATGCTGTGGGCCAGCTCCCCACACATTAGAAAAAAAAACAAAATGCTAAAAGACCAAATCAATCAAAGCCGGACAGAAAAAAGTATGAAAGACAAAAGCAACGAAAACGGACATTGAATATAGGCACGTGGAATGTACGAGGAATTAGAAACAAAGTTAATGAAGTAGCAGGAGAATTATTCCAGAACAATGTAGATATTGCAGCAGTGACGGAAACAAAAAAGAAAGGATCGGGAAATTCATATTTAGGAAACTACATACATTTTTGGTCAGGTGTAAATAAATCAAAAAGAGCTAAAGCAGGAGTATCAATGTTTGTAAAAAAGAAATACAGTAAAAACATAATAGAATATGATTATATTAATGAAAGATGCCTAAAGATTAAAATGAAGCTTATGGGAAGAACAATGGTGTTCTTAGCAGTCTACGCACCAACAGATGATGCTGCACAGAGTCAGAAAGAAAAGTACTATTCAGTATTAGTGGAACAAATAGAGAAAATACGAAGTAATGAAGAATTAATACTAATGGGAGATTTAAATGGGAAAATGGGTAGAAGAAACAATGATGAAGCAGTAGGAAAATATGGGGAACAAGAAGTCAACGACAATGGAAATAGAATCATAGAGATGTGCAAACAACATAAATTAAAGATAGTAAATACATTTTTCGATCATAAGGATATTCATAAATTTACTTGGGAACGACCTAGTCTCAATCAGAAATCAATAATAGACTACATAATTGTAAAGCAAAATACTTCCTTATTTATTAAGGACTCAAGGGTTAAAAGAGGAGCAAATTGTGGTTCTGACCACTATCTACTCACAGCACAGATCATCCCCAAATTCCTTACAGGGAAAAAAGTGCATGATGAAGCAAGGGAATCAACAATGCAACTGAAGCAGGAAGAAAAATTTAAACTGTATTTATTTAATCAGGATAGTATCAAAAACTTATATAAAGAAAGACTGAGGATCAAAATTGAGAATTTGGATTACAAGGAAGACATAGAAGAAGAATATAATCAATTAAAGGGAATAATACATTCGGCAGCAAAAGAAGCATTAGGCACAATAAATAAAAAACAAAATACACAAGATTGGTGGAATGAGATGATATTGAAGAATTAACCAAAAAAAAGAAAAAATGCTACTTAGAATGGTTGGCAAATAAAACAACAGAAAATTGGATAGAATACAAGAGAACAAACACCAAAGTTAAAAGGAAAGTGATAGAAGAAAAAAACAAATTATGGAAAAGCAAATGCCAAGAAATAGAAAGTTATATAGGAGGATCACAATCATCAGAAGTATGGAGATTTCTAAAAACACTGAAAACCAACCAAGGATCCAGCAAGATAAATTTGTTAACAAAATCAGATGCAGAAAAACATTACAAAGCTTTACTGTCAGAAACTAGAAATGAGTTTATGGAAACAACAGAAAATCCAACTATAGAAATGAACGCCCTGGAATCTGATACAATAGATATAGAATTAGAAATTCAAACCCTAAAGAATAAAAAGGCACCAGGGCCAGGAAACATACCCAATGAGTTAATTAAATATGGCCCAAAAAATTTAATAGGTAGATTGAGGGACTTGTTTAATAAGTGCATTGCAATACAGAAGATTCCTGATGAATGGAAAATAAGCTACATTGTACCAATATACAAGAAGGGCGATAGAAGAGACGCAAAAAACTACAGAGGACTAAGTATAAATAACACATTATATAGAATATTTACGAAGTTATTAAAAACAAAGTTACAAAAAGATGTTAAAGACAAATTAGGAGAAGATCAAAATGGATTCAGAGCAGGAAGGTCATGTGTTGACAATATATTTGCAATACAACAGTTAATTGAAAAACGGACTGCAGTTGGAGAAGAAACCCATTTGACAATGATAGATTTAGAGAAAGCTTATGACTCAATTCCGAGGAACAAATTATGGGAAGTATTGGAGAAATACAATATTGACAGAAACCTAATAGAAATTATTAAACAAATCTATAAAGATAACTCCGCTTATGTTAAAAAATGGGAAATATAATGTCTAATCCTATAAAAACCTCAAAGGGATTGAAACAAGGGTGCAGTCTATCACCAATTTTATTTAATATTTATGTAGAATTTATATTAACGAAATGGAAACAAAGCTGCAAAGGTATGGGGATCCCAATAGGCAACAGATTTTTGATGACATTACAATTTGCCGATGATCAACTGGTTTAGCGCAAGACAAATTTGATATGGAATTCATGATAAAAAAGGTTGAAAAACACATATGAATCATGGGGTCTCACAGTAAATTTACAAAAAACAGAATATCTGGCAATAAATAGCAATGAAAGAGAAATTTAATATTGGAAGAAGGAATCCAAATAAAGCAAGTGAAACAAACTAAATATTTGGGAATAATTATGGATAACATCGAAGGTATAGGCAAAGAGAACATAAAACATAGAATTGAATTGAGTAGCAAAATAATATCATCATTAAATTCCATATGGTGGGATAAGCATATTTGGAAAGACACAAAAAAATATATTGGTAAAACATTGGTGGAATCTGTTGCAATGTACGGAAGTGAGGTATGGACAATCAATAAGTACTACAAGAATAGACTAATAGCTCTAGAAATGGATTATTTACGAAGAAGTGCCAGAAAGTCCAAATTAGAACGTGTCACAAATAAGGAAATTAGAAACATAATGGAAGCAGAAGAAAGCATAATTGAAAGAATTGAGGAGAAGGAATTAAAGTGGTTAGGACATGTTTTAAGAATGGAAGATGAGCGATGGCCCAAGCAACTATATGAATGACATCCGAACAGAAAGAAGAAAAGAGGAAGACCAAAGTTAACTTGGAAGGAAAACATGAAGACAGTAATGCAAGCTAGAGGGCTAAGCACCGAAGATGCCCAAGACCGTAGGCTTTGGAGGTTTGGCACGGGAAGACGGCAGCAGCTGTAAAAACCCGAAGATAGATAGAGAAATATAACACTGATAAATATTTCGTGAAACACGACTTTGATTGGTTGTAAAACAGAAATCATTGAAACGTGATTGGTCATTGACTCCCAATTGGGGCATGAGTTAAATAGTCTACGATATTTAACTATATACGTAACATGAAGACGTGGCAGCCATTTTAATTTTAACGAATATTCTATACAACAATGCAGCGAACATAGATTATGTACTTTAGAATTTCAGAACTTAATATTTATTTTAGGCCATTGCATTCTTTCACAGGTTAGAGTACTTAAATTGCGTTAGGTTAGCTTTTAGGTTTGTTAAATAGCATGTATAACATTGGCTGCATCACGATATTCCATAGAGGGAAAAACTGCACTTACACTATCTCAAAACTGCAAAGAACTGCAAATACACGGTAGCAGTTAGAAGTAGCAGCGATAATGTTATCATTGAATCATTGAATGATAACCCACAAACATCATAGTGAGTTACCAAACGTTTATTAAAAATGGGTGTACACTTACTTATCACTCCCTAACGCTGATCCAACCAGCGATAACCCAAAACAGCGATAGAAAAATCATAGACTAAGTAATATACTCTGTGGAGAAAATAGCAGTTAGCATCAACAGTCTAACAGTCTCATAATATTGCAATTTGCGTATTTAAATAAATACTTACCCTCAGGGGTCCTCATCTAGGGGATATGTGGATGGCGACCACAAGGTGCCCAAGCTGAGCAAAACATTTCTTCCACTTACTTGTGTTTTGCACTCTTTTAACTTTACTATCTAACCTCTCTTGGTTAACTCTTGTTTTTTTGACCCCTACGCTATTAGGACATCCGAGGGCTAGGGAGTCTTTCCTTTCTTCCATTTCTTCTTTCCTTTATTTTCTTTTCTTCTCCAGAAAAGCCTGACCAGAGGCTATAAGATGGCAGCCCCATCACTGGTCTTGCCTTCCTTTGGCCAGCAACCAATCGAAGACACTATTATTATGCTTTCAAGTCTTATACGAGAATTTCCCAGAAATTTTCTATAGGATCGTAACAGGCCTTGGCCTAATACTTGGAAGGAAGAAGAATAAATACTTTAAAATTGTCTAATAATGTTATAAAAATTGGGATATGCTACACTTCGGGTCGCACAAAAATTTTTCCAAGTTCTATAGAATCGCAGTGCGCATGCGCTAGTGCTCCAATTATCCCAGGTAGATAAATGCAACCTCCAGCAGTTGGCGGTATATGTATGAGAAATCAGTATGACCAACATTGACACAAAATTCCCAGAACTTGTCTAAAAATGTATAATTAACACGAAATGAACTAGTGGAAATATGATTTTACGTGGTAACCGTCCGATATTTTGAATTTTTCATAGAATAACAGATATGAAGAGGTAATTTATTTTACGTATCAAATCACATTTAAAAAGCAAGGAACCTAAAAGCTAACCAAACCTAAATCAATTACTGTAACACAAATCAATTACTCTAACGTAGGTGAAATCCAGGGAACGTGGAATCACATTTAAAAAGCAAGGAACCTAAAAGCTAACTAAACCTAAATCAATTACTGTAACACAAATCAATTACTCTAACGTAGGTGAAATCCAGGGAACGTGGAATTACATTTAAAAAGCAAGGAACCTAAAAGCTAACCAAAACTATATCAATTACTGTAACACAAATCAATTACTCTAACGTAGGTGAAATTCAGGGAACGTGGACATGGTTGGCAACATCTGGAGTAGTTTGGGTTGTTGATGGTGGCAACGCTGGAACAACATATGAGGTGGAGGGAAAATAACAAAGAGTAGGAAGTAAGCAATGTAGCACGACCGTGTTTTACGCAAATATATAAATATAAAAAAAACTCGTTGCAACATTGGAAGATGTTTAAAATGTGTTTAAAAGTGTTGCAAAATGTTTTAAACGTGTTTAAAAGTGTTTAGTTCATCAGTGGAATAAGATATTAAATTGAAAAATTTTTGCGACCTGAGTGTACAACAGCCAAAGATTGTTTTAAAACGTTTTAAAATATTAGAAAATGATGGTAAGTACAGAACAAAATCTATAGTTTACAACAATATAACAGAAAAATTATGCACTAGTAGAAGTGCAGTTCAGCCCCATAGAGTAAACCGCTTTGCATTTGTTGGCACATGCGCGTGCTGTCTGCCTGGGATTCAAAAAAAATTCTGGATATGTTTTCCTTTAGGTCGATAGAAAATTTTTCTAAGTTCTATAGAATCGCAGTGCGCATGCGCTAGTGCTCCAATTATCCCAGGTAGATAAATGCAACCTCCAGCAGTTGGCGGTATCTGTATGAGAAGTCAGTATGACCAACATTGACACAATAATCCCAGAACTTGTCTAAAAATGTATAATTTATTTTACGTATCAAATCACTTTTAAAAAGCAAGGAACCTAAAAGCTAACCAAACCTAAATCAATTACTGTAACACAAATCAATTACTCTAACGTAGGTGAAATCCAGGGAACGTGGAATCACATTTAAAAAGCAAGTTCGGGTTGTTGATGGTGGCAACGCTGGAACAACATAGGAAGTGGAGGGAAAATAACAAAGAGTAGGAAGTAAGCAATGTAGCACGACCGTGTTTTACGCAAATATATAAATATGAAAAAAAACTCATTGCAACATTGGAAGATGTTTAAAATGTGTTAAAAAGTGTTGCAAAATGTTTTGAAAGTGTTTAAGAGTGTTTAGTGCATCAGTGGAATAAGATATAAAATTGAAAATTTTTTCGGACCTGAAGGAAAGCACAGCCAAAATTCTCACTGCACTTAATGGAAACATTATTCAAAAATTGTTTAATGCATTGTGAAATGTCACAAAAAAAGGGAACTCTTGTATTTTGAACATTGTACCATTTATCTGTTATGCCTTACCTTTGACGGAAAACATTTTTCAATTTTGCAAACAGTGCATTTAGCTTCATCTATATGTGACTCAATGTAAAACAGAGCACAATTATTTTGTAAACAGAAGAAGCACACTTCAACAATTGAACATGTTTTTCGCTTACTGCGAGTTGTGTTGAATTGATCAACAAATTCGTTACATAACTTCAAATTATATGCACAGCGATGACAAACTTTCAAAGAGACGTCTTGTTTAGACACCTGTAATAGAAGATAAAATATTTAACTCACTGATGATTCAATTTGATATTTTGTTAGTCTGTAGAAAAGAAGCTCAATGGTGATTCATCTTACCTTTACAGAAAGACATTCTTCAATTTCTTTATAATATTTACGGTTATCAAAATTTCTAAATATATCAAGAAATACACCAAAATCCCTATTACATATACGGCAATGATCTCTTGAGACTTTCTGAGACCCAAATCCAGGCATGTTAATTTCACATATAACACACACGTTGTTTACATACAGTTAAGCGCCTTAAATTTCTTGGCAGAAACCACGGCGACGACGATAAACAGAATCAATTCAGAGCAAAATGTAACATGTTGGTCAATCTGTTTCTTGTATGGAGAAGGTACCAGGTTTACCAATAGTTTTCAATTTTTCCCCTCGAAATGAATAATTTTTTTTTTCTTTTCTCGCTATATCGGCGCTTCAATAATAAACTTTATTAAATAATCTGTGTATAATATACATAAATTATTATTTAAATTATAGATTTAACCACTGAAATGTTGAGGACAAAATTACATATTAAAAGTTTTTGTCATCTGGATCATAAAGAACGTTACACAACGTGTGGGCCTGGTTGTAGCGAAATCAAATGCATTCCTAATTTTTTTACATAACTGTAAATCAAGCATTCGCGGTAAATATTAATTTATTGTGGAAATAATGTGATAAATTCCCAATGTTACACATATACAACAAGGGGCATTATAGGGTTAATTTCATTTTTAAATTTATTACAATGCTGCAGAAATGAAGGAAAAGAAAACGTCAATAATAAACCTATCCTCGAAACCTGCCATTACGGAAAAGTTTTGGCGAACCCCTTGAAATATTTTGCAAACCCCCTGGAGGTTCAAGAACCACAGGTTGGGAAACGATGGAATAAGCCTACCAGAGATGTCTCTTGTTGAGACTAGCAGTATTTTCTCTCAGAGATTTTGTGTGTTTTTTTTAATTGTGTGCAAGGAGTATCATGTATATTTGAGACGTTCAAGTCCTGTGCCATAGCCGAGTGGTTAAGGCAGGAAGCCTTGGCATAGAGCTACGGGACTTGCGCTTGTTCGAGTCTCCATGGGGAAAGAAATTTTCTCATGGTATTTTGGCCAGTATGGGACCGGTGCCCACCCAGCATCATGAGGCATTTGGGTAGCTACAATAAGTAGCGGTTCCAGGTTGAGAAAACCAGCTATAATGGCTGGGGGACTCAACATACTGACCACATGTCACCCCTACATTGGCTAGATGATCTCTCTGTGATTGGCATATGTGGATGTAAAGCCAGCAGCCGGCTGGAAGGCTAAGGGCCTTCTAGGCATGTCCTGCCATGGAATTATTATTATTATTTGAGACATTCATTTTTCAAACTATTCTTGTAGGCCTGTCGCACCATGGAATTATTATTTATTATTATTATTTGAGACATTCATTTTTCAAACTGATTCTTGTGCCAAACATTTTCAAAATTGAATTATTGGTATCACTAGCTTCCTTTCAATTCCTTCTCTCCTTAGAATAATAATCCTTGCTCTTTATGTAGGCCTATATAACTGTTTACATTGTATGTGCACAAAACAGCTCTTAATCCATTAAAATTCTTCTTCTTCTTCTTCCTTCCAAGTATTAGGCCAAGGCCTGTTACGATCCTATAGAAAATTTTCCCGTATGGGAAATTCTCGTATAAGACTTGAAAGCATAATAATAGTCCCTTCGATTGGTTGCTGGCCAAAGGAAGGCAAGACCAGTGATGGGCTACCATCTTATAGCCTCTGGTCAGGCTTTTCTGGAGAAGGAAAGAAAATAAAGGAAAGAAGAAATGGAAGAAAGGAAAGACTCCCTAGCCCTCGGATGCCCTAATAGCGTCGGGGTCGAAAAAACAAGAGTTAACCAAGAGAGGTTAGATAGTAAAGTTAAAAGAGTGCAAAACACAAGTAAGTGGAAGAAATGTTTTGCACAGCTTGGGCACCTTGTGGTCGCCATCCACATATCCCCTAGATGAGGACCCCTGAGGGCTCCATTAAAATTTAAAATTTAATATTAAATTCTTGTACATTTTCAAATGGCTCCTTGTCCAATCAATATGAATCATTGTATATAACTGAAAAGTGCATAAATGTACATTATCATTGGACGACTTTTATAAGAAAGGAACCAAGTGCCATTTTATCATTTTTGAGATATACTCATATGTTAACTCTTATAACACACAGAATGATTTATTTAAATAGAACCAAGTGATATCTAGACTGTGCTGGGATCTGTGAATGCTTGAACCAACTGCCAAGTAAAATGTTCATAATCTGTTTTTATTTATACAGAACCAAGTGATTTTTGGCAGTGGATCTTGTTACATAAAACATTACCCTTACCAAGAATCCCAATAAATATTATTTTTTACAAGAGACAAATGTTGGTACATAATATTTATTGAATCTCCAATAATATGAACCCTATTTCATCATCCGATGTGTTAGGGTTTTAGTTACAATACAATTAATTATTTACAATAATTTAGAGTATGGTTAATTTCTAGTATTACATAATAATGTAATATGAACAAATAAATAAATAAATTAACAACCCAAGAAGTTGGTACATAATACAGGGATCCTCTCTGGAAAAGAAAATAAAAGTTTCTGTTATGTTGGGTAGAAGGCACTGCAGGACGAGGAGTTCAGCAAGTGGGTTCCTGCTTGTGAAAGCACATACTTTCTAATGTTGAAAGGAATGTGACATATCTGACTCATGTGGACGGCACAATTAAAACATAAAAAAATATTTATGATGAATACATTTTTTGATCTACATATTCTGAATTCAGTGATTTTAAAGTAGGAGACATTTATCTTCCAAACGATTCCGATTTTTGAGATGTAGAATCTGCCCTCAAAAACTATCAACGACTATACACTTTGTGGGATTACATGGAAGCTTCTTGTAGGGAAACCAGAGGGAAAATGTCCAGTTGGTACATCAAGAAATAGGTGGGAGAATAACATTAACTATGATTTGAGGGAAGTAGATTATACAGGTATGATTGGAAAACATTAGCTCAGGATAGGGATGTATGGAGAGCTTACGTCTGCGTGGCCATGAACCTATGGGTTCAATAGTTAGTTGGGTATGACATTTTCTGTTTATTAAGGATCTCCATGAAATGATTTTCCGTTTCTTTCATATTTATGTATTATATTTGTGCTGATCTCCTTGGCCGGATGGCAATGCATGGGTCCTTTTTTTGCTTCATTTGCTTCCCTTTTTGCTCCATTTTCCCAGAATTCCTTTTTCTTTTCTTTTATTATTTTCTTGTAATTTTTCCTTTTTGCTAAATATTTGTCTATTAATTTCAGGCTCTTTGGTTTGTTTCCTAATTTGTGGAGCATATTTTGTACTGACTGTCGTTTAATGTAACATTATTTGTCTAACTACCTCTGGGCTTTCTTCAGATTTGGGTTTATTTGTATTCTTGCCCTTGTAATGAGATATTCTATCACTCCTGCTGCTTCTTCAAATTTTCTTTTTCCTATCCATGCCTCTGTATGGTTTATTTGGCCTAGAGTATTTTTTTATTTTTCATTTGTTTATTTTTCTTGTTGGTATCAGTTGGCATTTTCTTGTGCTATGGAGCATTATATTGTAACAAAATGAAGAGCCACAACATTCCTTATCCAATGATACAATATGATAACCAAATCATCATCATCATCATCCTGCCAGGCATTAGTCCTAGAAGAACTGTTATGGCCTGAGAAAGCGGTTTTCGTGCCATCTTTTCATAGGTCGACCAAGTGACCGTTTCCCATTTGGACAGTAGTTCATTATTGCCTTGGCGATCCTGGATCTAGCCATTCTTGAGACATGTTCCTTCCAGTTTAGCTGATATCTGGAGATGTAGTCCAGTATTGGTGACACATTAAGTTCTTGAAGGATTTCTACATTTTTCTTTCGATCCCATTTGGTGTAGCCAGCTGTTCGGCGCATAAATCTCATCTCACAAGCTGTTAGTCTGCTTTCATCTCTCGTCCTTATAGTCCACGCTTCACTCCCATAACATAGGACTGGTCGAGCCATTATTTGATAAAGACAAGTACGAGTTGATTTTTGCACTAATGAAGGTTTTAAAACTCTATTAATGATTCCCATTGATTTGTTGAATTTCACAATTTTCTCTGATAAATCCAAATTTTCAACAAAAGAGAGTTTATATCCCAACTCATTAACTCTCTCTAAAATTTTGTTATTTAGACAAATTTTGCTTGGTATTGGGGATTTTCCACAAAAGGCCATTGTTTTAGTTTTATTGGTAGATATTTCCATTGAATATTTCTGGGCTATCAAATTTAAATTATGTACTGACTATTGTAAATCATCTTAAGATGTTGCTAGTAAAACAAGATCATCTGCAAACATTATTATATCTAATTTTAAATTTCTATTGATAGTGATACTTCCGTGTTTTGTTTCTCTAAAGTCTTTTACAATGGCATTCATATATATGTTAAAAAGTAGAGGGGAGAGGACACAATCTTGTCTGACTCCTGAGTTTATTTCTTTCCACCGAGTTATTTTTTTTTATTTTTATTGCAATGAGAGTTGACTTATAAATGTTATAAATATTATATATGATCTGCTTTGGGATCTGATCTTTCATCAAAATTTCAAATAACAGACTTCTGTTCACTTTATCAAAGGCTTTTTTAAAGTCAATAAATGCCAAGTGTGTTTCTATATTAAATTCATGATGTTTCTCAATCAAAATTTGCATTGTGAAATATCCATCAGAGCATGATCTACCCTTCTGGAAGCCATTTTGTTCTTCTCCAAGTGTATTTTCATAATGTTTATATAATTTATTCTTAATAATAGTGGAATAAATTTTGTAACCAGAGTTTAATAAGCTGATCCCTCTGTAATTATCACAATTGGTCTTATCTCCTTTTTTAAATATTGGAATTACTAATGATTTTGACCAATCTTGAGGTGGGTTTTCTCCTTGCCATATGATATTCAAGAAGTTTAAATATATTTTGAGAAATAGTTGACTAGAATGTTTAAATAGATTAGTGGGTATTTCATCTTCACCAGGTGCTTTGTTACTCTTTATATTTTTTTAAAGCTATTTGAAGTTCTTCTAAGGAAATAAAGTCTCTTTGTAAATTATCTGGCTCTTGTATCTGTAAAGAGGGACAGTTGTTTGTCCATAAATTTTGATAATAGTTAATCCATTTATCATGAGGAATTATATTTATTCTAGCAATATCTTTGTTTTCACTATTTAAATTTTTCAAAATTTTATACATTGATGGTTGGGGCCTTGTTACATCATTCTCCAAGAAGGATACAAATTGTTCCCAACTTTTCCTGTGGTGCTTGCGGACTTCACGTTTGGCAATGGCTCTTTTTCTGTGGTATTCTATTTTATCTTCATCTTTTTTTGTACTAATGAATTTTATATATGCCATCTGTTTTTCTTGTATAATCTTTTTAATTTCATCATCAAAGTTTCGTAGACCTTTAGCTCATTGCCATATGATAACCAAATGTCATTTCCAAATTGGCATGTATCCAGTATCGGTATAGGACTATATCACTATAATATTGAGTTAATAAGTACATCTTGGAGAATTTTAAAAAATTTGAGAAATAAAAGAAGTGGACAAACAAATGTACAAACAATACCTATGACTGAATGGGAAAATTATTTTAAAACGTTACTATCAGAAAACAGGGTATTTAATTTAGATAACATTCAAAATATTCCAGAAATAAATGAAGATGAACATATAAAATTGGACATAGAGGATATTAAAATGAATATTCAATCATTAAAAAATAAAAGAGCTAGTGGTCCAGGAGGAATACCAGCAGAACTATTAAAACATGGATCCGACCATTTATTTGAACGACTGAGAAAATTATTTACAAAATTTATGAATGGTGAAAAAGTTCCTGAAGACTGGAAATTAGGATACATTTCGACAATCCACAAAAAATGAAAAAAAGACCAATATGAAAATCATAGAGGTATAACAGTAACAAGTACTATGAGTAGACTCTATGGACATATACTAAAATATTATTTGGAAAAAAACTATAGTGATATGGAATTAGAGGAACAGTCAGGATTTAGAGCAGGTCGTTCCACAACCAACAATTTATTTTGCATTACTCAGGTAATAGAAAAGAAAATGCAATATGGACAACCTTTGCACCTACTATTTGTAGATCTAGAGAAAGCATACGACAATGTCCCTGTAGAGAAACTATGGATTGCTTTAAGACGTATGGGAATTAAGACTATAATAATTGAAGCTATACAAAATTTATATGACAATTGCATATCTAAAATTAAAATTGGCAGTAAATTGTCACATGGTTTTACGATAAATAAAGGTCTTCGTCAAGGTTGTTGTCTATCACCGACTCTGTTTAAAATATATGTACATGAAATATTAAAGAATTGGAGGAGAAAATGTTCAAGCATGGGAATTCCTATTTCAAACAACAAAACTTTATACAACTTACATTTTGCAGATGATCAATTGTTAATTGCACAAGATTATGAAGATTTAGAATATATGACTAGAAAATTAATAGAAGAATATGAAAAATGGGGATTAAATTTGAACATGAAAAAAACAAAATATTTATCAATTGGTGAACCAGAACAAAATTTAATTTTGGAGACTGGAGAATCAATAAAATCTTGTAGTGAGATCACATATTTAGGAATTAAAATAAATAAAAATGGGAGTTATGAAGAGGAAATAAGAAATAGAAATAATAAAGGAAAATTTGCAATTGCTTGCCTCAATGGAATATTGTGGGATAAAAATATAAGTAATAAAAATAAAATGAATATATATCATACAATTGTTAAAAGCATCATTACTTATGGAGCAGAACTTTGGCCATTAACAACAAAAACAAATAAGTACCTTTTGGCAACGGAAATGGATTTTATACGAAGGGCAGCAAGAATTTCAAGAAGAGAAAAAATTAGGAACTCAGTTATAAGGGAGAAAATGAAGATTGAAGACACTATTTTAGATTATATTAAAACTCAGCAATTAAGATGGTACGGACATGTCCAGCGAATGGAAGAGGATCGACTACCAAAATCTGTTTTGGAATGGAAACCTGAGGGAAGACGAAGCAGAGGAAGACCTAAAACCTCCTGGAGTCAGGGAATATGTTTATATATGAAGGAGAAACATCTACAACCAGGAGATTGGATGGACCGACAAAACTGGCTATTAGGAATCGGACGATGTCAAAGACATTAATCAACCGATGATCTATCTATAAGTACATTTATATCCTTTATCAAAAAACAAGGATATTTCTCTTTAAAAAAAAAAAAAACAAATGAATACATTCTGACAATCAATAAGTGGCAATTTCATATTGATCAGGACCATGTGAATATTGGAGTTGTTTTATATTGAAAATTGGCTGCAGTTGCTTTTGGCATTGCTCTTGTTATTGCAATGATAGTGTTTTTGTGAGCATGGATGCAGGAATTTCCTATACCGGTACAAGATTGAACTTTCCATGCAACAAGGAAGGAATGTAAAACATTCTCTTTCAGTAAAGAGCATAAAATTAAACAAAATACTGCTGAATGCAAAAACAATACTGCTAAAATACCCATAAAATCATCTATGAAATTTCCAAAATGTGACTATACAGGAAGAAAAAACAATGTTCTGCTATGACCATGAAAATGTAGGTATATGAAGGTTCTACCCATCATTCCTCTGTACTCGAGCTATGAAAATTGATTGGGATAATCTTGTTTTAAAATACATGCACCATCTTAGAAACATCAAAATGTGACAGAATAAGATATCATAAGTAGAGCCCGGATTTGTATGCAAAATAAAGTAGCAAATATGCATGAAAAAATGTAGAAAATATGCACCCTAAATATGCAAAAATAGATGTAATAAAATCAAATAAATTATTTGTTTTCTGGGTAATCTTAGCTTATTCCTGGCTGTTACAGTAGATAAGGAAGGTTTTCTTGAGTGAAGCTCCTTCGCCTGTCAGTGAAGAAGGGTTTATGCAATGAAAATGTCCTTTCTACATCACATGATGTCACAACTGCATGTGAAAAACACAACAGTTCTTCTTCAGTGAATTCCTCTTTGGTTATAGTTTTTTTACTATCACCAGAGAGCATTTTGCTAATTTGACAAATTCTATTGTAGCCAGGATGTTTATTTAATACTTCACTAAACTTATCAAATGTGATTTTAGCAACACTGTAATATCATTTCTCAAGGCCCAGGGTATCCCCCTCTTACACAGATGTAAATATACACATTATGCTTAATCCAATGGATTGCAGAGACTTTATTAATTTAAAAATATTAATTAATAATTACTAGTAATTAGCTGAAGGGAAAATCATAATTTAATACCACATTTAGGAGTAAAGTATGCATTAAAAATCTAAAATAAGCATTTTCCTCTGGAATATGCATTTCTATGCATTATCAAATAGGTACCACTTAAATTAATATTTTATTTTAGGAAGTGATATTTTGAGGTTATTTTAATTAAATTATTTTCAGTCTGATCATCTTACCTCAGTCTGGGCAAGATGCTGATGATGGTTATGATATAATCGAAACATGTTCAAGATCAAATCAACATTAATATTGAGGTAAGATGATCAGACTGAAAATAATTTAATTAATACTGCTTAAAGTATCTGTGAAGGGACCACATAACATGTTAATCATATCTGCATACTTTTTAATGCGTAAAACAAAAAGATGCATTTGTCATACAAATCCAGGCTCTAATCATAAGTAAAACACACAAAATGTAAGCACAAATACTACAGAGTGATTCAGAAATATGGCTATACATTTGATCGCATTTTGTGATGAAAATATTATTATTAAAGGAAATATGATGTTATCATTGGAAAGAGAATCCTTCAAACTACAACAATAGAACAAGTCAAAACAAATCACTGCTCAGGTGCAGCTTGGCGGGTTGATTTTTGTGGGCTAGCGTTGAATGCCTCCACAATTCTCTTTGTTGTTTCTGCATCCGTGCTAATGCGAGGCCTTCCAGGAGATTTGATTTTCTGCATCCTTCCCGTTTCCAGCAGTCGTTTTCTCCACTTCCCCACAATCGACAGCTGCAATGCTACGTTAAACTCACGATTGTCCGTCTTGCGGCCCCACAATCATTAGCATACGTTATTGCCCATGCAGCAATTGTAATTTGCTGTTGCATATTCAATGCCATTTTGACTAATGATGTAAGTTCTACACTATTTTGTTTTATTCCATTATTGTAATTTGAATAATTGCCTTTCCGATGGTAATTTCATATTTCCTGTAATGATAATATTTTCATCACACAACGTGATCAAACATATAGCCATATTTATGATTCACCCCGTATTTATCCGTATTAATCCAGGTAATTCAGTAAAGCAAATAGAAAATTGTTCTGCGCCGTAGCCAAGTGATTAAGGCAGGAAGCATTGGCGCAGAGCTACGGGACTTGCTCTTGTTTGATCTCCTTGGGGGAAGAAATTTTGTCATGGTATTTCGGCCAGTATGGGACCGGTGCCCACCCAGCATCGTGAGGCATTTGGGTAGCTAAAATAAGTAGCAGTTCCAGGTTGAGAGAACCAGCTATAACGGCTAGAGGACTTGACATGCTGACCACATGTCACCCCGCTAGATGATCATCTACATCTGTGGTTGACACATGTGGATGTGAGGCCAGCAGCCGGCTGGTAGGCTAAAGGCCTTCTAGGCCTGTCGTGCAATTGGGGGAAAAAATAGAAAATTAATTTTTCATAATTTCTGACATACAGTTCATAAGTTACATTAGATTTATTATGAGATAATAATTATTATTTTATGTCAAAGTATTTTTTGTGCAATAAAATCCTTACAGAAACAAAAAGTATTTTATCCATATTGTAGAGAACCATAATGATGTCCCTAATCCAATGTACACCCTTTAGACAAAAAAAAATGAGTCATCTCTTGAACGCATATTTCTTCTACGTCCTTCTTGACACAGCGCTGGGTTCACACTAGTAAACTAGTCATAATTGTGCAGGCCCTGAGCTACTGCATTATGTGGCATGAACTGAGTGAAGATACTCCTACGTGCCCTGTTAGGTCAGCGGTAAAGCATGCAGTCACTGTTTCTGTTAATGAAGGTCGCAGGTTCGTATCCTCAATTATGTAGTTTTTTTCGTGATATTTGTATTAAAATGTTTCATGAATTAAATACATTTTATTTTGACAATTGAACTAAATCAATGTTAATGTCGTTATTGTAACAATTATTTCACCACATTCAGGGTTTGTTCTAGGTGATGTCAATGTATTGATTTTAATAGACTGACGCACACACGTTCTGCGCAAAAGCAACAGCCTCTAACAAGTTTGTTTATAATGAACTCTAATTGTCCTGCAGATGCACGAAAGACGAAAGATGGCTTATGGGCACAAATTCAGGACGTCTGGGATGCTCTAGCCGAAAGTCCACGTGACTGTAGAAATTTGATTGCATCAATGCCCCGCAGATTGAAGGTTCATACATCCGATATTAATTTTGTTAAAGTTTTCATTTTAGAAGATATTATTTTCTTTCTTCATTTAATTATTAGAAGGTTTTCATTTATGTGTTTTGTGTGTGCATTAAAGCCATAAAACTCAAAATATAAAATTAAATATGAAACTATATTACAGGCGAAATGCTATCCTAACATTCAGTAAAAAAAGAAAGTAGAACGGGAATCGAACCCGTGAGGTTACGAACGCAGATGTTGTGTGTTAAACCTCTCGACCATGGAAACACACAAAGGCAAGCTCTCTCTTTTATGTTACTTAAGTGTGCACTGCGTTAACTAGCAAACAACACAGTACAATTACTGAAAACGTGTTAATGTGAATAAGGCTTCTGCGAGTGCTCATGAAGTTCTCCGATCGGTTGATAGAATCAAGAGACGACTCTTTTTTTTTTTGTCTAAGGGTGTACAATTCATAGTAATCTGAATGCACAAGATCATGGCTATATACTCGTGAAAGTAGTTTGATTCCTCCCTATTGTTGAAATTTTGTCATGATTGTTTGTGCAGTGTGGGGTCTCATATTGTCCAACAAGAGAACTCAGTTTCAGTTAACTAATACTGGACATCTCCATCTCAAAATTCATTAACTCGTTTCAGTTATTGAGAATAAAGATCCACATCGACTGCACCACCATTTGGAAGAAACTCCCAGCGAATCATATCTTCAAAATTTCACCAGACACATGACATTACAATGAAAACCAACATTATTTATGAGTAGAGTCCAGATTCGTATGTAATTACATATTTTTTCTTTGATATGTTCTTTTGTAAAAGCAGAAAATTTTTACTATTCGCATAAATACCTTATACTCAAATTTGATATTACATATTTTACTTATTACTACATATTTATTAGGACATTACATTTTTTTTACATAAAATGGTCTTTCAATGTAAGTTCACAAAATTGTTGTGTGCAGTGCTAGTAAACAGGTAAAATTTCTGTATGATTTGTTCTCAACTCTATTTGGCGGCTCATATGATTGACAGGTGATAGTCATATCACTATATTTTGTCTAGTCAATCTTGCTGACAAAGATTATTACACCACCAAGTTAACTTCGCATGTGCGGAGGGGAAGAGTTTTAGCGCTAGTGTTGCCGAACTACTGAATCTGTGGAAGGGATGTAGGAGAAGACTGTACACCCGATCACATACTTAAATGGTTCAGTTTCAAGTGTGGGTGGAGAATTCCTAAACACATGTGAAAGATCTTAACATGGTTGTTAAATTAGTCATTTAAGCATGGAATTCTCAAGCAGTCGGATAATTTAAATCACAGTAGGAAAATCTTAGGCATAACTCTGAAGGACAGAATCTCGAAAACAACACTTCAAGCGATATCCTCAACAACTGATCCCGCACAACAAGCCATCAGGAAAAAATGGAAGTGGGGAGGCCACGTCGCAAGAATACAGGACGACAGGTGGACAATAAAAACAACCATGTGGGACCCGTACACAGGCAAGAGACAGCGCGGAAGACCAAGACGACAATGGGCTGACATCTTCAAAGAACGAGCAGGGGCGCAATGGTCCAGAGTCGCCAGATGCAGGAAAGGCTGGAGAACGATGGAGAGCCAACTGTGTATTAACTAATCACAGAACAGACAGTGTATACAAACCAAGTGCTACATCCAAGTCAACTTCTCACCACGGAGTAGCTCACCGGGTGACACTCTCAAATAGAGATTAACCCCTGTACAGGGAGGCCTTTGCCCTAAAGGGACATATCAGGCTTTATTTATTTATTTATTTATTTATTTATTTGTCACTTTGCCTGATGCCCTTTGTGAGCGTTATTTCTTCAGTTTGCTGTTCTTTTACTTTGATTATTGTTTTGCAGTGTGTGTTAATTGATATTATTGCTCTAATCAGTTCATTAGGAATTTCATTCTTTCTCAAGTTATGTACAACATCTTCAAGCTTGTCTAGATAGTACATGCATATCCAATATGTATTCCTCCGAGGAGTGATTTTGGAAATAACCAGGATGAAAATCCTACAAATTATATTTAAGAAGAAGTATTTGTCATATCTCCGTTACCAGCCTCACAATAAATCACAAGTGGCAACATGTAATGAGAAAGGACACCCCATTCCTACACGTAACCCCAATAGTAACAGGGTTGTCAAATTAGTCATTTTGCCGATGACTGCCTAGAAGGACGGACCATTATAATCCATAGTATTTGTCAGCTCTCTACCTACCAGACAAAGAGCATATACAGAGGATAGGAAGTGGCAACATAATAAGGAAGAGAAAGAGAAAGACAGCATGTTAGTTAACATATTTTCTACCTGTGCAGATTACTTGGAGGAATAATACTTCACATTGAAACACAATGCAAACTCTTTATAGTTTTCTATGAACAAAAATTACATTGAATATCCCACAATTAAACATCCAAATCTTCATAGTTTTCTTGGAAAACTTTAGGCTCCGTTATTTTTTGTATCTTTCAAAATGTATTCAAAAGTTAAAAAAAGTTTGCCTCCTCCTCCCCCATCACCATGAGGAGTGAGTGTGAGGGTGAGTGAGAAGTTGAATAGTTTTTACTATTTCTAACTTGTCGTGGTGGAGTGGCTTGTGTGCTTAAATGATCCTGAGAGCTATGCCGGCGGTAGCATTGCTGCCGATAGGGTTACCCATGCCGGACTGGTCGAAGGTGATAAGCCAGACGAAATAAGTACCTTGGTCGGAAGAGTGACGATCTTTCACCGTAAAAATACAACCGTCAAGAAATGCGGACATGGGTTCTACTGGGGTAAAATTTTCCGGAGGTCAAATAGTCCCCCATTCGGTTCTCCGGGCGGGGACTACTTCAGGGAACCCATGCCAAAGGCTCAAACACAGGGACATGTTCCTAGGAACATGGAATGTTAGGACTTTATACAATAGCGGGGCACTAGAGATATTAACGCGGGAATTGGATAAATCGCCCTTGGATATAGTCGCTTTACAGGAAGTTAGGTGGCCAGGAGAAGGTAGTCAGGAATCAGGAAGCTTTGCATTATACTATGGGGGTGCAGAAAGACCTGCATTTGGAACGGGAGGATCAGAAGGAGGATCCTATCCGCTATCCGAGATATTAAGTTTGTTAGTGATAGGATATCATACATAATTCTAAAGGGTAAACGACATGATTTTATAATTGTAAATGTACATGCCCCCACAGAAGATAAAGATGACAAGATCAAGGATGAGTTCTATGAAGAATTAGAATGCTTATTTGATAGCCTTTCACGATATCATATGAAAATTGTCTTAGGAGATTTTAATGCAAAAGTGGGGCGGGAAGATATATTCAAACCAACAATAGGCAAATTCAGTCTTCATGAAGATAGTAACGACAACGGGGTTAGATTAGTCACATTTGCCACATCAAATAATCTCATTGTTAAGAGCACAACATTTCAGCATAAGGATATTCATAAATACACCTGGACGTCCCCAGATGGAGAAACTCGGAACCAGATAGATCATGTATTAGTGGATAAACGCTGGCACAGTAGCATCATTGATGTTAGATCAGTTAGAGGGACAGACTGCAATTCAGATCATCATCTGGTCAGGGTGAAAATCAGACAACGGCTATCGCTTATGAGAGGAACAAACGCTAAAGATGATTCTGTAAAATATGAATTAAAAAACTTGAAAAATGATGAAATGCGGCAAGAATACCAAATCAAAATTGCTAATAGATTTAAAGTACTGGAATCTTCAGATGACAATGTGGCAAACGAAGAAGAAACTGATATAAATAAAGAATGGGAGGCTATAAGAGATACTATTAAATTGTCAGCATCAGAAAGCATTGGTTGTTTAAAAAAGAGGCAAAACAAGAAATGGTTTGATGAGGAATGTGCCGACATTGTAAAGAAAAGAAAGCTAGTAAAAATGAAATGGTTACACAAGCCAAATGAGGTAAATTTAGGGCAATTGGGTAGTGTTAGACGGGAAACCACCAAGTTACTAAAGAGTAAGAAGAGGGAATATTTGAGAGAGAAGATTAATGATCTTGAAATGAATGCAAAAAATAGGAACATTAGAGAATTATATCAGGGAATTAGTATAGAGAAGAAAGGGTTTCAGGCTAGAACAAACATAATTCGGAATGAAAATGGGGATATGATTGCAGATTCCAAGAGTATATTAAATAGATGGAAAAGTTATTTTAATCAGCTATTAAATGTACATACAGAACAGGACATTGAGGAGGATAAGTTACAGACAGCAGAAATGCTAGTCGCAGAGCCAAGTGCATTAGAGGTTGAAATGGCAATTGAAAAATTGAAGATGTATAAAGCATCAGGTTCAGATGAGATCCCAGCAGAACTGATAAAAATCAGGGGGAGAAAAATTGATGGACAAGATACGCTGGTTGCTTAGTATGATTTGGGAAAAAGAAGCTCTTCCAGATGAATGGAAGGAATCAATTATCGTACCAATTTATAAGAAAGGAGATAAAACTGATTGCAACAACTATAGAGGCTACTCATTACTTTCAACTTCGTACAAAATTCTAACAAATATATTAGTAAGCAGACTTACTCCCTATATTGATGACATTCTAGGAGATCATCAATGTGCATTTAGAAGAAACAGGTCTACAACAGATCAGATTTTTAGTATAAGACAGATTTTAGAAAAGAAATGGGAATATAATGGTACTGTACATCAATTATATGTAGACTTCAAAAAAGCATATGATTCAATTAAGAGGGAGAAGTTATATAGTATCCTGCTGGAGTTCGGAATTCCTAAAAAGTTAGTTAGACTTATACGAATGTGTCTAAATGGCTCAACGAGTAGGGTGCGTGTAGGCAAACAGTTTTCAGACAGTTTTGAAATCCAGAATGGGTTGAAGCAAGGAGATGCACTATCTCCTCTACTATTTAATTTTGTACTAGAGCATGCCATTAAATCTTTAGAGAATGAGGAAGGCTTACAACTGAATGGTATTAATAAGCTGTTAGTTTATGCTGATGATGTAGTATTGTTGGCCGATAGCGAGAAGATACTAAAGGACAACACGCACACACTATTGAGTAACACTAAGAAATTAGGACTGGAAATAAATATCAGTAAAACTAAATATATGGTCACACGTAGAAATACATTATATAATGGAAATGGACAGCTAATGACAAATGAGGGAAATTTTGAGGAATTGGCTGAATTCAAATACCTAGGAACAATAATCACAAATAGGAATGAGATGCACAAAGAAATTAAACATAGGCTCAATTCTGGAAATGCATGCTATTATGCATTGCAGAGACTTTTGATGTCCCAACTCCTTTCAAAAAACGTTAAGCTGAAAATATATAAAACTATTATTCTACCAGTTATATTATATGGGTGCGAAACATGGACTCTTACTTTAAGGGAGGAAAGGAGATTACGAGTATTTGAGAATAAAGTTCTTAGGAAAATTTTTGGACCAAAGAGAGATGAACAGACAGGTGAATGGAGAAGACTACATAACAATGAACTACATGGTCTTTATAGGAAGCCAGATATAATAAGAACAGTTAAGTCCCGTAGACTGCGATGGGCAGGACATGTTGCGCGTATGGGGAATGAAAGACGTGCATGGAAACTTCTTGTAGGAAAGCCAGAAGGAAAACGCCCAGTTGGTAGACCAAGAATGAGGTGGGAGAACAACATTAACTATGATTTGAGGGAAGTAGATTATACAGGGAATGATTGGAAAGCATTAGCTCAGGATAGGAATGTATGGAGAGCTTATGTCCGTGCGGCCATGAACCTACGGGTTCGATAGTGCCAGTGAGTAAGTAAGTAAGTATTTCTAACTATATCAGGATAATCCAAACAGGGAGTTCCATTGCACCCTGATGTTGTTAAAGATAACTATTTTAATATTGAATACACTTTAAGAATATAAAACAATATTTTCCAGTGCTTTGATATACGGGGGTGGAGTGAGGAATATCAGGATAGATCACAGATATGTTGGACGAAGTTAAGTGTGGAATATTTTGATTTCATTTGACCTTTTAAATTTTTTTTTTTACGTTTTGACTTAGTAGGCTGTGATTGTATGTCAGTGAACACAGATAAAAATACCTTCGACTGTTTCATCATTATCTGCCAAAAAAATGGTCGCAGATAACTATCAATGACACCTTTTACCAAAGATGTTAAAAGAGTTTTGTAGTACACTATGCAACAAATAATCGTTGAAGTTGCTGAAGTATTGTATTTTGAGAGTTATACATAAATAATTTAAACATCTAAAAAAAATAAGTACATTTATGTGAAAATAACTATAAGGTTAAAAAAGGATTAAATTAATATCTTTAATACCTCACCTCATATCCTTTATTCTTCTAGACTGCAGTTTCAGAGCTATATCTCCATCATCAGTAGCCTCTTTTCGACCGGTGTTATGTCGTTTCTTGGCGGTTTTCTTCTTCCTTCTATCGGTGGATCGATAAACCTCTGGATGAAATAAAAATTTGCGGGAGTTTCGAAATTCATGAGCTTTTTCTTGTTTTTTTATGTGGATTTGGGAAATAATAATAATCATAATCATCCAAAAAAATTATGATTATGATTATGATTCATTATTATATTATTATTATTATTATTATTATTATTATTATTATTATTATTATTATTATTATTATTATTATTAATAGTAGTAGTAGTAGTGGCGACTCCATGGTGTTAGCGGTTAGGCGCTCACATCTCACCGCTGCGCTGGGGTCTCGATATCGAGACTCGGTCACTCCATGTGAGTTTCGTGGACGAAACGAAGCTTGGGCAGGTTTTTCTCGGGGTTTCTCCCGTTTTCCCCTGCCACAAATTGCATTCCACCATTTCTCCATACTCATCTCATTCATTTCGTTCATTCGCCCCTGTGACGGTGCGTCAGGGATGGTCGACCGCCACCCTTGTAGTTCACAGACCTCTATAAATATAGGGACTTCATCTCATCTCATCCTCGACCCGGCCCTGAGTTGGACACGAGTTAAGGATATTTATTTATATTTTAATAGTAGTAGTGGTAGTAGTAGTATTGTGATGGATAGGCCTATGTAAAATTATAGGAAGATAAAAGGTTACAAAGAAGAATTTTGAATTAGATTCCAGAGGAGAGGAGAAGAAGAAATAGACCAATAACACCCGACTGTAGAACTTGAAGAAAGCAATTAATGAAAAGGGATTGTAAGTCCGGGACTGAGAAGATAGAGAAAACTGTAGAAAAAGAATAAGAGTGTAGAACATTGGTCATAGGAAAATGTGTTCTATACTTGTTCATGATAATGATTAATACGTTTTTTTATAGATTATTACTCTTATATACGTCCACCGCTGTGGTCTCGAGGTAGCGTGCTGCCTTGTCACGCAGCGGGCCCGGGTTCGATCCCCGGTCGGGGTAGTTTTTCTGGGTGAGGTTTTTTATCGGGGTTTTTCCTCACCTGTAAGACACATGTCAGGAAAACTTTAAGACCCAATCGGTCCCCGAAATCATATGGTCATCATCATCACCCTTATCATTATCATCATCATCCGTCACCGGTGTGGAAAGCAACGGGAAGCTACCACACGTACAATTCCCTAGTAAAGCTGCAAAGCATAGCATGAAAATGTGAAAGTCCTACCCTCGGGCAGAATTACTATGGATGGATTACTCTTATGCTGTGGTTTATCTACGACGCAACGCGACGGCGCAAAAATTGCTCCCCATAAATTCAAACGGATGTGGTTTATCTACAACGCAAATTGCTGGCGCAAAAAAATTTGCGCTGACATGTCGCGTGTGTTTTGGAATCTCTTGAATCCAGGACGCAATTTGCCAGCGCAAACAAAGAATATAGAAGATATTACCCATACTCATTGGTGTAATTGCTAAAAACAAACTAAGATTTGTTAACAAAATGTCGGAAATACAGTACTTGTTTTATAACTTTCCAATTTTAACGACGAAAGTTAGACAGTTTTGTTGCAAATCATCGAGATCTATAACATGTTTTTTACAATATGAGCATGAAGGAGTACAGAGATGTACAGAAAAAAGTTATTGTGGCTTGAACTTAGTCAGATAAATAAAAGCTGTAAATATTGTATATCGGAGATATTATGGATGTGCATAAATTTCGTCTTCTATTAAATTCAAAACCTGATAAAACTGTTCAGGCGAAAATCTGAAGTATTCTAAAATTTGGTATATTCATCAACCATATGACTAATATTTCTAACTATTTTAATCGTTTTGCAACGACACTTGAAATTTTTTTTATGAAGAATTTTAATATGTTTATCAATGTACACAAATTATGACTTTTCCTCTCAATTTATTTTCAAAGTTCTTTATTAGAATTGAAGTTGGCATACGTGAACGCTCATAAAATTAAATCCACCAGATGGCAGGACATATGTGTGAATTACCAACATTTGCATTTAATTCCAAACCATATTTTAAGAAATAAATATTCAATCACTTCATTTTGTTAGATTCCGATTGGTCAGTTTAGTGTACATCAGATTAGTTTACAGTTTACTAAATAGTATGTAATTTATTTTATTAGGTTATGCAGGGACAGGTTTGTATACATTAGTTTTTGTAAACACATTTGGAAATTTATTATGAACGTTGGTCATTTTGATTTTCCATATATGTGGTGCCATCTGGCGACAATTCCATAAACATATGCGCTGTAGCGTATGCGCTCCATGTGGAACCAGCATCACGCCGAGCGAAACGCGAATTCGCGTCACGTCGGGCGCGACACGCTGTATAATAAACCGTAGCATTATATGTACTAACAATTAAATTACATTAAATAATATTTAATACATATTATTGTTAATTACAAAATATCCATTCCTACCCGCAGTATGCTAACAACATTTTATCAAATATCACACTTTATAGAGTTTTTGTTTACCTTTATTTAAGTATCTCAACAAAATGTTTCTATATCACATAATTTTAATCGGATGCGAGTGTGTGTGTGTGTTAAAATGTCACTCATTGCACTTCTAGCGTTTCCGGTTCCGCACCAACTGAATAGTTGGCATTAATTTGTGTTACTTTTAATTTACACGTCATTTTTGCAAACCATTATTAAGGTGATATATACTTGTATTGTTCTCTCCATGCTATCCTCACCTTGTCGTGATGGAGTTGCTTGAGTACTTAAATGATCCCGAGAGCTATGCCAGCTGTAGCATTGCTGCCGATAGGATTACCCATGCCGGACTGGTCGAAGGTGATAAGTCAGACGAAAAAAGTACCTTGTTCGAAAGAGTGACGATCTTTCACTGTAAAAATAAAGCCGTCAAGAAACTCGGACATGGGTTCCACTGGGGTAAAATTTTCCTGAGCTAAAATAGTCCTCCATTTGGTTCTCTGGGCGGGGATAACTTCAGGGAATTCATGCCAAACGCTCAAACACAGGGACATGATTCTAGGAACATGGAATGTTAGAACTTTATACAATAGCGGGGCGTTAAACGTATTAACGTAGGAATTAGATAAATCACTCTTGGATACAGTCACTTTGCAGGAAGTTAGATGGCCAGGAGTTGGTAGTCATCAATCAGGAAGCTTTGCATTATATGGTTCCCGTGCAGTTCAACTACGTTTCTTATTTTGTCTATTTCACACGTTCCAGTCAGGACTATAACTAACTAACTAAATCACTGGCACTATCGAACTCAGACGAACGGACATAAGCTTGGAAGACTATATATGGGAGAAGATAGAGATATTATTGATTAAATGCAAAAGCGATAGTTAAAATGGTATGGACTCACAGTTATGAAGGACATCACAAGATGACCAAAAGATCTTAGAATGGATATCACCAGGGAGAAAAAGACTATAACGACCTAAACACAGTTGAAAGAATTGTATCCAGGAAGCCATTAAAAGAAGAGCACTGAAGAAGAAAAAAAGAACTTCTTTGACAAAAGGAAATGGAACTTTGGAGTAAAGAAACAATTTCAGTTGTAACAATATGTAAAATAATAATTATAATACATGTATTTATAGACGCTATAACACTCAAGGTCATATGGCGTCTAGAACATTTTAGTTGTATTCAGCAAGTTGTGTATAATATATATATATATATATATATATATATATATATATATATATATATATATACATATTTTTTTTTTTTTGGAAGTTCAATGATTTAATTGAAGAGATCACTCGAAAAATGAATTAGCCATCAATTTCTGCGAAGGTGATTTTAAGGTGTTAAAATGAATACAATATTCACTGTTATTTACGAAAACTTCCCTAACTTACTCAGCAAGTAGTTCGCGTATTGCTAAGTGCGTGGCATAATTTGCCATTTGATCGAGCTTGTCTATAATAAATAATGATCCATCTAAAACGAATTTCACAAAAAATGGTTGGTTCATCATCCGTGGGAGCAATTTTTGTAATGATATTATGAAATAGTGAATATGATGAAATGAGACCTGGTAATGCAATTCCAACCCATCATTTACATCAATGAGAGGATCGCAGAGTTACATAACCTAGCACAAATGCTGTTATATTGCAACACATGATAAACATGTATAATGTGATAACACTGGACAACATGATTTTTGTCTCATGAGTACCAATAGTTGTACTTAATGCATCTTTTATCGTGTTTTCAAATATGTATTGGAATTTCTCCATCACCCAAAGTTTTTTTTATTTCAATTTCAATTAATGGATTTAAATAATTATTTTTTTAATAAACGTTTTTTCGTCTATTTGTCCATCTTGGCGCAGTGAGCGATGAGCACGGGGAACACTTTCATCAGGAGATTTCAGCTATGGAAAAGATATATCAAGGCAAATGGAATCCTAATATGCTGGCCGATTATTGTTGGACCATCAAGAGGGATGCTCCACAGGCGAAATATAACAAAAAATCGTCATTTCTTACTTTCTAGGTGAGTCCGAATGTTCGAATATTGTGAAGTTACGAATGTAGAAAATATTAAAGTCTTTTGAAATTATAAATGCCTATCTCTCGGAAACCTTGATGGAAACCCCGATATCATATTTGAATTCAGGAGAAAAACATACTATCAGAATCCCACATTTTTCTTCCTGAGACAAAAAAAATATATATATATATTTTGTTGCTCAGTGTAATCAATCACACTAATCGAATTGTTCGCAATATAGGACATATGCTACAGCAACGTGCTGTCCACTGAAGTATATATCCCCCTCTGTTGGACCCATGAAATGAGTGCTGTGTTACAACTAGAGTAAAGTGTGGCTCGTTCCACATCGCCGGCTTTTGAACTGTCTGCTTGTCCGGCAGAGTGTTATGTCCGATGCTTTGTTCTAGAAAGATAACACCTCATTTCTATCACTTGTACGTCGTCTTACGACTGAGCATCGACGCCATTTAAAATGCTTGAGTTAAGTGGTTTAATCCCTTACTGATAACATCTAGTTATTTGGCTGTCAATGAGCCTCAATTAGTTCAAGTATGCAGCTTAGTGGACGACGCATAGTCTTCGCCATTACTTATTACTAGCCCAAGTTAAATCTACACTCGGAAAATATGCTATTAATATGCTGTTATTTCCCTTCCTTCTCTTATTATGTTGTCACTTTCTTCCCCTGTATTGTGTTATTTTACCGGGAGGGGAGAGCTGGCAAATACTGTGTTTTTTTAAATGATCCGACACCTACAGTAGTAATTGACCAAATGAATAATCCGGCAACCATGTTACTACTGGGGAATGAGCTGTCCATACTACTTTGTCTTCCTCATTACATGTTGCAAATTCTCGTCCGCTGTGTTGTATTGTGAGGTTGGTAATAGAGACTTGACAAACACTGTGTTTTTAAATGATCCGAAACCTTTAGCAGTCGTCCACTAAATGACTAATTTGACTACCATCCATCCATCCAACGGCTGATTGGCTCAAATTTGAGCTTTGGCTTCCCCAACTTCTGTCTCCAATTGTTTCTATTCTGCGTGGCAAACCTCCAGCTGCAACACTTAATATGTTTGTAGCATCTTCCTTGATACCATCCTATCTTTTCTTGGGTCTTCCTATTCGGCCAATTTCCTTTGCTTTAGTCGTCGTTGTTGTAGACCATCATTCCGAGGCATGTTGGGTTTCTGAACAATTTGACAACCATGTAATGATATATAGTAATAATATAATTGCTCACAATCGTGCAAAATTAGTTAATTGGC
Organism: Diploptera punctata; assembly: GCA_030220185.1. NCBI lineage: Eukaryota > Metazoa > Arthropoda > Insecta > Blattodea > Blaberidae > Diploptera > Diploptera punctata. Next base: position 982,938 of record JASPKZ010006078.1, read on the forward strand.
GTAATGCGCTAATGACATTGTCACCTTGGAACACAATTTCCGATAATATCTTGTACACTTTAATACGCACAGTTTACATCTGCAACTGCCTTCGATTTGGTGGTAAGAGACATTCACACACACTTTGTAATGGATGCCGTGGACTGCATTAGCGGTTTATCTGGTGCCGTAGTTCTTTGTTTGGTCCAGACCAGCTCCTATCTATCATGGCAGGCGTACCATAGAATTCTTCAGGTATGTCGTCCCGCTTCTGTCTTCTCTCTTGTATCAGTTGCTCGTATGCTTTAGTGGATGACAGGTAGTAGCGAATTCGGAGGTCTTCCAGGAAGAGCAGTTCTCCTGATATATATACAGGGTGGACCGCTCGAATGGACCTAATTTCAATTGCTTGTTACTGGCAAACGGTTGAAGATAGAAACTTAAAACAACGTTCATATTACAGAAAAACTCACCAAGTTTTGATATCCAGATCACCACATCTCTATATGAGCCCCAGCAGTCACTGTGACGATATCAAAGCGATGAACAATTTCTTGCCAAGTACGTTGGAGTATGTCTTCTGGAATGTTCTCAATAGCCTCTATGATGCGCTCACGAAGATCACGAAGGTCTTTGACTGGGGTGGTGTAAACTTTATCTTTGACATAGCCCCAGAGAAAGAAATCCAGTGGTGTTAAATCGGGAGATCTCGGGGGCCACGCGATTGGTCCTCCCCTACCAATCCAACGGCCAGGGAAAATGTTTGTCCAAAGTCGTACGAACTTCATTGGACCAGTGGGGAGGAGCACCATCTTGCTGGAAAACGATGTTAGGCTGCAGTTGTTCAATTTGTGGAAAGAAGAACTGCTCCAGCATGTCAAGATATGTGGTACCACGAACAGTTTTCTCGGCGAAGAAAAACGGTCTAATGACCTTATTATGTGACAAACTGCACCAAACATTCATCTTCGGACTATCACGAACATGCTCTTGAATAGCGTGAGGATTCTCCGATCCCCAGATCCGCACATTATGCCGGTTTACCTTGCCTGACAAATGGAAAGTGGCTTCGTCCGAGAAGAAAATCTTGGTCATGAAGTCAGGATCAGCGCCGAGACGGTCCAGCATCGTATTGGCGAATTCCACTCGTTTCGGCATGTCATTCGGCTCCAGACGTTGCACTAACTGCACTTTATATGCGTGCAGTTTGAGGCGTTTGTGGACAATCCGTTGTAATGTTGTAATGTCGATTTTGGTATTTGAAGTTCCCGCGAAGCTCTTCTTAATGACTTCCGGGGGCTTCGCTCAAATGCGGCTTGAACATTGTGCTACCATTTCATCGGATGCTCTGCGACCACCACCATGCTTCTTCAACACAGATCCTGTAGCTAATAATGTATCACGCCACTTCTTTATGCTTCTAGCAGTTGGAGCATCACGGTTAAACACACGCCGGAACTCCCTTTGAACTCTAATGATTGATTTAAACTCCGCATACCACAAAACAGCTTGCGCTTTCATCTGCGGAGTCGCCATTTTCACAAACAATTAAATCTAAGAACGAGAAACGTATCTTTGTGCCATCTACCGACAGGATTCGAAACTTGGTGAGTTTTTCTGTACTATGAACGTTGTTTTAAGTTTCTATCTTCAACCGTTTGCCAGTAACAAGCAATTGAAATTAGGTCCATTCGAGCGGTCCACCCTGTATATAATGATATATCACATGTTTTTAGGGATTCTCCCTTCCACAGAGAAATGGTTTAGCGACACTAGCGCTAACTCACTTCCCCTCTAGCCGTGTAGACTTCAGTTGGACGAGTAATACGTAGTTGTAGTAGTAGTAGTAGTAGTAGCAATAGTAGTAGAAATGGTACACTCAGATTCAACCCAGGAAGTTACTGTGTATTTGGAATAGGGAACTGGGTTGCCATTTTAACAGTATTTTCTTGAGATAAAGCTTTATATAAAATTGAAGCAGGTATTACCCATCCAAGTGTTTTGTGCAGGCGGAAAATATGTTAACTAACAAACTGTCTTTCTCTTTCTATTCCTTACTATGTTGCCACTTCCTGTCCTTTGAATTATGTTATTTGATTGGCAGGTAGAGAGCTGACAAATACTATGTATTTTAATGATCCGTCGTTCTGCGCGGTCAGTGGCAGAATGACTAACTTGACAACCCTGTTACTTTTGGGGTTACGCCTAGGAATGAACTGTCCCTTCCTTGCCCTTCTCATTTCATGTTGCCACTTGTGATTTGTTGTCAGGCTGGTAATGGAGAGACGACAAATACTGTGATTTTAAATGATCCGACCGCTTGAGCGTTCAGTGCTTAAATGACTACTTTGACAACCATGTTAAGATCTTTCACACGTGTTTAGGGATTCTCCCTCCACATTTGAAGTTGAAAAATTTCAATACGTGATCAGATGTACAGTTTTCTCCTACATCCCTTCCACAGATACAGTAGATCGGCGACACTAGCGCTATAAACTCTTACCCTCCTCCCGTGCACAGTTAACTTGGATGTGTAATACATAGATGCAAGTTGGTAGCCGTTCAAGCCATCCCCTCTTTAAAAACAAACAGTTACCACTTGTCACTGAGCTCTTGCGGATTTGTACTGTCCTGTGTGAAAGTGTCGACTCTCATATTTACTATAAAACTAGTTTGCATGCCGTAAAAGAAAAACTATGTTTTTTAAATGTATAGTAGGCCTACATAGATTCAGAAAAAGTACTGCTAACCTTGCCGCTCCACCCATCCTTGACAAATGAGTTTGGTAAGATCTAACCTCGGTAGGTAGGGGGACACTGGCACAGCCCATAAGGTATATAGTAACTTCCTGGGTTGAATTAGAATGCAGTAGTTCAGGTTTGTCGACACCGGGGTTTGAACTCGGAAATACGATTCTCAAATGCTATCGCCTGAACTAATTCATTACTTGGGATGTTATTCTCACACGTGACCTGGCAATATTTGCACTCAAAGAGAGAGAGAGAGAGAGAAAGATCGTAGAGTTGCTTCCTGCTATTTATATTAATACGAAGTCATATTTCACCAAACATTATTTGAATTGCAGTTTTCAAGGCAAAGATAGTAAGTATTTTATGCTATAGTAATCTGACGTAGTTTTAAATAGTATGTACACTGTGTCATTGATAAACGGTATTCATGAAGGACTCTACGTATAATTTTGAAGCTCCCGAGGGGGGCTGGGGGTGGATTGCAGCAATTGCGGTTTCTATGACATTTGTAAGTAGGACTTTTAAATACCTAACTTTTGGAAGATGAAATTCTATTTACTATAGGCCCTATGAATTGTACGATAGGTAGTTTGGAAATATAATAGGTAATTGATTAGTTTACTGGTCGTTTTAGCTACGATAACGAAGAGAGCAGGGTAGTATTACTATTGAAGTGTTGTTTTAATGACAAATTGTGGAAATTTTGAGGAAGTGGCTAAATTCAAGTACCTATGAACAATAATCACAAATAGGAATGACATGCACAAAAAATTGAACATTGACTCAATTCTGGAAATACATGCTATTATGCATTACAGGGACTCTTGTTGTCCCAACTTCTCTAAAAAAAACATTAAACTGAAAATATATAAAACTATTATTCTCCCAGTTATATTATATTTAGGATCACTATGAAATATGCCCTATATTTCTAAATTTGGAGTTCCTTTTTTTTTTTTCCTTTGATATGATGCGAAACGTAGACTCATACTTTAAGGGAGGAGAAAATATTACGAGTATATGAGAATAAAGTTATCAGGAAATTTTTTGGACCAATGAGAGATGAACAGGCAGGTGAATGGAGAAGACTACATAACAGTGAACTACATGAGCTTTTAAAGGAAATCAGATACATTAAAAAGAGTTAAGTCTCGTAGACTGCGATGGGCAGAATGTGTGGAACGAATGGGGGAATGAAAGATGTGCATGGAAGTTTGTTGTAGGACAACCAGAGGGAAAAGTCTAGTTTGTAGACCAAAAATGAGGTGGGAGAACAACATTAACCATGATTTTAAGGAAGTGCATTATACTGGGGATGATTGGAAAACATTAGCTCAGAATAGGGATGTATGGAGAGCCTATATCCATGCGGCTATGAACCTACGGGTTCGATACTGCCAGTGAGTTAGTTAATTAGCTATTGAAGTATTGTTGTTACCATTTATACCTCTGGTTCCGAGGCTGCCAGTTGAAACCGGAGACAATGGATTTTTTAAGGAAGTATGGATTCCTTATGAAGAGAAGTAAAGGGGTCGGTCGCGTACCATAGATCACATAAAATAATATCTTACCGGAAAATAAAACGCTTTTCGACAAACTGGGATATTGTGCAAAAAGTGGACATCCTAATTTCGAGATAATTTTGGTTTTAAAATGAAGCTTAGGAACGTCGAAGATGAAAACATGAAAAAAATTTGCGGATCATCCAGACACAAAGGTGGAAAATAATAATTTATAAAGCACTATTCCCTATATTACCTGAAGGAAGTGGCTGCCATTTTAGCCGTGACATCAGATTCGATATTCAGACGTTAGTCCAGGGTGAAAACATGTTTTCTTCAATAGAGATACGAAAATAGAATAAATATTTTATTGTTATAAAAGTGCACTGCTGTATTTCCAAATGCTATATTTCCAAAATTACATAGCAAAGAGTTTGAAATTTAATAAAAATCGCATCCTCACATAGAGTTTCTTAAAAAAAATGGTTTGACTGAATCGATACGTCATCGTACGTATTTCTCGAAAATGAACGGAAAATTAGCCCTTACAAAATTTCCAATAAATATATGCCATTTATTTATAACATAATCCTCGAAATTTGTAATATAATTTATTAGAATACATGTATAATAACTTATTACTTAAATTACTCTAACCTGTGAAAGTAATACATAGAATTGCATTTAGACAATATTAAATTACAGATATATAAATAAATTATACTATATGTATAAGAAACTAAAAGCTAACCTAACCTAATTATGTATAAGGAACTATTAGTCTAACCTAATTTTTCTTTTTTTTTAATGACGGTCCGCAGATGTACTTCTGTTTTCATCTTTGGTGGTTCTAAGCTTCATTTTAATACGAAATTTATATTGAAAAGGGAATGTCTCGGATAGTAAACTAGTCAAATGTGTATTCTGTAGTGCTTATAAAATGTTATTTTACTGCTTTGTTTCTTAATGGTCCGCAATTTCTGTTTGTGTTTTCATGTTTAGTGGTCCTAAGCTTCATTTTAAAACCAAAATCATCTCGAAATTCGGATGTACACTTTTTGCGCCGTAACCACAAAATGTATTGGCCCTTTCGCGCTTAGATTTGAATTGCGACGCTAATGACCTGAACAGTTAAAGAGCTTCATTAAATGAAAACTGCTACATATTTACATCATGATAACATCTGAAGTGTTCAGCTTCCCTCTCTCTCTCTCTCTCTCTCTCTTTCTCTTCTGTAGGAGAAGTTGAGGAACTTTTCGCTGGTTATGTTAATATTGAAGTAACAAAAAAAGTTAAAAGTTGATGTTAAGTTATACGGTGGATACTTCTATTTTTTTAATGAATATTTTCTTAAAAATTGTGCGGATCTAGAATATGTTTTTTTGGAACGAGGGATTATATTGTCCAATTTAGGCTGGTTTATGTGATTACTCAAAATATTCGGAAGCAGAAACTAAAATTCTAAGTTCTAAAATCATGAAAAATCCAAGAATAAAATTCATAAGATTATCCGATTTGTGTATCTGGAGCAAAAGAAAACTCTTACTACTTATACCAGACAACTTCCAGTAAATTCGCTATGACATTTTTTGCAGATAAGTATATTTCAAATAAAACTTATAATAATAATAATAATAATAATAATAATAATAATAATAATAATAATAATAATAATAATAAACAATATCCACCGCTGTGGCCTCGAGGTAGCGTGCTGCCTTGTCAGGCATCGGACGTAAGTTCGATCCTCGGTCAGGACAAGTTTCCCGGATGAGGTTTCTTTGGGGTTTTTCCTTTCCTGTCAGACAAATCTCAGGAAGCTTTAATGCCCAAACGGTCCCCGACCATCATCTGGCCATCATTATCATATTCAACTCATTAGATTAAGTTTAAGATTAAGACATCTCCTGGCGCATCTTTACCTATCATACATCATCGGGGCAACGTAACTCCGCCTTCCAAGCGCCCCAAACTCAGAAGTGGGTTACAATAACGTCAATGCCAGGAGAGAATACCAGAAATGTTGTAATGATAACCTGGTGACATTGAATATAAATAATAACAATAATAATAATAATAATAATAATAATAATAATAATAATAATAATAATAATGTATTATTATTATTACTTCGATATGGCAATATGTTGCAATATGACAAAATTATATCGTTATAAAGTTCACTATGTTCGAAGCTTCTTGTAGGAAAACCAGAGAGAAAACGCCCAGTTGGTAGACCAAGAATGAGGTGGGAGAATAACATTAACTAAGATTTGAGAGAAGTAGATTATACAGGGAATGATTGGAAAACATTAGCTCAGTATAGGGATGTATGGAGAGCTTATGTCCGCGCGGCCATGAACCTACGGTGCCACGAGTTAGAGTTATGTTCTCTTTTACATAATTTCAATGATATGTTTGGCGATTATTACGAGACAGGAGAATTTTTACGGAAACTGTAATTCAAATTTCCTAAAATTGAGTTGCCTTACTTGTTAGAGCTGAGAAAATCCCGCTTATGTCCGCGCGGCCATGGACCTACGGTGCCACGAGTTAGAGTTATGTTCTCTTTTACATAATTTCAATGATATGTTTGGCGATTATTACGAGACAGGAGAATTTTTACGGAAACTGTAATTCAAATTTCCTAAAATTGAGTTGCCTTACTTGTTAGAGCTGAGAAAATCCCTGAAAAACCTCAACCAGGAAATTTAACTCGATTGGGATTCGAACCCCGACACGCCACATGAAAAACATCGATGTTACCTCTAGACCAACGAGGTGATATTTTATTATTATTTTTTTTGTTCAATGCCACCTGTTTGTCATTCGACATTTCAGGTATTCTCTCCTGGCATTGGCGTATTGTAACCCACTTCTGAGGTTGGGGCATCTGGAAGGCGGGGTTACGCTGCCCCAGTGATGTGATGGGTGATGACGATGGGTAATGATGCACCAGGAGAGACCTTAAACCTAAACTTAATCTAATGAGGTGAATACGATCCATCCATAGTAATTCTGCCCGAAGGCAGGTCCTTCACTGCAATCATAGCATTTTCATGCGATGCTTGCAGCTTTACTAGGGAATTGTGTAGGTGTGGTAGCTTCTCGTTGTTTTCCACACCGGCGAAGGAGGATGATGATGATAATGATAATGGTAAGGATGATAATGATAATGATAAGGATAATGGCAATATGATATTGATGATAATGATGGCCAGATGATATTCGGGGATCGTTTGGGCCTTAAAGTATTCTGACATTTGTCTTACAGGTGAGGAAAAACCCCGAATAAAAACCTCACCCAGGAAACTTGTCCCGAGCGGGGATCGAACCCGCGTCCGCTGCGTGACAAGGCAGCACGCTACCTCGAGACCACAGCGGTGGACTTTATTATTATTATTATTATTATTATTATTATTATTATTATTATTATTATTATTATTATTATTATTATTATTATTATTATTAGTATTATTATTATTATTTCTATTATTATTATTTTATTATTATTATTATTATTATCATTATTATTATCATCATTTTTATTATTAATTTTGTTCATTCTATTAATGTTAAAGAATCCATAAACTTCATTTATTTATGATGAAAATTAGAGGGCGGATTTCTGCATATTTTGCATGTTTTATTCCTACAAAGATAAACATATGCATGGAAGAGGAAAATGAGGTTCATGTCATTTGGTATCAATGGGCAAAATTTTATAGTGCATATAAATGTATATTCATGGGATTAGCGCATATTTCACTAATATGTGCATATGGGTGCATATATTATACTTTTTTCTCTATTTAATATTAGAATATTAGTTTGTAACCCATAAAATGACGAAGTTTCTGCTTTATTGTCATGTTTTTGCAAATGAAGACAATCTTGTTTTCATAGAAAGCCATAATCCCTATTTCGCTTTTCCCACAACGGTGACAATGTCCAGTAGGGGGTCTGCAGTTTTAAATCTCAACAGGTCAATAAAGCAATCTGGACTAAACCATTTCCTGAAAGGAAGATTTCGGAAGAGATGAACGTGCTTGCCAACAATGGGCAGTTTATTGGTGGTAATTTCCTTGTTTTCGTTTTCAACCGGCGATATTCTTTGAGGTTTGAACATCAGATTTATTGAGGCTGTCGGCATACACAACAAAGACTCAAAAAACAAAAATATACTTCATTTCACACAAAGGAAGACTGTTATGGATTGGTGGGAACATTAACAGCAAATGGAAAAATTGTCCTATGCCAAGTCTGCGACAAACATGTGAGTATTTTAAGTAACTTATTATCAGTTTGTCCACCGCTGTCACGCAGAGGGCCCGGGTTCAATTCGCGGTCGGGACAGGCTCCTGGGTGAGGTTTTTTTCGGGGTTTTCCTCACCTTTAAGATAAATGTTAGGAAGCTTAGGGCCCAATGGGCCCCGAAAATTATCCGGCCATCATCATCATCCTTATCATTATCATCGCCATCCTTCATGGGTGTGGAAAGCAATGGGAAGCTACCATACCTATAATTCCCTAGTAAAGCTGCAAAGCATAGCATGAAAATCTATGACTGCAGGGAAAGACCTGCCCTCGGGCAGAATTACTATGGATGGATATCAGTTTATCACATTATTAAATCAATATAATTCTTATTCTGTGAGTGACAGCCTCTTTGCCCTGTGACCTCATGTGAAGTGGAGAGATCATTCTCTTCGTACAAACACATTTTAAGTGACAGAAGGAAGGGATTCCTACCAGAAAATTTAGAAAAATATTTGGTTATTTATTGTAACAAAAATTGATAAGTGATCGTTAAATGATTGTTGACTTATATTTCATAAAACGAACAAGATTAATGAGAATTACGCTATAAAATACAATTATTAACTCCAATTAGGAGCGAAGAAGTAAAAATATTACAATTTTTGCTTCATAAAAATAAATAAAATTATGTGAGAAAATAGTATATTGTACTATAAGAAGAAAATTAATTTTTGTGCATATTTTTATTTTATTTTAAGAGCATATATTCAACTTGTTTGCTGCATAGTTGCATGCATATATTTATGGTTTTTAGTGCATATAAATCCGCCCTCTAATGATAAAGTCTAAACTTATATGATATGATCTTAATCTTCTTGTATCTTGTAAGCACATGTTTTCCCTTAATAGAGATTTAGGCGCCCTCCCCCTACAGGAAAGAATTTGAACTATAGTAATTTATGAAATCAAAATTGAACTATTGTTGTTGTAATTAAGTAGGTAATATAATAAACAAGTTAAATATTAATTAGAGAAGATTTAAACTATATTATGTTCCTCATGAAGACATGAGTGCTCCCTAGCGGTAGTTTCTTGATCAAAATAATTTTAGTTAAGCTTATTTCCCTATAGATGTCAATGAATTACATGTAGTAAGCACATCGTCTCAATGTGACATCTAGTACGCAATTAAGGTATCACTTGGGTGGAGAAGGGAGTTAAATTTTGTTCAGAAGCACTAATTTAGGTTTGAAGTTCTTTTATCAGCCCGAACATATTTAGATTCGGGACCCACAGCTTAAAGTCCCTCCCGGAGGACTTGTCCCTTGGATTTTTAAACACAATATAATATCAGCAATAAAATAAAAAAGTGAATCCAGTACTCGCGTCCGATGAAATAAGTGAAGAGATGAGATGAGTTCTCTATTATTGAAGGTGTATGAAATAGGCCTACACGGATGCCGACTGAGTAGGTCTGTGGCACCATCACGTGGGAGATGAAATGAAATGAAAATGATTTCACAACCATTTGCAATTTATAGAGACGGAAGATCATGTAGCCAGTATAGGCGTCATATGTGGTCATAATGTCGAGTTTTCCAGCAATTATAGCTGGTTTTCTCAACTTTGAGCTGCTACTTATTGCAGCTACCCAATTCCCTGAAGATGTTGGCAGGGCATGGTCCCATACTGGCGGAAGTTCTATGAGAAATCTTCTTCCCTCATCGGAACTCGAACCAAAGCAAGTCCCTTAGCTCAGCACCAAGGCATCATGTCTTAAACCACACCGTGCGGGATAAACAGTCTCACGATGATCAAAATGAGGAATTAAAAGTGTTTTTAGTAATGTTTCTTTGTAGCAAATGATAAGTTGTTTCTTATGCGATTTAATGAATGAATTATCATAAGTAATGCCACGAGTGATTTCCAAATTATCGATAAATTCACGACTCACGAAGTCAGGAGTGAATTTATCTAGAGAATTTGGAAATCAAGAGTGGCATTTGTTAGGACTACTTAACGAATACAATTAAGCTGTTTACTCACAAAGCATTAAAATAAAATAAGTTAAAATACCTTCTTAGGTAAAATCCGTCGTCCTCAACTTTTAAAATATGTCTTTATGCCTGTAGGCCTTTCAGGACATCCGTCTCATCTTCAGCAGTTCATTTTTCGCTACAGCATCCAGGTTGATGTTTGATGCTGCTGGTCCTAATGTGGCTTTGTCGTGTCACGACAGCATCAAACATCAACGTGGATGCTGTAGCGAAGAATGAACTGCTGAAGATGGGACGGATGTCCTGAAAGGCCTACAGGCATAAAGATAACATATTTTAAAAGTTGAGGACGACGGATTTTACCCAAGAAGGTATTTTAACTTATTTTATTTTATAACTCTCCACCTCAACGGTTTTAACAATGAACTGTATTAGTATTCACAAAGCATTATTTAAATATAGTTTTTTTTAAATATTTATATATTTAATGTGAACGGCGATGTTTGAAAACAAATGAGAAACGATTGATACGCTTCATTTGCTTCTTTTGTTCATCACTGCAACCAGATCATATTATTTATTGCCAAAGGAACGCAATATTGTAAAAATTGCACTCTAGCGGAGAAAAGATGAAACACATCAAACTGTATATTAATTCATTTCTGATGTCCTATGATGTAAATATGACAATTATATTTTTCTGAAATGTTATTATCTGGGAAAAAATACACTTAAGAAAGTGCAAACAGTGTGCTTTTTTGTGGTATAGGCCTAATCAATTGTTACAAATGTTTTTATATTAACTCCCGCATATGCTATGTGTTGACATTCATGCACTATATATACAATCTGGTAGCCGTATTTCATAGAGACTCAGTCACTGTAAAATAATGCTATGACCTATTTAGAATGTCAAAAAGGAGGTGCTTTCTTTATTATGATAAACTTCAGTTAGTAAATTCTAGGCGAAACACGACTGTTATTGGTTGTAAATAAAAAAATCATTGAAATGCGATTGGTCATTGACTCCCATTTGGGACTTGAGTTAAATAGTCGAGGAGATTGTTTTTCAAGTGTGATTTTTGCCTGTAAACACTCCTAGATTTTTTACTGTCTCACTGTAAGGGATTTGAGCCCCATTAATTGACACATGCGATACTATATTTAGGTTACTTGTAGCTAATAGCATATGATGACTCTTAATGGTTGCTTGTCACCTGCTAGGATTTAGTTCAAGTTCATTTTTTTCAGTTCAAGTCATTAGCGATTCAAGGTTCTCATTAATTTTGATAACTGCGTCATTTAGAGAATATTTTCTGCGTGAATGAAGATCTGCATGTAGTCCGTGAATAAACATTTTCAATGCTTTATGGAGTCTATATAGATGAAAAAGAGCAAACGTCCGAGCACCGAACCCTGTGCAACTCCAGCTTCACAGAAAGACCAAGAACAATATAGAGTAGGATTCTCTACAACGTATTGCTGGTTCTCACGAAAGTAGAGATTAAACCGTTTGGTGGCTACTGTCGGAAAGCGATTTTTTTTGTTTTTTTTTTTTTGTTTACGCAACAGTAAGTTCAGATCTACAGTATATAATATTTTACCAAAGGTGAATTCCACTTAAGTCATGTTTTTTTTTAGATATTCAGTTACTTGTTTACGAAGTAGTCATTTCACAGCTTTTGAAAGGATAGGTAAAATACTATTGTTTGGAGTTCAAGGAGTTTTATTTTTGAGGTATGGACTTAAAAGAGATGTTTCCACAATGTGGTATATCTAGAAGTTTGTAGTGAGGAGATAAAATCGTTATACAGTATAGTAATATAGAGCCTATTGTCGATTATTATGTTTACAGGGATCTTCGGTTTTATTTGTCTGATATAGCCAGCGTCATTATCTGAAACATATGATACATGAAAATGTTCTCTGTAGGGCGTATTTGTCAGTAGTAATTTATTGTTCTTTCTTTATCTCTCCGTGTTGAAGTTGTACTTATAAAGTGGTACTTGTGTACCACTTTTATTCTTATGATATAGCCTTCTTTATGTCATTGTCTGTAACATATGACACATGAAAATGTGCTCCTTCCGAAGTATTTGTCAGCAGTAAATAATTCACTTATTATTCGTTCTTTATCTTTAGGAATTTGGTACTTGAGTGTGTCCAGGGAAACTGAGTGTTTTTCCTCGCTATTTTATTCTGTTCAGTTCTTTTTTCTGAAGTACTTGACCTGGTTCTGAATGACTGAATAAATGCCAAAGTTCGGCGTTTCTGATAGCTGCAACATGCTTGGTGGCTATGGGTTCCTAATCTCACGGAGGTTTTACAGCTGGAGTTTCATTTAAGAAGAAAGGCTGATTGACGAACAGAAACAATAATAAATTATATTGGCTCATTGGCACTATCGAACACGTAGGTTTATGGTGCGGACATAAACCCTCCACACAACTTTATCCTGAACTAATGTTTTCCAATTATCCCCTGTATAATCTACTTCCCTCAAATCGTGCTTAATGTTATTCTCCCATCTCATTCTTGGTCTACCAACTGGACGTTTTCCCTCTGGTTTTCCTACAAGACTTTAGATTTTAGACGGCTATACTTTGTTCATTGAAATGAGTCATCTGTAGGGTAGTGGAGAAAATCTATTTCTTGAAACATAGCAAGCCAGATATAATGAGAACAGTTAAGTCTCGTAGACTGCGATGGGCAGAACATGTGGCCGAATGGGGAATGAAAGACGTGCATGGAAGCTTCTTGTAGGAAAACCAGTGGGAAAAATGCCCAGTTGGTAGACCAAGAATGAGGTGGGAGAATAACGTTAACTAGTATTTGAAGGAAGTAGATTATACAGGGGATGATTGGAAAACATTGGCTCAGGATAGGAATGTATGGAGAGCTTATGTCCGCGCGGCCATGAACCTACGGGTTCGATAGTGCCAGTGAGTTAGATAGTTTTGAAACCATTACAGAAAATGCAGCCCCTCTCCAAGCAAGTAAGTTGGGCGTGATTGCAAAATTACTTTCTAGAACATTCCTTGTATTTTGTGTGAAAGGATGTGGAAGGATTACTTACTTACTTACTCACTGGCACTATCGAACCCGTAGGTTCATGGCCGCGCGGACATAAGCTCTCCATACATCCCTATCCTGAGCTAATGCTTTCCAATCATTCCCTATATAATCCACTTCCCTCAAATCATAGTTAATGTTGTTCTCCCACCTCATTCTTGGTCTACGAACTGGGCGTTTTCCTTTTGGCTTTCCTACAAGAAGTTTCCATGCACGTCTTTCATTCCCATACGCGCAACATGTCCTGCCCATCGCAGTCTACGAGACTTAACTGTTCTTATTATATCTGGCTTCCTATAAAGACCACGTAGTTTATTGTTATGTAGTCTTCTCCATTCACCTGTCTGTTCATCTCTCTTTGGTCCAAAAATTTTCCTAAGTACTTTATTCTCAATACTTGTAATTTCCTTTCCTCCCTTAAAGTAAGAGTCCATGTTTCGCATGTGGAAGGATTAGTGTCCTCTAACCTGTTTAAGTCCGCCATATGAATATGATTATTTGTGTGAAACGTTCTTCTAAGATATTTTAACTAAGCTTACAAAAAAAAAAACTGGCAACACGTCCCTTTAAAAATATCTTAAAAATGTTCATTATTGATGTTAAAAGTGTTAATTGGTGATTTTCACTGGGCGTGTTTGCCCATAGAGAAACACTACTCTGTGTGTTTGCCTATATGTCCAAAACCTGGACAAAGACGAGTTTGTTCTCATGCTTTATAAGTAGCGTGATGACTTTATAAGTTATAGTGGGCCTATGTATATAAATATATGTAACATGTTTAGAAAATAGTAGCTTCATAATATTTTTGCGTCATAATTTTCATATTTTGTCTTTACGATTTCATATTTTCGTATAATTTTCCTCATATAATTCCTCGCTCTAGTGATGAGCAATGAATTGCCCAAACATTTGTGACACCAAATTGGAGTTACAGTCCTTCAAAATTTAATATAAGAGAAAAATCTATGTTTAAATCGTGATGCCTCATAGCTTAAATCGTTAAAGCACTGGTGTACAGAACCAGAGATATTGGGTTCAAATCCCGATTTAGGCATATATTTTTCTCTTCAAATTTAATAAGTCCTTTAAAAATTTGTATCTTATTTGAGTAATTATGCCACTTCCCTTCAATTGTTTCTAATACCTCTGGGATATTCTTACCCCGAACATTGATGAGAAAGCAACAGTTAAAGAATAGAGAAGGAAAAAATAAATGATGGCAGCATAAATTCAAACCATTACTAGCAGACAAACCTGGGACTCTATAATGTAGTATTTAAACCAGAATGTTTATATAAAGCTAAAACAACAATGAACTTAGGAAGTAAAAAAGAAGGAAATGGAATTTCAAATAAATATACCGAAATATGAAACTAACAAAAATTAGTTTAAGTACCGTTTGATATTAAACAATGAATTAATATGAGAAAATATTGACCACAATCAACAAAATAGGTCTCCTTGGTCTAAGGGATAAGTTCCTTACTTTTGGTCTCGAAAGTCGCGGGTTCACACACGGTTGGGGTTGATGGATTTTTAAGTTGTAAGTATCCAAGCAACAAGTCCTCCGAGAGGGACTTTAGATCGTGGATCCTTAGTCTGTATAATTTCTGGCTCGTGTATGAACCCAAGCTTAAAATAGAGTTTCAGAGCAAAATGTAATCATCCTTCCTGATCCAAGCAATACATTGATTATTTACTGATGTGTCTTTGAGGCGATGGCCTAGTCTCATGTCATTCGCTGATATATGCAGGGAAATAACCCTAATTGAATTAGCTTCTTGAACTAACTCCCTTGCTCCACATGGGGATAACAGGTATAGACAGAGAGTGAAAAAAAAATATATATATTATATATATATATATATATATATATATATATATATATATATATATATATATATATATAAGACATATAAGAAAAATTATATCAGGTAGAATATCAAAGGTATAGGCATACAGTGAAAAAAATGGACATATAAGAAAAATAATATCAGGTAGAATATAAAATATAGAATATAGGCATATAGTGAAAAAAAAATTGACATATAAGAAAAATTATATCAGATAGAATATCAAAGGTATAGGCATACAGTGAAAAAAAAAATGGACATATAAGAAAAATTATATCAGGTAGAATATCAAAGATAACGGCATACAGTGAAAAAGAAAATAGGCATATAAGAAAAATTATATCAAGTAGAATATCAAAGGTATAGGCAAACAGTAAAAAAATGGACATATAAGAAAAATTATATCAGATAGAATATCAAAAGTATAGGCATACAGTGAAAAAGAAAATGGACATATAAGAAAAATTATATCAGGTAGAATATCAAATCAGATTTTCACATTTCAAGCAGAACAAAGTAGTCATATACCACTTCTAATGCAAGCCCATGATGATTTATAGGAATGAAAGCTGAAGAAGAAAATCACTGTCAAAAAAAGTATTTTTGAGAGAGAAAAGATCAAGAGCAAAATTAAATAAAAATGAAGCAAAATAAAGTAATATCAAAAACTGCAAAAATAAGGTTATACAAAACACTCATTAGACCAGTAGTTACATATGCTTGTGAAACTTGGGTCCTAAAAGAAACAATAAAACAGAAATGACTAATTTTTTAAAGAAAAAAATTAAGATGAATATTTGGACCTAATAGAGGAACTGATAACTGTTGGAGAATCAAAACAAATAACGAACTAAACAAATTAATAAAAAATCAGAACATATTAAACCATATAAGATCTCTCAGAATTGGTTGGCTTGGACATTTGATAAGAATGGATGATCAGAGACTGGTCAAAAAACTCTACAAATTGAAACCTATAGGAGGCAGAGCTATTGGAAGACCTAAGATCAGATGGGAGGATGACACAATGAACGATCTAAGGAAAATGAAAGTAACTAATTTGAATATGGCAAGAGACAGATTGGCATGGAGGAGGATTGTTGAGAAGGCCAAAACTTTCACTTTTGAAGTTGTCGTGCCTTAAAATGATGATGATGCGAAAGAAAATCTGAATCTGTAAAGAAAGTTTTATTGTAATCTTAGTCCGTAGAAGGCGTGAATAACGTGAAAAAGTGATATTAATCTAACTAAATCAACTAATCATGTTCATAAAAATCATTATATTCAAGTCTCGTTATTGATAATCACTGAAGGCCTATATCTATAAAAAAAAACTCCATGGTGCGGCAGGCCTAGAAGGTACCTGACCTACCAGCAACTTGCTGGTCTCACATCCACATGTGTTAATTACAGATGTGGATGAACATCCGCAAGTATGGGAGTGATCAGGATGTCGGTTTTCCCAATCATTATAGGTGTTTTCTCAACCTGGAGCCGTTACTCTTATTATAACTTCTCCAATTCTTCACGATATAGGGTGGACACCGGTCCCATACTGTCCAAAATTTCATGAGAACGTTTCTTCACTCGTGGGGCCTCAACCTAGATCAAGTCCTACAGCTCTGCATCAAGGCATCATGCCTTAAATAGGTCGGCTACGGTGCGAGACGTTTATTTATAAAAAATGGAATACATTTCAAGCAGGCTTCAACATTATTCGAAATAAGATAATATTTTAACAGTATTAAATGTATACAACATATTCTGTGCCCAATATTAAGTTTTTATTCTCTTCCTCCATTCATTTCCATCCTTCCAGTCACCATCCTGCAATCCCCTGTCCTTCATAAAATTCATAATTCCCTCTATCTGTGTATTCTTAGGTCTCCCTCTTCTTTTCCTCCGATTTGGAATCCACTCCAAACTCCTGATTGGCAATCTATCTTCATTCATCCTCTTCACTTGTTCAAACCATTGTAATTGTTTATTTCCCACAAATAGAGGACTGGAGGAAGATCAATGGAATGGACAGAGAGGAATGGCGTTTGGTTTCCGGAAGACGGCGGCAGCTACCATGATACCGGATGATGATGAGGAAACAGTAGGCCTATAGTTGTTTCGTTAAAGTTAATTTTTTCTCGGATAATACTGCAGCAGAAGGCGTCCCTGGGGGCACACCAGGGTTCGGCTCGGACCAGTGCAGAGGGGAGCAACTGTATTGGTTCCTGGCTCAGCCTACGGGCTCGTTGACAAACTGTGGGGTCGCCAGGAGATGAGCACCTGATGTACTAAAGTCTCACACTGTGGGACTTGTGGACTCAAGGCCTAGCCGGTCTCACAACGGCTGCAGGATACGTCCCTGGAGGCAGAACAGGGGGATGGTCGGTGGATCTGCGACAGCATCCTCCCGGCTAGGCTCAAGGAGCCCGTGGACCAACTGTGGGGTCGTCAGGAATGAGCGACCTGACGACTACGAAGCTCAGCAATTCCCAGCAGTTGCAACTCCAACACCTTCTCCCTAGAGGTGTTGGTTTCAAATCCGAGAACTCTTGAACGTGGACGCGAACTTAGATAGGGAGGACAAGTTTAGGACTTGGGAGTATGGTCATGATGACCGAGGTATCCCAATGGGTGGTGGCTGGGCCTAAGATGTTTATTATCCTAATTTAGAGCATCGTGCAGATCTTAAAAAGAACATTTCTGTAGATTGCAATTTTAACTTTAATTTGACTTTTATAGTCCATGTTCCTGTTCCTTAGGTAATTAAACTTTTTACTATTCATTTATAAATACGGATTTAAGTTTCTTTGAATATATGTTTATCCCACAAAATTCCATTCAACATTGCTATTGCAGATCGGCCTTTAACTATTATTTTTGTATTTCCACATCATTATTTCCATCTTCATTTATTTCAACTCCCAAATACTTAATTCTGTTACAAATATTAATGGTACCTTTGGAATCTTCTAATGCCAATTGTTTTTACTATCATTAATTACGATGTATTGAGTTTTATTTACATTAATTTTTAATTCCCACTTTTCACATTTTTTCATTAATTTCCTGGTTTTATGTTCAATGTCATCATAATCTTCAGCCAATAAAATTTGATCAATTGCAAATTGTAATGTGTATATAATATTGTCATTCATCATTATTTCCATATTACAACATATCACATTTTTATGGCTTGTTAAACATACATTTTAAAACGTGTAGAGGATAAATAACACCCTTGTTTTAAACCTTTAGTTACGTGGAATCCATTGGTTACTTTATTTCCTATTTTAATCTTTTTTTTTTCAAATGCCCCAGGTTTGTTTTTCGACATTCCTGGTTTCTCTCCTGGCATGGCGCACTTCTGAGGTTGGGGCGCCTGGAAGGCGGGGTTACGTTGCCCCGATGATATGATGGGTGATGATGATAATGGTGCGCCAGGAGAGTCTCTAATCCTAAGCTCAACCTAAGATGAATATGAATGATGATGATTGCGATGGCCATATAATTTCGGGGACCGTTTGGGCCTTAAAGTTTTCCTGACATTTGCCTTACAGGTGAGGAAAACCCCGATAAAAACCTCACCTAGAAAAACTGTCCCGACCGGGATCGAACCCGGACCAGCTGCGTGATAAGGCAGCACGCTACCCCGAGACCACAGCGTTGAACTACCTATTTTAATCTTAGATACTGAATTCTTGTAGCGTAATATATTCTTTATTTTTCAGACGTCTACAATTGGTCCATTCGCAGGATTTGCATTAATATACAAAAATAAAGTTGAATCATTTGGTGATGGAACGCAAGCCATGACACTTATTTCCAGTGTCAACACGAGTCTCAGCTGTTTGACTGGTGAGTTACTATAGTATTATTTTAAAATTACTTACGAATGTTATTCACAAGCAACATAAAATGCTCATGTATGTCAATATGTTTTAGGACATAACAATTGAAGAGTTATGAGGTTTAACTGAGACAGCTATGTGTTCAATTTAAGAGTGATTAATAGGGTTCGCAGTTTATAACTCGATCCCTCTGCCCAGGGTAATGTGTAAAGTCCGAATGTTAGGCACTTAAAAAGTTCAAAATAGGCAGGCTAAAAGGCACTAAACATTATTAATATAGGCACTCAAAAAATCAAAATAGGCTCTTACAAAACTGGACTACAACATAAAATGTTACAGCCTTACGTAAAGATTATAAACATGCTATCAATAGCATACGAAGATACCTGATATGATTTTGGAACTTGTTTTGCCTTTTTACAAAGAGCATACTTGTGTTTTGCAGTTGCAGTGTGTACGTGCTGCGTGACATGGCACTTCTTCGCGCAATTCACTGAAATTGTACACACTTTGTAA
Source organism: Diploptera punctata (assembly GCA_030220185.1). Taxonomy (NCBI): domain Eukaryota; kingdom Metazoa; phylum Arthropoda; class Insecta; order Blattodea; family Blaberidae; genus Diploptera; species Diploptera punctata. The sequence goes on from JASPKZ010006078.1 coordinate 1,002,715, forward strand.
AATAATGTCATTTGAGAATATTTCCGCACCAAATTCTTTCACGAAATTGGTCAGTTTGTCTTTTACTGTTGTCCGATCTTTACGCATCGTGAAACAACTGTTCTAAAGATAATAAAAAACCACATACACTTGTCACACAACTTTGTTTTGAAGCACCTGTCTGTGAACGAGGACTACAGACTGAATTCAGTGTTATAAACATAAAAAATAATAGATATGCGTCATGAAGTTTGTCAATTTCAATTAATTTCATTGAAATACTAAGTTAATTTCGAGAAAAAATGGCATATAGGCATTTATAGGCATTGTAAGCTGAAATAGGCATTTATGGCAAAATTAACTTCATGGAAAACAACTCTAGGGTCGTCGGTATGAACTTATGTGAAGTCACTTTCACAATATCTATAATAAATAACTGTAGGCATTTTCCCTAAAATCCGGTCTCTAGTAATGTGTTTTTTTTACCTATAACGCATACTCTAGTGAGTAACACCAAGGGATTGGGACAGCCTGAAGAGTGCTAAAAGAATGGTTGTAGCTCCTCCTCGAGCCATTGGGCCCAGCCCAAATAAATGACGGTAAGAGTCGTGCTTGATGTGTATCAAATCAGGAACACCATAATACCATATCACAGTAGAGTAGACTTCATCTGATTCATTCCATAAAAACAAAGATGGGTAATACAAAGAACCAAAAATATGTTTGACTTTTAGGATCTTCACATCCAAAACCATTTTTACTAATCCAATATAATCCGATGTAATATATGTAATTAACACTTCTTTCATTGTTTATTTTCAGGAGTCATGACCAACTTTGTGCTGACTAAATTTTCATGTCGTCAAGTTGGAATTGCTGGATCTCTGATATTTTTCTTCAGCAGTCTTTGGTGCGCTTTTTGTAATTCGACATTAGAGCTTGTCTTTTCTTTCGGAGTTTTCCAAGGCATTGGAATGGGATTGTTGTTTCCGGCTGCGTTTACTTCTATAAATCAATATTTCATCAGAAAGAGAACTTTTGCCATGGGACTAGCTAATCTGTTGACTGGAATAGAATGTATATTTATGCCTAAAATAATTCAGTATGTTTTTGACAGATATGGATTTTTTGGGACTCAACTTATAATTTCAGCCATTGGTTTACATACATTGCTCAGTGCAATTATGCAACGGCCTGTGCAACAATATATGAAAAAGAAAACATCTGAAAATGTACCGGTGCTGGAACAGCATGGAAACAAATATGTAAAACATAATTTAGTGTACACCCCTGTCGAAATACAACTCAAAGGTGAAGAGGATCAGAAATCAAGTGTTAAAAGAAGATCTTGGATACTCAAAATGTAAGTTTATTTAAGAGGTATATTTAGTTGAGAGTGATAATATTTTTATCAACATACCCAAACCAAATCTCATTTTTTTTAAATTAGGAATATTCCACAATACAGTGTTTCTCCTTCAATCCAAAGTGATTTGTCGCCAGAGATTCCTGTCTAGAGCATCTTCTTCCCTCAATCTCTAGCTTCCATACTTCTCCTCACTCCATCCATCCAACGTTCTCTAGGTCTGCCTCTTCCACTTCTTCCATTAGCTTTCCAATTAAGGATCTTCTTTGGTATTCTCTCTTCTTCCATTCTTATGAGGTGTCCATACCATTTCAAACGTTTTTCTTCTATTTTTTCCAATGTGTTTTTTTTCAACTTGCATAATTTCCCTTATTGTGCTGTTCCTGACCTTATCCCTTCTTGAAATTCTTGTCGATCGCCCCCAAAAATCCATTTCTACTGCTAACAGCTTATTGGCTTGTTTTCTACTTACTGTCCACGTTTCGGATCCATATAATAAAATGCTTTGTAACAGAACTTGAAATATAGTTTTTTTCGTTCTGTATATTATATTTCTATTCGCCAAATCTCATATTTTAATAATCATTCTCAAAATATTCTCCTTTTGATGATATGCTTTTCCCCTCTTTTTTTCCCCGAGTTCATGGCATGTTTCAAATTGAGGGATTCTATGCCACCATGCTACTAACATAAATTCGAATAAAGAACAGAAAAACATAATTTATTGTTGCAGTATGTGAATAAAATTGCCTGATAGAAATGTATGTGTTGATTTTTTACCAAAAATGTGAAAAAGCTTTAAAATAAAGTGAGAAGTTGAGCTCAAAGCAACCTAAAATCAGCATATTTGCTATGTAAAATGTGTATTAGTCATTCCTCAGACAGTGTAGCCAACTTATCACTAAAGCCCGCTAACAAACAAATGAAAGCTAAACTAATCTAGTATGTTAGTTTGTCACTCTAACTTGCCCATTTCCTCACCCTATCTTGTCCACTAACATCAGGTGGACTCTTGAGATAGAATCCCCTTACATGTGAGCGAACATATTTGCAATTGGCTCTAGCGAGAACTTGTTTCATCACAATAGCCAACACGACTCTAAATGTCACTTTTCTCTAATCGAATATTCACTGGTGGCAAGGTGGCAGAGAAAATATTTTTTTCTGGTGGGTACTTCAGAGTCGCCTTCCAGTTTCTGATTATCGAAAATGCCTCTTGTGCAGACTTTCACTTTAAATTTTAAAAAATAAATACATATTACACGTAATTAAAAATAGGTCTCCAAATGATTCCCGCAAGATGCGTGTTCGAGGCTTATATAGTGGCGGCATGTAGACAATCAGGGAATTTGAATTTTTATTTATACCCTGCCAGAGTGGGGTCAGGATTTTTAAACTGACCCAAAACCTTCTGGCGGCACTATGGTCCTGGGATCGACTCAGCCTCTAACGGAAATGAGTACCAGACGCTTGTTCTGGGTGTAAAGACGGCCGTGACGCAAGGGCTGACAACGCGGCTGACATCAAGTGCCGATTGTCCAGAAAAGTGGGAGCCCTAGCCTCCTACTATCCCAAGGACCTCCTGAGGCCTGTAGTGGGAATTTTTATTTATGCTCTGGGATTGTATATTTTAAAAAATGCTTCTATATTTTTGTTTAATTCCACTACAGGCCTCAGGAGGCCCTTGGGGTAGTAGGAGGTTAAGGCTCCCACTTTTTCTGGAGAATCGGCACTTGATGTCAGTCAGGTTGTCAGCCCTGCGTCACGACCGTCTTTACACCCAGAACAAGCGTCTGGTACTAATTTCCGTTAGAGGCTGAGTCGACCCCAGGGTCATAGTGCCGCCAGAATGTTTGGGTCAGTTTAAAAATCCTGACCCCACCGGGACTTGAACCCTCAACCTTCCGGCTTGTAGCGCAGTGCCTTAACCACTACGCTACGGCGTGCCCCGCTTCTTTAGCAGGCCTGTTAAAACTTGCTCATTAGATGTGAAAAGACGCCCCTCCCTTCTACTCGCATCAGATGCACTCCCAATGAAAGATCACAGCTGACAAGTAGTATAGTCGACTCAGTCATTTAGTTTACAGGCGGCATCAAAAGAAACTGTTTCCTTCTGATAAAAAAACAACGTTGTTACTGCCAGGCAGAGCCGGGGAACTGTCGTTAGACGCTTCTATGACGCCGCTCCAATCACCAAAAACAGAAAACAGTTCTCTGCCAATAATGTCTTCGCATATTTAATTAACGTTTCCATGTCTACTCCACGTGGATATAATTATCTTAACAGCGTTGCAACTTTTGTCTTATGCAGTATCTTTAGTTGGTAAAAATGTATTCTAGTGAATAAAACATAACAACGCCACTTGATACGCTAAATACTTATGCGTGCAAAATAGACCTACCTAACCACAAAGCAAAGTATCTGTAAATTAAATGACTGAGCCGACTATAGCAGTGTCTTACCTTGTCAGTCTATCCGAAGTAGGGTTGAATAGTAGCGGCGGAGTTGAATAGGCGGGGCTGAACGTTTTTTCACACCTACTGAGTACTAATGAACGACCCTGTTCTATAGTAATGTGCAGTTACAATAAGGCCTAGAGAGCCGTATGACTTAAGACCGCGGCAAAATTTGTCACGATTCGACTATATGTGACGTCAGTCCATTCAAGCTACACCACTCGTCGGTACAAACAGATTACGTAAACCATAAAAAGTACAGTCCTCTTACAGGTAGAACAAATTGCAGCGAGTTACTTTATTTGTTAATAAGTATAAACTTTTTTATAGTTATAATATTATAATGATATTGTGAAAAGAAAAATTAATGTCTGAACCAGAAATCGAACCGAGTTACCAGAGTACCGAAGCACAGGTTTGTTTGCATTCAAAGTCTGTTTACATAGTATGCTTCAAAGATGGTACAGTGCAAGTGTAGGTAAAGCTATTAACTCACTCCGCTCCCTACCCATGGTTATAAATCTGTGTTAAGGTACGATACAACATAGGGTACCACAAAATAATTTATTGAATTATTTATATATAACTACAATTTTCGTATCAGACACCAAACTTTTTAATACTGAATGTTTACTCTTTACTCTCATTGTCTAGTTGCTGTTGCGATTTCGGATCTGTATACCTTCAAAGGAAACTTCTTTTTTCATTTTTAATGAGAGAAAATCTGAAGTTTAGGAACGGACAAAAACATTATTCAGGAAATACTTTGCAACTTGTGACGCGAAAAAATGTTTTAAGTTCAAATCATACACCATTGCGCATGAGCCAACAAACGTGAAGCGGTTTACACTATGGAATCACGGAATGCAGCCAACATATACAAGATATTTAACGAAACTAAAAGCTAACGTAACGCAATTTAAGTCCTCTAGCCTGCAAAAGACCAACCTAAATGCTGACCTAACGCAATTTAAGCATTCTAACCTGTGAAAGAATGCAACGCCCAAAATAAATAGTAAATTTTGAAATGCTGAAGTATATGTGTACAGTTACTTAGTACATACTCTATGTTGGCTGCACTGGAACACGTCTTTGTTGTTGCATAGAATGTTCGTTAAAATCAATATGACTGCCACGTCTTCAAGCTACGTATGTAGTTAAATATCATAGAAAAATATATTGAAATAATCGTTAGAAAAATCTAATTTTTTTAAATGGTGGAAAATAATTTTAAAAATGAAACCCTAAGAATAAAAATTTGACAGGAGTTTATTAAGGAATTAAAAAAGTCGCGTCACAGATTGTAAAGTTTAGCCCATTATTTATCTTGTTATTGACATGTGACTAAATAAAAACAATGAAAACAGTGCCAAGAGTTTAATGCTGAATATACTAAGAATTATTTAAATGTATTCTTCTCCATCTTAGTGTAACCGTTCACCTTATATCTATATTTGCATGCCCCACGTCATTTGGGCCTTACAGTAGTAAGATCTGTAGAGAAAGGGATTTTAAATTTTGGATCAAATACATGAGCCTGGGATAACAGAGAGATATGGAGGAGAATGACAATAAATTAATTGGGCGCAGGAAGATGTGAAACATTGAGAAATTGTCAATAAATGAATCAACTACATATATTTATGGCACACAAGGACATGGAGGACCTCCTTCGAATGAATGAACAGCTCAACCCAGGCTCTCCTCGGAGACATTTAAGACGAAACACACCATTCATTCACACATTCATATTAAGGGCACCCAGGAAGTTCTATTTTATCGATGCGTAATATTATTTTCTCGATTTTGGACATTTAAATCCACAAAAATTTATTTTTAAAAATGTTTTTTTGCATTTTCCCGTAACTTCTATTTTTTCATATTTTGGTACACTTTTCTCTGAGATTATGAAATGGACGTGGAGTTTAAAGAGCTCTGTAATAATAAGGTAAATTTATATTTATGCTATTGATAGTATTTGAAATAAAAAAAATGTATGCAACATTTTTGGTAATCGAATTTTTTAAACTATATCTGAACACAAGAAAAAGTTATTATTGTCAAATGAACTATGGGCAATAACATACTACATTTTGTAAACAATTGGATAAGTAGTTTTTAAGAAAATTGTACCAGGACAATATTTTTAAGAACTTCGATTTTTTATTTTCATTTTTTTTGTATTTTAAATTACTCGTGAAGAAAACGTCTAAAAAGTTAATCAGAGTGTCATTATGCTCAGGAAGACTTGTTTAATTAGTGACATAATGTTAATGCATATAACTTAAGAATAAGCTGAAAAAATGATTTTTGTATGTTGCATAATTTTAAACCAAATTGCAAGGAAATTAGTACCAGGTGCCCTTAAACATGGCGAATATAATAATGATGATTTTGTTAGCCAGATAATGTTCGCAGACCATTTGGGCTTTAATGTTTCACGAACTCTGTCTTATAGGTGAGAAAAAAAAACGAAAAAAGAATTACGCAGGAAACTTGTCCCGACTGAGGTTCGCTGCGTACGAGACAGCGACGCTAACGAGAGACCACAGAATGAACGTGATTTGAATTTAGATATGAAGAATGAGAGAATAAAAATACATGTTCAAATCACTTTCATTGATTATGTTGACATACCTCCATTATTAAATACAATCGCTTGTTTGTGTCATTAAAGTGACGTGGCATAATTACAATAATTACTTTATCTTGTTGATATAAGATACGTGATAAAAAAAGTTATCGCAATTTAGTAAAATAAAAACGTGGATAATAATGGAATTTTACATTGACATTGATTTATTTTCCTTATATTTCTATAGTATCTGTGTTCCTGAATTGAGTTAAATCTCTTCCCCTCTTATATTATCTTATACGTAGTATCCTTGTACCCGTCCTCCACACAAAATCATGTCTGCATTTGTATTCAATTCTTTCATTTTAACTCATCGCCCGCCCACACAGTATCCGAACCCGCAGTGAGACCAATCCTGCATTCTGATTGTCTCACAGGATACTAACACTAAAAAGACAAAGTAACTGCTATTAATAACATTAAATAGATAGTAAACATTATTTTGGACAGTAAATTGAAATGGGATGCACTTACAAAGTACACCGTGCAAAAAATTGAACACAGCTGGAGATCCCTGTGGTCGCTCTTGTCTTTGACTACACTTCATACACATATCAAATATACTTTATATAAGGAGCTCATCAGGACTCTGCCGCTTAGGCGACCAGTTCTTGGTGTGATGCTAAAGTGCTTATCAAACAATTACTGTCAAAAGAAAATAGAATATTAAGGAAAATCTCCCTGGCGGGCAGATATGTAACCAATTTGGTGATTAAAAGGAATTTAAATCATAAAAATATAATAGATTATATTCGACAATTTAAGATTGAGGATGATAATAGGTTGGCAAATATTTTATGATAATTTTAATATTTTTATTTTTCAATGAATGGATAAACAATATTGATAATTTTAAATTTTAATTTTTTTAACTTATAATATTATAATTCAAATAAAAACTAGTTTAATAATAATAATAATAATAATAATAATAATAAAATAGCAAAATAAATAAACAAAAAAAATAAATAATTAAATTAATTGATTAATAAAAAATTAGGAAAATTTAATATTTGAATAGTAAATAGTGTAAAAAACACAAGGTTCAATGTTTTAATTTATTTTAACATATTCAAAAGGAAGTGAGATTCTGTCTCTTTCCGAATAAATGTCTTAACTGTGGAGAAAGGCAAAGCCCTGAGAGGCTGGTAACAGAGAGACAACAAATACTGTAATTTTAAATGATCCGACCGCTTGAGCGTTCAGTGCTTAAATGACTGATTTGACAACCGTGTTAAGATCTTTCACACGTGTTTAGAGATTCTCCCCCCACATTTGAAGTTGAAAAATTTCAATACGAGTATGTGATCTCATGTACAGTTTTCTCCTACATCCCTTCCACAGATTCAGTAGATCGGCGACACTAGCGCTAAAACTCTTCCCCTCCGCCCGTAAACAGTTAACTTGGATGTGTAATACGAGTATTTGAGAATAAAGTTCTTACGAAATTTTTTGAACCAAAGAGAGATGAACAGACAGGTGAATGGAGACGTACATGGCCTTCATAGGAAGCCAGATGTAATAACAGTTAAGTCTCGTAGACTGCGATGGGCATGACATATAGCACGAATGGGTAATGGAAGACGTGCGTGGAAGTTTCTTGTAAAGGAAAACGCTCAGTTGGTAGACCAAGAATGAGGTGGGGGAATAACATTAACTATGATTTGAGGGAAGTAGATTATACAGAGAATGATTGGAAAGCATTATCCCAGGATAGGGATGTATGGAGAGCTTATGTCCGTGCGGCCATGGACCTACTGGTTCGATAGTGCCAGTGAGTTTGAGTTCTCAATAACGGCCTTGAATAAAATACCGACTTATAAATAATTTCGAGTGAAATAACTGATCACCCGATTAGTTATCGTGTTATGTTGAATAGCGGATCATATTATAAAATACTACCTGAATCCGTATATTTTACAATTAACTAAGTCACTAACATTGTGATTCAACACGCAGTGTATAACAGTCGCGCACTTGACGACGTAACGCAAAAGGAAGTAAAAGTCACCCCTCGATGACCGATATGGAGTAATTAGAAGTCGTTCCCTGGCCGACCCAACAAATAATACATTTTGTCTACCTATCTTGCCTGGTCGTAACTTCGGGTTGTGTGTTTCGAATTCTGTAGGGTTCACAATTGGTTGTTTTATTATTACATTAATTTCCGATTGAGGGTCTTTCCACTTTTCAGCGGTTGCCCTTTTACCAGCCGGCTGCTGGCCCTTCACATCCACATGTGTCAATCACAGAGGTAGATTACATTAATGATATTGTTAATAAATTCTATCTTCAAGCCACAGTTATTACAAGAACATTCAAGACTAAAAGTGTATAAAACATTGGTTCTTCCAATTCTTTTGTATGTAGCGAAAAATGGACACTAAACAGAAGGATATACAGAGACTTACATCTGCTGAAATGAGGTATCTTCGAAGGACTGCAGGATACACACTACTAGATCATAAAATAATGAAGACATCTTAGAAAAATTACACAAAATTTCTGATTATAAATCAAGGTGGATGCAACATGTTCATCGAAGGATACCTAAGTAAATGTTAAGCATCAATCTGCAGAAAGAAGAAGACCAGGGCGTCCACTCAAAAGACTTTTGAATGGTGTTTCTATTGAGGCCGAAACAGGTCAACAAATGGCCTAAATTCGTGAATGTACTGTGATGATGATGATTATGACAATCCTACTGGTATCCTAAAATTTAATTGGGGCTTGAAGTCACGCCTTCTGAGAAAGTACAGAAAACATAGCTTATTTTCTCAGGATCTTTGGATCTACTCGTGTAAGTCCTTCGCCGTGGCGTAGTCGGTAGAGTCCCTACCTTTCACCCGGCAACCCGGATTCGATTCCCGGCGGAGTAGGGGATTTCAAATCTCCACCTTGCGTGTGAATGTGTGTCCTGTCCTTGTGTCCATATGTGAGATTAAAATAAAGTTAACAAAAAGGTAAAAAAAGAAAAAGTAAAAGAAGAAGGAAAAACAGTGTAGACGAAAAGAGAGGAAAAGATTGTTTACCGTTGTGTGCCATAAATATTTACGTCTTGTTGAAATAAGTAGCCTTTATTCACAACTCTTTTTAAACCTTTTCAATAACACTATACCAAATTCCAGATGTCTTCGGAGCAAAGCAGTAAGCCAGCCCTCCCCTTCATTTAAAATGCTGGCGCGTCATTGGTTGCGTTGCACCTGTCTGGTGGGAAATCCCACATCAGCATTATTCACAATATTACAATATAAATCAGAGGTTCATGTCGTCCCAACTCCTTTCATAAAACGTAAAAATGAAAATATATAAAACTATTATTCTACCAGTTATATTATATGGATGCGAAACATGGACTCTTACTTTATGGGAAGAAAGGAGATTATGAGTATTTGAGAATAAAGTTCTTAGGACAATTTTTGGACCAAAGAGAGATGAACAGACAGTTGAATGGAGAGAACTACATAACAGTCTTTATAGGAAGTCAGATATAATAAGAACAGTTAAGTATCGTAGACTGCGATGGGTAGGACATGTGGCACGAATGGGGAATGAGAGAGGTGCATAGAAACTTCTTATAGGAAAACATAAACAGAGAAAAGGATTTCGTTCGGGAGAAATACAGAATTATAAACTTTATAAAACGTTATTGAAGGAGAACTCTCATACGGCGATTAGAGATTATTATTATAGGTATTTATTATTAATATTAGTATCATTTATTATTATTATATTATTAGTATTATTATTTTTTATTATTGGTATTTATTATTATTTATTAGTATATTATTATTGGTATTCATTATTAGTATTCGTATTAGTATTATTTATTATTAGTAGTAATAGTATTACTATTATATTATTATTATTGTTATTATTATTATTATTATTATTATTATTATTATTATTATTATTATCATCATCATCATTATTAATTGCATTATTATTGTCAGTATTGCATTTCATTGTTGTTAAACAAATATGTTATGAGACCGCAATTGCGTGTCGATGTACTCGTAAGGTTTATCCGCTTGTGAAGCGCGCTTTTTCGCCGTTACAGCCATTGTTTACATCTGCTGCGTAGACATCTGGAACCGACTATAGCAATTAGTTCTCTGGGGTCTTTTCAATCTCAGTGACACTTATTTAAACAAACTGCTACCTAAGTCCGTTTCAGTACTCGCTAATCTTCGTGTTATTTTCAAAGATTTTATCCTGTTTTAAAATGTCCGTAGATCGCCCCTTTGACAGAAATCATTCTCTTTTCATGTTTTCCTCTAACTGTACACTTTTAGTTTTTACACAAATGGTTGGAAACCCCAAAGTCAGGCACACAACCACTGCTAATATTCTTCTATCTCCGTGGCGCAAGCGGTTAGAGACGCTCGCCTCTCACCGCTGGGGGTTCCAAGATCGAGTCGCGGTCACTCCACGTGGGTTTCGTGGTAGATAAAATGAAACTTTTCTCGGGGTTTTCTTCCGTTTTCTCGTGACACAACTTCATCGAATTCGTTTCATTTCGTTTACCTGCCCCCGTGAAGGTGCATCAGACGTGGTCGGTCGGCGCCATTGTCATTCACAGACATCTAAATAGGGGCTTTGTCTCATCTCATTCGTCGACCCCAGCCTGAATTTGTTGAGAATATTTATATTACTATTTATATGATTTTATGGTAAAAAATATATTTTAATTTAAAAGAAGTGCACAATTAATAAATCGTTATTCGCCTCATTTTGAGGCCAAGTCGCAGCGGAGTGGTTAAGGCAGGAAGCCTTGGCGCAGAGCTACGGGACTTGCGCTGGTTCGAGTCTCCATGGGAGAAGAAATATTTCTCATGAAATTTCGGCCAGTATGGGACCGGTGCCCACCCAGTATCGTGAGGCATTTGGGTAGCTACAATAAGTAGCGACTCGACTCCAGGTTGAGAATACCAGCTATAACGACTGGGGGACCCGACATGCTGACCACATGTCACCCCTACACTGGCTAGCTGATCGTCTACCTCTGATATTAACACATGCGGATGTGAGGCCAGCAGCCGGCTGGTCAGCCAAGGGCCTTCTAGGCCTGTGGCGCTTGGAGTTTTTTTTCTAAATACTAAACAAGACTTATCTATTACTTACTTACTTACTCACTGGCATTATCGAACCCGTAGGTTCATGGCCGCACGGACATAAGCTCTCCATACATCCCTATCCTGAGCTAATGCTTTCCAATCATTCCCTGTATAATCTACTTCCCTCAAATCATATTTAATATTATTCTCCCACCTCATTCTTCCAACTGGGCGTTTTCCCTCTGACTTTCCTACAAGAAGTTTCCATGCAAGTCTTTCATTCCCCATACGTGCAACATGTCCTGCCCATCGCAGTCTACGAGACTTAACTGTTCTTATTATATCTGGCTTCCCATAAATACCATGTAGTTCATTGTTATGTAGTCTTCTCCATTCACCTGTTTGTTCATCTCTCTTTGGTCCAAAAATCTTCCTAAGTACTTTATTCTCAAATACTTGTAATCTCCTTTCCTCTCTTAAAGTAAGAGTCCATGTTTCGCACCCATATAATATAACAGGTAGAATAATAGTTTTATATATTTTCAGTTTAACGTTTTTTGAAAGGAGTTGGGACATCAAAAGTCTCTGCAATGCATAATAACACGCATTTCCAGAATTGAGCCTATGTTTAATTTCTTTGTGCATCTCATTTCTATTTGTGATTATTGTTCCTAGGTATTTGAATTCAGCCACTTCCTCAAAATTTCCCTCATTTGTCATTAGCTGTCCATTTCCATTATTTAATGAATTTCTACGTGTGACCATATCTATTAGATAATTTAATATGTATTAGGATTTTATGTATGAAATATCCCTAACTCGGATAGAAAATTCTGTCAGAACTTTTTCACCTCATTCTTGTTTGTAATTATTGTTCCTAGGTATTTTAATTCAGCCACTACATTTTTTAGGTTATTTTAACTAAAATATTTTACTTACTTACTTACTTACATACTCACTGGCACTATCGAACTCGTAGGTTCATGGCCGCGCGGACATAAGCTCTCCATACATCCCTATCCTGAGCTAATGCTTTCCAAAAATTCCCTGTATAATCCACTTCTCTCATATCATAGTTAATGTTATTCTCCCACCTCATTATTGGTCTACCAACTGGGCGTTTTCCCTCTGGATTTCCTACAAGAAGCTTCCATGCAAGTCTTTCATTCCCCATACGTGCAACATGTCCTGCCCATCGCAGTCTACGAGACTTAACTGTTCTTACTATATCTGGCTTCCCATAAATACCATGTAGTTCATTGTTATGTAGTCTTCTCCATTCACCTGCCTGTTCATCTCTCTTTGGTCCAAAAATTTTCCTAAGTACTTTATTCTCAAATACTTGTAATCTCCTTTCCTCCCTTAAAGTAAGAGTCCATGTTTCGCACCCATATAATATAACTGGTAGAATAATAGTTTTATATATTTTCAGTTTAACGTTTTTTGAAAGGAGTTGGGACATCAAGAGTCTCTGCAATGCATAATAGCACGCATTTCCAGAATTGAGCCTATGTTTAATTTCTTTGTGCATCTCATTCCTATTTGTGATTATTGTTCCTAGGTACTTGAATTCAGCCACCTCCTCAAAATTTCCCTCATTTGTCATTAGCTGTCTATTTCCATTATATAATGAATTTCTACGTGTGACCATATATTTAGTTTTATTGATATTTATTTCCAGTCCTAATTTCTTAGTGTTACTCAATAGTATGTGCGTGTTGTCCTTTAGTATCTCCTCGCTATCGGCCAATAATATCATCAGCATAAACTAACAGCTTATTAATACCATTGAGTTGTAAGCCTTCCTTATTCTCTAAAGAGTTAATGGCATGCTCTAGTACAAAATTAAATAGTAGTTGAGATAGTGCATCTCCTTGCTTCAACCCATTCTGGATTTCAAAAGTATCCGAAAACTGTTTGCCTACACGCACCCTACTCTTGGTGCCATTTAAACACATTTGTATAAGTCTAACTAACTTTTAAGGAATTCCGAACTCCAGCAGGATACTATATAACTTCTCCCTTCTAATTGAATCATATGCTTTTTTGAAGTCTACATATAGTTGATGTACAGTACTATTATATTCCCATTTCTTTTCTAAAATCTGTCTTATACTAAAAATCTGATCTGTTGTAGACCTGTTTCTTCTAAATGCACATTGATGATCTCCTACAATGTCATCAATATAGGGAGTAAGTCTGCTTACTAATATATTTGTTAGAATTTTGTACGAAGTTTAAAGTAATGAGAAGCCCCTGTAGTTGTTGCAATCAGTTTTATCTCCTTTCTTATAAATTGGTACGATAATTGATTCCTTCCATTCATCTGGAAGAGCTTCTTTTCCCCAAATCATACTAAGCAACCAGCGTATCTTGTCCATCAGTTTTTCTCCCCCTGATTTTATCCGTTCTGCTGGGATCTCATCTGAACCTGATGCTTTATACATCTTCAATTTTCCAATCGCCATTTCAACCTCTAATGCATTTGGTTCTGCTACTAGCATTTCTGCTGTCTGTAAATTATCCTCCTGAATGTCCTGTTCTGTATGTACATTTAATAGCTGATTAAAGTAACTTTTCCATCTATTTAATATACTCCTGGAATCCGCAATCATATCCCCATTTTCATTCCTAATTATGTTTGTTTTAGCCTGAAACCCTTTCTTCTCTATACTAATTCCCTGATATAATTCTCTAATGTTCCTATTTTTTGCGTTCATTTCAAGATCATTAATCTTCTCTCTCAAATATTCCCTCTTTTTACTCTTTAGTGACTTGGTGGTTTCCCGTCTAATACTACCCAATTGCTCTAAATTTACCTCATTTGGCTTGTGTAACTATTTCATTTTTGCTAGCTTTCTTTTCTTTACAATGTCAGCACATTCCTCATCAAACCATTTCTTGTTTTGCCTCCTTTTTAAACAACCAATGCTTTCTGATGCTGACAATTTAATAGTATCTCTTATAGCCTCCCATTCTTTATTTATGTCAGTTTCTTCTTCGTTTGCCACATTGTCATATGAAAGATTCCAGTACTTCAAATCTATTAGCAATTTTGATTTGGTATTCTTGCCGCATTTCATCATTTTTGAAGTTTTTTAGTTCAAATTTTACAGAATCATCTTTAGCGTTTGTTCCTCTCATAAGCGATAGCCGTTGTCTGATTTTCACTCTGACCAGATGATGATCCGAATTGCAGTCTGTCCCTCTAACTGATTTAACATTGATGATGCTACTGTGCCAGCGTTTATCCACTAATACATGATCTATCTGGTTCCGAAAATATTTTAAATATACTAAATTAATCAAAGTGAAAGCACGAACAACTCTAAGCTTTATAACGTTTCATTTAAATTTTATAATTAAAATTTAATGCATCTCCTCATGACATTAGTATATACCCGAAAAATAGTTGGACAATAGTGCTTCCTTATCGGGAGTTGCTTAACCAAGCAAATGTAGTTAAGTTTATTTCCCTTCAAATCTGATCGAATGACATGTGTTAGCACATCGCCTCAAAGAGATATTTAGTGAACAAATAAGATATTACTGGGAAGGGAAATGTCGATTAAATTTTGCTCAGAAGCTCTAACGTAGGCTTGATGTTCTTTTACGAATCTTCACACAGGACTCATGGCTTAAAATCCACCCAGAGGAATTCTCGGTTTGATTTTTCCATCTTAAAACAAACCCATTGAGCTCGCCCGGGTTTGAATCCGCGACCCTCGACAGTAGAGACAAAGGACTTAATCCCTAGACCTCCGAGGCAGATTACATTAGTATGTTTCAAGTAATAGTTTTATTATAAAGTGACTGTTTTTTGTATAAAATATTGTTATCAATCTGTACGCCTTTTAATTACATAAATAGATAAGATATAATATCCATCCATCCACAGTAATTCTGCCCGAGGGCAGGTCTTTCACTGCAATCATAGCATTTTCATACTATGCTTTGCAGCTTTACTAGGGAATTGTAGGTGTGGTAGCTTCCCGTTGCTTTCCACACCGGTGAAGGATGATTGTGATGATGATGATGGTAATGATAAGGATGATGATGATGATGATGATGGCCATATGATTTCGGGGACCGTTTGGGCCTTAAAGTTTTCCTGACATTTTGTCTTACAGGTGATAAAAAAACCGATAAAAATCTCACCCAGAAAAATTGTCCCGACCGGGGATCGAACCCGGGCCTGCTGCTGTGACCAGGCAGCACGCTAACCCTCGAGACCACAGCGGTGGATTAAGGATCTTACTAGATAGGCATTTAAAATATGAAATGTTTCGAGGTAGTGTGCTGCCTTGTCACGCAGCGGGCCCGGGTTCGATCGCCGCGAGGGACAAGTTTCCTGGTTGAGGTTTTTTCGGGGTTTTTTCCCCTCAACTGTAAGACAAAGGTCAGGATACTTTAAGGCCCAAACGGTCCCCGAACATCCATCTGGCCATAATTATCATTAATCTCAATATTCGACCTCATTAGATTAAGTTTCAGGTTTAAGGCCTCTCCTGGCGCATCATTACCCCATGGTCATCACCCCACTCAATTCATTGGGGCAGTGTAACCCTGTCTTTCAGGCGCCCCAACCTCAGAAGTGGGTTGAAATATGCCAATGCCAGGAGAGAATAGGCCCTACCTGAAATGTCGAATAACAAGCAGGTGGCATTGAACAAAAAAAAAAAGAAAATATGTTAATTTACTTTAAGAGATCCATCCATAGTAATTCTGCCCGAGGGCAGGTCCTTTACTGCAATAATAACATTTTCGTGCTATGCTTGCAGCTTTACTAGGAAATTGTAGGTGTGGTAGCTTCCCGTCGCTTTCCACACCGGTGAAGGATGATGATGATGATAAGGATGATGATGAAGGCGATATGATTTCGGGGACCGTTTGGACCTTAGAGTTTTCCTGACATTTGTCTTGCAGGTGAGGAAAAACCCCGATAAAAACCTCACCCAGAAAACTGTCCCGACCGGGGATCGAACCCGGGCCCACTGCGTGACAAGCAGCACGCTACCTCGAGACCACAGCGGTGGATTACTTTAAGAGATAACAAACTAGATATCTTACTGCAATAATTAAATAATTATGCGGAATAAAGAATTTCGTATTACTGATTATTTCCACACACTAGTATCCCAAAAATGGCTATGAAAGGAACAATGTTTGGGAAGAGTCACATTTTGGAAAACCATAAAGATTGGATGGATACCGTAAAGGAGGATAGCTATTCTTTGCTTCAGTTTAAGAATTGGGGGATGAAATCGATGATTAATTTATGAAGGCAAGACAAGTTTTGACTGTAGCGTCATATAATAATAATAATAATAATAATAATAATAATAATAATAATAATAATAATAATACTTACTTACTTACTTACTCACTGGCACTATCGAACCCGTAGGTTCATGGCCGCACGGACATAAGCTCTCCATACATCCCTATCCTGAGCTAATGCTTTCCAATCATTCCCTGTATAATCTACTTCCCTCAAATCATAGTTAATGTTGTTCTCCCACCTCATTCTTGGTCTACCAACTGGGCGTCTTCCTTCTGGCTTTCCTACAAGAAGTTTCCATGCACGTCTTTCATTCCCCATACGCGCAACATGTCCTGCCCATCGCAGTCTACGGGACTTAACTGTTCTTATTATATCTGGCTTCCTATAAAGACCATGTAGTTCATTGTTATGTAGAATAATAATAATAATTTATTATTATTATTATTATTATTATTATTATTGTTCTGAAATAATTCTCCTGCTACTTCATTAACTTTGTTTCTAATTCCTCGTACATTCCACGTGCCTATATTCAATGTCCGTTTACGTTGCTTTTGTCTTTCGTACTTTTTTCTGTCCGGCTTTGATTGATTTGGTCTTTTAGCATTTTTTTTTCTCTAATGTGTGGGGAGCTGGCCCACAGCATAAACCCCCAACCTGGAGGACCAGGAAAATTTTTGTCTGGGTTTTCCTCCCATAGCCTTTGAAGATCCTTCTTCGCCGCAAGGCAGCGTTTCTCTATTTCCCTTAGAGATAGGGTTGCCTCTTCCGCCAGATCCGCCGTGATGAAGGACTCCTTCTGCGCCGACTCTGCCGTTGAGGTCTTCACCGTAACCCTGGCTAGGGGCCATTACAGAGTACTATCAGTCGGAGCCAACTGAACCCTGGTTTTTTAACGAGGTTGTTACTCCTCCCCCTCCTCCTTCTTTCTCATCCGGGCTTGGGACCGGCCATGGCGAAATATATTGGTAAAACATTGGTGGAATCTGTTGCAATGTACGGAAGTGAGGTATGGACAATCAATAAGTACTACAAGAATAGACTAATAGCTCTAGAAATGGATTATTTACGAAGAAGTGCCAGAAAGTCTAAATTAGAACATGTCACAAATAAGGAAATTAGAAACATAATGGAAGCAGAAGAAAACATAATTGAAATAATTGAGGAGAAGGAATTAAAGTGGTTAGGACATGTTTTAAGAATGGAAGATGAGCGATGGCCGAAGCAACTATATGAATGGCATCCGAACAGAAAGAAGAAAAGAGGAAAACCAAGGTTAACATGGAAGGAAAACATGAAGACAGTAATGCAAGCTAGAGGGCTAAGCATCGAAGATGCCCAAGACCGTAGGCTTTGGAGGTTTGGCACGGGAAGACGGCAGCAGCTGTAAAAACCCGAAGATAGATAGAGATAGAGATTATTATTATTATTATTATTATTATTATTATTATTATTATTATTATTACTATTGAAGAAATAACAAATAGAAATAATAAAGGAACATTTGTGTAATTGCTTGCCTCGATGGAATGTTGTAGAATAAAAATATCCATCCATAGTAATTCTGCCCGAAGGCAGGCCCTTCACTGCAATCATAGCATTTTCATGCTATGCTTGTAGCTTTACTAGGGAATTAAAGGTGTGGTAGCTTCCCGTTGCTTTCCACAAATAAAAATAGAAGTAATAAAAATAAAATTAATATAGGCCTATATCATACAATTGTTAAAAGCATCATTACTTAGGGAGCATTGGCCATTAACAATAAAAACAAATAAGTATCCTTTGGCAACGGAAATGGATTGTATAAGAAGGGCAGCAAGAATTTCAAGAAGAGAAAAAATTAGAAACTCAGTTATAAGGAAGAAAATGGAGATTAAAGACACTATTCTAGATTACATTAAAACTCAACAATTAAAATGGTACGACATGTCTAGCGAATGGAAGAGGATCTGCTACCAAAATGTGTTTTGGAATCGAAACCTGAGGGAAGACGAGGCAGAAGAAGACCCAAAATCACCTGGAGTATTTTTTTTTCTCAATGCCACTAAGTTGTTTGTATGACACTTCTGGCTTTCTCTTCTTGTATTGGCGGAATTTAAATCCATTTCTTAGGTTTGGGGCATCTGGAAAGCAGAGTTACGTTACCCTGATGATATGATCGGTGATAAATGGTATCGAAGAGCCAAGATAGTCCTTAACCTAAACTCAACCTAATATCCAGACTATGGTCAATCATAGGAATAATTCCCTTTAAGGAAAAATTCCTATGGTCTGACCGAGAATCGAACCCTGGACTTCTTGAACTGCAGTTAGACACGCTAACCACTAGTCCACGAGTCTGATTTATTCCTATTCGCCTAAATAATTTAAATATTGAAGGTGCATTGTATTATGCATACCAATTATATGGTATTAGCATTCAAAATATCTCTGCATGCGGAAGAATTACGAAGCTCGAGTTTGTTGCTACACGTGACGTCATGTAAGATAGTGTATACTGTCAGCGTCCCACGTCCCATTCCCCTCAGCACTCATAGATAGCAGTGTCACGTGGTCTATTCCTGCATAAACACGACTGCAGTGCCCTCCGTCATCAACTGCACTTACTCCTTGAACGGGTAATATACACCACAGAGGAGGTTTGTCTATGGTATACAGTGCGACGAACCAACCATGGCAGTTGCTAGAGTAAATTTTTAATTTAAAATTTCAGGTAAACCTCCACTTCTAACGGTTGGATTTCTCTGATTTTTAGATAATACTTACCACGGTTTATTTTAATGGGATATTCCTAGTTTTGTTGTGAAACATTGCAAATTACGATCGCTAGAGCGATTTTAAATTTTCGTTTGAGATGAACTCCTATACGTAATGATTTTAAAACATAATAGAAAACAGCTAAACGCTAAACACTCGCCGCATCTGAAAACCTGTATACATTAATTTTCAGGAAGATCAGTTGAATGGTTTAGAATTCTATAAAGGATAAACAGACAGACAGACATTAGTTTATGTATATATAGTCCACCGTTGCGGTCTCGAGGTAGCGCGCTCCTTGTCACGCAGCGGGCCCGGGTTCGATTCCCGGTCGAGACAGACACCTGGGTGAGGTTTTTTGCGGGGTTATTCTTCACTTGCAAGACAAATGTCAGGAAGCTTAGGGCCCAACGGTCCCCGAAAATCGTCCGGCCATCATCATCATCATCATCATCCTTATCATTACCATCATCCTTCACCGGTGTGGAAAGCAACGGAAGCTACCACACCTATAATTCCCTAGCAAAGTTGCAAAGCGTAGCATGAAAATGCTATGATTGCAGTGAAATATCTGTCCTCGGGCAGAATTACTATGGATGGATGTATATATAATGTTATCATCATCATGAACATTTTAGTAGGATGTGTCGCCTGTAGTTTACTGAAGGTGATTTTGGTGAATCCATCTACGTCTTGGCCTTCCTAAATCTCTCTTTCCCTGTGATTGGTATTGTAGAGATAGTTTGGGTAATCTTACATTTCCATCCTCAAAACATGTTGTTTCCAATATTTTTTTTATATTTTGTTATATCATTTAATATATTTTCGACTTTCAATTTTTTCTGATATCAACATTTCTTTGAAGATCTAACCTTGTGAATCCAAATTATATATATATATATATATGTGTGTGTGTGTGTGTGTGTGTGTAGGTATATATTGTTGTTTCATTTCAGAGTGACAAGATGTTGGTTTGCTGTGGTTGAGTTTATGGATTTGACACTCCTTCTGGATCCTGTATATGTCAACATAGCAGTAGGACTAGCTTTTTCTTACTTCGCAGATATCACGAATTTGACTCTTATGTCGTTAGTTATATTGGATCTTGGATATTCAAATGAAGACATTGCTATCTTCCTCTCTACGAACAATGCAGGAGACATAGGAGGCCGCCTCTTCTTAACTTTGTTTGGAGCAGTCTTCCCAACCTTTTCCAGTAGAAAAATCTTCTTTTTTGGAGCCGTATCTTCAATTATCTCAAGAATAAGTGAGTGCACTAAAATTAATTCATTTAATTTCGGAAATCAGTGGCTTAATAGAAATGAAAACCAGTGTGGTTCACAAAGCTCTGGGGAAAAGCCATGCATTGGAACAGGTTTCCGGGACACTAAAGAACTAACCTCGGCTTGTGAATAAAACAGCAATGTCCCTCCTACTTATCTGACAAGAGATCAGTCAACCATTATATGCCGAAACGTACCTTTAAATGTCTCCCAAAGAAACATTGTGATGTATCAAGGCGGGGACCAAAATATATATACCGTTTTTAACTGCAAGGCACATAAATCGAAGCCATAATCCAGCAATGGCAATCCACTGCGCGTAGCAAATGGACTCTCTGCTTGACTTTAGAGCGGTATTGTGTGAGGCGGATTCAGCGTGGACGGTAGGTAGCGAAGATTAACCAATTCATTAATTAACAAGTTGTATTACTTCCCTGTAGATCAAATGAGAGATTTGGCGCTGGATTGTAATGCCTTGTAATTAAAACGACCTATTTTTTTACATGGCCTTGGTACATCAAAATCCTTCTCTGGGAAAAATTTCAAGATAGGTTGCGGCATGTAATAGTTGACAGTTCCCTTGGCAGTCAGTTGCCGTGGTAATCTTACCTAACTATGCGTACTGAAAAGCGACTAGCTTCGGTCAGAAATATAGCAAGGATTATAGCCTACTAGATTTTTGTTTTTGTTTTTTGGAACGAGCCGTGAATAACAACATAAATACTGTATAACGCATTATAGGATTTTATATTACAATAATTATGTTAATTAGGCCCTTTTCGTTTCAAGGTTAAGTCCCAGAAGTCCCAAAAAATGAGACGCTACTAGAAAAATACAATTTCTCAATATTTTTCAAGTAGAATGCAGTCCCATCACGGCAGATGAGCCGAGAGTTAGCAGTCACCTTATGGCAGGTGGGCTGAGAGTTAGCAGTCACCTTATGGCAGGGGGGCTGAGAGTTAGCAGTCACCTTATGGCAGGTGAGCTGAGAGTTAGCAGTCACATTATGGCAGGTGGGCTGAGAGTTAGGAGTCACCTTATGGCAGGTGGGCTGAGAGTTAGGAGTCACCTTATGGCAGGTGGGCTGAGAGTTAGTAGTCACCTTATGGCAGGTGGGCTGAGAGTTAGCAGTCACCGTATGGCAGGTGGGCTGAGAGTTAGCAATCACCTTATGGCAGGTGGGCTGAGAGTTAAGAGTCACCTTATGGCAGGTGGGCTGAGAGTTAGGAGTCACCTTATGGCAGGTGGGCTGAGAGTTAGGAGTCACCTTATGACAGGTGGGCTGAGAGTTAGCAGCACCTTATGGCAGGTGGGCTGAGAGTTACTGTATACGAGGAGCTTATTATTATTATTATTATTATTATTATTATTATTATTATTATTATTATTATTATTATTATTATTATTATTTTAAAAGCATCTCTTGCCCATTTTCGTAAATTTATTGGGTGAAATAAAAGATTGCTATTTTGTTGTATACTCGGACCTACGTATATGTGCCCCCACAGCGCTGACATCGTTCTTAGAACAGTACACGTCTATACTCACACCATTCCACCGCACTCCCTCCCATCACGTCAAATGACAGCCACACGAGTAGGGATGTTGCCGAACTTCCCCCAGTGTCAAGGCTCTTGAATATTGAATAATGCAAGTTTGGAGTCGAGTTAACAACACTGGAGTGCAAGTGCAAGAGAGAGAAAGAAAGAGAGAGAGAGAGAGAGAGAGAGAGAGAGAGATAGGAATGCAGCGAGGGAAATGATTTGCCGAGGCAGAAAAGGAAGTAGGCTTTATTTCGCATATCTCCGTTGGAGAGACAATAAAAGGGCTACAGTAGAGCCGGTGTAAAAACCGGTAGCGAATCACACGACGGCTTTTGATCAGCTGACTAGTTGCTTCACTAACAGTGGTTGTCTTCAAGGTTACTGAACAACAGACACGCGTCACATTTACATAGGATGTTACAAGTCTGCCCTTGTATTGTCTGCCCAATGGATCTGTGCCCCTGTAAGACGTGCGAACTAAAGCCTACTTCCTCTTCTGCCTCGGCAAATCATTTCCCTCCCTGCATTTCTATCTCTCACTTGCACTTCTGTGTTGTCAACTTGACTCCAACCTTGCATTATTCAATATTCAAGAGCCATGACACTGGGGAAGTTTGGCAGCATCCCTATTCGATGGCTGTTATTTGACGTAGTGGGAAGGGAGTGCGGTGAAATGTTGAGTATAGACGTGTACTTTTCTAAGAACGATGCCAGCGCTACAGGGGCACAGATCCGTTGGACCGAGTATACTACTACCAGGGTTTTCACGTTCTTTTTCGAAATAATCTCTAACGTTAGGAATTGTTTCTCTGGTTTGCGAATCGATAGTCTTCCGACTCCTCCGCAGCATCGTGACACAGCTAACATCGCACTGTAATAAAGTAATAATACTCCAACTGATTTGTCCACCACACAAGACCGTACTGACTTGACAACGCCGCGCCGCTTTGTTTTGTAAACCACGTGCAGCGGTCCCGCCAAAAATCGGATAGGTGTGGTCACGCCTGATTTTAGAACGACTCGACTGTAGTTTTATTTAAATAGCCACTTTAAATGCAATTTTGTAATCCTTTATTGCTCTGAATCCCAGTAGTGATATTTCTATATAGAGTAATCCAGGAAGAATGCAGACAAACAAGAAGTGAGTTTGGTTTAAGCTGTCCGTCTCCGTGGCGTAATCGGTAGAGTCCCTACCTTCCACTCCGGCGACCCGGGTTAGATTCCTGGCGGGGTAGGGGGTTTTAAATCTCCACCTTGTGTCTGGGTGTGTGTGTGTGTGTCCTGTCCTTTTGTCTATGTGAGAATTAAAGAAAGTTAACATACAGGTAAAACAAACAAAGATAAAGGTAAAACAATAAGGGAAACCAGTAAAAAAAAAGATGGACAAGAGTCATTATGAAAATACTCTATATTTAAGATTGGTTATCAAGTGCATTCTTTCTTGTAAAGGAATATTGACATACAATAGAACTTGAGTTATCACTATCCTTTAGTCATTTAATCGTTGGAAATCCACCTAAATTAGTGTAAATTGTGTTACTGCTTTGAAGCTTAAGATGCAGCAATGAGAGATCTGCTTATCTCAAATACGAGCTCAAATTGTCTATAACGCGGCGGCTGCATTGTACCAGTTCATTTTCCCAACTCCAACGAGGTCCAAATTTCCTAATCCTGAAATAACCTATCTTATTATCCGTGTATATCTAAAAAAAAGCCCAAGAATAAAAAATAAACGAATATAGATTGAATAATCGATTGATTTGGTGTTTACTTGATGAAAATCCATGATGTACTTAATAAATAAAACTATCAAAGTTTTGTATGATTTTCATAAATATTTAACATTCGTAACAGCTGTTTCAATACACTGCATCTATGGATTTTTTAGGGCGGAAAAATCCAAGGAGCAACTGTAATTTCCTATTAATCATATTAATTAGTTTATTTTATTTTAAATTTATCATAAATCTATTTAATTTATATATTTACAAGATATTAACTTCATTTTCAAAATTCTAAATTCTCACTAACCAATCATCAGCTTAGCCCGAGAATGGTCGTTTCTCATTGGAGGGTGGGACTCTGAGGGCGTGGTCGGTGCTCGACTCGCGGGTTCGCGGATTGCGTCCGCAGCTGCCGCGGTTTTTCATCTTGGCTTGGCATCATCATCGACATCAGCAGACCAACAGCATACAACGACCAGAGACTCTTCAACGCCGTGCTTCCATATCCTGGACTCTCCCACGACTGCGAACAGACATATAGGCGGATGTGATACTCTATCTGAGGCTTAGATGCATTTATTAAACGACAGATTTCATTAATTTCCCACGACATATTTAAGAAAAAACTGGGCTGAAGAGGGCATATTAAGTCCCTAAAACAGCCTGAAAGTGGCGGACCTTTTCTGCACTTTCAATCACACACACAAGGAGCAAGTCTTCCGGTAGAGACTTTAAGTCGTGGATCCCGAGACTGAAAATGTTCAGGCTTGTAAAAGATCCTCAACCCTGAATAAAGAGGCCTCTAAGCAAAATTTCCCGACCTCAACGTCCTAGTAATACTGTCCTCCTCCAACGAGTTTAGCGCTCAAAGGAATGTGGTGTGGGGATGGATACTGGATGACAACACCAGTCAGGAAGGAAGCACAATCATATTGAAAAGTAAAGTAAAAAGTAAAGTGATCCCACAACAGGCCCGGAGGCCCTTGGGGTAGTAGGAGGTTAAGGCTCCCACTTTTTCTAGACAATCGGCACTTTATGTCAGCCGGGTTGTCAGCCCTGCGTGACGGCCGCCTTTACCCCAGAACAAGCGTCTGGTATTCATTTTTGTTAGAGGCTGAGTCGACCCCAGGGCCATAGTGCCGCCAGAGGGTTTGGGTCAGTTTAAAAATCCTGACCCCCAACGGGACTTGAACCCTCGACCCTCCAGCTTGTAGCTCTCAGTGCCTTAACCACTACGCAAGGCGTGCCCCCTATCATATTGAAAACATTCTCCCAATTTACGAAACCCATTGTCACAGAAAATAACAAGCTGAAAACTGAATATTTGTGCATGAATAATACTTCCCTTCGACTCGGCTGTAGGAACAAAAGAAACTACACTGCAGCCACTGATCCTCCGGCCTTGAGTTTTCACGACAGTGTTGCCGATATGGATATTCAGTGGGAGTGGCCGCTTTATGTATGCGGTTAGCAGACATACAGCTGGCAACATCTCAGCAATTTCAAACATTACTAGCGCGCTATAGCTGCGTCAAGAGCAGTGATTGGTTGTGGTAAACGTTTGCTCCCACTACAACCACATTTCCTTATTGGTAGTAGAGGGCGAGTTCTCCCTTTACCCCTCGTACAACCTAAACTTCAGAGCCGGAGAATCGGCGGCTTGGGTATACCTGCAAGAGTAGTAAACCGAGTGGCAAGAATACCCTACTTCCCAGCGCTAAATTCGTCGGAGGAGGAGGTTCGGGTCCCCATGGGGGAAGACATTTTCTCATGGAATTTCGACCAGTATGGGACCGGTACCCACCTAGCATCGTGAAGCATTTGGGTAGCTGCAACAAGTGGCGACTCCAGGTTGAGAAAATCAGTTATAACGGCTGGGGGACCCGACATGCTGACCACATGTCACCCCTACACTGGCTAGATGATCGTCTACCTCTGTGATTAACACATGTGGATGTGAGGCCAGCAGCCGGATGGAAGTCAAGGACCTTCTTAGGCCTGATGTGCTTGGAGGTTTTTTTTTTTTTGGAGAGGAGTAACTCCTTACAAAGGAGAGGCTATGGCTCAGCAATGGGCTACCTCATTGTAGATAAATAGAATCTTCATGAGACCAATCTCATAAATATAAATGGTGTTTTGGTTTTTATAGTATACATATAAATAGAAAATGTATTTATATTTATGACATTCGCCTGATGAAGGTACAGTGTATTGTAACAGCTGTCATGAATATTAAAAAAATAAGTATTTATGAAAATCATATAAAATGTTGATAGTTTTATTTATTAAATGTATATAAAAAATTAACTGATATATATGTGTGTGTGTGTGTGTGTGTGTGTGTGTGTGTGTGTGTGTGTGTGTGTGTGTGTGTGTGTGTGTGTGTGTGTGTGTGTGTGTGTGTGTGTGTGTGTGTGTGTAGGCTATATTTGAACATGGCAACAAACCGAATTCTATTAAAATAATACAACTACTGTATAAACCAAAATGGAAAATAATAGGAAGATATATGAATCGATGTTGAAAAGAGATTAAAATATTGGGAACGGAATAGATCAAAAGGTCTAATATATGAATCTTATAATGATATAAAAAATTAAGTTCTGTACCAGTGGGTACTTATCATTTAAAATTTGAAAATAATCTAAAGCAAGATCTATTTAACATTTTCGTCATCTCGGGCTATTAAAAAAATACCGCCACTCCCACCATACAAAAATTATGCCTAAAGAAATGTATTAGAACAAACAAGAACAGCAAATAAATAAATTGAAGGGTTGAGAATTATAAGTGGGCTATCCGCCATTTTATCGAGATTGAGGTTTTGCTTTATTCTCATCTTTTTTTAAGGCGGCAAATCTAAACATGCAATTGATTTGGCTTTTAATCCACTTTTAGTCCTGTAAACATGAAAATGAAGTTAGAGAACACTCAGTTTGCGAGAATAATAATTGAGCTATCGACA
This sequence comes from Diploptera punctata, assembly GCA_030220185.1. NCBI lineage: Eukaryota > Metazoa > Arthropoda > Insecta > Blattodea > Blaberidae > Diploptera > Diploptera punctata. Next base: position 1,029,766 of record JASPKZ010006078.1, read on the forward strand.
ATTTGGATACACTTCTTAAAAAAATTATAACTGGACTTCTTCACTATCATTGTTAATAACACAAAGCATTATATTTATGATAAAATGAGTAAGACTTAGAAAACATTTAAGTGGGCGCTTAATTTACAGATTAAGTCCACTGTACTTTGAAACACTTCTGAAGATAGAAAATATAAAATGGTCTTGAAAATTAGCACTGTTACTACAGATGAAGTCCACCGCTGTGGTCTCGAAATAGCGTGCTGCCTTGTCACGCAGCGGGCCCGGGTTCGATTCCAAGTCGGGGCAGGCTCCTGGATGAGGTTTTCTTCGGGGTTTTTCCTCACCTGTAAGACAAATGTCCCCGAAATCATATGGCCTTCATCATCATCATCATCATCAACATCATCCTTATCATTATCATCATCATCATCATCCCTCACCGGTGTAGAAAGCAACGGGAAGCTACCACATCTACAATTCCCTAGTAAAGCTGCAAGCATAGTATGAAAATGCTATGATTACAGTGAAGGACCTGCCTTCGGGCAGAATTACTATGGATGGACTACAGATGAGTAGAAAAGTCCGTCGCGCAGGAACTGCTTAAACTAAGCGAATTTCTCAGAAAACCGAAGTAATGGTTCAGTATCACTGGTTTACGGAATATATCTTTCTTTTGTTAAATTTGAGAATATCAATTCCTTACACTAACTTATTTCAACGTGTGTGCACAGAAAAAAAAACTATCACTTTGTAAATTTATATATTTTAAAATAGTTGTAAAATTTAACACAAATTTAAATAATTTCTTATGATTAATTTTACTATTATTTTATTTAAAATGTTAAATAAATGAAACGAACGTATCTTATCAATTTAAGAGTTAATTAAATTTAATTATATACCTATATATAGCAACGAAGCAAACAAGGCGGATGCTGGAACGATTTTTTATTTCGGGCTTCAAGCAAACTCTCACTTCTAACGGTCAGATTTCCCTTATTTTGGGAGAAAACATTCATTTTATTTTATTACGATAGACTGAGTTTCTTTGGGAAAAATCTAAAATAGCGATAGTTACAGTGATTTTTTAATTTTCGTTTCACGTGAACTCCTACACCTAATTATACAATTTTGCTGGTTAACGAAAGCTACCTTACTTTCTCTAATTTATCGCTATATGCCAAATTTGGTTCTGATAAAACAAAAATTGTCGCCGCTAGAACGTTAACGGAGACACGCACACACACAATCCTATAGGCCTATATTTAAAAAAAATCTTTTCATGAGAATAATCTCAACAGTGTCATTCCTTCAGAATTCGTTAAAAATAACAAGCACTGAAAACTACAAATTTGTAAGTTACGTGAAATGTGCATAGGAATGGGGAGAATTTTACAGGATTACATGCGCACTCTGGAGTTATGTTTAAAAATTTAATTTTTGGGACTAGTAATTTATTTCCTTGAATTATTGTAATTTTTTATAATAATTTAGACTTAAATTAATGGTTGGATTATGTTCCAGTTTTCGCTTCAGTGGAAGATTTCTTACCATTGATTATATTAGTTGGCATCATGGGATTCTTCAGGAGTTTTATCCAAGTACCGATGCCTCTAGTTGTTGCTGAATACAATCTAAAAAGGTTCCCAGCTGCCATGGGCTTGTGTATGGTTATAAGTGGAATTATGTGTCTTGTGGCAGGTCCTTTCGTTGGTGAGTTTTAGATTTCCAAGTTCATGTAAATTCAATTACAATTATACGTAGCTTATAATTTCATCAAATTAAACACATATATTTATTACTGGCGGTCCCGACAAACGTTGTCCTTCCCGAAAGTTCAAATTCTTGTGTCATGGCCGGATGATAAAAATATAAGTTAATTTTTTACTATAAATTCACTAATTAATAAGTTCGCAAGAAAACTCCTCACTGCCATCTGTTGTGGCTCAAGCAGCGTACATTATGACGTCTCATTGCTGTCGTGCGGAATATATCGGTAATGCAGATGACTACACATCTTACATAAAAAAATTCTTACACCCCGATCGTAGTGCCACCTATCAGGTCTAATTGTGAATCTAAACCATTCAGGGACCCAATCAAACACAAATCGGGATTTTCTATTCTACAGTATTAAGAGCAAAGACAACATATTTTGTAGAAAATACTTTTTATTTAAATTAATTTTAATAATACTGAAAAAATTAATATATTATATGTTAAATTGCATAGGGTATGAAAATATTTGAATTCATATTTCAATAAGCTTTAAACGGAACTCTGTAATAATTTTAGCATATTATCATTAAAATTTAGGCTATAATGAACTATTGATACAGAATTTAGCTGTATATTTTGTTAACTTGTTCTGTACGTTCATTTTTCAGGTTGGGTTCGTGACGCTACCAATAGTTATCCAATGAGTCTCTACACACTAGCTGCCCTACACAGTGCATGTTGTGTTATTCCATGGTGCCTAGAATTTATTCTTAAGAAAAGAAAAGACTTGATTAAGTAGAATCTAATAATAATTTTCTTTTCTATAATTTACATATTACTATTATTATTATTATTGTTATTATTATTATTATTTTGTTTGCATTATTTGCATAATGGATCATTTCATATGTCATTCTGTTGCTGCTATTAATTTATATTTAAGAATAGAAATTAATAGCAGCAACAGAATAACAGATGAAATCTTCCATCAAGCAAATAATACAAACAAAATATTGGAATATTTAAATAATACTGTTTGGAAAAATAAAAAAATTAAGAATAGATACAAAAGTAAGAATTTACAAATCTGTCATAAGACCAGTTCTAACTTATGGTTGTGAATGCCGAACAGTAACTCAAAAAACAAAACAAATTAATGAAACAACCGAAATGAAAGTTTTAAGGAAAATCGCCGAGAGAGAAAATTCGCAGCTCTGTTATTAGAGAAGAATGTGAAATTGAACCTATAAACCCCTGGATAAACGATAGGATACTAGATTAGAACGATAACATAGATAGAATGGAGAACAGTAGATTAGTGATGAAAATACGTGACTGGACACCTCAGCAGAAAAGGCCTTTAGGGAGACCACAACATCGATGGAAGCACGCCACCATACCCCGGACCTGAAGTGAATGAACACGCAAGAAGCTGCCAGCTTTCATGCATACTGGAATTATTATTATTATCATTATTACTATTATTATTATTATTATTATTATTATTATTATTATTATTATCATTATTTGCAGTTTGTACAATGTTGGTAATATCTTTCTGCTCCTATATTGCCTTGATTAGAAATTACGCATTTTTTCCTTGGTATGTATCAGTCTGAGATATTCAAGTGTTGTCGAGATATTATATTTCATGTTCATGTTACATACTTTTACGTATTTCGTAAAATACTATATATTTTAAAGATAAATTTTTATTACTCGATCGCGTTAACTTTTTTAGCTGGAGAGAAGCAATGGCGCTAGTTGTGAAGATGGAGAAAGTGTCTCCTTCCACAGTTGGTACAAACGAATGACTGGGCAAGTGTCAGTGGCAAAATAAAGTGGTAGTAAAGTAAAGTAGTCCCTCTACAGATCTCAGGAGGTCCTTGGGGTAGTAGGAGGTTAAGGCTCCTACTGTTTCTGGACAGCCGGGTTGTGAGCACTGCATGACAGACGCCTTTACCCCCAGAACAAGCGTCTGGTACTCATTTCCGTTAGAGGCTGAGTCGACCCCAGGACCGCAGTGCCGCCAGAAGGTTTGGGTCAGTTTAAAAATCCAACCCTACCGGGACTTGAACCCTCGACCTTCCGGCTTGTAGCGCAATGCCTTAACCACTACGCTACGGCGTGCCCTCATAATAGGAGATGAAGTTAATGAAAGATCTTCAGTTTGTATGCCTACGGGTTTCTGGATAATGTGACGTACAGAGAAATTAAACCAGCACTGATTTCCAACTACAGTCTGTCAGACTTAAATGTTTATATACTGTGAATATAGGGTCTAACTTTCAACTTGGCATTGTCATTAACAACTGACTATACACGGCTGACGGATAATAAACTCTGTTACTGCAACCTGAGATAAGAGTCTACTACCTCCAACCCCAACTCGTCCTTACCACATTCTTTTAGTTCACAGTTTTTCCGCATTGAAAGTTAACGTTGTCGAGTAATACATATTTCTACATACTATGTTAAATCCTTAATTGTGTGCAATGGATTATAAAAAAATATAATTGAAATGTACAGTTTTAAGCTGAAAGTTGTCAGAAGATGAATGGGATACATTTTCCAGCTCCATGGGAGGCCAACTACTCATGTATAATGACATTTCTTGACACATTGCCCTTTACGGTCTAGCTGATTGACAGATTTCACCACAGAACATACTTTCTAATCGCATACATAATCGAAAATATGTGACTTAATATTTCATGCCATGATCGACTTAAAATTGTACTCAAACTTGATGGTAGAAACTGTATTTATGGATTCAATTTGTGTATTTTTTCCATCCTTAAAATTACATAAAAGCATTTTAAAAATATTTTTTAACGTTTCTTTGTAATGTTGATATTAAATATTACGTAAGCATTTTGAAGTTTTCTGTTATGTGCTCTATGTACATATTTCATGATAATACTATATAAAAATTCAGTTGCTAGTCACAAATCGATTTTCAATATCCATGCCTCTCTCTTTCCATCCTCTCACTCTCCTGATTCCTTCTCCTGCACCACTCTAGTCTCTTTTTCCAGTTTTCTATAGGTATAGTCGACTCGGTCATTTAGTTTACAGGCGCTTTGCTTTGTGGTTAGGCAGGTCTATTTTGTACATGTAACTTAAGTATTTAGCATATCAAGCGGCATTGTCACGTTTTATTCACTAGAATAAATTTTTACGAACTAAATATACTGCAAAAGACAAAAGTTGCAACGCTGTTAAGATAATTATATCCACGTGGAGTAGATATGGAAACGTCATTTAAAAATGCGAAAACATTCTTGGCAGATAACTGTTTTCAGTTATAGTAATCCATGCCTGTTTTTCTTCTTACTTTTTGGATATCAGATAATTATTTCTTTTGGTGTTCAAGTTTCGTCCATTCGTTGGACATGATAATAACACCTTAACTGGTTAGTTTTCATTTAGTCCACCAGAATCAGCCTCATTCAATTTTTCTTTAATTATTGAATTTATAAATTTTATATTTCATTGAAATTATTTCTTAGCAACGCCAAAAGTCAATTTCTGCTGAATTTAATTTAGCTACGTATTTTATTCTACAATGTCAAGTTTGTAGGCCTACTTTTCACTTGGTATATATATATATATATATATATATATATATATATATATATAAACACACAAGTGTAACTAAATTAGTATGGTTCAAATTCTTCCCTGTAGGGGGAGAGCGCCTAAATCTCTGTAAAGGGAAAACATAGGCTTACAATATAATACAATAATATAATATATATATATATATATATATATATATATATATATATATATATATATACATATATATATGGTGAGGCAAAATTATCTAAGGCAAATCTAGACCATCTAGATGGTTAAGGCAAATCTAGGTCTCTGTATATCCTTCTGTTTCAACGTCCGTACTTCGCTACCATACAAGTTGCCAGTGTTTTATACACTTTTAGTCTTGAATATTTTTGGACTAACTGTAGCTTGAAGATAGAAATTATTAACCTTAAAATTCTTTAAAAATTTCGATAGTTTTGCATTTGCATCCTATTCTTCTTTATATGAGATATTGTATCCTAGATATGTAAAATTATTCACCTGCTCTGAGGACCGAGTCACGGTGGTATAACCGATCCATCGAGTACTAAGTAAATGCGGTATCCTAATGTCTGTCCAGAGACTAAAAGGTAGTAGCAGGGATTAGTTGGGATGCCACGGCTGGTACAGAGTCATCTACAGTAGGTAACGCAACTACGTTGTGTGGCGTCCATAGCTCAATCCTGGTGGCGCCTTTGGTCGTTGTAGCAGAATTTAAAAGTAAAAAAACAAATGCAAATTGCGAGGCGCACGTCACGCATCCCGGTCAGCCATTACGTTTATTAATGACATTTACCTTTTCTTGAAACAACGAAAATGCTTTTGAAATGTGCACCAAGGCTGCAATAATTATATTGGAAGAGGCAAAACACTTTTCTGCTTCACTCGAGAACTCAACAGGTATTTATTTGTATTATATGAATATTATATCTATTCAAATCCCTGGTAGTAGCCCTACCACTGAACTACTTAGCGTCGGGCCAGTAACTCGTCCTAAGGAACTTCAACTTTACTTGCAAGTCTCAACACGAAGAAATCCAGAAAGAATTCAAATATGAAGCATAATCTTTCACTCAGCCTCTCGTAAATTAAGAAATTAAAGTAATTAATTAATCAGGACGAGTATTATCATACATATGTTAAATCACTATAGGACGAAATAATCGTCGGAGATATACGAAATGTATATGCAATCAAATCGGGAGAACACGAGGGATTTGATTTTTATATAATTAAATAAAAATAAATTAAATCAAAGAAGTTGATAGGATTAGGAATAAAGTATCAGTTGGTTATTACGGGAATCATTTAGCATCTACATGGTACCGCTATTGTCAAGTGCCAGATACTTGAAGCGGTGACAAAAGGGTTAAAATTTTAGGAAATACATTGTACTAGCGGATTACCAGACGTTTCTTTGTAGACTAGCAATCTAAGATCTTAAACCGTGCTTCGGTGACAAAGAATTGATGTAGCGCTTGGAAACTACAACGTGGAGTAAACAATTCCTATAAGGAATCAGACAAACTGCGAGGGCGCCAAGCTAGCAAACAAGCAGGAGAAAGTCACCGACCCAAACAAAATTATATAACAAACTTAGACCGGGATTCCCCAGAGTCCGAAAGTATGATAAAACTGTATTTTAGAATGGGCGTATTTGGCCAGGAAACTTGGTGAAATCTTGTCCAATCAAAAGACGGCGATCCCTTCTTTGGGCATAAGGAATCGTTGTCAGCGAATATAGTAAAGGGTTATATCACGACAAGGTAATGACCTCATGACGACACGATTACAGGGAGAGGGTAAACGAAGTTTTCCTTATATCCAACTAAATTATGTTAAGTTAGTTCTGTGTAACTCACGGAGGCGGGAGTTCTCCGCTACTCTCGACATAGTTTTTAAACGGCACAATGACCACCAATTAGCAAATATTAGTTGTAAAGTAACTACGCGAATTTCATCCTTAGAAATAATTCGGCCTTGATAAACTCTCAGAGATTCGATTCTGAACTCTAAAGGCGCGCTCCTATGGTCAATGCCTTGTCCGACATTAAGTGTGTCTATAATTATACGTGTAACCAGTGTCCACTTCGATTAATAAATAAAGCATATTTATTAAAATTCATCTAGCGTAGTCTTGCGCCGGCCAGATCATTTGCTTTCCTTGTAGAAAAGAACCTCAACTCTACCAATTTCCAATCTGAGCAACCCAAGTTCTCGTACATGGAGAATTCCTTTGATACTCTTGGCGCCCAAATATCCCTTATTAACCTATAAACCCAACACGGAAGAAGGAACCCCTTAATTATTCCTCTCACACATATCACGACCCACATTACCAGTTTAAGGGTTAATTAAATTGTATTGTAGGCATATACAATGCGACGAACTAAACATAGCGGTTGCTAGAGTCAATTCTTAATTTCGGATTTCAAATAAACCCCCACTTCTAATGGTCTGATTTGTCAGATTTGCGGCGAATGCCTTCACAGGTTTACTTTAATAGCATATCTGAGTTTCATTGTGAAACATCGAAAATAGCGGCCGCTAGAGCTATTTTAAATTTTCGTATCAGGTGAACTCCTACATCTAATGTTCCGATTTTGCTAGTTAACGAACTCGACCATAATTTCTATATGCCAACCAAGTTTGATTTCGATGACACAAAAATTGCGGCCACTAGAGCGTTAACGGCACACTCATACACACACACACACACACACATATATATATATACAGGGTGTAAATGAATTAATTATACCGCAGAAATTTAACTGCTTACAGAGGGGTATTATACAAGTAATTTGAAATAGGGAACCAATGGTCTACGAGGGAAAATGGGCTAGTTATAGGGAATCAAAGTAATCAACAGATAAATCAATAGGAGAGCAAAGCAGGAGAGAAAATAATTCTAGAATAACTTCATATCTTGGTAATAATTCCGAGAAATGATTGCTAATAATTCATAGACGTTTATGAAATATTGGGTTATCAAATTCCTTAAAATTTCAAACTTAGCAGATGATTGCACGCCACTGCACTGGTTAAAGTAGCATCGGTACAATTAGAGATTTAGCTCAGAGTTGAACACGCAGAATCGGTGTAGTTAACGTATGGCTTAATGGTCAGAGCGATGGATTTGAGTTCGAACACTGATGGTACAAATCACGGCAGGTCACTTCCCCCCCCCCCTGCGTGTGTACTGTGATATATTGACAATGAAATGTGTTCAGTATAGGCATGCGCAAGATACCTATTCTCATATTGGTTATTACATTAACATCTGATTATAAGTTACTTCAGTACCAGTCGCATTACATGAAACCATCATGAAACATCTTTACAGTTATGCAGAACTTTCAACACTTTTAAAATTCATATAAAGCACCGTTGAGGTTATGTAATAAGATATTAAATATAAAATTGGTACCTGGTAGGTTAGTCGCCCTCGATTAAATTATTAGACTTCATTAAGTAGTTCCAATATGGAGGTCTTTCAAAAACAATGTTTCATCTTCTGCATTTAACTGACCTACCAGATACCAATTTTATATTTAATATATTATGCTGAACTTGCCGAAATTAATCTGATTTATGGTGCAGTAAGATGAAAGAGCTGCTACCATGTATGCGAAACGGTATCCAAACAGACGCCATCCTCACCAAACAACCTTAGAGTCTGTTGATAGGCGTTTGCGGGAGCATGGGACATTGAAGGTAAACAGAGTAGACGCCGGTGAAAGAAATACGTGCCGCACTGCAGAGTTAGAAGAAAATGTTCTTCATAGGATGGAAGGTGTTCCTTCTAATAGTATTCGTGCTGTTCCACGAGTAATGGGCACGAGCCATCAAAGTGTATGGGAAGCCCTGCATGAAGACCAGCTCTATCCCTTTTATCTGCAAAAAGTACAAGCCTTACAGCCAGTGGACTTCGCTCAACGGGTACAATTTTGTAATTGGGCTTTGTTGCAGCCACCTCACTTCTATTCATAGGAACTATTCATTGATGAGGCAATATTTAATATGGATGGGGTGGTTCTGAACTGAAAAGAACAGTAATGTGTGGGATTATGAAAATCCTCATGCCATCTTCTAGAGGGGTCACAAACAGAGATTTTCGGTGAACGTATGAGTAGGCGTAATTTCTGACCACATCTTTGACCCCTACCTTTTTCCCCAGAGATCACATTGTGTCATTTATAAGACATTTTTAGAGCACGTCCTACCTAGATTGCTAGAAGAAGTACCTCTTCACATCAGGCTGCTCCCCATTTCTGCCGGAATGTGCGAAATCATTTGGATGAAGTGTATCCTGGCCGTTGGATATAGGAAGAGGTAGTTCATCTGTAGTGTGGCCACCTCGCTCTCCAGATCTCTGTTCACTCGATTATTTTTCTAGGGACACCTGAAAACATTGGTGTATGCTATCCCTGTTGATACAGATGAACGGTTAGTTGCACGCGTAATCGCAGCATGTGATGTAATCCGCGAGACACCCGTTATCTTGAACGGGGTACGAGAATCCTTTAGTCGCCGATGTCGTCTGTGTCGTGAGAATGGAAGTGGTCAATTTGAACAATTTCTTTTAATTAGTCTGCAGGTGCTTTATTTTTTCTGGTTTACTCAAATGTATTGCTTTTTATTTCCCAATAACATTATGTATGTCATGTGTACATACACGTACCTCTTCATGTTATTACTCTTGTGCACTGTCATTATGTAAGTATATAAGTACTGTACAGTACAATTACACATTTTATTTGCGAAAGCTATTGTACTCTTCAGTATGTGTATTATTATTACAACCTTTCAAACAATTGTCTGTACAATACGTTCGTAGATAGTTTTGTAACTCCGTACATTACAATACCGTCAATACCGTATTCTGCAAAATAATTAATAAGCAATTAAATCAGAAGTAAATCTACGTACGTAACTAATTTACAGCACGTACATAATAAAGGAAAAAAGTTTACACATACTGTAGGTAGTTTCGAACGTGATGCATCAATCTTACATTTGCGTCGGCAGTAAGACTGCTATAACCACTGAGCTAAAGGCGCATACTTGTTGCAAGTTACAATCTCTATGTCATATTTCCATTTTAATTTGAAATAATCAGTGGCGTGCCAACCATTTTACAAATTGAATCATAACTTGGACATTTTTATTCGTAGACCATTAGTTCATTATCTCAAAATGCTTACATAATACCCCTCTATTCGTAGTTAAATTTTTGCGGTATAATTAATTTACACTCTGTATGGAATCTTTAGAAAACAAAATTTCTGATTATAAGTCAAGATGGATACAACATGTTCATCGAATGGAAGATCACAGAATACCCAAACTAATGTTAAGATATCAACCTGCAGGAAGAAGAAGACCAGGACGTCTACTCAAAAGACTTCTGGATGGTGTTTCTCTTGAGGCCGAAACAGGTCAACAAATGGCCTAAATTCGTGAATGTACTATGATGATGATGATATATATATATAGCCAGAAATGTCATTAAAGATAGCCTGGTGGTATTGGTGAGGGTTATTTTCCGTATCTGCCGGATAGCATCGGTGAATAAATGTAAAAATGTTTCAAAAATATTTTCATGATAACAACCCCAATAGCTTCATTCCTTCGGAATTCGCTAAAAGAGGCCTCTGGGCAAAATTTATCGATCCTTTCATGCCTACATTTGAATTGCAATCATAATTACTTTAGTTGTTAAAGAGCATCGATAAAAAAAATGACAATAAGATTTGCATTCCTAATATCCATCTCCATCGCCCAATCCTTTTTTTTTTTTATTGCTGCTTGGAACACCATGATATTTTTGGCCGTCCTCTTTTTTCTACTAGGTTGCACCCAATATAGTTTTTTAATTGGGAATATTTCATCTATCAATATTTTACATGACCATAAAATTGTATTTATTTTGTTATGAAATACGTAGCCTAATTGAAGTTTGAACCCCCATATTTTGTTTAATTACCAAATTATTATTATTAATGTAGTAGTAGTATAAAATAAAAGGCATTTAGCATTTAAACTATTATCCCACGAGCTTCCCAATAAACTGCGGCATTCGATAAGTAATGGCAACATTGCTGTAAATCAGCGATCCTAGTGGTGACCATTGTAATCTTGTAGTTTGTTGTTGAACAGTCTTTGTTGTATAAATCTGAAATATTGAAATAGCAATATTTTGTGAATACATTCACTGTTTCTTACATTTAATAAGTAATGCCGCCCTAAAAATATGTTCAGTAGAATTTGTTTAGAAGGTGGAATTGGGAAGTACTCGAACATCAACCAAATTCATCAGACAGGAGCCATTGTAACTATAACTTATTTTAAATATCTAAGAACGTCTACGGGACATTCGATTTCAATCAAGAGTTGACATCCAGGAAGCTCTAAATCGATCAGATCAGAGATATATCAAGGAATAGCGCTGCAGATAATTTTTTGGACACGGCCTTGGCACATCACAACGCTTCTCTGGGAGAAATTTAAAGGTAGGTTTCGGCATGCAATGGTTGACGGTTCCCTTGTTAGTAATAGAGGGTAACGATGATCCTAGTGTTCCATCAGTCAATCAATCAGTGGCGCTTCGGTCCGTTTTAGGACTATGGTCTCTGCAACTGCTTTCCTCCATTCTTCTCTGTTTCTTGCTCCTGTTTTCCAATTCCATATTATAAAGTAGGTTGACAGAATCCTTTCCAACCATATCTTCCCAACAATTTATAGGTCTTCCAAGCAATTGCTTCCCTCCAAAGTACCCATTAGTACTTTCTTTGATATTCTTCCATCTTCCAAACTAAGCAGGTGACCGGCCCACGTAATCTCAATATCCTACTGTTGAAGGCTTAAATCATTTATCAATTCCTTTTTAGCAATTTCCTATGATGATAATATTCTGATATGTTTTAAAATATAGTCTCTATAAATGTAAAATATCTCAAGGTTTAATTTCTCTTGTCTTTATTGAACTGAATAAACAGTGACGCTGTCGTTTTCGTGTTCTTATTTGTACCTGCATGTGACATCATCAAGTAGATTTACTTTATGTTTGATATGAGATAAAGCAAATAAAGTATTTTATAGTTAAAAATTGCTTATATCACATACAGTATCAGATGTAGTCAAACAGTTACACCATATTCTCAAAATGTCGTATTGTCAGGCAAGAAAAACCATAAATTATTTATGTTTACAAAAAAGATGATACTTTTAACTTTAAGGCGATAAGGTGAATATATTTCGATAGTTGCCTACTTTATTCTTCGGGATAGTCATGAAACTAATAAACTTGCAAAATAAGTTTGAAAATGATGAATATGAAGCCCCTGATGGTGGATGGGGTTGGGTAGTAGCAGTTGGAGTAGCAGCTCTTTTCGTAAGTAACTATATCAAATAACTATTTTTTATTTAACGATAATTTATATTGCAGATAAAACCATAATTTACGTAAAAATATTTATAAAACACGTGAAGGAGAAGATCGATTGTGTATTGTTTATAGTTTAAAACTAATGGATATTGGCAAATGGATTTGTGAAAAGTGCATGCATTTTTTCATCAACATCATGAACTTATTTAGGTTTAGGTCATATGAGTTTGTTCTTATGATATCTTAAGATGTCAGTCCGTCTTAATTTTAGTCTTCCTCTATCTCAAAGTCCTTTAGGTTTTTAAATAATTTAAAATTTATTCACAAGAAAACTTAAAGGTTGCGTGATTTATAACAATCTTATTAAATTCTAAATCGTTCTACAAATAAAAAAATCATCATTTAGAACGAAAAGAATAATTTGGAAGTTGAGAAGCCCTGATTCCGTCTCTAACGATAGAACCCAATGTTGTGAATTCTATAATGTACAGATGAACTTTTACAGACTATCCTTGCATCTAGCTAAATACAAAAAAATTGCCATTGGTAAATTAATAAAGGGAATTATAGTAAAGTTTGGATGATCGTTTCAATGCCTTGCAGAATATTTTATAAAACTTTTTTTACAAAATCTTACCTACATAGATCTTTCGTAGTTTAGAATTTGTGGTCCTACACAATTTAAATTTTACAGTTGATGCATCTGGAACTCTATAGTGATGTAACCGCTACACCCTTTCTTTTGAACAAATCTCGAAACGGTACCATCTGTCTGGAAGGCGTCATCTGAGAGAGCACAAAACATTCCAAGTCCATATGGTAGGGAGTCCTGATTTGCAAAAGAAGAAAGTGGGACACGAATATTTCACTTCTTAAAAGAGACAAATCAGAACACCTTTGGTACAATCTACTTAATATTTTACTGAAATATAATTAACATATAATATGTTTTACATAAGTTAAATTTAATGTGTTTTAAAGCTGTTTAAATTGCAAGATAAAATTTCGTTGATATATCAGTCTAAATATAACATTTTAAATATAAAATTGAAAAATTATACCTGTTAGGTACCGTATTCCTCAATATGGTTAAACATTTGGTTAAAACTGTAGGCGTTTTAGAACTTATTCCATCATCAGCAGAAGGTTTTTACTATGTGTTGCTTGTGATCTTATGATTTACCCTTCACGCCGTAGCGTAGTGGTTAAGGCACTGAGCTACAAGCCGGAAGGGCGAGGGTTCAAGTCCCGGTGGGGTCAGGATTTTTAAACTGACCCAAACCTTCTGGCGGCACTATGGCCCTGGGGTCGACTCAGCCTCTAACGGAAATGAGTACCAGACGCTTGTTCTGGGGGTAAAAACGGCCGTCACGCAGGGCTGACAACCCGGCTGACATCAAGTGCCGATTGTCCAGAAATAGTGGGAGCCTTAACCTCCTACTGCCCCAAGGGCCTCCTGAGGCCTGTAGTGGGATTACTTTACTTTTTACTTTACTTTGTAGTACTGTATCCTTCTCAATTTTTTTGGATAAATTACAATGCGGTAAGTTTACAAAATTGTCATTAATATTTTACAGAATAAGATAAAAATGTAAATATCTTTCAATTCGATACTATTGTAGTATGAGCTAAAAGTAATACTCTTCTAAAAAAAAAAACCTCCGGGCCGGATTTGAACCAGTGACCTATACAACGATGGACTAAAAAGTCGATAAGTCATCAACCTATTATACCGGACTTTATTTTATTTTTTATGTCCTGATGATTCTGGCCAGGATCTTAGAAAACAATTATTAAATTATTGTATTTGCCATTGGTCCTTTACAAGTATACAAAGTTTCAAGTCGATCCAATGTTTTTATGTGGGTGAAAATCGTGTTGAAATATTCCGTTACATAGATAGACAGATACAGGTCAAGCTAATATAAAGCGTGTAAAAAGAGAAATTATCGTTAAAAAATGTTTAGACGTCCTACTATGTGAAGAAACTGTAAATATTAGCGTATTTAGAGTAGGACACCACATACTATTAGGAGACTTGAGGATAGACAGTTTACCAAAACTGCCCAACAATACTGTAGTACAATACGCATGTTGTAGGCCTAACTAACTAACTCACTGGCACTATCGAACCCGTAGGTTCATGGCCGCGCGGACATAAGCTCTCCATACATCACTTTGCTGAGCTAATGCTTTCCGATCATTCCCTGTATAATCTACTTCCCAAAAATTATAGTTCATACTATTCTCCCACCTCATTATTGGTCTACCAACTGAGCGTTTTCCCTCTGGTTTTCCTACAAGAAGCTTCCATGCACGTCTTTCATTCCCCATTCGTCCCACATGTCCTGCCCATCGCAGTCTACGATATTTAACTTTTCTTATTATATCTTCCTATAAAGACCATGTAGTTCACTGTTATGTAGTCTTCTCCATTCACCTGTCTGTTCATCTCTCTTTGGTCCAAAAATGTTCCTAAGAACTTTATTCTCATATATTCATAATCTCCTTGCCTCCCTTAAAGTAAGAGTCCATGTTTCGCATGGTAGAATAATAGTTTTATATTTTTTTCATTTTCACGTTTTTTAAAAGGAGTTGCGAAGTCAAGAGTCTCTGCAATGTATATATTTATTTTTAGATTTAGATTTATTTATTTAGCCTGGTGGAGTTTATATATATATATATATCCATCCATAGTAATTCTGCCCGAAGGCAGGTCCTTCACTGCAATCATAGCATTTTCATGCTATGCTTGCAGCTTTACTAGGGAATTGTGTAGGTGTGGTAGCTTCCCGTTGCTTTCCACACCGGTGAAGGATGATGGTGATGATGATAATGATAGGGATGATTATGATGATGATGGCCATATATATATTTTAATTTGAATCAAATTCTAAATTTTAATTAATAGTATAGGTCTTACTGTTAGATTTTTAATCTTATTGTGGCCAACAAGAGAAATACTATTCTAAAAAAATATACTTCCATCACTTGAGTGACATTATCATCGTTATTTTCCAGGAATTTGGTTACTTATTTGTTCTATTTTATGTTCAACACAACTCACAGCATACTCTTTTTGGTCATCCAATATCCCATAGAGGGGTTAACTAAATGATTTCTGGAATTATCTGCTGGAATACCAGGCGATTATTACAAAAATTATATACTATTTTATCTAAAATATTTTTCAACAACTCTTGGAACTAGTAAGCTCAGGGGACAAAATATCTTACTAGACTAGATTAAATTACTAAAGATGGGTTCTGGTTTTAAGACCGTAAGGCAATCTCATTTTAGATCCATTGTATTGCCTATCTTGGAAAAACTTCACATAAACTTACTTGATATGCTATATTTTCGAATTCCTATAGAACAGCAGTGCGCATGCACCAGAGTTTATAGAGCCAGCGATAACCCACCATTGAACTACATATCGATTATTATCGATATCGTACTAAAGTTCATACAGCTTATGCTAGTTGGCAGCACGTCACTATGAAATTTAAATGACCAATCTTTACAATAAATCCCCAAATCCATGTTAAAGAAATATATTAATAATATTAAAATTACCAAACATTTATTAAAAATGGGTGTATCACTTCCTAACGCGGTTCCAACCAGCGATAACACAAACCGGCGATAGAAAAATCATAGACTAATATACACTGCAGAGAAAATAGTAGTTAGCATCACAATATTCTCTAAGGGTGTCATAATATTGTGGTTTGTGTATTTAAATAAATACTTGAAATTGTCTAATAATGTTATAAAAAATTGTTCGAAAAGTTTGAAATATTAAAAAATGTTAGTAAATACAGAAGAAGAGCTATAGTATACAACAATAAATTGAAAAATCAAGGGTAATTATAGTCTCTCTGGATTAACTTTACGAGACATTTGTAGAATGAGTCAACTGTACTCACCTCTCTCACTCGCACCAGTGTTGCCGGTTTTCTTCACCAGATGTTTATAGGGATAAGGTGGAAGAGGAAAATTGACAACTGGGAGGGTCTTTCTTTTGTATCTGGACTAAAGCGGTCGGGGCACGCCGTAGCGTAGTGGTTAAGACACTGAGCTACAAGAGTTCAAGTCCCGTTGGGGTCAGGATTTTAAAACTGACCCAAACCCTCTGGCGGCACTATGGCCCTGGGGTCGACTCAGCCTCTAACTGAAATGAGTACCAGACGCTTGTTCTGGGGGTAAAGGCGGCCATCGCGCAGGGCTGACAACCCGGCTGACATAAAGTGGCTGATTGTCTAAAAAAAGTGGGAGCCTTTAACCTCCTACTACCCCAAGGGCCTCCGGTCCTGTTGTGGGATCACTTTACTTTACTTTTTACTAAAGCGGTCAACGATCTACCCTTGTATCTCTCTCTCTCTCTCTCTCTCTCTCTCTCTCTCTCTCTCTATCTCTCCTCCCTCTCTCTCTCCGTCCAGGGGTCGGGTGCGTCGAGGTCCTCCTCCTCTCTCTGTCTCGCTCTCCGTAATCTTTTCTCTCTCCTCTTCGTCTCTCCTCTCTCTCTGCTAGTTAAGCCAGCTATACAATCACTAGTGCAGTTCAGCCCCTATCTTAACTAATGGAATGAAAGAGATGAACTCTACCCTACAGTGATATGTAGTCTGACGTTGCTATCAGGGATTATTATTATAAATCCCTGGTCTGCTATGATGTCCCTGGTTCGTCACATCTACCAATCAAACACACGACTCATATCGCCATATATTTGGGTTTGGGGCCAAGGCTTCGAGGAGGGGCTACAAACCTCCCTTCGACCCTATTCTGCTCTAAGTTGAAATTATGCGATGAGAAAGGGAAGAAGGGTGGGATATAATTCGGAAGTCGGGAGAACCCCGAGCAAAATCGTAAAAATTCCGGTGTGGTCCACTACTAATAATCCTCAAGGAACTCCCCAGACTCGATCACAAGATGCCAGTCCGGGACAAGTTAGCAATATAATCCGCGTGAAGTTTTACCATGCGTTTTCCAAGAAGGCAGGTGTATATTGTCTATCTGTCTTAACTGGGCAGAGATGGAGATATAAGGGTAGATCCTTGACCTCTTTCGCCCCAGTCCCAGCCCCAGTTAAAAAGAAACCCACCATGTTGTCAGTTTCCGTCTTCCCCACTTGCCCCTATTAACATACTGGTTGAAGAAATATCGAACAACTGTGGGGCGAGTGTACAGAGAGGTGGAGCACAGCTAATCCCTTTCTTCAAATTGTTCTTGCAAGTTAAATAAACGACCCTGATGAGGTATAATTCAATCTTCAGGCAGTTTCAGAAGTGGAGAAATAGTTTTCCATTCAATTCATATCCAGACTCGACAGCAACTTATCCTCCTATATAAAATGAGCACCAGGAAACTTTTCTAGGAAAAAAATCGGCATGTACTACTCCTTATCGTCGCACTGACTAAAACTTCGTGAGTTCATATCCTTATTGATTAATTGTAGTTATAATATTTTATTTGAAGATACTTTTTAACATCATGTCGTTACTATTAGTGCGCGATTCAAACCTAGACATGAAGTGGCCGACATTTTGCTTAGAGGGAGGTTCTTTACGTGACATAAATCTGCGATACGAGATCAAATGCTCTACTCTCCTTTTGAAAGAAGCCACATCCCGGATATTTTTGCGTTGAAAAATTTAATCAACCCAGGGCGTGTTTGAACCCGCAAATCTCGGAGCTAGAGATGAGCACGACAACCATTACTCGCCCGAAACCGACGGCTTTCATGATCTGTTTAAAGAGTTATCTTAACTTTTAATCCATCCATAGTAAGTCTGCCCGAGGGCAGGTATTTCACTGCAATCATAACATTTTCATGATATGCTTTGCAGCTTTATTAGGGAATTATAGGTGTGGTAGCTTCCCGTTGTTTTCCACACCGGTGAAGGATGATGATGATAATGATAAGGATGATTATGATGTCCTGGGATTGTTTTCGTGGACCGTTGGGCCCTAATGCTGTCGTGATAGTTGGTCTTACCGGTGAGGGAAAACTCCGAGAAAAACCTTCACCCAGCAGCCTTGTCCCGACCGTCATTCGAAGACCCGGACCCGCTACCTCGAGACCACAGAGGTGGACTTTAACTTTTAAAAATCTAACATAATACGAGTTCATTAGCGTCTACAACACGAGATAAAATTAATTTTCCTTTGAAAGGAAACAAGCTTAGGAATTTCGTGTCCTGAAAAAAAATCGATCCCTTTCAGGCCTCATTACAAAATGATATTAATTTAGAAAATTTAGAATTAATTGAATAATTGCTCGGGTACGGCAAAATTTCAATATTTCTTCAAGAAATTTTACATATTAATTATGACTCTAGATAAATAATATTTCTTCGTCCAATAACATACTTTTAGAATCTCCAACATTCTAGGTCACGCTCCAATTTTAAGAAACCTCCTATGCTACATAATATGTAGGCTTAATGTTAGCACCTAGAATTAAGCTAATTTAATTATTAGGCCACTTTTTTAATGTAGGATAATAATTTTATAAATCGTAGGGCTACACATTTGTAAAGATTGTAAAAAAAAATTAATTACACCATGTCTACAATGTTAACATTAATAATGATACCAAGGTATTTTGTTCATATGATAACCTTTAGTCTAATAGTGAACTACAAGACTTAAGGACCCCTAACTTCAATCATTTTTATATTTTTATTAAATTATCCATCCATAGTAATTCTGCCCGAAGGCAGGTCCTTCCCTGCAATCATAGCATTTTCATGCTATGCTTGCAGCTTTACTAGGGAATTGTAGGTGTGATAGCTTCCCGTTGCTTTCCACACCGGTGAAGGATGAAGATGATTTTGATGATGATGATAATAATGATACTGATCAGGATGATGATGATGGCCATATGATCTTCGGGAACCGTTAGGGCCTTAAAGTTTTCCTGACATTGGAGTCTTACAGGTGATGAAAAACCCCTATAAAAGGCAGCACGCCTTATCCACTCGAGAACCACAATCGTTCTGGACTAGATATATATAATTAAATTTAATAATTTCACGCAGCGGGCCCGGTTTCGATCTCCGGTCGGGGCAGTTTTTCTGGGTGAGTTTTTTATACTGGTTTTTTCTTCAACTTTGTACGACAAATGTCAGGAAAACTTAAAGGCCCTAACGGTTCCCGAAATCATATGACCATCATCATCCTTATCATTATCATCATCCTTCACCGGTGTGGAAAGTAACGAGAAGCTACCACACCTACAATTTCCTAGTAAGCTGCAAGAATAGCATGAAAATGCTATGATTGCAGTGAAGGAATTGCCTTCGGTGCAGAATTACTATTGATATCATATATTATATATATCTTATAGTATATATATAGTTCTGCTTACAGTAAAAGTAATAAACTGGTGATTATATATAAGTGTGCCGGATTATGCATACTCACCAATGATGCCAGGTAAATATGATAATTTTTTAAAAATGTGTCAAATTCAACCGATTTGTTGTTTCCAACTCGTAACAGTAAATGTGATAAATATCATGACTGATTGGGCCAGTAGAATAGAGTGCAGTTTTTTTTAGTAGTAATACTCAGAAAGATATTTTTTCGTTGGCACACTATGGCGTAAGAGACCACGAAATTAGCAATTTTTTTTTCTATTTTAACCAATTAAAAGTCAATAAATGGTTTAAATCAATAAAATGTTTGTTATTGAAACTTGTACAAAACAGTTAAACTATGCCAGGAACCTAAAAGCTAACCTAACCTAAATTCAATTAACTCTAACCTAGGTGAATCCTCAAACTGAACGAATTTTCGTATCGTTAGGAACTTTTATCACTTAACCATTACGAGTTGAGAATTATGCAATCAAACCAGTTAATTTGGATTAAATTTCAAAATTTCAACAAATTATCATATTTATTCAAATTTAGTAGTGATTACTGATTATGGTTAATAACCGACAAATATATATATATTAATAATCACCGGATTAATCACATTTACCGTAACATATATAAACCAAAATTAAGAACAATAATACTAATCAACTGATTTGGCGTCTACTTCATGAAAATCCAATTTTATTAATTAAATAAAAATAAAACTCTTAAAATGTATATGATTTTCATATTTATTTAAATACAAATTCGTTACAGCTGTTTCAGTACCTTCTTGAGACGAATACCATGATTACAAATTAATTTTGTTATTTTTACTTTACTTTATTATATATACACTCCAGTACATGACAACTGTAACTATGCAACTGTATGTAAACAAACACAGTTTTAAATTCATAATAAGAGAATGTTTGTTAAACTGTGTTTGTTTACATTGAGTTGCATAGTTACAGTTGTCATGTAAATACGTTTATTAGTTGTTATGTTTATATATATATATAATAACAAAATTAATTTGTAATCATGGTATTCGTCTGAAGAAGGTACGAAGTACTGAAACAGCTGGAACGAATTTGTATTTTATTACACTGGTCGGCAAGGTTTTCTTCACAAGCAATCTGATTAGTGAATCTAGTGATTTTTTTTCATATACTGAAATTCCAGAAATGTAGTCAGAATTCTCTCTCATACAGGCACAGTTTTTGTTTTTTTGCGACAGCTACGTTTTTTAAAATTGACTTTCGCATTCCCTCTTTGAACTCTGCATAGGTCCACCTTGACCTTATATGTAGCGATTTTATTCAAACTGTATTTAAGGAAATTAAATGTAATGTCATGCTGAACCAAGACCACCAAAAGACAAGACTGTGCAGGTTCATTCATGCGTGTTTTAAACTTTAAACATGTCAGGATCCTGTTTAATTCGCATTGCACTGTGTCAGTATTATGCGCTGACTGTGCGAGCTTGTTACCTCGAATATCATTAGAGTTAGATGGATTTTATTAAACGTTATAAAAAATTGTCAATGAATATCACAGAAAACTCATTCCCTGATGGAAAAAAAATAATCGAATAATATTTTAATTCAGGATGAGAAGAATACTTCTAAA
Source organism: Diploptera punctata (assembly GCA_030220185.1). Taxonomy (NCBI): domain Eukaryota; kingdom Metazoa; phylum Arthropoda; class Insecta; order Blattodea; family Blaberidae; genus Diploptera; species Diploptera punctata. The sequence continues at coordinate 1,051,444 of JASPKZ010006078.1, forward strand.
ATCTCATTTTTTATTTTATCTTGAAGAAGAAAAAATTTTATTTTTTGTCGACCAGTTTTATTATAATACAACTTTCCGTGTTAGAGGATTCCTTCAAGGACAAAGTGATACAATTCATTTTCGAAATTGATGAAATACATTTTGTAAATACATTTTGAAAATCATATGAAACTTTAACAGTTTTATTTTTATTTAATTAATAAGATAAAACTTACATATATCGTATTGGATATCAAATAGATTTCTACATTGAATATCATAACATTAATTCTAACGATCTTACCCAATTTTGACATTCAAACTTTGAGTATTAAAAATGAATATTCAACTTGATAGTTTGTTATTAAATTATGATATGTACGCAGATCTTAGGTCTTAGGCCTTGTTACCCCATAATCTAATATACAAAGGAGAATTTACCATACTGTACCTAAATACAAAATAGGCCTACATATGAAAGGGTAATAATAATCTGAAGTATAAAAATAACCGAGTTTATACTCAAAAATAATCACAGAATAATTTACATTTCAATGAAAATAGAAATAAATTGATAATTAGAACAGTATACGATTTTTATATAAAGTTTAATAAATTACCAACATCATAGAGTTATTAGTCAGTACAAGTCCGCCTAACTTATGGTTTTTCCCTGGGCACTGTTGCTGAACACATAGGGAAAGGAATTCGAACTGTCACTTTGTAATACAAAATACACGGCCAAGGTACTGTCAACTAGACATAATCCCCAACTAGCAAATTACACTTTCACAATAAGATACAAAAATATATGTTTTCCCGTCTTAACGAGCATGGGATGCTCTCCAAAACCAATTAAGATAGAAAGATATAGGCACGACAGGAGACGTCTTTGTCGGAGATGTGGTACACCTTCACCTAGTAAGCCGTTAAAGGAAAAATATATAAAATTATTTTTTGGCAACCTAAGAAAAAGATATAGAGGGTTTGGACATCCTTTAGCAATGGAAAGTGGGCGTAAACCAGCATCTTTGGAAATATAACGTATATAGAAGAGGGGAACCAACCCCAAAACTTGTAACATTTGTTAATTTGTAAAGAGACCCAAAGCATATATGTGGGCGGGGTCATAAATACTTAATGAACTAAATAAATTATTCGCGAAGAGTATCGCACAACACTTACTTGTTGGCCCGCAGTCTAATAGGGCGCACACTACTTGTTGGACCGCCGTCGAACAGGGCGCATTTCTCGCAACTCTAAAACATTAATCTCAGTTTATTTAAATTTCGTCAAAGTCAAGATCATCTCCTACATTGTGCTTTGGAACTCGAGAAAGCAGTCAGAGGACCGACTAGTGTATACATCTGTGAAAATAAATTACTCCATTGTGTTTACTCCACGGCTGCCTAATTATTTATATCACTTTAATCTTCCTCATGTGAATCTTTGATGAGAATCCAGCTCTTACCGAACCCTGAACCTGAGCAGTCCGGAGCATCAAACCGTTCAGGTACCCATATCCCTCGGACACCAAAACTAATCAACCTGAGCAAAAAAATCCCGTCCCAGGTAATGAATTAATAACCATGACTTATAATTAGTGACAGGTGTTATTAGTACGAGAAGTCCAACAAATGGATTAGTTTTTAGAGTAAAATATTTTTGGAGGCATAATCTTTTGTCATCTAGGAAAGAGTCTGCTCTAGAAAGCAAGGTTAATGGCTTGACATAAAGACATCTACGACTCCAAATTTCCCAAAATACCTCTTCTTCTTATTCGTAATTTGTATGATTTTCATCCTGTTTATTTCCTAATTCACTCCTCGGAGGAAGACGTATTGGAGTGCATCCAGTGTTTGTCTACCTCTTTGCTCTTCTCCCGTCCATTGGTCTATCTTCTTTGCTCTTTTGCAAATCGGTTGTCTTCCATCCTTTCTATGTGACCTTTCCAATATTTCCGTCTATCTATAATAAATTTGGTTATATCTTGAATATGACATTTGTCTCTAATTTCTGTATTGTGTATCTTATCAAATAATGTTTTCCCCTGAATAGTTCTTAAGGTATTCATTTCACCTGAGCTTATTATTTGTTTAATTTTTGTTGTAGCAACCCTGGTTTTTACCCCATAGACGATAACTGGTCGAACTATCGTTTTATATATGAGGATGTTGTTTTCTATTGACTTATGTTTATTCCACCAAATTAAATCATTCATATATCCTGATATTTGTGCTGCTTTATCAGCTTGTTTCTTTACTTCTTTTATTAGATTTTTAGCGTTTGTTATTAATACACCTAAATAATTAAATTCCGATATTTGTAAAGAGTAGGCCTACTACAAATTATTTTCATTTTCTTGAATAATAACCACATCGTCACCATACATAAAAGAATATATTTTTCATTATGAATAGTCCACAATACAGTATTTCTCCTTCAACCCAAAGTGATTTGTCGCCAGAGGTTCCTGTCTAAAGCATTTTCTTCCCTCAAATCTCTAGCTTCCATACTTCTCGCTCCATCTGACCAATGTTCTCTAGTCTGTCTCTTACACTTCTTCCATTAGCTTTCCAATCAAGGATCTTCTTTGGTATTCTATTTCCATCTTCCTTATTGAATAATTAATAATAATAATAATAATAATAATAATAATAATAATAATAGCTTTATTTTTCCTGGCAGAGTTAAGACCTCAAGCCCTTGTCTATTATTCGACCAGATAAAAATTTACAGTAATTAGTCTTATAGCTAAGTTACAATAAACATAAATGATTACATAATATGTCTACAATACAATTAGTAGGCCTATATCCAATATATATTAATTTAATCTATGTATCCATCCACCCATAGTAATTCTGTCCGAGGGCAGGTCTTTCACTGCAATCATAGCATTTTCATGCTGTGCTTTGCAGCTTTACTAGGAATTATAGGTCCCGTTGCTTTCCACACCGGTGAATGATGGTGATGATGATAATGATGATGATGGCCGGACGATTTACGGGGACCGTTGGGCCCTAGGCTTCCTGACATTTGTCTCACAGGTGAGGAAAAACCCCAAAAAACCTCACCCAGGAGCCTGTCCCGAACGGGAGTTGAACCCAATCTATATATAATGAATAAAATGTAACAAGTACAAGATACATACAATAAAATAAAACTTACTAATGAGAGAATAAATTTTATCGTGGAGAAAAATTAATTATTTTGCAGCAAGTAATTATATAAGCTTGGCTTAAAGTTGTCGTGTCAAGAGTGCGGCAACCCAAAGAATTATCCTATACCGGTGTAAGTTCCATAATATTGCGGAAAGAGACATGGACAATGGCGTTATAAAAAGTTTTCCCTGCCATTTTAAAATCCAATTATAAGTGTTTAATATACTGTTAATCCATAATAACAAAGATCTTGTTTAAAAACATGAACTTTTAAAAGCATTATCTGTTGCGATGACATGAGTCGAACTCTCATCACACTCTGAAGAAGAAATTTTCTATTGCATTAGCAACACTCTATGGGACGACAGGCCTAGAAGGTCCTTGGCCTCACACCTACAGTGCATGTGTTAATCACAGAGGTAGACAATTAACCAGTCAGTGTAGAGGAGGCATGTGGTCATCATGTCGGGTTCCCAGCCGTTATAGCTGGTTTTCTCAACCTGGAGCCGCTCTTAATGTAGCTACCCAATTTCCTCCCGATGCTGGGTGGGCACCGGTCCCATACTGGCCGAAATTCCATGAGAAATTCTTCCCCATGGAGACTCGAATCAGCGCGCACATGTCCTGTAGAATTGCGCCAAGACCTCTTGCCTTAACCACTCGGCTCGGGACTCAATTGTTGTTGCAGGTACGTCTTAAAATAACACAATATATTACTCGACAACGTTAACTTTAAATGTGGAAAACTGCGAACCAAAAGAATGTGTTAAGGGTGAGTAGGGGTTGGAGGTAGTAGACCCTTGTCTTAGGTTGCCGTGACATTGTTTATTTTCCGTCAGTCGTGTATAGTCAGTTGTTAGTGACAATGTCAAGTGCGAAAGTTAGATCCTATATTCACAGTATACACGCATTTAAGTCTGACAGATAGTAGTTGGAAATCAGTGCTGATTTAATTTCTCTGTAACTTACATCACATTATCCAGAAACCCGTAGGCATGCAAACTTCGACGATCTTTCATTAACTTCATCTCTTATTTCAAGTAAGTCTACTACTATATTTTGCCACTGATTATACCACTTGCCCAGTCATTCACTTGTACCAACGGAAGGAAGGAGACACTTTCCCCATCTTCAACACTAGCGCCACCGCTTCCCCTCACTAGCTAAAAAGTTAACGCGGTCGAGTAATAAACAATCACATAGTTTGAGTCAGGGTTTAAAGACGCAATTCTTTGCCAGGGTCTTCTAGCTCGCCGCTCCATGGTGTGGAGTATTTTTTTTTTTTTGCAGGCTTTAGAAGGGTCGTGGGGTAATATGAAGTTAACGCTTCCATCTTTCTGAACAATCGACAAGATGTACAGCCGGGTTGTCAGCCCTACGTGACGGCCGCCTTTAATCCCAGAACATAGCCAGCTACTCTTTTCCGTTAGAGACTAAGGGTCATGGTGCCGCTAGAAATTTTAGGCCAGTTTAGAAATCCTAACCCCTTCTTGCTTACAGCATTATGCCTTAACCAACTGCAATGCGTAGTGTCTCAACGAATGGTAATGCCCAGAGCATTAATTTGATCCCTAAATTTTGCATGAAGGGATTTCCTCAAACTTTATCCTGCATGGAAAAATCGGCTTTAATACTGTGCGGGTAGTGAGCCTGCTTCTAGATCTGTGTTTTGCTACGATGCACCACAGAAGTTCGATTCCACTTAAATCGGCTTGCTACGGAAGGAAAATTGAAACACGTTATCATATCGATATGTTACACGTTGAGATGTGCGTATTTTTAGGTTTTAATATTTTCTATTTCTGCTGCCAACTAGACGAAATTCCTGTTAAAATCGGTAGTTACACTGACGGATATGTTTTAGACTTAAGGCGTACGGAACATATGTGGTATAATTATCTAACTCACTGGCATTACCGAACCCGCGCGGACATAAGCTTTCCATACATCTCTGTCCTGAGCTAATGTTTTCCAATCATCCCCTGTATAATCTACTTCCCTCAAATCATGGTTAACTTCATTCTTGGTCTACCATCTGGGTATTTTCCCTCTGGTTTTTTAACTTCCATGTCCCTCTTTCATTCCGATCCAATGCCACATATCCTGCCAATCGCAGTGAAATGTGTGGTATAACTATAAACATATTCGAAAATTTGAAACATTTTTTTGTAAAACAGAGGAAAATGAAGAAGTTTTTACGATATGTGTGGTGTAAAATGTTAAAATATTAAAATAAGTACCTGATATATCAGTCGTCCTCAAATATAAGTGATACATCAGGTACTAATTTTAATATTTTAACATTTTATTATATAACCTCAAACGGTGCATTGAATTTTAGAAGTATTCAATGTGTGGTATAGTCATAAAAAAACTACTTTATTTTCCACTGTTTAAAAAAATGTTCCAAAGCTTCGAAAAATAAGTTTGCAGTTCTAAATTGTCGAAAATCTGCTAAAAAACATATTAAGTTAAAATTCATCATGTATGTCCCAAGTACAATGGAACTTGGATGTTTATATAACTTGGCTAAGAATGCGAAACACTCAAATTCCTTTCGACAATAGGAAACTTGATTATCGCATCAGTTTTGAGATAAAGTTTATTTATTATCTGAATTAGTCTACAGATTATTATCAAGTTTATATTAGTGTTTTCAATGATAAGAAATACAATCACTTATTTACAAGAGCCTCTGCATACCATGAAGGCTATGCCCAAGAATCCAGAGATTACAAAGAATGTTTTCCAAAATTGTATTGTCACTAACAGAGGCAACGATGTACCAGTTGTAACTTCTTTCAATAACTACAACACTGATTTCATTAAAATTTTCAATCTTTCTTTATTTTTGTAAATTATCTTTATCTACTGTTACAACAATCAGTGATGCTTTAGTTCGTAGTAGGCAAAACAAAGCCTATATTTTATATTCTAACAAAATACAAAATGTGCTATAAAAACATAAAATGCAGGTTCAACAAAAGCCTGCATTTGTAACTAGTCGTCTAAATAACTATTTTACAATCAAATATATTTATTATTCTATAAGTCCTTGACTTTCACACTATCACTGTTGTTTCTCTTTACTCTTCGCTGATACTCTTTATTTATACACATCATTTCACTCTTCATTTGCCAAACTACCAACTTACTTAGCCGTCTCGCATCCTTGTACTACTACTCCACCAAGTAGTCTGCGCAGGTGGAAAATACGTTAACTAACATGCTGTCCTTCTCTTCCTCCTCCTTACTATGTTGCCACTTCCTGTCCTCTGTATATGTTCTTCGTCTGGCAGGTAGAGAGCTGACAAATACTATGGATTATAATGGTCCGTCCTTCTAGGCGGTCATTGGCAAAATGACTAATTTGACAACCCTGTTACTATTGGGGTTACGTGTAGGAATGGGCTGTCCCTTATCATTACATGTTGCCACTTGTGATTTATTGTGAGGCTGGCAACGGAGAGACGACAAATACTGTGATTTTAAATGATCCGACAGCTTGAGCGTTCCGTGCTTAAATGACTAATATGACAACCATGTTAAGATCTTTCACACGTGTTTAGGGATTCTCCGCCCACACTTAAAATTGAATCATTTCAGTACGTGATCGGATGTACAGTCTTCTCCTACATCCCTTCCACAGATTCAATAGTTCGGCGACACTATAGTGTAAAAGGACTAAGTTGGCATGATTTCTGCTATCCTTGTCTAGAGAACTGTTCTTCCACCCTTCGCAAAACACAATGGGCTACCCTTGTAAAATTACTTAGGAATGCTAGAAAAACTCCACCCCCCCCCCACTTCCGTCCAGTCACTTTTGTGTCAGGTAATTTTTGTCAGTGGCGACTGGTTCAGAGTGCTCTGTTAAAAGTGACTGCAGAAAATTGGAGAAGAGCGTGTGAACACACTGAAAAGATTGAAGAGTCATATTGGCAGGCAGACGGTTTAATGGACGAAATTAATGATCGGTTTGAAATAAATTTAGACGATACCGACGACGATGAAAATGAAAATTAAGACATAGAAACTTGCCAGGAAGAATCTTTAGAAGAAGGGAATGCCACCACTGATCTATGTTCACTGCAGGGAGTGTCTGCCCTACCGCTGTCACCGTGAAGAGATATGCATATGAGTGAGAAAGAAGATGGTGAGTACTCTCTTTCTCTTTCTAAAATATTCTAGACACTTTAGCCCTCATGGACTATAGCACTAAAACTCTTCCCCTCCGCCCGTTCGAAGTTAACTTGGTTGTGTAATAGAACACGCTTTCTTTCATTTCAATTATGCCGTTAAGAATCGGTCATTCGCCAAGACTCCATGAAGGATTATGCAACTAAACTAAGTCATATTTATTTCAAGGTTGCCCTTCCGCATCTATATCGTATGATATAAAGTGAGTGAGGCGGCTACATACTGAGTTTCAGTGAATGTTGTCATGGACTGTACTCTGTATATGCAAGGGTCGAACTCTCTGGAAAACCGAATGTGCCGGAACCCTCGAGAATTCGATAAATAGATTCTACTCGAATCGAAACCTCGAGAGACTGATCCTTCTAGAAAGCAATGCATAGACGCATCTGAAAGACTCGCCGCGGGTGCAAGACGACTCGTGTTTCGCGATTCATGAATCCCTTAAAACCTACAAAGCGAGACATGGATCAACGGAAGTCTCATTGCAGTCCGCGAAAATTTAAAAGGTGGTCCCAGCAATGCGGAGTATTTCTTTAAACATGTTACAATATCAAAATAAGGTAAAGCCTTATATTAAATTAAATCTAGTTCAGAATACTTCGAGAAATAAGAATGCTGTACTGTAATAATAAGAATGTTGTAAGAATAAAAATAAGAAAGATGTACTGTAATTCACTAAGCATAATATGTAGACTTCAAAAAAGATATGCGATTAAATTAAGAAGGAAAAATTATATAGTATCCTGCTGGAGTTTGAAATTCCTAAAAAAGTTAGTTAGACTTTTACGAATGTGTCTGAATGGCACAAACAGTTTTCGGATATATTTTAAATTCACAAAGGGTTACAATAATATCTCCTAGAGCTCCTCTATTATTCAATTTTGTATCAAATTTTTAGAGGATGAAGAAGGCCTACAACTCAATGGTATTAATAACCTGTTAGTTTATGCTGATGGTGTAGTATTATTAGGCGATAGCGAGGAGATGCTAAGGGCCAACACGCACACACCATTGAGTAACACTAAGAAATTGGGACTGGAAGCAAAACATTAATAAAATTAAATATATGGTCACACGTAGAAATACTTTATATAATGGAATTGGACAATTAATGACAAATGAGGGAAACTTTGAAGAAGTGGCTGAAATCAAATACCTAGAAATAATAATTACAAACAGGAATGAGATGAAAACAATATTAAATATAGGCTTAATTCTGGAAATGCGTGTTATTAAGCATTATAGGGGTTCTTGTCATTCCAACTTATCTCAAAAAACAATAAACTGAAAATATACAAAACTGTTATTCTCACAGTTATATTATATGGATCTGAAATATGGACTCTTATTTTAAAAGAGAAGAAAATATTAGGAGTACTTGAGAATAAAGTTCTTAGGAATATTCTTGGACCAAAGGGAGATGAACAGATTGCCAAATTGGGAAGACTATATAATAGTAAACTATGCGATCTTTATGGGAAACCAGATATAATAAGAACAAGGCTTGTACACTGTGATGGACAGTGCATGTGGCACAAATAGGGAATGAATGAGGGACGTGGAAACTTCTTGTAAGAAAGCCAGAGGGGAAAGTGCCCGGTAGGCCAAGAATGAAGTAGGAGAATAACATTAATCAGGATTTGAGGGAAATGGATTATACAGGCATGATTGGAAAACATTAGCTCCGGATAGGGATGTATAGAGAGCTTATGTCCACGGGGCGATAAACCCACAGATTCGATAGTGCCAGTAAGTTAGTTAGTACTGTAATTATGTATGTATTTAATGCTCAGGATTTGACAATAAACCATTTTCCTTATATCTTCTCAATATTTGTACCAATGCCTGAATACTGTCCAGTTTTGGTAACTGTAGCTGTCTTGGTGAAACCAAAGGCACATGGCAGGAGAGAACATTGCAGAGTGAGGGAGGGAACTAGTATCCATGCAAAAAAAAAGTTTTCTTATTAATAATAATCCATGCATAGTAATTCTGCCCGAGGGCAGGTCTTTCACTACAATCATAGCATTTTCATGCTATGCTTTGCAGCTTTACTAGGGAATGATAGGTGTGGTAGCTTCCCGTTGCTTTCCACACCGGTGAAGGATGATGATGATGATGATGATGGCCGGATGATTTTCGGGGACCGTAGGGCCCTAGGCTTCCTTACATTTGTCTTACAGGTGAGGAAAAACCCCGAAAAAACCTCACCCAGGAGCCTGTCTCGATCGGGAATTGAACCCGGGCCCACTGCATGACAAGGCAGCATGCTACCTCGAGACCACTAATTGAATAAATTGTTATAAAAACAACGCTATTCTACAGAGTGAAAATTATTTAAACCGACAAACTCTGAGAGGTTGTAGGGGACACTAAAACAAATATTTTTCCCTAATGTCATTTTTTCCTATGAGGATTATTTAAACCGGTAGAGGAAGATTTCTCTAGCGGCAAATTAATTAAACAGACAAACACTTTTGCATTTTTATTACCAAGAGACAACACATTAACACAACGCAATTACTTAAATTACAGTAGAGGTTCAAAAATGCCTCCATTGACATGTAAACAAAGGTTACACCGGCGGATCATGTTCTGTCTAACACGGGCAAAAACTCCAGAGTATCGTTAATTGCTCCTGCTGCTGCTACTATCCGGGCAATCAGATCCTTTCCTGATGCAATAGGAGTTGTGTAAACAAGGTTGCGCATCTCTCCCCACACAAAACAAATCCAAAGGGGTCATATCTGGGGATCGAGCAGGCCATGGTACAGGACCACCTCTGCCAATCAACTTTTCTGAAAATCGTTGGTTCAAGAATCGATGCACACGACCACTGAAATGTGCCGGCGCCCCGTCATGGTGGAACCATTTGCGTTGTCTTGTAGGGAGCGGGACGTCTTCCAGCAATTCTGGCAATGCTCTGGCGAGAAAATTGTAATAGTGCCTGCCATTTAATGGCCTAGGTAGGAGATATGTCCCAATTAAACAGTCCCCAACAACACCGGCCCACACATATCAGTGTACTCACTCCAGATGTATCGGTCCATTAGTAAACAGATACAATTCACTACTACACTGGTGGACAAAACAATTCCTACCATCAACAGCAGTTGTAGTCATGACAACTGAAGAGCGTAATACACCCTCTACCGGTTTAAATAATCATCATAGAAAAAAATGGCATTAGGGAAAAACATTTGTTTTGGTGTCCCCTACAACCTCCCAGAGTTTGTCGGATTAAATAATTTTCACTCTGTATAATAAACACTCCAAACCTATTAGGCAACAAAAATATCCACTAACACAGAACTAGTTGATAATAAAATACAACATGTAATATCTATTATTTTTCTAAACTGAGGGTAATTACTGGCAGTGCCTACAACTCGCCCTCCCCTCTTACCGCACCACACATCCCTCAAATTTGGCTGAGGAAGCTAGAACTGCACAGTACATATTCAGGTATTAGCATTATTTTAAGTGTTCTATATTCATATTCTCTCCTCCTATGCAGAGTGGGCACTGTGGTGCTAATTGTTGACCAATTTTGTGTAAGTGAGCACTCAGGCAGTCATGGCCAGTAATAAAACAGAAGGTATTAACTACAGTTTTTCACGGCAATTCTGGAATTATTTTTTTTAAAGTTAAAGGAATTATTACAGGGTTTTATGCAATCTGCATCCTTTTAGAGTTGTTGTTTTCTTGTGGCGTAGTTGTTACTCACTTATAAATATATCCATAGTAATTCTGCCCGAAGGTAGGTCTTTCACTGCAATCATAGCATTTTCATGCTATGCTTTGCACTTTTACTAGGGAATCATAGGTGTGGTAGCTTCCTGTTGCTTTCCATACTGATGAAGGATGATGATAATGATAACGAAGATGATGATAGCCGGATGATTTTCGGGGACCGTTGGGCCCTAAGCTTCCTGACATTTGTCTTACAGGTGAGGAAAAACCCCGAAAAGAAAACCTCACTCTCATTCGGTTTCTCTATGACCGCACCCAGGAGCCGGTCCCGACCGGAAATCGAACCCGGGCCCGCTGTGTGACAAGGTAGCATGCTACCTCGAGACCACAGCGGTGGACTAGAAATGTATAATGGATTAATATGTATGATACTTATTAAAATTATTGTAATTCCTTTTGATAATATTAACATGAAAATGTCTTACAGAAATGGCATCTGGATCATAAATTTAGCTAAACTCAGGAAAAAAACAATTATTGGTGTAATACTGGAGGAAGACATGATGGCAAGTGTTGGATTCATATTTTACATAATAAATTACATAGGGTCCCGCACCATAGCCAAGTAGTTAAAGCAAGAAGCCTTGGCACAGAGCTATGGGATTGTGCTGGTTTGAGTCTTCATGGAGGAAGGCATTTTCTCATGGAATTTCGGCCAGTTTGGGACCAGTTCCACTCAGCATCGTGAGGAAATTGGGTAGCTTTATTAAGTAGTAGCTCCAAGGTAAGAAAACCACTATAATGAATAGGGACCCGACAGGCTGACCACATATCACTTCTACACTGGCTGGATAATTGTTTACCTCTGTCGATGTCAGGCCAGCAGTTGGCTAGCAGACCAATGGCCTTCTCGGCCTATCATGCCATGGAGTTCAGTTTTTATAGTTACATATGGGATGTGAAATGGAACAACTTTAAGGCTCGAGAATCTATGAACGCATTAGATCGTAAAAGTCGTTCTCTGCCTGTACTCTGCTGAGAAAGTTGTCCAAATACGTTTTTGCGTACTCAAAAATATGTTCATGCGATATTAATTGTTGAAATTCCTAAGCTACCTGGAGAGGTGTCTTAGCAGAGAAACGAATCGTGAGCAACCTGATGGAAACCGATGTAGTTTGAAACCTTGCCGCGTACCTTGCTGCTTTATCCAAAGCTTGAAGACTTCGATCATGTTTTCGGTATACGCGGAGAAGAGGAATTTGATAGAGTCTACCACAGAATTCAACTGGAAGAACAGGAGAATCCGCGTAATATTTTGCGACGCAGATGTCGTTGTATACGGTATTATTAGCGGGACGCAAGCGTAAATGCGTTCCTCTAGCAGATGAAAATAACGGAAGTGGTTTTATCGCTGAGAATTCTGGGCAATTTCTTGCCAATATTACGAAATCGACAACTTTCATGCATGACCAGTTAGTGGGTAGCTAATTCGATCTTTGCACTTGCTCACGGAAAGTTAGCTCACCAGTGATTGGAAGTAATTTGAGTAGATACTAATGTATTTGCATGCGGCCCAGTCCCATGATTGCTTTTAGCACAATTTAAATAACATCATCATTGAACTATTATGAGAAATATTACTATGAGGTTAAATTTTAGATTCTTTACACCTCACCTCATATCCAGTCTTCTAAATAAACCAGTTTCAAAACCGAGGCAATTTTATCATCATTAATGCACGACCGATGTTCTTCTGGACGACAGAACATCATGATTCATGTTGATGGACCAACAAATGTAGTAAGAAGCAGTTCTCCTGGACGACATTGGTCATGAAATTACTGGAGATGAAACCGCCTAGGTTTTGAAACCGGTTTAATTAGAAGACTAGATATGAGGTGAGGAGTAAAGAATTTTAACTTAAATGTTAACATCATCATTATTATTTTCCTCATATGTATTAGGCCTGATGGCCTGTCTTTTCACTGGTCTTCCTAAATATCTCTTTCCTCTGGGATAGTAATTTAAAATCTGACAAGAGATATGAGATCAACCCATGCATTGAAGGTGTAAAATTAAATTATAAGACACTTGATGAAATAAACATTCGTTATTAATGTTATACAAGAAAAACCTAATATATAAAAATTAATGTTTATTTATTTGTTTGTACTTTATGCGCGGCCATATCCTTGATCTGATTGTGATGGGGCTTTTTGCAAAATATTCAGGAGATTCCCGGAATGAACACAGGCTATAAGAGAATTGTGATGCTCAACTCCTACACCCTTAAAAATTGCCCTTTGTAGTGGAAAACGTGAAAAAAGTACCTCTTTGGACGTTTAAATGGCTTACGCTGGCTAAACCATACCAAATACACAAAATTAATGTACACAGAATTGAATATCTCAAAAAGCTCTACAAAAAAGTCTGCAACAGCATATGTTTATCTCTTACGGATAACTCATAATAACCATTTTTGTCTTTCATTGATGACAAAAAGATCGAGACAAGTACATAGATACATGTGCAAGAATAACAACACTTGGCGGGTATTCTTTTATGGATAACTAACAATAACGAATTTTGTCTTTTAGCTCATTTATGCCAAGAATATCGAGATAAGTAGATTCCCGGACAACGCCGGGTAAACAGCACGGGTATCAAAACATAATTACGATATATGTTTTTCCTTCTACTTATTTAACTAAACATAAAACACAATTTTCGTATTTCAGCTCATATATGTCAAGAAGATCGGGATAAGTATATTCCTGGGCAACGCCGGGTAATCAGCACGGGGTATCTAAAAAATATAAACTTATAATTATTTTTCCTTTAACTTATTCAACTAAACATAAAATCACGTTAATTTTCATTTATTTAGGCGTAGCAGCGCACACCGGGATTAGCTAGTTATTAATATTCTAACTATATACTGTAAAGTAAAGTGTTCCCACTATAGGCCTCGGGAGGCCCTTGGGGTAGTAGGATGTTAAGGCTCCCACTTTTTCTAGACAATCGGCCCTTGATGTCAGACGGGTTGTCAGCCCTGCGTGACGGCCGCCTTTACCCCCAGAACAAGCATCTGGTACTCATTTCAGTTAGAGGCTGAGTCGACCCCAGGACCATGGTGCCACCAGAAGATTTGGGTCAGTTTAAAAATCCTAACCTCACCGGGACTTGAACCCTCGACCTTCCGGTTTGTAGCGCACTGCCTTAACCACTACGCTACGGCGTGCCCCAACTATATACTACATTATACATTTTATAAAAAAAAGGAAAATTTTGCATTTCAATGTCTTTTATACTCAGTGTTCAATCATGATTATTCACCATCATTATAAAACAATGCATAAATAAACTAAGGTAAAAAATATTTCCTCCAAGATAACTGTAAATTTATAACCTAAAGTATAGAATATTTTTTTTATTCAATGCAAGGATTTTATATTTATAATCTGTATACTATATTATTTCCAGATTGTAAAATTCTAAGACTTCATGGGTAAGAGAGTTAAAAGAATGAACATGACAAAATGAAAAGTATGTGAAGTTAACCGAATGAACTTCATGTGGGAAATGATGATGATACTAGAGAGGCGGAACAGAATAACACTATGTGTGGGTTTTGTTTATAAAATATAGTTAATCAATTTCTTCAAAGCTGGGAGAATGCATCAGGTCTCATGGTAGACATGAATGGTTTAATGAAAAGGGCGTTAAAACTGAGGAAAGAAAAAAATTGTAGGCCTAATATAAATAAATAAATCTTATTGTATGATAATATATAGAGAAAATTATGTTTAAAATGTCTGAGAAATAAATATTTTACCATAAAAAGTCATCTGAAAACTGTCCCGTTCACCCTAAAGACTGTCCCTATTATTCACACAAAATTAGGATGAATAGCGACATGCAGTGTCCTGCACCGTAGCCGAGTGGTTAAGGCAGGAAGCCTTGGTGCAGAGCTACAGGACTTGCACTGGTTCGAGTCTCCATGGGGGAAGAAATTTTTCTCATGGAATTTCGGCCAGTGTGGAACCAGTGCCCACCCAGCATCGTCAGGCATTTGGGTAGCTACAATAAGTAGCGACTCCAGGTTGAGAATACCAGCTATAACGGCTGGGGGACTCGACATGCTGACCACATGTCACCCCCTACACTCGCTAGATGATCATCTACCTCTGTAATTAACACATGTGGATGTGAGGCCGGCTGTCAGCCGAGGGCCTTCTAGGCCTGTCGCGCTTGGAGTTTTAGAGGGACATGCAGTACTGGAATATAAATGTCAGTAATTCCTTATGCATTTGATTGATAAATCTGTAACTGGTACAAAATGTTGACCAAAGATTATATTAAATCATGAAATAAAAAACATAAATGTCTTATCGACAATGAAACTGATATTACAGATTTTCTTATTTTTGTCCCGACTCACCCAAGCTTACCGTAATAATAAATATGTATCTCAATTTTAAAGAACAGAGTTAAATGAACAGGAATATTTAATGTGTTTTCTCACAGATGGTGACACTGACACCTGATAGCTGTTTTGGACTGATATTTGGAGACTTCCTGGAGGAAGTTGGAGCAGGAACTGCCTTTGTAACAACTGGTGTCAGTGTATGTATAGGGTCAGCATCTGCATGTGGTAAGTTACTAATATTTCTCAAAGTCAGCCCTATTTCAGAACTTTAAACAATACTAAAGTACACTAGAGTAGTATTATTAATATGGAGGGTTTTGCTTTTAGTAATTGAATGGATATAATGTAGAAGTTCTATTTCAGTCATATTTATAGATTCTTTAACATTTAAGGTCATATCCCATTTGGAATCTTTGGTTGTATCCAAGAGGTTGTGTTCATCTAAAATGTTTTTAATGATAAATTAAATAAATCTATAATCTATAATGGCACAGACCCAATGCTGAGCCATATCCTCTCCTTTGTTAGGAGTTACTGGACTAAGTTAATTTAGTTACCTTATTTTCCCATAGATGTCATAAATGGCATGCAGTCAACATACTGACCCAATAAGACTTCAGACATCTAGCAGATAACTAAGATATTGCTAGGATGTTGAGATCAGTAAATTTTGCTTAGAGGGCTTTTTATTCAGGCTTAAGGATCTTTCACAAGCCTGAAAATCTTCAGACTTGGGATCCATGGCTTAAAGTCCCTCCTGGAGGATTTGCTTATTCGATTTTTCCATCCTAAAAAAATGCATATATCCCAGCCAGGTTTGAACCTGCAGCTCTCGCGACCATAGGCAAAGATCCACCGCAGCTGATATCCTATTAAATGGATCTTGGTAATTAAATTTCAAACCACTATTTCCCTCAACAACTGAGGAATTCTGGATAAAACCAAAATCTACTGAGGCCCCAGCATGGGCAATTCTTCTTACCAATGGTGGATAAACCTGTTCCTGTCCCTCTTTCAACCATGCTTCTTTCAAGAAGAAGTGTTAAAGAAGGAGGGAGAAGTCAGAAACTCTTATTATTAATCTGTGGAAAGGCCATGAAATGTAGCTAAAACCAAAAATAGAGGTACGTTACTGTTAATAATATAATTGCATTTTTATTCCAGCTAAGGAAGTATGTTGGTCAAGTGAAAGCTGCTAACTTTCAAGTTGGTCGGCATCAGGATTTGAATCCAGAATCTCCTGAAAATGCTACCACCTGCTTGGTTGTAAAATCTTTGTAAATAGTTGGACTTTGGGATATTCTATTCAAGATTGTATATATATTTTTTTTTTTCAATGCATTCTTTCACAAAATTATTATCTTCAGTTAACCTCATATAGGATTAAAAAATCTTACTTTTTCCAATGAACTTTAATAATTTTTATTACGGTGGAAGTTAAGCCCAGCCGTAATGTAGCATAAAAAGAATCTTTATGTTTTAAGAGATCTTTGGCCCGAGCGGTTGGCCTTGGTTTTGGGTGGGAGAACTTCACATATAAACACATTAAACCAAATATTAACACTATTTATTAAATAAAAACAAAACATAAAGAGATATTAAAACAAAAACATATAAAACAACATATTAAAACCAGCTAAAATCGCCATATTGAAAAGCGCGGAAAAGGCTAAAAACTTGATAAAACTCAGAGAGAGAAAACAATCTAAAACAATCAACTTTGGTCTTTATTTTAAGTTATTTGACCCTTAGGTCTTCTTAATATCATGCATTCTCAACAAATAGAATTATTCTAAGTTCTCTGGACCATTTGGTCCTTTAATTAAATTTATGCTTGAAAATGACCATTTAAAAAAAACATTAACTTTTTAGAGTGAAAATAGTATAAAACATCTTACCCATGTAGAGCTGCCTACTGGAGGACCCCCATGGTCCTCCAGCCCGTTCTCCCAGGAGGACCTGAAGCGAATGCTCCGGTCCTCCACACCACCCTGAATTCGTTAGAAAAATCGTGAATATTTATATGATAATTTTTAAGTTTCTAATCGGGGGAAACTTGGGTGGAAAGTTAACTTTTCCCTTCTATACATGTGGGGTTTTTTCATCGGTTTTCACTTACAACTTTCACATGATATAGTTCAAAACCTTCATCTATGTCAAAATGGAAAACTCTGTTCCACTTTCACTTCTTGCAGCTCTATCTAATGTGGTCATCTCTGATCTTTCTGACTAAATAATGTTGATATGACTTTACATCCTGGAATCTTGTGACATGGTTTTGATCCAGGGTATAAAACATTATAGATTTTTACTCGCTTTTTTATTTTTAAAAGGTCCTTTGAGTATGACTAATTTGTATTTCAATGCGGTTATTTATTTCCTATCTTCTGATATAATAAACAAGTATATATGTATATCCTTTATCAGTTTTTTATAGTATTTTATTATTATGGCAGTTAGGCCCTAGTGTAGGTATAACAATTTTCATTGATTAAAATATGTTGTTTCTTGTTGTTTCAAAGGTTTGGTGATGAACTATGCCCTGAACAATTTCACATGTCGTCAAGTTGGTGTTACTGGAGCAATCATATATTTCTGTGGAAGTTTCCTCACAGCATTTGCCACCAATGTGTATCAAATCATCTTCACATATGGAATTCTTCAAGGAATAGGTTTAGGACTTATGGTGCCTGCAGCTTTTACAAGTTTCAATCATTATTTTGTTCGTCGGAGAACTTTTGCTATGGGAATAACACAAATGATAATAGGTGTTGGTGCCATGGTCATTCCTTTAGCAATACAAAAATTACTTGAAAAATATGGATTCAGAGGTACACAAGCAATCATCTCTGCATTCACCCTACACGCTCTACTGGGAATGGTTGTTCAACAACCAGTTAAATACCACATGAAGAGAAAACAAAAACTATCACATGGACAAGAAAAAAGTGAAGTGAATATACAGATACAGCAAGTAAATATAAAAATTCAGAAACATCAATCAGATTTAAAATCAACAAAAGGTAGTAGAAATTCTTCTCAGGAAATGATAAATATACAATTTCATACAAATGACAGTAATGATGCTAGAATTTCTTTTGGTGTTGTAGAAGATAAGAAAATGACAGAATTGGATGATAAAAATAAAGTTGATGAAGATGATGATATAAATTCAAGTAAAAATAAATCAGATGAGCATAAACTTTTAATGCACAAAGGGCATTCTAAAAAATATGTTACTACAGAGATTGGAATTACAGTGAAAAGTCCAGGTACATCAATTTTAGTGCAACCTATAAATGATTCTGAAGTCAGTGTAGACCAAAATAAGGAAATTTACTCCATCAAAGAATCCTCACATGTTGAATCTCAAGAAGGGTAAGTGAATTATATTCTATTAACCTTCCGTCGCGTGCAATGTGCCTGATCAGCACACACTTAATAAAAATTTATTTAACACACTGTTTGCCAATCTAAACAACGGGAAGTCAAAGAAAAGTTATTGTTAGGGATGTCCAGTGGATAAAATATTCAAAATTTGCTGCTAGGTAACTTTTTATTGGACATACTATTAAATAAATAAATTTTAAAAAAATTTGTCACAAGCCTCCAAACAACATGATATGAAAGTAAAAACAAATTAGGTTCAGTTCAAATATACTTGAAAATAGTTCACATTATCAACATTTAGCCTATGTTTTTAGCAAAATTATTCAAGAATATAACATTATTTAGTCTAAACCAGTTAAATAAATAATTTTCTTCTTGCAAATATTTTTTTAAAATACACATCTTCAATAATGTAACGACTTTGGGTGCAATGAGCTTCTCTGAACAAAATATTTACAACCCGCTGTGGTAACGGTCGAGAGCAAACTGAGTAGGGTGGTTGTTTAGAGCAGGTAAAAACAAACAGCTACTCAGATGCCCAGTCGTCAATGCTGTCTGATGGCAGTGGAAGGGGACAAAATTGACAACCTGTGCCTCTCAGATCAGATGTGCCCTATGGAAGGTTAACAAAAAACTCTTCATTTCTATAAATTAATGTAATTGAATTAAATTTTAGTTAAAAAAAATAATAAAGTATTTATAGGATTGCTACTGCTTATTTTTATACTTTGAGATAATTGAATGATGTTTCAGTTAACAAAAATAATCAAATATTTTAAGGATTGCTTATTAGCTAAAATTAAAGATTTTTGGCTTTTACAATATATTGTATACACTGTGTCCATGATTACAACCTGGTATAGCGTCACAGTCAGTTGATGGATTTATATGAAACTGATATCATTAGAAGTCCTGCGCCATAGCTGAGTGGTTAAGGCAAGAGGCCTTGTCGCAGAGCTACGGGACTTATGCTCATTCGGGTCTCCATGAGGAAAGAAATTTTCTCATGGAATTTCGGCCAGTATGGGACTGGTGCCCACCCAGCATCGTGAGGCATTTAGGTAGCTACAATAAGTAGCGACTCCAGGTTGAGAAGACCAGCTATAACAGCTGGGGGACCCGACATGCTGACCACATGTCACCACTACACTGGCTAGATGATCGTCTACATCTGTGATTAAAACATGTGGATGTGAGGCCAACAGTTGGCTGGTAGGCCAAGGGTCTTCTAGGCCTGTCGCGCTTGGAGAGAGAGATATGATTAGAAAGAGAAACTCAAAGAATTTATAATTGTTATGTTGACAGAAACAACAGATAGCAGCACAGTCCTTCACTGCAATCATAGCATTTTCATGCTAAGCTGCAAGCATTTTCATGCTATGCTTGCAGCTTTACTAGGGAATTGTAGGTGTGGTAGCTTCCCGTTGCTTTCCACACCGGTGAAGGATGATGATGATGATAATGATAAGGATGATGATGGCCATATGATTTCGGGAACTGTTTGGGCCTTAAAGTTTTCCTGAATTTGTCTTACAGGTGAGAAAAAACCCAGATAAAAACCTCACCCAGAAAAACTGCCCCGACCGGGGATCAAACCCAGGCCTGCTGCGTGACAAGACAGCACGCAACCTCAACACCACAGAAGTGGACAATACCAGTAAAAGGAGAAAAAAAATTAAAAAAGCAGTGTTTCCTGCTATTTTGCTTGTCATAAGGCATTGTTGGAGACAAAGAAGTTGTGTTAAATTATATGAATGTTAAATTTTCAAGTGTGTGTGAATTGTGCAACATTTAGAGGATTATGGCGAATCAACAACTTGCAGGAAGATGAATTGGTCATGCTAGGAACCAAGTTAATGTCTTTTCCAGCTGGTTTCCAATGTCCCCTGACCTCCACTACCTCAAAATCTGAAAGAGTTTTGACTTCAGATCACTGATCCATTGAATCCATTCCCACAGATATACTGGATCACATGTGATATGAGTGAGGATATTCACTTGATTTCTGCAGTGTGACACATGAAGCACACGTCGAGTGTTTTTGAAGTAGGTACTAAAATGTTTGAGTATCTCTTTCCAAAGATGCGAGTTTCATATAAATCCAACAACTGACTGTGATGCTATACCAGGTTGTAATCACGGAATGTTTCCTGCAGACGCAGTATATAATAACATTAATGGTATGCCTTTAAAAACAACTAATGCCATATTCCTATTCTTGAACTTCATGCTATGCAACTTCATCTTTCCTCATGTCCCCTCATTTAGGAGGTCGAGTCTTACACAAAAGCCTCCATCTCATCATCAATAATGGCACTGCAGCCCAAGAAGGGCTTTCATCTTCAACAACTGTCTCCATTTTTCTCTGTCCATAGCTTTCACTTTCCAATTCTTTAACTTCAACAGCTATTGACTCTCCTCTTTATAGAAAGCCTCCATCTATCTTGGCCATATCTAAATTTCCTATCCAAAATTTCTTCCCATTCATACATCTTCTTTCAACATTCTTCCTAACTTATTACTCTCATCTATGCCATTGCCAATTCATTGGTTTCTTTCCTCTTACATGGTAGTGTAGCGCCTAATTTGGTACCTCTTAGCATCCATTCTTTTAATATGGCTATACCATTTTATTCTACTATCTTCTATTTCACTTTATTCTCTATCGGTTTCAACACATGTCTTATATTTTATAGTAATTCTACCCGAGGACAGGTCTTTCACTGCATTCATAGCATTTTCGTACTATGCTTTGCAGCTTTACTGAGGAATTATAGGTGTGGTAGCTTCCCATTGCTTTCCACACCAGTGAAGGAGGATGATGATAATGATAAGGGTGACGGCAGGATGATTTTCGGGGACCTTTGGCCCCTAAGCTTCCTGAAGTTTGTCTTACAGGTGAGGAAAAACTCCGAAAAAAATAAACCTCACTCAGGAGCCTGTCCTGACCACGAATTGAACCCGGGCCCACTGCGTGACAAGGCAGCACGCTATCTCGAGACCACAGGGTTGGACCATTTCTTATATATTTAAATATTATAGGAAATATCACTGTGAGGTTTAAATTAAAATTTAAAATAAAATTCTTTACACCTCACCTCGTATCCTGAGTCCTTCTTAAACAGGCTTTGTAACCTAAACGGTTACATCTTCAGTAGTTTCATAACCGATGTTCTGTCATCCAGGAGCACTGCTTTTTACTCCATCTGTTAGTGGTCCAATGAACCTCCCAATCAAATCGACATATAGAGGAGGTTCATTGGTCCACCAAAAGATGGAGTAAAAAGCAGTGCTAAAGTTGTAACCATTTAGGTTACGAAACCAGTACAAAATGAAGATAGGATATGAGGTGAGGCATGAAGAATTTTATTTTAAATTTTAAGATGTCTTATATATTTGTTCATAATTTTACCTCTTCTTGTTTTTCCAAACATACTTCTAAAGTATTTCATTTCTACTCCTTGTATTCTATTCAGATCTTTCTTCATTGCTGTCCATGTTTCAGCTCCATATAGTAATAAATGTTTAAGATATGATTTATATTATATTTTTACAATTTAGTGGTTCATCCTGATTCCACATCAGACTTTTAATGAAGTGATAGCATTTAGTGTTGCTTTGTATTCTTCTGCTTATTAAGTTTATGAATTATTCAGGTGTGACAAATGCTGGACAGCTGTTGTAGATTTCCTCGACCTACGATTACTCCTGGATCCAGTTTATGTAAACATCACCATCGGCATGTCATTCTCTCTCATCTGCATGCTTCAGTTTTTTGCATTTTACCCCATCCTTGTTGGGGATCTTGGATTCACAAAAGCTGAAACAGCTATTTTCATTGCAGTGTGCAATGCTCTTGATTTATTAGGACGTCTGGTTATTGCACTCATTGGTATTCTGCATCCAGATTTTTCTAGCAGAACTCTATTCCTTACGGGAACACTCATTACTGTTGCTGGAAGACTTAGTAAGTAATATTTTATACACATATCTTATGCACTTTTATCTTATTCAGTAATATTGAGATATAACAGTTTTTTCTTGCTTTAAAAGAGGAGAAAAGATTATAATTATTTGAGATATAAGTGCTAGGAAAACTTTTGAACCAAAGAGAGATAATGGAGGAAACCTACTCAACAGAGAGCTACGTGATGGGAAACCACATGTAATACGAACAACTAAGTATCATAGACTGTGATTGGCAGTTTATGTGGTATGAAGAATGAAAGAAGGAAAGCCAGAGGGAAATCGCTCATCCATTAGCCCAAAAATGAGGTAGAAGAATAACATAAACCATGATTTAAAGGAGGAGAATTATACAGGGAACAAGTGGAAAATATTACCATATATCATGATGGGTCTAACGTGGTCATGATGATCTATGTTTGATAATGCCGGTGAGCGAGTTAATTATTTAGTTAGTTAATGGTATTCTGATATTAAACAAAAAAAATCTTATATTTTAAGAGAAAAATGTATCATTTAGTGAGAAATGTCAAATTAAAAATAACTAAATAAACAAACAAACATTTTTTTTTAATTTTCTCTCATGCGGACTCAAACCAGCATGGATCCTTAGCTCTGAACTTCTTTCACCTCATTTTCAGTTTTTATGATCAATTTCAGTATATTTAATGCTTATTAGCATGTCAGCACATTCCTATATATGCTAGAATCTTTTTAGAATAATGCACTACCCTCATACCCAAAGTTTTTGATTCCATGTCCTTGTTTTGAAAAATAGAGCACACTAGTTTCTCCAAATCTTCAGTTGGTATTGGTTAAAGTGGTACACACAATCATTGCTAAGCATTAAAAGCAGAATCTGATCTGTGTTTTGCAATCAACATTTTCTTCCTGACTCCATTTTTAATGTAATGCAAGAGAGAAATGGGCAGAACGCTCTCCTCTCTTACATGTTCCAAAATAATTATGAGAGGAAATGTCATGAACAAAATTTTGGTGAGAAATTCTTACAGGACCTGGGTAAGTGTGTCAGTGAAAAAAAAAAGTGTAAAATGATCGCACAACAGGCCATAGGAGACCCTTGGAGTAATATGAGGTTAAGGCTCCCACTTTTTCTTGACAATCGGCACTTGATGTCAGCTGGGTTGTCAGCCTTGCGTGACGGCCACCTTTACCCCCAGAACAAGCACCTGGTACTCATTTCCATTAGAGGCTGAGTTGACCCCAGGATCATTGTGCCACTAGAAGGTTTTGGGTCAGTTTAAAAATCCTGACCCCACCAGGACTCGAACCCTCAACCTTCTGGCTTGTAGCGTATTGCCTTAACTACTATGCTACGGTATGCCCCCGTGTCAGTGAAACTACAGTAAAAATAAATCTCACAAGTAAATTGGCTTTTTCTTTTGAAGTCACTACTGGTATTTTAAATAGCAATTAAGTTTAATGTCAGTTTCTTTATCTTTATTACCTTGTGTAGATATCATTATCAACTTTTCCTTGATTTGAAAGTTGGCAGGCCTGTTCTTGAGCTAACTTCTGAGTGTTTTTCTTCTTGTTTTCCTACAAGAGGTTTTCATGCCCTTCTTTCTTTCTCTATTTGTAGAACATATCCTAACTAACTAACTAACTCACTGGCAATATGGAACCCATAGGTGCATGGCCACGCAGATATAAGCTCTCCATATATACATATCCTGAGCTAATGTTTTCCAATCATTCCGTGTATTCATTCACCTTCATTACGTGTATCCAGCCACAGCTGATGACACGGATCCATTGTATACTTATGCTATAAGTTGCAATGGCACTGCATTTGAACATGCAGCTTATGTGGGCATTCAAGGTGAATGTCCACGAGATTAAAAGAAAGAGATATAGGAAAGACATAAATTAACCTTTTGGCCTCGAATACTCTAATACCATCAGGGTCAAAGAAAACAAGAGGTCAGGCAAGGGAGACTGGATAGAAAAGTAAAAAGAGGATCTGGTACTAGAAAAGGAAGAAATACCAGATCGGTTAAAGATAAAAGTAAGGAGTAAAACACAAGTAAGTGGAAGCAATGTTTTGCTCAGCTTGGGCACCTTGTGGTCGCCATCCACATATCCCCTATATGGGGACCCCTGAGGGTTTCATTCCCTGTATAATCTACTTTCCTCAAATCATAGTTAATGTTATTCTCCCACCTCATTCTTGGTCTACCAACTAGGTGTTTTCCCTCTGATTTTCCTACAAGAAGCTTCCACACACGTCTTTCATTCCCCATTCATGCCACATGTCCTGCCCATCGCAGTCTATGAGACTTAACCGTTCTTATTATATCTGGCTTCCTATAAAGACCACGTAGTTCACTGTTATGTAGTCTTCTCCATTCATCTGTACGTTCATCTCTCTTTGGTCCAAAAATTTTCCTAAGAACTTTATTCTCAAATACTCATAATAGAATATGTCCTGCTCATCACAATTTAGGAGATTTAACTTATCTTATTACATGGTGTATAATATATATATATATATATATATATATATATATATATATATTATATTCAACACATTTGTTGACCTATGACATCATAGCGAAAAGTGAGATAGATATACGACAAGCCTTCAAAGCTTTGAAGGGAGCAGTCTTACCAATGGGTTTAAGAAGTAATGGTAGGAAGACAAAATATATGGTAGTAGGCAGTAAAAAAAAAAAAAAAAAGAGACAACATATTAATGGAATCGTAAATTGAAATTGAAGGAATGGAATTTTAAAGAGTTTATAACTTTGAGTACCAAGGATCAGTAGTAAATGCCACCAATCGGTTAAGTGAAGAAATTAATAGCAGAATAAAGAATGCAAATAGATGCTATTTTGGTCTCTATTTATATTTCTTAAATGTTTATGTAGTTTGTTAAAAGTTAAAGTGATCCCACAACAGGCCCGGAGGCCCTTGGGGCAGTAGGAGGTTAAGGCTCTCACTTTTTCTAGACAATCGGCACTTTATGTCAGCCGGCTTGTCAGCCCTGCGCGACGGCCGCCTTTACCCCCAGAACAAGCATATGGTAGTCATTTCCGTTTGAGGCTGAGTCCACCCCAGGGCCATAGTGCCGCCAGAGGGTTTGGGTCAGTTTAAAAATCCTGACCCCAACGGGACTTGAACCCTCGACCCTCCGGCTTGTAGCTCAGTGCCTTAACCACTATGCTACAGCATGCCCCCGTTTATGTAGTTTATAATAAAATATATTTTCATTGTAAAAATATTAGTCTTTAATCATTAAGTTATTTTTAAGGATTAATTAACAAAAGGCATTCCAAATATCTATTGTTACATAATTACAATCCTTATATACCGTAAGGTAAAAAAGGGTTTTTATTCTTTGGATATAATAAAAAAAAAATACTTGCCCAAGTTAAATCTGCACATGGAAAATATGCTAGGAATGTGTTCAAAATTAATGAGTCATTTTTTTACATCTTACCTCATATTTTATGTTTCTTTAAACATGGGAACTAGTTTTCAAGAGAAACATCTCTCTCATTTTCAACCAACATTATGACTAATCAATCAGATCAGTCATAATGTTGGTTGAAAATGAGAGAGATGTTTGTCTTGAAAACTAGTTCCTGTGTTTAAAGAAACATGAAATATGAGGTAAGATGTAAAAAATGACTCATTAATTTACAAATTAAGAACCTCATAATGTTATTTCCTATATTTAACTATGATTGGGAATATGTTGTTGATTCTATTTCTTCTCTTATTATGTTGCAACTAAGTGTCCCATGCATCGTGTTATTTGACTGGGAGGGGAGCACTGGAAAATGCTTTTAAATGATCCGTCACCTACAGTAGTCGTTGATCAAATGAATAATCCAGCAACCATGTTACTACTGTCCCTTCTTTGCATTCCTCATACATGTTACAAATTTGCATCTGCTGTGTAGTGTTGTGAGGCTGGTAACAGAAAGATGAGAAACAATCTGATTTTAAATGGTCTGAAACATCAGCAGTCGTTGACTGAAAGAGAATTTGACAACCATATAATAATATTTCACATGTGTTTAGGGATTCTCCTTTCCATAAAGATATAGTTTTGTGACACTAGGGCTAACACACTTCCCCTCTACCATGCAGACTTAACTTGGGTGAGTAATAAAAGGAAATTGCTTTATTATACTTTAATCTCTAGCATCCACAATAGTTTGATCAAATATTTATGAGAAAAAATTTTGAATAGTTGTTTATAAATATTATATTTACATTAAAAGAAATATAATTAATTCAATCTATCTTGAATAAAAGGAATTTGTTTGTTTTCAGTTTTGATATTGTTCAATGATTTCATGGCAGTGGCACTGATGACTGGTATTCTTGGATTTGCTAGAAGTTTCATTCAAGTGCCTCTTCCACTTGTATTTGCTGAATATAACCTAGAAAGATTCCCATCTGCATTTGGATTATATACTGTCATTTTGGGACTTATTGCAGTCATGGTTGGACCATTTGTAGGTGAGATAACATTTACTTTAATACAATAGTGTACTACAACCATTAGTATACCAATAATTACTACCATTTTTTAAAAATTATTACCCGTATTGTTTTAAACTTGGATCTCTCATCAAAAATATGAGTTAATATTTATAGCATTAAGTAATCAAGCTATAAATGCTATGATTGCAATGAAAGACCTGCCCTCGAGCAGAATTACTATGGATGAATCTATTTAGTTTAACATTAAAAATAATGTAAAATTCATGTTTAAAATGCTTTAATACAAGTCATCTGATGGCATTGTTATTATCTGCCTTTGGACATAAGAGTATTGTGTAAGAGGAAAGAAAGTTAAGCATTTGTATCAGACTTGAATGGTGTAATTGACTGCATGCTGATGTACAGAGTCAAAGGTCTAGATTCTATTCCTGGTTCAGGCATTAATTTTTCCTTTAAAAAATGGAATTATTAATATTTACACCCACTGTATATCTTCCATTTTCAATTACCAATGGTCACTAGTTAACATCAGAATATTTCACTGACCCTGATATATCCTCTTCACCTCCTTTATTTTTTCGTTTTCATCCTTCATGCATTCCAAAATATCATTAATAAAGCAAGAATACAAGAAACAATGTAATACGATTATTGTAATTAATAACCACATATATTCCATCCATAGTAATTCTGCCTAAGGGCAGATCTTTCACTGCAATCATAGCATTTTCATGCCATGCTTTGCAGCTTCACTAGGGAATTATAGGTGTGGTAGCTTCCCGTTTCTTTCCACACCAGTGAAGGATGATGATGATGATAAGGATGATGGTGATGGCCAGATGATTTTTGGGGACCATTGGGCCTTAAGCTTCCTGACATTTGTCTTACAGGTGAGGATAAACCTTGAAAAAACCTCACCCAGGAGCCTGTCCCAACCACAAATCAAACCCGGGCCCGCTGCATGACAAGGCAACATGCTACCTTGAGATCACAGCAGTGGACACAACCACATATATTCAATTAGTCCACCACTGTGGTCTCGAGGTAGTGTGCTACCTTGTCACGTGGTGGGCCCGGGTTCAATTCCCGGTTGGGACAGGCTCCTGGGTAAGGTTTTTTTGGGGTTTTTCCTCACCTGTAAGACAAATGTCAGGAAGCTTAGGGCCGATTGGTCCCTGAAAATCATCCGGCCATCATCATTATCATTATCATCTTTCACTGGTGTGGAAAGTAACAGGTAGCTACCACACCTATAATTCTCTAGTAGCCTAAAGCTGAAAAGCAGAGCATGAAAATGCTATGACTGCAGTAAAAGACCTGCCCTCAAGCAGAAATAGTATGGAATGGAGTATTCAATTAATAAAAAGGAAACAATAATCAGCTTCGGATGAAAGAACTAAAACTAAAAATAGCACTGATATTATTTTATTTTTTTAGTGAAACTTCAATAATGAGAAATAAAGGAAAACTGAAGTTCTAATAAGGAAACTATTGTATACCAAACCGACCTTGAAATTTCTCCCTGGGATGTTTTTTTTTTGTTCAAAAAATTATTTGCAATTTTAACTGCAAGGCACAGAAATTGAACCCAAAATCCAGCAATGTCAACCCACTGTATGGAGCAGATATATGGTATATAAATAAATTATATTTAATGAGAAAAATGTAGCCTAGTCTGGGGTTTGAGTCGAAAGTAAAAAAGAAACAAGATGGACAACACAGAATGCAGCTGGTATTATGGCTACTCCATTGCCTGTCAGCTTCAGGTGATAATAAAACCATGTCATTTTAACCAGTTCTTATTTATATTAATTTGTTCACTATATCTTATTGTTTGCAGGACTTGTTCGAGATGTTACAAACAGCTATGATATCTGCATCAATACACTGAATGGACTCACATTTTTTGCATGTATACTTCCTTGGATAGCAGAACATGCCGTTATGCATGTGAGATCCAAAACCAATGATACTACCACATGAAACTTCAGAGATTCACAAGAGAAGTAACAGATTGGACAATTTAATATTTTATCAGAATTTACTAGAAAGTTAATAATAATTCATTTAGTTCTTATGATAGTCCCAATTTTGATATTGAGCACAAACAATGATTCAACTAGACATGAATTTATTAACTGTTTGATAAGTGATTTCAAAAGTTTAGAGCAGTCAAATCCTGTGTTTGGAAACTAAACTTTTCAATATTCTTACTGTCATTATGATAATCAATAAAGTCCGGCTTTGTATGCAAAATAAAGTGCACATATGCATGGAAAAAGTAGAAAATATGCACCTTAAATATGCAAAACAGATAATAACAAAATCAAATAAACTATTTGCTTTGTGGGTAATCTTACATTATTCCTGGCTTATACAGTAGATAAGGAAGGTTTTCATGAGGTTCTCTTGTGTGAAGCTCCTTCATCTGTCAGTTTTGTACAATGAAAATGTCCTTTCTATATTATATGATGTCACAGGTGCATGTGAAAAACCCCACAGTTCTTCTTCCGTGAATTCCTCTTTGGTTACGGTTTTTTTTCACTATCATTTTATGACAAATTTTATTGTAGCCAGAATTTTTATTTAATACTTCACTAAGCTTATCAAATGTGATTTAGCAATACCGTAATATTATTTGTCAAGGCCCATGGATATTCACCTCTTACACAGATGTAAATATACACATTACGCTTACATCCAATTGATTGCAGAGAATTCTGCAATTCTGTGTACATTAATTTTATGTATTTGTTACGGTTTAGGCAACGTTGATCCGATTGTGATGGGGCTTTTTGCAAAATGTTCAGGAGATTCCCGGGATGAATATAGGCTATAAGAGAATTGTGATACACCCTTAAAAATCGCCCTTTTTAATGGAAAACATGAAAAAAGTAGCCCTTTGGACACTTAAATGGCTTACGCTGCCTAAACCGTAACAAATACATAAAATTAATGTACACAGAATTGAATATCTGAAAAAGCTCTACAAACAAAGTCTGTGACAGCATATGTTTATCTCTTACAGATAACTCACAATAACCATTTTTGTCTTTCTTTGATGCCTAGAAGATCAAGACAAGTACGTAGATTCCTGTGCAAGCATAGCAGCACATGGTGGGTATTCTTTTACGGATAACTCACAATAACTAATTTTGTCTTTTATCTCTCAAGAAGATCGAGATAAGTAGATTCCCAGGCAACACCGGGTAATCAGCATGGGGAATGTTAAAATAATTATGATATACATTTATAATTATTTTTTATTTTACTTATTCAACTATTCATAAGAAGTACGTTAATTTTTGTTTTTCAGTTCATTTATGCCAAGAAGATCAGAATGAGTAGATTCGTGGACAATGCCGGGTAAACAGCATGGGGTATCTAAAAATAATTACAATATAAATTTTTCCTCTTACTTATTCAACTAAACATAATAGCACATTAATTTTCATTTATTTAGATGTAACAGCGCTCGCCGGGTATTAGCTAGTTATTAATAAAAAAGACTTTGTATCTCTGTATATAACCCAAGAATGAAAATGTTGAAAGTTCATTCAATATGTACAATTTATTAAAAACAAATATAACATTTTCATTTCATTAAATTTTCATTAAAACATATGTCACATTCAGTACCAGGCACTGAGCAGGGCATTTAGACCCCAGCTACCCTTTTCATGGCACTTCAGAAACTGGACCATTATTCACAAACTATTAGTCCTAGAAAATTCAAATTTTGTACATACCTAAAGGAGATATCCTAGTAGGATTTGATGGTGATATAACTTGGGTGATTGACATCACATGGTATCAGTGTATCAATTTCAGGAAGTGGAAGTTCATCTTCACTTTCACTTTGTGAATCTTCGAATTCAGGAATCAGTTCATCATCTGAATCATCATTATACAAAATATTCACTAATTCTTCTTCAGTGAGATATTTTTCTTTCGCCATGGTTTCACTCACACACAAACAACAGCGCAATAACGAGAAACATATATGACTGCATTGGAGCAAGTTTGGGTGAACGAATTCCATGTGTTGTTTGTTTTAAAAATAAAAGGGGATTCACCAAAGTTAAATGTGTCAAACGGGAATAGAAAATGTACATTTACATGCCATCTATGATCTCCAAGACATCCTAAGCCAACACAATATTTAGGCGCCAAATATAAACGCGGTTTGTTCGCGCCCGCTCTAAAGCGAGTTAACTGACAAACAGCCGCATACATGATAGTCTCTTTAAATGCCTTAACTGGTTTAAGTTACTGAATGTGTTAAAACATAAGAAAATTGAGACATAACATTTTATTTATGTATAACTCTTTTACTTTAAAGAAAACGTAACTATTTCTTTATCTACCAGCATGTATATATATCTCACTACATAATATATTACAGGATTATTATTTAATTCTAAATGTTATAATGATTTGAAAAGTGCCCAAAAGCAATGTGTAACCTTTTCATTTCAAATTTTTCTTTTCATACTAAATAACATGTTCTCAAAAATATGACTTGGTGTGCATTTAAATATGGTACTGCATAAATAATAAAGTTGTCGACATTTCTAAAAATGTTGGGTAGTTAATCATCAGAGTTCATTACATGTTTGCATTTTTTTTTCGAAATTACATTGTTTCTAACAAATAAATGGAAATATAGTAATCTAGGGCAGTAATTCCTTTCAAGAAATGTTCAATACTTACCAATAGAGAGTGGATTTCTATGACCTAAAAAGTACAAGTAATTCAAATTGGGCCAATAGGAAATAATTTATTATTAATTATCTTTCTTATCCATTGCTCACTATTACATTTAATGTAATAGTCTTTCTGAAATTTAAAATAAAATTATTTTTTACCTCACCTCATATCCCGTCTTCTAAATAGTCTGGTTTCATAACCTTAGTAGTTACATCTTCAGTATTTATACAACTGTTGTTCTGTTTTCCATGGGTACTATTTCTTACACTATCTGTTAGGGAACCAACAAACCTCCCAGTCAAATCAATTTCGTCAGGAATTTCAAAATTCATTAATTTTTCTTTCTTAGTTTTTTTAATGTGAATTTTTTCTCCAAACAGAGAGCTCCTTAGGGTTTCTATTTGTTTTATTAAACTAACCTTTCTTTCAATTTGATATTTTTCTGACCAAGCATGAGTGGCTACTGCTGATTTTTCCATCCCCATTTTTTACATTCGTAAGTCCTTGACTCTGGTTTTCAAATTTCTTTTTGTTTTCCTGATATAAGTACCATGATTTGAGGGTAGTAGATTATACAGGGGATGATTCGAAAACATTAGCTCAGGATAGGGATGTATGAAGAGCTTATATCCGTGCAGCCATGTTCCTACGGGTTCGATAGTGCGAGCGAGTTAGTTAGTTTCCTTATATAAATTTTATCACAATCAGTGCATCACAATCTCTCTGAATTTAATTCAGAATCATTATGTGAGTTTAAAAGACATAGCTATAAGCAGTTTATTAGAGGAAAGCCTATTCGTTATGGGTATAAATGTGGGTAGGAGCTGCTCATCTGGGATATACTGTTTGGATATAGCCTTATCAAGGTAAATCCACATAGATTTGCAAAGAATATAAGGATTTTGTCTCTGGTGCCTCTATTGTATTGGAATACAGCAAAGTGCTTGCACTATGTAGAAACAACAATATATTTGTATTTTTATATCTTTTTTCACATTTTCACCTTCTAGAGGAACTAGAAAACAAAGGTATGTAGGGTACTGGAACATTTCGAGAAACAGGAATTAGAAATGTCCACTTTTTTGAAGAAAAAAGAGATGTTTCTATGAATGTCGAATGTCACAAGGAAGTAATATTGTTATTTGTAAATGGTATGAAAACAGTATTGTGCGGCTAACATCAAACCCTGTATTCCGTTGAGCCTATTCATCGAGTTACTCAATATTCATCAGAAAGAAAAGGTGAGATTCTATTTTCAGATTCTATATCATTAGAAAGAAAAGGTGAGATTCTATTTTCTTAAATCAAAATTACAGTGGGAGGTAACACTATGAGGATTTTCAATTGATAAATGAGTTGGAGAAAACCTTTTTATATCTCACCTCAAAAAGTTTCATGTATTCATGATATCGATTTGAAAAGATAATTTTACCTTCATCTTCAGGCAAACTCCAATAAAGAGATTCTACATTTATTATTTTAGAAAGAAAAATTAATGCTCATACCAGGACTCGAACCCCGGATCTCTGACTTGTGCATCAGTATGATAACCGTTACACCATGTGGACTCCAATACGAATGTCGGCAATTCTTTCCGCTTGTACAATTCCCTTTCATCTGAAGGCTGATAGCCATCAATACCAACAACGCCACCTGACGACTTCTTTTCAAAGTATTTTTATTGATAATTTAAACATTATTTTTTAAGTGATAAAGCTTAGGATAAAAGAGAATTGTATAAGTGGAAAGAATTGTTGATGTTCACATCAGAGTTTGGATGGTGTAATGGTTATCATACTGACATGCAGAGCAGATATCCAGGGTTTGAGTCCCAGTTCAAGCATTAATTTTTCTTTCTAAAATAAAAAGTATGACAAATTTTGGAAAGTGTTAATTTAAAGTATAACATCAAAGTGATTCTATGTTTCACAGCCACATATGGTACATAAATATACTAAATACATCAGTGGAATGAACGGATGTCACCAGAACATCAGCCTACATAGGATCTCCATTAGAGGAAAAAATAATACCTTCCTCTAATTTCACACTGTATTCACATAGCAGTGCAAAATTCATGGTAGCTTCATAAGCGAGGAGGAAACCTGAACAATTTAAAATATCAAAGATTTCCAACAGAAATCCCCTTGTCACATGGTTTACCAAGAAGAGCCCTCAAAGAATAAAAATTGGGAATTGAAGTAAGATCATCTTAATCATTATATTCAGCCTCAGGACAACAAACTAGATCCCAGATATGTCATGAGTCATGACAAATGCTCAACAAGATGCGACAAGTGTGATGCAGATGTACATGTTCACTGGTTGATCATGCATCACACAAGATAAAACATTAAAATTTCATGGTTACATTATATACATATAATGTATTGTTACATGTCATGTAAATGACGTTTGAATTGCGTGGGTGTCACCCCTAGCGAGTTAGTGACCCGCAGAGCCGCTCGAATGGTCTGGAATGTGTTGCCAGACCTTTCTACTAGCGTCTCCTTCTCCTTGGAGAAAGATCGGAAGCCAGAGGTTTCTGGGCTTCGAAGTTGCTCGAAGATATTACTAGAGCTTTCCTCCCCCACCTATATAAAAGAGCGTATGAGAAGGCCGGCGAGTCAGTTTGCGATAATTGGTCTGTGATAGCCAGTCTGGTGTTGGATCGCGAGAGGTTAATTGTGAGCATAACTGTGAGGAAGGATTCTGTCTGCAACTGTGTTATAAGTAATTATCTTATAAACTGTCAAAAAAGAATAGTTGTTAAATCAAATTGTATTTGAAGATTTAGTGATAATTTTTGAGAATTAAATAAAGTGAAAAGAAGAATTTTATATAACAATTGTGTATTCATTTTAGTCCAAATACATCATCATCATCATCATCATCATGAACAAATTCGTTTTAGGCCATGTGGCCTGTACGGTAAACCTAGCGAAGATGGTCTTGATCTTTCTACCGATGTTTTGGTCTTCCTTGGTCCCTATGTCCAGTTGAGGTACATTGGAATGCCAATTTTGGAAGTCTATTTCTTGCTATTCTCCTCAGATGATTTTTCCATTCTTGTTGGTATCTTTGTATATCTTCATTTAAACTTGTTACTCCAAGTTTTCCTCTGATAATAGTGTTCCTTTGGTGATCCAGTCTATTAACTTAGTCCAAATACATAGAAGGAAAATCCAGTGGCTATCTTGTGACAGTATTTTGTGGAGTATAACAATGTTTTTGTTTCATAAGTAATTTTTGTCACTCTTATCATTAATCAATTGAGTTTTATTTTTTATTTAATTAACTCTTATCATTGTTCATTACCGTACTTTTGCTTACTAAATACATTTTTTAAGTATTCAATTTTAATTTTTATGTTAGTTTTTGTTAGATTATAAAATATTTGCTGTATTAAAGATGAGACAAATATTTTCATTTAAATATTGAAAAAAGCTTATTTAAAAATAATGTTAACACAATGAGCTTGGTACAATATACATTTGAATAATGATGAAAGATATACAATTTCATGGAGTTTGATATGACGTGGTTCATCAGTGGTTTGTTAGCATATTCTTTAAGATAAAAAAAAAAGAACCTTCATATTACATTAAAAAATTAAGCATATTACGTTACCTATTGACCAAGATGAGAAAAATTAAATCAGGCTAGTTTATTTCATGAACAAGCTGAATTTTGTAGAGTTATCATGCAGATTAAATTATTTTTAGTCTGATCTTACTTCAATATTAATGTTAATTTGTTCTTGAACATGTTTCAATTATATCGTAACCATCATCAGCATCTTGCCCAGACTGGTTAGATTTATGTTGCACACGCTGGATGTCGATGTCAGCTCCATCCTGTGGTTGGCCAAAGAACCTCCAAACAAGGTCATGCTCAGTCGGTATTTCAAAATTCATAACTCTGTTTTTGTTCTTCCCGGGTTGTCAAAAGATATATATAGGAAAAACAAAAAAAAACCTAAAAATTAGAACCAAAGAACACATAAGAAATATTAAGAATGGGGAAATAGAAAAATCTGCAGTTGCTGCTCATGTTTGGTCTGAAAAACATAAATTCGGACACTAAATTATTAAAACAGTTAGAAAATACAAAACAGCTGACTATTTGGAAAAAAAATCTATATTCAGAAGAACAAAACAGAGTTATGAATTTTGAAATACCGACTGAGCATGACCTTGTTTGGAGGTTCTTTGGCCAACCACAGGATGGAGCTGACATCGACATCCAGCGTGTGCAACATAAATCTAACCAGTCTGGGCAAGATGCTGATGATGGTTATGATATAATCTAAACATGTTCAAGAACAAATCAACATTAATATAGAGGTAAGATGATCAGACTAAAAATAATTTAATTAAAATAATCTCAAAATATCACTTCCTAAAATGAAATATTATCATGCAGACTTTGAGAAATCACACTGACTTGCAGTTTTACATCTTGTACAAAACCTTCTTCACATTTTCTAACCCACAGTGACACATTGTTCCTAGAGAAAGCAATGCAAATCTAAAAATCCCGCTGAATATATGTAATGGAGTTTGTTCTTACTGCCTGAATTCATTCAGTACAGATCAACACTCCATCACATTGCATTGCAGTTGATAACCACTACTGTAAACTGTGTTACTAACTTCTATAACAAACACTAAAATCATCAGTGAACAATGTCATTTAAAACTCCATAAAATTGTATATATTTCAACATTACTCAAATATTCATAGTTAAATATGGGAAATAACATTATGAGGTTCTTAATTCGTAAATTAATGAGTCATTTTTAACATCTTACCTCATATTATGTTGGTTGAAAATGAGAGAGATCCTTCTCTCGAAAACTAGTTCCCGTGTTTGAAGAAACATAAAATATGAGGTAAGATGT
Source organism: Diploptera punctata (assembly GCA_030220185.1). Taxonomy (NCBI): domain Eukaryota; kingdom Metazoa; phylum Arthropoda; class Insecta; order Blattodea; family Blaberidae; genus Diploptera; species Diploptera punctata. The sequence goes on from JASPKZ010006078.1 coordinate 1,088,355, forward strand.
TAAAAAATGACAATTTACGAATTACTCAAATATATCTTTGGCCTAGCAAACAGTGTTAAAATCAATTCTAAAAACCATCAGATGTTTATGTTCTACTCTGTATGTAAATAATGCATAAATTCACTTCTTTGAATATAAAAATTATTATTACATTAATTCAAGAAAATAAGAAAGAAAATTAATTTTGTTTGACTCACCTCATATTTCTTAACTTCCGTGCAGACTGCTTTTGTGATGTTCTCGATGCGAAATCACGTTCACAACTACATAACTTAATAAAATTAATTTCGTTTGTTTATTTTCCTAATGTCCTATATATATAGATCGCTTAATTCTCTTCAGTACTTTTTTAATAAATTTTTGTTAATAATTTATGTATTGTACTCATTAAATACTCTCACATAAGTGAAAAACATTTTAAAAATTTAAATTGGAAGCAACTTCGGTATATTTGTATTAATGAGGAGTTTGAAATATTTAAATATTTCCAGTTTAAGAAAGAATGCATAGAAGAAACTTTAGTGCACATAACAAACTTTAGTACTGTACATAAAAGTAAATCATTTCAAAACTAAAATGACAATCAAAATGTGTCTATTGTAGTGTGGCTGGCCAAAAAGATTTTGAAAAACTATTTTTGATTGTGCAGAATTAAATTATTTATGTTAGTTAGACTTATACGAATGTGTCTAAATGGCACCAAGAGTAGGGTGCGTGTAGGCAAACAGTTTTCGGACACTTTAGAAATCCAGAATGGGTTGAAGCAAGGAGATGCACTATCTCCTCTACTATTTAATGTTGTACTAGAGCATGCAATTAAATCTTTAGAGAATGAGGAAGGTTTACAACTCAATGGTATTAATAAGCTGTTAGTTTATGCTGATGATGTAGTATTATTGGCCGACAGCAAGGAGATACTAAAGGACAACATGCAAACACTATTGAGTAACACTAAGAAATTAGGACTGGAAGTAAATATCAATAAAACTAAATATATGGTCACACGTAGAAATAAATTATATAATGGAAATGGACAGCTAATGACAAATGAGGGAAATTTTGAGGAAGTGGCTGAACTCAAATACCTAGGAACAATAATCACAAATAGGAATGAGATGCAAGAAATTAAACATAGGCTCAATTCTGGAAATGCATGCTATTATGCATTGCAGAGACTTTTGATGGCCCAACTCCTTTCAAAAAACGTTAAACTGAAAATATATAAAACTATTATTCTATCAGTTATATTATATGGATGCGAAACATGGACTCTTACTTTAAGGGAGGAAAGAAGATTACAAGTATTTGAGAATAAAGTACTTAGGAAAATTTTTGGACCAAAGAGAGATGAACAGACAGGTGAATGGAGAAGACTACATAACAATGAACTACATGGTCTTTATAGGAAGGCAGATATAATAAGAACAGTTAAGTCTCGTAGACTGCGATGGGCAGGATATGTTGCACATATGGGGAATGAAAGACTTGTATGGAAGCTTCTTGTAGGAAAGCCAGAGGTAAAACGCCCAGTTGGTAGACCAAGAATGAGGTGGGAGAATAACATTAACTATGATTTGAGGGAAGTAGATTATACAGGATATGATTGGAAAGCATTAGCTCAGGATAGGGATGTATGGAGAGCTTATGTCCGCGCGGCCATGAACCTACGGGTTCGATAGTGCCAGTGAGTAAGTAAGTATGAGAATAAAATATTTATAAGGTCAGATGGAGTAAGTGTAAACTTGCTCAGTATTTACATGTTCTTACACCACCAAGTACTAACAACTGTTGTCAAAACCACCTAATTATATGGTTTGAAATTTGCACACAAGATAGGACTGGCTATTAAAGATATTTGAGAGATAATATATAGTTTATGAGAAGATGTCTGCTGATTGTGATTGAATTTTCAAATCATAATTGTGTAAGTAATTCTGGGACAAATTATGAATGTGTTATATGTAAGTATTGAATAATTATTATAACTATTATAAGAAACATCACTATGAGATATATTTTATTTTAATTTTATATGTAATTATGTCAGTTTTATGGGTCTTTAATGCTGTTATATTGTTTTACAACATGTAATAATAGCTCTTTACCATATGGGGGAATAGTATACTAACATTTCTAGGACAAGTTTATACCCAACTCATATTCTTTATAATTTCTTCTCAAACTATTTACATCATAGTGAGAAATTATGTAAGAAAAAGAAATAGGGGGAAAACATATTCCAAGGGATGATCATAAGTGAAAGGCAACTTAATCACAAATACACATTAACCGACTATTAAAGTAAAGTTTGTATTAGAATTGAAGGAATATAAATTAGGTACCATACTGTTTCACTATAACTGACATTTTGAATACAACTATTTTGAAAAGAAAACAAGTATAGACAATTGAGCTTCTAGTGTACATTAGATCATAAAGCCCAAAGTATATTAAATATTTCATAACTTTAAATGAAATTGAGATATTGCAGTAAACCAAAAGAAATTCTAAATCAGAAAAAGATGCTCTACACACATTTCACATTCACAATTTCAGCCTATCTGTCACATAGGTAGATTGAACCAATTATACACTTACCCAAAATTTGAATTTTTCATAATGAGAACACTGCATGAAATTTAAATAAATTATATTATGTTCTCAATAAAACTATATTCTATCCATCTATCCACAGTAATTCTGCCTGAGGGCAGTCATAGCATTTTCATCCTAGGCTTTGCAGCTTTTTACCAGGGAATTATAGGGTGTGGTAGCTTCCCATTGCTTTCCACATCGGTGAGGGATGATGATGATAATGATAAAGATGATGATTTTTGGGGACCGTTGGACCCTAAACTTCCTGACATTTGTCTTGCAGATGAGGAAAAACCCTGAGAAAACCTCACCCAGGAGCCTGTCCCGACTGGGGAATGAACCTGGGCCTGCTGCATGACAAGGCAGCACGCTACCTTGAGACCACAGCAGTGGACAAAACTATATTAATATCAGTTATATATTAATTTAATTTCTAATTAAAAACTCCATGGCATGTCAGGCCTAGAAGACCTTAGATCTACCAGCTGGCTGCTAGCCTCATATCCACATGTGTTAATCACAGAGGAAGATGATCATCCAGCTAGTGTAGGGGGTGACATGTGGTCAGCATGTCTGGTCCCCCAGCCGTTACATCTTGTTTTCTTAATCTGGAGCCACTACTTATTGTAGCTACCCAAATTCCTCATGATGCTGGATGGGCACCGGCCCCATACTGGCTGAAATTCCATAAGAAAATTTCTTCCCCCATGGACACCTGATCCAGCATAAGTCTCATAGCTCTGCTCCAAGGCATTTTGCCTAAACCACTCGGCTGTGGTGCAGGACATTTAATTTCTAATACCTTCAGCAAACTTCAATCAAAATTTTATTGTGGTATCTTAATTTTTCATAATGATATCAAAGTTGATGTAACCGAATTTTGGGTTACACTTACCCCATCCCACCTTACCTGGTATTTGTTTTCATGTAAATGGAATTTAAGAAAATTTTAATTAGTGGTAATTTAATTGAATAATTTGAATCACAGATTGATAACTCCTCCCCAAAAAAAAAAAAAAAAAACTTAAAAAAATATTTTATCTTCAAAAGAAAATTCTGAGGTCCATATATCAGCCAGTGTAATAAAAATTAGAGAATTAGATTCTAAATAGTTCATCATTAAATTAAAATGAGTGACCTAACAAAGAAACCATTCCAGACGTTACATCTATGATTTCTGAATACAGAACTGCAATATGGTATACAAATGTTTTTATTATTAATTTCATACATCTCAATGATGGATAAATCATATTTGAAGAGAAAAATTATATGCTCAGACCGGGACTTGAACCCGGGACCCTTGGTTCTCTAGACCAAGTGCTCTACCATCCGAGCTACCTGAGCAAGTACCGATCTAAACGCAAATTTTTCTCTATATACTTTGTAATTCCCGCCCACCAAATGCTATGAAGCCTTTGCAAAAGATAGAAGCAAAGGCTTCATAGCATTTGGTGGGCGGGAATTACAAAGTATATAGAGAAAAATTTGCATTTAGATCGGTACTTGCCTTTATTAATAAAGGAGCTACAATTTGCAAAAGATAGAAGCAAAGGCTTCATAGCATTTGGTGGGCGGGAATTACAAAGTATATAGAGAAAAATTTGCATTTAGATCGGTACTTGCCTTTATTAATAAAGGAGCTGCCATTTGCAAAAGATAGAAGCAAAGGCTTCATAGCATTTGGTGGGCGGGAATTACAAAGTATATAGAGAAAAATTTGCGTTTAGATCGGTACTTGCTCAGGTAGCTCGAATGGTAGAGCACTTGGTCTAGAGAACCAAGGGTCCCGGGTTCAAGTCCCGGTCTGAGCGTATAATTTTTCTCTTCAAATATGATGGTTTACAAATATTCACCTTAATATCTATATAATTTTTCAGATAATTTGAGAACAAATTTTAAAAAGATATACATAGAACACATGCAGACATGATCACACTTGAAGGATGATAATTTTAGTATCAATGTGACTATGGTATCAATATGGTGTACACTGTATATTATAAACTAAATTCAAATTCTTCAACTGTATTTTTTATTTTTTCTACAACATAGCTTGTCTTTATAACAATGCAAATATTTTCCTGAAAAATAATGATTTTTCCATCACATTGTTTCAAAAAACCTACTTGTAATCATAAATATTGTCTTCAGTAGGTTCTAAGTTATTTTAACACTATCCTATGAATATTCTCTGATTTTGTCTTTTTCTTATTCAATCTTTTTATCACATTAAACACACTTGTACATATCTTCAACATATATGCCAACTATAGTGGGGTAAAGAGGTTTTTACATAATGTGAATTAAAGATGGTGGCCCTATATGACACATTAGTAAAATTGTTATTATTTTGGAATGAAAAATGAATGCTTGAATAGGGATTTGAAACTGGAATCCTTTATCTATGTATGCTAATGTGCTAATCATTACACTGTTTCAGGCTTCTGATTCAAACCCTAATTTTTCTTCTCCTATACATTTCTCTTTATCATCAGAAGCAGAAACAGATAAAGATAAATGTATATGAGGAAGAAAAATTAGCATTTGCATCAGAAGCCTGAAATAATGTAATTGTTAGTACACTAGTGTACAGAGCTAGATGTTTATCCCAATTCAAACATTAATTTTTCTTTTCAAAATAATAATTGTCCATCATAGCAAATATTAAAACTTAAATTAATACATTGAAAAATTGTTATTACTATTATTATTAAGAATAATGTTCAGATATTTTAATTCTTGCAGCACAGGGGAAACATATGATCTTCAACTTGTCCTATTTATTCAATGTTAATTTTAGAAATTATTGACAATTTTAGTCAAATTAATACTCATCATCATCATCAATGGCAGTCATGGATTAGGCCATTGGACTGTTCCGCTTCAGGAAAGAAATTGATCCCTCCATCTCTTCTTAGGTCTTCCTGGGTCTCTTCGCCCTGTGGGTCTGTAGTTCAATAGCTGCAGAGGTAGTCTATTGTTTGGCATTCTCAGAAGGTGTTCATGCCAATTATTTTGATATTTTTGAATAATTTCAGTTATTGCTGGTGTGTTGAGAGCTTTGCGGATATCTTCATTACGCATGTGGTCATAAAGCGTATAACCTGCTAAAGGTCTTAATAACTTCATTTCTGCAGCTACTATCCTATTTAATTTACCTGTAGTAAGAGTCCAGGTTTCAGAACCATAAAGTAGAGTTGGAAGAGCCATTGTTTTATAAAATTTTAGAATTGTATCTGGACGAACTTTTCGGAAAAGAATGCTTTTTATTGTTCCTATAAGTTTTTGAAATTTGACCAATTTTATGTCTATGTCTTTACATGTGTCGTAGGAAAGATTGCAGCCAAGATAAGTAAAGTTATTAACTTGTTCTATTATATTGTTGTTAATAACAATTTTAGTTCGTATTGGTATTTTCCCTTGAAACGCCATAGTTTTTTGTCTTACTCACCGAAATTTGTAAATTATAATCTTGGGTTATATTTGACAATCTATGTACTGCTCTTTGTAGGTGATCTTCAGAAGTAGCCAATATTACTTGATCATCTGCATACATTAATGTGTTGAGGGGTCGACCATTAATCATAAAGTGTGATTGTGATTCGTTTTGCCATAATTTTATGATTTCATTCATATATAAATTAAATAGAAGAGGGGAAAGTGGACAGCCTTGTTTTACACCTTGGGATATTAGTCTATCTGATTTGCTGATTTGATTATTTATTTTTATTCGAATTCGTGTGTTATGATACATGCTTTGAATCGCTTGAATTAAATGCTTGGGTATTCCTGCATTATGTAAGATATCCCATAATTTTATTCTGTTTACTGTGTCGAAGGCTTTATGATAATCAATGAATATCATAAAAGTTGGTATATTAAATTCTCTATGTTTTTCTATGATTTGTGCCATTACATGAAATAAATATGGACATATAAATTTTTTTTATCCAAGCGTGACAGGCCTCTAAGACCCTTGGCCTACCAACCGGCTGCTGGCCTCACGTCCACATGTGTTAATCACAAAAGTAGATGATCATAAGCTAGTGTAGGGGTGACATGTGGTCAGCGTGTTGGGTCCCCCAGCTGTTATAGCTGGTCTTCTCAACCTGGAGTTGCTACTTATTGCAGCAACCCAAATACCTCACAATTCTGGGTGGGTATGGTCCCATACTGGCCAAAATTTCATGAGAAAATTTCTTCTCCCATGGGGACTTGAACCAGCGCAAGTTCCTTAACTCTGTGCCAACGCATCTTGCCTTAACCACTCGGCTATGGCGCGGGACTATATATTTATATATAAATAAAGGTAAAGTGATTCCACTACAGGCCATAGGAGACCCTTGGGGAGTAGTAGGTCAAGACTCCCACTTTTATAGACAATCGGCACTTGATGTCAGCTGGGTTGTCAGCCCAGAACAAGCATCCGGTACTAATTTCCATTAGAGGCTGAGTCGATCCCAGGGCCATGGTGCCACCAGAAGGTTTGGGTCAGTTTGAAAATCCTGACCCACTGGAACTCGAACCCTCGACCTTCTGGTATGTAGTGTATTGCGTTAACCATCTATGCTACGGCGTGCACTGTATATAATTATATATTATCTCTTTCCATAAGAAATTTTATACAATTTCAAGAAATTATAAAGTAAATCTATATTTTTTGTAGATAATATTTAGTTCCAAGTTTGAGAAGAATATTTTCTTTTTTTTTATTGTATATTCTTATTAGTTTGAACTTTAACCCTGAATTATATGGAAATGGATATAATTATATTCTGAAAACTTTTGTTCAGGAGTCAGAGGACTATTAGATGAGCTAAAGTAAAAGTATAGTATTTTCTAGTAATATTTGACTGACATCTTGTAAAACTAATAATAAATTAACTTTTATTTAATTTAGGACCCATAGGAAGATGAAGAACTCAGTCTTATAAATTTGAAGATTGAGCAAAAGAAGTTGCGAGAAATATTTAAATAAGTAAATAGAAAAAAAAACATGAAGTATAGCGAACATTAAAAAAATCCATAGTAAATCTCCTTTGAGATGTTAGTCGTAATTTAAAATTATATTTTATTTTAGGAAGTAATATTTTGAGGTTATTTTAATTAAATTATTTTTAGTCTGTTTTTCATCTTACCTCAAAATTAATGATGATTTGTTCTTGAACATGTTTTGATTATATCATAATCATCATCAGCAGCTTGCCCTGCAAGGTTATTTTAATTAAATTATTTTTAGTCCTTTTTTCATCTTACCTCAACATTAATGTTGATTTGTTCTTGAACATGTTTTGATTATATCATAATCATCATCAGCAGCTTGCCCAGCAAGGTTATTTTAATTAAATTATTTTTAGTCTGTTTTTCATCTTACCTCAATATTAATGTTGATTTGTTCTTGCCCAGATGCTGATGATGATTATGACATAATCGAAACATGTTCAAAAACAAATCAACATTAATATTGAGGTAAGATGAAAAACAGACTAAATCTTGCCCAGATGCTGATGATGATTATGATATAATCGAAACATGTTCAAGAACAAATCAACATTAATATTGAGGTAAGATGAAAAACAGACTAAAAATAATTTAATTAAAATTATAATTTAAAATTGACTAATATTCTAAAAACTTGAGGATATGGATCTACAAGGTATATCATTTTATAATTTGTCTCTCAACGAGATTTAAATATTCTTCCCCTACAGGGGAGAAGGTCAACTATTCTAATTTAGTTAAACTTTAATATTTAAAGGAAGTGACACTATGAGGTTTATTTTAAATAATAAGAGTAGCAAATATGAGGTGAGTCGTGCATATCTAATTCCTATTATTTAGTTACACTTGTTTTCTGATAGATGTCATTGAGTGGCCTCATAGTACATCTAGGAAACCAAGTTAGTACTATACTGATTTCGGCTTTAGTTTATGTTGTACTGTAAATGAAGTCACAAAAGGTATCCTTCCACAGGCATCTGTGATTGGCGGAGCGATGATACTATTTTACGTGCCATCTGATTTGCTGTCAAATTCCGGTGGCATCTATACTTTTCACCAAAACTTAAGAACCTTACCTCACACCACTAACTCAAGTCAGCTATTAGCGATACTTTTAAATCTTTTGCTGTAAGCATTTCAGCATCTTATTGCAGGACAATTGTTGCTTTTCTTCACAGGTATTTAAAAGCAGGATAAGAAGGGTTGCCTTTTGTTCACTGGAATTTATGAGAGGAAAAGAGAAGGGGTGAGTCCAAGGTATTTCCTGGAAATGAGGTTCTAAAGTTTTGGCAAAACCATAATTTGCCAAAGTCGCATGCATCTATACGTATTTTAGAAATTATAAAAATATTATTTAAAGTATCGAACTTGATTAGGCCTAAACATTTTTAAATTAATTTTGAAGGAGGAAAGCGGCAAAATAGTTATGCTACTAATACACATACGTCATATTCAAGACGAGCAGCCATGTTGGAATAACTGAATATCCCTCTTCGTCTGCACAAAATGGCATTATATTTAAATTATATAAATTTATACTTACTGTTCACCATTGTAATTTTTTCATATGTTATACTGTGTTTTATTACTTTATTATTATTTTTGCGATAATTTTGTTCATACATAGTAGTTATATTATATAAAATATAGGTTGATCAGGGAACTATGTTTTCATCTACGCCGCTGGACAATGATGTCATTAGGTTCATGTGGCCAATGAAATCACACTTACATTCTGTTTACATTACAACCTAAACTAAGGCTGAAAGAAGTATAGGATGGGATCATTCAGTAAATTTTGTACAGAGGCCTTTTTATTCAGACTTGTCATTCTTTTACGAGCATAAAATTCTACAGACTTGGGACCCACAGCTTAAAGTCCCTCCTGGAGGACTTGTCCCTTGGATTTTTTCATCCTGAAAAAATCCATCAACCACGTCTGGATTTGAACCCATATCCTCAGAACTAGAGGCAAGAAACATAACCACTAGCCCAGCTTGGTTGACTTAATTTTAGATTATAATTTTAATATTATTAGGTAAAGAAGAACAAAATAAGTTCCTGGGGAAAATTTGAACTCTTGAAAGGAGTTGATGGTTAGTTTTATTCTTAAATAAATTTTACTGGATGGTTGCATGCACATTCAGTTTGTCAAACAGTCATATACTTTTCTTATTATATTTTTAACCCCCTAATTATCAAAATATGAGATAATTTAATTAAATAAGTTAAATCTTCGAAAGTACTGTGTTTTGAAAGCACATATTTAAAGTTCAATTCCTATTTTAATTTACTTTTAACACTTTCTCTTGAATTCTATTGAAAAAGGAAATTATAATAAAATTCTACATTAATTGTATACTTTTATAAAAATTGTCTGAAGGTAAAGAGCTAAAAATGTTTTAAAGAGAGGCATTAAAGAAAATTGAAGAAAAAAATAGGATCGTAACAGGCCTTGGCCTAATACTTGTAAGGAAGAATAAGAAGAAAAAAATATTATAACACCAAATGATGCAGTAATGAGTATGAATATCCTATGAACTAATTAAACTGGTCTACAAAAATTAACTTTTTTCTTTCACAAGAATAAAAATAATAGATTCTAGAAATATTTTTCATGCTGAATTCAAATATTTCAGTTTTTCCCAAATAGGCACGAGTTTTCTGTGATATTCATTTTAATTTTCATAATATTGCTCATTCCGACTTGCCTAGAAAGTGGTTAATATTGATTTTTGGGCATATTTTGCATCTGGTACATGTCTATTATTGGCCCAACAGTAGTCAGCCAGCATATTAGAACTCCACTTGCCTTAGTACCTGTTTTCCATTGCAGAAATTTGTTGATTTGAAAATGTTCACTGTGCTCATTGCTGACAGCCCCAATATTTTCCAGGGAAAAGCCTAAGTGAGAGTCCAAGAAGTGAATTTTAAAAGACATCATGTTGCATCTCATAGCTTTATAAGAATGCAGAAGATCAGCCACTAGGTGTCGATAGTTTTCTGCTTTATGGCTTCCAAGGAAATTGAAACGTATATTTTTGAAAGACAGCCAGGCTGCTTTTCCAAGTGGATTTAACAGTCCTTCAGAATATTCATCAGCCATTAATGACCGCATTTATGGTCCTACAAATTTTTTTCTTTCAGTTTAACATCACTGACTTTGGGTAATTTTGATTTCAAGTACAAGAATCCATCAGAAAGTTTATCCATAGCTTTGACGAAATGTTTCATTACTCCTAATTTAATATGCAATGGAGGTAAATATATTGTATCAGAATTCACTAAAGGGACATGTGACACATTTTTCTGGCCAGGGATAAGAGATTCATGTTTAGCTCATGATTTTGTAATGTAGTGAGGCTGACACATCACAATGCCAGATTAACATATGTGAGCATGTCAAAACATGAATGAACTGCACAGTCTTCTCTTTTGGTGCTTCAGCATGATATTATATATCATTTCTTTAAATACAGCTTGAATAAAATTGCTAGATACAAGCTAAAGGTTCCTATGACAGGTCAAAGAGAATCCTAAAATCAGATTTTAAAAAATAGCTGTCACTGTGTCTGATGGAAAAATTCTGACTACTTTTCTGAATTCAGTTTGAAAAAAATGCACTAGATTCACTAATCAGTTTTCTTGTGAAGAACACCTTTGACCAGTGTTACAGGAAATATCACTATGAGGTTTAATTTAAAATTTTAAAAGTGATTAATACCTATATTGTGACAATGATTTAATTAAAATGTTCAAAAGTCAAGAACAAGGCATCAACAAATCTGAAACAACAATATAAAAGTGTTACAAGTCTTTTACGTGACATTTACAAAATAATAAAATATATTGACTTAGGCTTTCATGGCCAGAGTTTGTATTATGATCTGTAAACATTTTGTGGGCTTGTTGCCCATGGTCGTAAGTCTTAAAACTCCCTGACGTTTTGCCAAATACTGTGTCCAGCATCCCGAGCATTGGCTTGAGACTGGCTATTTTGAACTATTATAGCAAATATCACTAAGAGGTTTAATTTAAAGATTTAAAATAAAATTATTTACCCCTCATCTCATATCCAGTCTTCTTATTACACCTGCTTTAAAACCTAGGCAATGTTATCATCAGTAGTTTCACAACTGATGTTCTGTCATCCAGGATAACTACTTCTCAGTCCATCTGTTGGTGGATAGATGAACCTTTGAATCAAATAAAATTCCCTGAGAATTTCAAAATTCATTAATTTTTCTTTCTTGTTTATTTTTTAATGTGGATTTTTTCTTAAACTGTGATTTCTTTTGGTTTTTCTATTTGTTTAATTACGCTACCCTCTCTGGCTATTTTGTCAACTGTCTGCCTTATATGTATATATTGTAGTTGTTGTAGGGGGTTCATCCTCACATAGTTTATGGCATAAATAATCACACACAGATTTCGAGTAATATTCCACAATCACTTTATTTACTTCTACAAATTATCAGAAGTAATTTGTTCACAATTTGCACTCACAATTAATCTTGTTCCAAAGTTTATCTTTTTCACAATTATTTCACATCTCTCTCTCACTGTCAAAACATGACTGACTGCCCTCCATCTTTGCCACAGATTATATAGGGAGGGAGATGAAAATTTTTATGCCCAAGGTCGAGACGCTTCTGAATGGAACCTTCTCACCACTGATCTTTCCCGAAAGGGAAACAGAGACTAATAGAGATTTGAATGACAACCGAGACATTTCAATGGTCTTTGCAGGTCCCTCAACTCATGAGTCTGTGACTTGCAAATCTTTTCTGACCATACAAGATCACTATTCTTCACCTGCATCCATGAAATTCAAAGGTCATTATTACAATGTATCACAATATTGTTTCCCGGTGTGCATTCTCTGCATGATCCATTATGTCATCTGTTTAAATATGAAAATAGTTTTAACAGAAAGGAAGAATTAATAGAAGTAAACAAAGTTTTGAATACCAGCTCTAAAAACACTAGATGTAAACTCCAGCAGCAGCAGCAGCAGCAGCAATAGCCTTCTAAACCATCAGACATTGGTTCAGTGGAAGCCCCTACTGCTGACCAATCGGGAGTCAGATACAAATTATAACAGAATGGACTGCACAGAGAATACACTGCAGGAAACAGTATATATAGGCCTATAAGGCAAGCAATCAACAAAATAGCCAGTCTCAGGCTAACGTTTGAGGATGATGGACGCAGTCTTTGACAAAACTGTCGGGGAATTTTAAGCATCATGATCATTGCTAACAAGCCTGGAAAATGTCTACAGATCATAATAAAAACATAAAAGTTGGAAGACTTCATTCCAGGTGATTCAGCAAAATTTAATAAGATCTATGAGAAAAGAGAAGAAAATGAAGAGATAGAGATGAATGTAAATGAATAATTCGAGCACTCAGAGTCTGCCACAGATAAAAATAATTATGAAAATTAATTAAATTCATTACATGCATTATATTATTATATAATTAATCAGAAATGAGACTAATATCACTGCTAATATATTGAGAATGTTAAAAATATGACTTTGGGAAAATATAAATAATGAATTTTCAGTATAATAGTAATAAATCTTTCTTATTATACTTCAAAAAAAAATTGGAAATGTGACAAGTCAGAGAAATCCACTCTCTACACCTCAAATATCAGCATATTCGTTTCTTGAATATATGTGTAAAAGAGCGGGGAGTTTGAGTCCTGTAATACGCCCACAGATGCTCTACCATCCACATCAACACACACAGGAACAATATAACTGATAACACATGGATGCTCACAGGAAAACTGTTTGTCTCATCCCTTACTGCACCTGAAAGTGAAAATAAACATTGATCACTACAATTACAACCAACAGAAATTAAACATTGGTTTAACTCTGGAAATGCATGCTAATATGCATTATAAGGATTCTTGTCAACCCAACTTCTCTCAAAAAAGATTAAACTAAAATATATAATATATATATATATATATATATATATATATGGTATGATAAGAAAAATAAATGCCTGGACGGGATTCGAACCCGGATCTCTGAGTCTGTACCTCAGTGTGATATCCATACACCACCAGGCGAATCCAATTCAAACATTTATTTTTCTTATATATGTATTATATTCTCCATTATTACTAGATGTCGCGAGAACTCGGTTTTCACTGCCATCTAGTAGCTGACTATAACAAGTAAGCAAATTAAAGAGAACATTTTTACTTTATAGCAGTGACGCTTTATCGATGTTATAATTAAATGTTTAACATTGAGCAATGCAAGCTTAATATGGTATGATAAGAAAAATAAATGCCTGGACGGGATTCAAACCCGGATCTCTGAGTCTGTACCTCAGTGTGATATCCATTACACCACCAGGCGAATCCAATTCAAACATTTATTTATTTATTTATTTATTTATTATAACATCGATAAAGCGTCACTGCTATAAAGTAAAAATGTTCTCTTTAATTTGCTTACTTGTTATAGTCAGCTACTAGATGGCAGTGAAGACCGAGTTCTCGCGACATCTAGTAATAATGGAGAATATAATACATATATAAGAAAAATAAATGTTTGAATTGGATTCGCCTGGTGGTGTAATGGATATCACACTGAGGTACAGACTCAGAGATCTGGTTTCGAATCCCGTCCAGGCATTTATTTTTCTTATCATATATTATATAATATGGTGATTCTTCCAGATATTCAGGATACGGCATAAGTCAGATAATAACTGCACACGGTTGCAAGGAAAAAAAAGTCAGATTGGTAGAAACTGGGGTTTGAATACAGGACCTTCAGAATATAATCTCAAACACTACTGCTTTAAGTAATTTGCAAACTTTGAACAATTTCGGTAGTTTTTTGTATAAATATTGTAAGCTACAGAAAATAATATATTTTCATTTTTGGTTAACTGATTTACGCTGTACCCTGTATTAATGTGGATATGAAAATTAGTCTCTTACTTTAAGAGAGGAGAGAAAATATTGTGAGTACATAATTGAGAGTGAAGTGGTTAGGAAAATTTTTAAACCAAAGAGAGATGAAAAGGGGTAAAAAAAAAAACTACATAATAGTGTGCTATATGATTTTTATATGAAACATAATGTGATAAAAATTATATATATTAGAGAATGTGATGGGCTGTATACATGGTATGAATGGAATATGAAAGAGGGAGAAAGAATCTCCTTGAAGGAAAGTCAGAAGGAATGTGCCCAGAAGAATAATATTAACCATGATTTGAAGGAATGAATTATACAGGGAATGATTGGGTAATATTAGCTCAGAATAGGAATGTATGGAGAGCTTACACCGTAGGGCCAATAATTTTGTTACTTAGGGAGGAAGTAGAAACTATTTGAATTATATTTTGTGTAGTTTAATAACCATAATTAACAACATAGGTGGAGAAGTATGTCCTCATGAAACAAAACATGGTCTTATATTTAAATTAATATTGGGAAGTAAACATTATGAGGTTATATCATTAATAGTGAGTGGAGAACATATTTTTAATGACTCACTTCATATATTTTCAAATTTCTTTGATACCGGCGGTTTCAGACAATATCTTGTCCCTCTTCAGTAGAAGCCATGACTGAAGAGGGACAAGATATTGTCTGAAACCGTCGGTATCAAAGAAATTTGAAAATATATGAGGTGAGTCGTTAAAATATGTTCTCCACTCACTAATAATAAAAAAAAAACATGGTCTCTCCAATTTATTCTACATTTTTCTATTAATGTTGTGATTGGTTCTACATTCAATTCCTTTCTGACTGCAGTACTTCTTTTATGATCCAATAATGTATTTTCAGTTTCAAAGCGGAAAAATTTCATTTCTGAAACTTCAATTTGTCTTAATTGATCAGAGGTAAGTGTCCAACTTTCACATCCATATAATAAAGAGTGGCAATGCAACCACTCTATATAGTTTTAGCAAAGTTCCCCTCATCTTACAATGTATTTCAATGTTTGCTGTATTGTACCAAAGAAATGTTGAATATATTCAATTTTATTTCGATGTCTTGTCATATTTTCTGTATCCTAAAGAGTATCCCAAATATTTAATTTGATTTATTTGTTCTATACTTTTTTCATTTATAACAATTTTAGCTCTAATAGGTTCTTGTACTCGGAATGCCATTACTTTAGTTATATATGTTGAGATTATCATTCCATATTGAGCAGCAATCTGGCTTAACTTATGGGCAGCTTCTTGAATTTTATTTTCAGTTTTTCCAATAATAATTTGGTCATCAGTGAAGAACATATTTGTAAAATTAGTATTTTTAATATTGACAAAATAATTTATCTTCTTCAACCAATTTCTTATATCATAAAATATATAAATTAAAAAAGTGGGTGAAAATGGACACTTTTGTCTTACTCCTTGGTTTATGCTCATTGAAAGTTACCCTTGTCTCTGTGTATATATCCTGATATTATTTTTATACAAAGATTGAATTACTAAAATTAAATGTACTGGTACTCCTATGTCCTTTAGTATTTTCCAAAGAATGTTTCACTTCACCCAATCAAACTATTATTATTATTATTTTACATGTAAAGTTTCCTAATTTTTACATTCAATATTAAGAATTTCTAAATATAATAGAGTTACTACCGTCATCACTGGTATGACATCTTTATTCAAAGCCTCAGTTCTGCAGATTCTAATTCATAATATCCTTATGTCATTAAATATTCAGTCATCCCATCTCAATCTTGGTCCTCCAATTATTCTTTGTTTCAGTTTTTTTTTATGTGAATACATTTTTAAATTTGTGTCCATAGTGGGAGGCAATTCAGAAAACCGATGATAAAAAAATTGGGGGATACAGTTTGGTGTTGCAGCTACATATCTATCATCTCTCTTCTTCTTCCTCGGCTTTCCCCCACTTATAGGTTTGCCGTCTTCAGTTTCCATTTATCTCTATCATTCCAATCTCCCTCTTCCAAATTCCTATCCTGCATTATTGTTCTGACGTAGGTTTTCCATTTCCATCTTGGTCTACCACGTTTATTTCTTCCAGGGGGTGACCATTGGTATATATTTTTTGGCCATCTTTCATTTTCCATTCTTTGTACATGGCCATACCATTTAAGCGTTTAATTTTCAATCCTCTTAACAACAGATATGGTGACCTTCATTTCTCTCCAAAGGAATTCATTTCTTATTTTATCCTGTCTTGTTTTTTGGAGGCTTCTTCTAAAATAATCGAATTCAACTGTTCTAATTTTATTCTATCATCTACATACAAAATTTAATTATACTACTTGATAGATAAAGGATCAAAGAATTTGTTACATTGAGTGTGAACCGTGACACATCACACACGGCAGACATGTGGGGTCTTTTATTGTGTCACATAATTTTTGTTTAGTATAAATTTTGACTCAGAGAAGTTACGATGTTCGTTTGAGTTTCAATCGTCAGCTCTCATCAAGATCTATCGATTGCATATATAAAACATTAGTGTCAAATAGTTATAGAGAATATATATGACGTTAAAGTAAATAATTAAAATAAATAATGCAATGTCGGCCTATACTCATCAAAAAGCCAAAACTAAATATAGAGATTGATACGGTTGGAAAGGGCTTCTCAAGAGCAATATAATGATACCATAAAACACCATATGACAGAGTGAAGCGGTGCTGGAAACATAAAAGAATGAAGGCATCCAAGCAGACCAATATATCTGCAGCTGGGGTGGCCGAGCCTATGCAAGTGGATGATGTAATGATTATGATTTACATATAATAAGATCAAAGAAAATATTACCCATTACATACATGTATTCTCGTAAAACTCACGGTCGTGTCCACGACACAGCCACACCCTGATTTTCTTTTTTTCAGCTTTAAGTTAAAAACTTTCTTTACAGTTCTCATATTGCTCAATCTCATTAACGCCCAATTCCAATATTTTAATTTTTATAAATTTAACAGTATCTACTTCAATGTATAATTTGTACAGTTCATAGTAACATCTCTTTCCCTATATTTCATTTTTTTAAAAGGGTCAAACATAGTCTTAGAATGCATGAAAAAATAACTTACCAATTAAAGGCCCCAGACACAAGGTGATGATGCCATTAATCACCATGAAAAGGCTGTAGGCAGCTGCAAATCGATCTAGTTGGCAGTGTTCAGCTATTGTTAAAGACAAGTTTACTACCATTACACCTTTGAGGAAACCTACTACTGCTGATATCACAGCTATTGTAGTAAACTCATGAACACTGGCAAAAACTGTGGACACACAAAGAGTGTTATGGCAACTTCACATATTAAAAACCAAATGGGACATTTGTACCTATATACACACTATAGGAGAATAAAAAATTTAAGTTTTATTTTTATTTAATTAACACAGATATAGATTTTCATTAAGTAAATGACAAATCAATTGATTACTTAATAAAAATATTTCTAAGAAAACAAAAATTTGAACATTTAAAAGTAATATAAAATATATTTTTCTTTATGAGGTGGTTCCATGGCACAAGTGATTATACGCTCGCCTGTCACTCAAGATCAAGCCTCGGTCACTCCATGTGGGTTTCATGATAGACAAAATGGAGCTTGTAGAGGTTTCCTTGGGGTTTTTCCCATTTTCCTCTGCCACAAATTCCATTCCATCATTTCTCCATACTCATCCATTTTGTTTATCCGTCCCTGTGATGGTGCATTATGTGTGGTCGGCCGGTATCCTTGTCGTTCACAGAACTATATAAACATAGGGGGCTTCATCTCAGCTCATTCCTTGATCCAACCATGAGTTGGACACAGGTTGAGGATATATATATATATATATATATATATAGGGGCACGCCGTAGCGTAGTGGTTAAGGCACTGCGCTACAAGTCATAAGGTCAAGGGTTCAAGTCCCGGTGGGATCAGGATTTTTAAACTGACTAATACCTTCTGGCGGCACTGTGACCCTGGGGTCAACTCAGCCTCTAACGGAAATGAGTATAGGACGCTTGTTCTGGCTGACAACCCGACTGACATCAAGTGCCATTGTCTAGAAAAAGTGGGAGCCTTAACCTCCTACTACCCCAAAGGCCTCCCAAGGCCTGTAGTGGGAATACTTTACTCATATATATATATATATATATATATATATATATATATATGTATGGCTTTATGAATATAAAACTTTGAAGGTTTTTTAATAAAATTTGTGTATCATCCAACAACGAATAATTTACATTAATATTAATATTCAATTTACATTTACGTATGTCTAGTTACAATTCTGTATTAAAGTTTGATCAATATGCTAATTTTTTGTTCATGCATGTGCTCCTTTCAACATGGTCCTTTCATGATTCATCTTCAATACTGGGAGGAATGTATTAGTTTTTTTTATTTATTATGAGGAATAACATTATGAGACTTTCAAGTTAATAAATAATAATGAGTCACGAATATCTCACTTCATAAATTTCATGTTCTTCAAAGCACAGGACCGGTTTCAGGAAAATCTTTCCTATCTTCAGCCATCTTTATGACTGAAGTAAAGATGGCTGAAGAAGATAGGAAAGATTTTTCCTGAAACCGGTCTTGTTCTTTGAAGAACATGAGTTTATGACTCATTAATTATTTATATGTATTAGTTTAAAGAAGAACAATTTGGATTTAGAAAGGGAAGGAGCACTATAGATGCACTATTTTACCCTGCAACAAATTATGGGAAAAAGGAGAGAACTTAATCTCCCATTATACATATTATTTATAGATTATGAAAAGGCATACAATAATGTAATCCGAGATAAATTTTTGGCAGATACTGTATGAAGAACATATACACCCATATATAGTTAGAACCATAGAAAGTTTGTATTGGAATTCTATAATCAAAATTAAATTACCAGATGGAGAAATAACAGAACATATAAACACAAGCAAAGGTGTTCATCAAGAATATGGACTTTCTCTACTCTTATTCAATATATATATATATATATTAACAGAATAGTTAAAAAATGGAAACAAATATAAATAGTGGAATTCTGATAACTAGAAATAAAACAGTTCAAACAATATTATATGCTGATAATCAAATAATATTATCAGATTCTGAAGACAGCTTACAAATAACAGCTATCAATTATTCAAAATTGCCAACAAATATAATATGAAAATCTCCACTTCAAAATCTAAAGCAATGACAATGTGAGGAAAAAAACATAAAACGAGTTAAAATTGAGATTTATGGAAAAATTATAGAACAAGTGTCTGATTTCTCATACATAGGAAGTGTATTTGCAGAACATAAGAGTGACATTGATTCAAAATTACAAAAATATAATAAAATGATTGGGGTAATAAAAAGACATTTTGGTAAACAGATGAGGACATATAATATCACATCAAAAGCTGCTCTAAAATACAGAAGTGAAATTTAGATTTTAAATGAAAGAAATTCTCATAAATTTAGAGTAAGCCAAATGCGCTTCTTACGTTCACTGTTAGGAATTAATAGACTGGATCACCAAAGGAACACTACTATCAGAGAAAAACTTTGAGTACCAAGTTTAGATGAAGATATAGAAAGATTAATATTTTATTTTAGGAAGTAATATTTTGAGGTTATCAACATTAATATTGAGGTAACATGAACAGACTAAAAATAATTTAATATAGATGGATACCTACGTGAATGGAAAAATCATTTGAGAAGAATGGAAAGAAATAGATTTCCAAAATTGACATTCCAATATACTCCAACTGGACATAGCGACTAAGGAAGACCCTTCGTTAGGTTTACCGTCACAGGTCACACAGATTTGTTCACGATGATGGTGATAATGTATTATAATTTTATAATATGTAGACTTACAGAGTAATATTTTTAAGGAACCTTCCTCATTATCAATAATTTAATGACTGGTTTACGTATGTTTGGTTTGATATCCAAAATTCTGTACCAATGTGCCAGTAATTTCTTTTGTAAATGGAGAGGTATTAAAGAGAGGAGAATTATGAAGCAATAGTGGCAAATACAATTTCAGGAGACATGAGAAAAATAGGACCATGACAACACATGGGATAAAACTCAATTTTCCTTAAAACCTTATGAAGAGTTGTAAGAACAGGATCAGAAGATGGAGTATACACAAGACATTGTTCAAAACTAAGGACAACCTTGTCAGCATAGATATTTGAACCAGTGCCTCCCAAATATGAGTCTCAAATGCTAATCATCTTAGATTATCAACTATGCCTTACAAGGGGATTGCGAAATTTACCTTGAAATTTCTTCCAGAGATGTGTTGTGATATATAAAGGCCATGTCCAAAAAACTATCTGCCTTTTTATCTGCAAGACACTAGAATCCATCACCAAATCTCTCATTTAAACTGTAGGTATGTAATACACTTTCTGTATTGGCAGACTGGAAAACCCTCACTACCCACCGTCTGTGCTGCATCCTGCCTCACTCCACTCTGTGCTTAACTCATGCAGGGACGTACATCTGCTCTGTATAGTGAGCTGCCATTGCTGGATTCTGGCTTCAATTTATGTACCTTGCACTTTAAAACAGCGATAATTTAATTATTATGAGTTAGATTTTTATGACTCACCTCATATTTGTAGTTTTATTGCAGACCATGGTTTCAGCACTCTACGTGCCATTTTCAATACTTTCTAACTTTGGGAATCATGGTCTGCAATAAAACTACAAATGTGAGTTGAGTCACAAAAATCTAACTCATAATTATTAAAATGAACCTCACACTGTTCCTTCCTTTAAATATTAAATAAAGCAGATAATTTTTGGACACGACCTTTGTATATCACAATGCTTCTCTGGGAGAAATTTCAGCATAATGGTTGACAGATTAATCTTAGTACAGGCAGTGCATGTTATCTAATTAAGTCTATGGATTATGGAATCACATTCACTGAGGTCCTTCAGTGGTTCCTATCCTCATCCATCTGAATCCAATATCCAGTTCACTAAAATCCATCCAAATATTTTGCTGCACCTATGTAAAGTCTTCACAATGGGAATTTTCCTAAGGGTTTCCAACAAAAAATTTGAAAACATTTCCACTATATTTATATTCATTTTTATTCAGTCTTGAAAATGATAGATTTGCATTTGAAACATATTGACAATTTTCAAATTTTGGAAATACTTTACATGTGACGTGAAAAATGTTTCTAAGTTCCAATCATACACCATGCACATGTGCCAACTAATGCAAAGTGGTTAACACTATGTAATCACGGGATGCAGCCAACATATACACGATATTTAACGAACCTAAAAGTTAACCTGCTGAAATGAGATACCTTCGGAGGACTGCAGGATACACACTACTTGATCACAAAAAAAAAAGAAAATGACATCTTAGAAGAATTACACATGGAACCTTTAGAAAACAAAATTTCTGATTATAAGTCAAGATGGATGCAACATGTTCATCGAATGGAAGATCACAGGATATCCAAACAAATGTTAAGATATCAACCTGCAGGAAGAAGATGACCAGGATGTCCATTCAAAAGACTTTTGGATGGTTTTTCTCTTGAGGCCGAAACAGGTCAACAAATGGCCTAAATTCGTGAATGTACTATGATGATGATGATGATGAAAAGCTAACCTAATGCAATTTAAGTACTCTAACCTGTGAAAGACCAACCTAAAAGCTACCTAATTCAATTTAAGCACTTTAACCTATGAAAGAATGCAACACCCAAAAATAAATAGTACGTTTTGAAATTCTGAAGTATATGTGTACAGTTAATTAGAACATACTCTATGTTGGCTGCACTGGATATTCATTAAAATCAATAAGGCTGCCACGTCTTCATGCTACGTATGTAGTTAAATATCATAGAAAAATGTATTGAAATAATCGTTAGGAAAAATGTAAAAATCACTGTAAATAGTGGGAAATAATTTGAAAAATGAACCCTAAGAATAAAATTTGACAGGAGTTTATGAAGGAATTAAAAAAGCCACATCACAGATTATAAAATTTAGCCCAAATTTTTGTTTGATGATTGGGAATTTAATGATAATATATGTAACAAAAAATTTCTAACATAACCCATTCAAATTACAAGATTTGACTATCTCAATTCCCTAGACTTATTTATTCTTACAATATTGCATTACAAGCAGTACAGTACTTGCTATGGATTCTTTCAATTTGCCTCTCAGCAGGATTGTGAATATTATGGCACTAAACTGATGGCTATGGATATCTTCTTCTTCTTCTTCTTCATCTTTTCACATATTACTCATCCAATTTAAGTCTGCATGGCCAAGGGCCTTCTAGGCCTGTTGCACTATGGAGTTTTTTTAATGAGAAAGGCAAGGGAGGGGCAGCTCATTCCCTGTAGTAACGTGGTTGCCGGATCATTCATTTGGTCAAAGATTACTGTAGGTGATAGATCATTTAAAAAGTGTGGTATTTTGCAGCGCTCCTCTCCCACTCTATAACACAATGCAGGAGACAGGAAGTGGCAACATAGTAAGAGAAGAAAGAGAATCAACAACACAGTCCTAGCATCTTTTCTGTGTGCAGATTTAACTCAGACGAGTAATACTGTTATGGTCTCACTCCATAGTTTAGCAGACAGCCTAAATATATTTTCCTTTGAGGATGAACAGAATATTCTGTGCAAATTAGATATCCATTTGGTTCTAGAGAGTCTTTATTTTAAGACACAACCCTAGCGCCTGGCAACCATTCATTGTATGGATCTCATATGGCAATCTCACCAAATAAATCTAAGGAGCTGTGAAAATGATTAGAGATTGCAATGGAATAAAATACATTTTTGTGCTGTTTAATCCTTACCTTATGACAGAAGATTTTCAAAATTATCTCCTTCTGCTTCAATACAATGTTTAAACTGGCGAAGAAGATTTTGAAACACGCTACCCAATTTCTGCCTTGAAATTTTGCAGTTCACAGTTTGACCATTTGCATTAAGTTCCTCTAATGTTCAAACATTTGATATCATGACTTTATTTGGGACAGTTGCATTAGAGAATTAACAGCAAAATTTACGGTGACTATTTAACTCATGCCCCAAATGGGAGTCAATGACCAATCACGTTACAATGATTTTTTATTTACAACCAATCACAGTCGTGTTTTGCCTAGAATTTACCAACTAAGAAAGCACCTCCTTTTTAACATTCTGAATAGGCCATAGCATTATATTGCAGTGACTGACTCACCAAGAAATACGGCTACCAGATTGTATATATAGTGCATGAATGTCAACACATACCGCATGCGGGAGTTAATATAGAAATATTTGTAGCAATTGATTATACCACCAAAAAAAAGAAATCACTGTTTGCACTTTCTTAAATGTATTTTTTCCCAGAAAAATATAATTGTCATATATACATCATAGGACATCAGAAATTAATTAATATACAGTTTGATGTTAAAAGAAACACAGATGTATGAGGTAAGAAAAATCACGATTCATTTAATTATTACAGTTTGATGTGTTTAATTTTTTCTCCACTAGAGTGCATTTTTACAATATTGCATTCCTTTGGCAATAAATAATATGATCTGGTTGCAGTGACGAACAAAAGAAGCAAATTAAGCGTACCAATCATTTCTCATTTGTTTTCAAACATCACCGTTTACATTAAATATATAAATATTTTAATATAACTATATTTAAATAATGATTTGTGAGTAAACAGGTTAATTTTATTCGTTAAATAGTCCTAACAAATGCCACTCTTGATTTCCAAATTCTTAGATAAATTCACTCCTCACTTTGTGAGTCATGAATTTATCGATAATTTGGAAATCACTCGTGGCATTACTTATGATAACTTTTGTAAGATTTCTTCTTTGTATTTGTCAAAAGTAAAAGTACCCTCTGCTCAGTGATATACACCATGTTAAACTAAAATCATCATAGTCACAACTGAACACAAATTCACAAGTTGTTGAAAAAAACTTTGGAAAACACGTTACACAAGTAACACGGATCAAATTTTTGAATGCATTAGACCGTAAAAGGCGTTCTCTGCTGAGAAAGTTTTATCCTAATACGATTTTGCTTACTCAGAAATCTATTCATGCGATAATAATTGTTGAAATTCGTAAGCTACCTGACGAGGTAACTTAAGATAGAAACTTACGTGAGAATCCCGAAGGGAACTGATGGTAACCGATGTAGTTTGAAACCTTGCCGCGTACCTTGCTGCTTTATCCAAGATGTCGGACCTTGAAGACTTCGATCATGTTTTCGGTATATGCAGAGAAGAGGAATTTGATAGAGTCTACCAAGAATTCAACTGGAAGAACAGGAGAATCGGCGTAATATTGCGCGATGCAGACGTCGTTGTATACGGTATTATTTGCGGGATGCAAGCGTAAATGCGTTCCTCTATAGAAGACGAAAATAACGAAAGTGGTTTTATCGCTGAGAATTCTATGTAATTTCTTGCCAATATTACAAAAACGACGACTTTCATGCATGACCAGTTTGTGGGTAGCTAATTCGATCTTTGCACTTGCTCACGGTGAGTCAGCTCACCAGTGATTGGAAGTAATTTGAGTAGAGACTAATGTATTTGCATGCGGCCCTCTCGTGAATGTAACCTGCTTTGCCCACCTGCCTGCCCGCCAGTTTACTGACTGGGAAATAGGGGTGCTTTGACCACTTGGCCTGCCGGGAAGTTGCCAGGTGCTTAGAGTTGCGACTTATACTGAAGGCACTGTATAATTTTGAATGTTGTCTGACATTCATTCAAGAGGAAATGCATATAAGTTCACAAATTTATAAGATGAACATATACCTGATCTAAAAATGGCAGAGGAAAAGCATCCCATCAAGTAAGCAGCCCTTGGACCAATCTTCAGCTTGTCGGTAATAAAAGGTACTGTCAGTCTTGCAAAAGCATCTGCACCTGCAGTCACTGAAAGGCACATTGCCACTTCATTGTCTGTAAATCCTGGCCAGGGCTTGTGTGTGAGGTGAAACGGAAACACTGTGAAGAAAATTGTGTCACTTGCAAAAGACACAGAGAGACCAAGCACAATATTCACATATACTGGGTCCTTGAGTAGACCGAGATCCAGAGACTCAATCAACGATTTGATGAAATTCTTAAAATGAGAATGTTTACTTGAAGGTGGAAGTGTAGGTGGAATTTCTGCAGAAGTTGAAGGTTTACATACATCCATATCTTCATCTTCAATTTCATCAGGGATCTGACGAAGAAGAGTCCATCTATGTTCCTTATTCCCATCTGAGAACTTTTTTGAAACCTAAAAAGAAAGATATAAGTGATATGATCACTTATTAACTTTTTGTCCTGATAATTTACATTACATAAAATATTTTACATAATACATAGTTCTAATATGCAATTTTACATAATCCCTAACAATTTGTAATTTTGATATATTCTACAATATTATCTACTCTCTTGTCCAAAGACACACACAAGCCAATTTTTAAAGTTACAGAAATTTATGTTAGATTAGGCTATACGATTATGATGATCGATTAATGGCTTAGCCCATTGTTGAGCCATAGCCTCTCCTTTGTCAGGAGTTCATTTTTTGTTACCGTATTTGTCCAAAGATGCCATGAGTAGCATGCAGTCAACACAGCAACTCAATGAGACATCTAGTAGTCAACTAAGTGGTAGAGCATTGTGCCAGAAAGCCAAAGGTACCGGGTTCGAGCCCCGGTCTGATCATACAATTTTTCTCCTCAAATATGATTTATCCATCATTGAGATGAATAATGAAAACATGGAAAGAAGCCGTACTGGCATTATAATGTAATATAAAAAATTCCCAAATAAATGTCTTCTTAATAAAGAAGCCGCAATTTGCAAAGATAGAAATGAAGTTTTCATAGCATTTGGTGCGTGGGAATTAACAATGTATATAAGAGAAAAATTTGCATTTAGATCAGAACTCACTCGGATAGCTCAGGTGTAGAGCATTGGCCCAGAAAATCAAAGATCCTGGGTTCAAGCCCCAGTCTGAGCGTAAAATTGTTCTCTTCAAATATGATATTACTAGGATGTTTGAGATTGGTACATTTTGCTTAGAGACCTCTTTGTTCAGGTTTAAGGATCTTTTACAAACCTGAAAATCTTCAGAATTGGGACCCAAGGCTTAAAGTCCCTCCCAGAGGACTTGCTTCTTGGATTTTTCCATCCTAAATAAAATCCATCGATCATGGCCGGGTTGGAACCTGTGATCCTTGGGACCAGAGGTAAGGAGCATAACCACTAGTCCACCGCAGCCAATATTTATAATATAACCATTAGGTTATATGGCATAAATTTAATCTATCTAAGAAATTTGTAATTTGAACCCACTGCTTTATTGAATGTACACTCTAGAACAAGATCATGAAAAGCAAAAAAAAAAAAAAAAAAAAAAAAATTAATTAAACATTTAAAATGAAAATGAATATTAACTTCTCAATACATGAAAATATTTGTAAAACAGAAAAATCAAATGAAAAGACCTGTAAATTGAATCTTATGTGATTCAATTATCAAGATCTGATTAATATTTCTGCTTCTATTGGTTCCAATTATAATGAAATTTCAATGAAATTATAGTACAATTTCACACACATGCACCCAAAAAACAAAATTGTCAGAATTTATAATAAATTCTTTTCACCTCACCTCATATCCTGTCTTCTAATTGATTGGTTTTTAAAATTTAGCAGTTTCATTTTCAGTAATTTCATGAATGATACTCTGTCATCAACAAGCACTACTTCTTACTCGATCTTTTGGTGAACTGATGAACCTCCAAATCAAATCAACTTCCTCATGAATTAATACAATTAAAATGAGTCATGAATTATCTCACCTCATACACTCCATGTTTTCACAGCACAGGACTGCAGTTTCAGGGACAGTCATCTGACACTTCAGCCATATTTCTGACTGCTTTCACCATCATTTTTTAAATTGCAGTCTTTTGTTGAATTGATGAAATTTGAGATTAAATTTTGTTCGTCAGGAATTTTAAAATTCATGGATCTAAATTTGTTCTTCTGAATGTATATTTTTTTTCTCAAACTATTAATTCCAAGGGCTTTGCTAAATGTTTTAAAAGTTTAGTTTCTTTTTCAATTTTATGATTCTCTAGCAAACTACGGGCAGCAATTGATGATTTCGAAATTTCACCATTTATAATATTTCTAAAGTGGTTATTTGTGCAAGTGTTCAAATTCCTTTTTTTTTTTTCTACATATACACTTTATTGCAGTCTTTGCAACTATTTTGATAATTTCCTGATTTTTTACTATCTGGAGCATTAACTTTCTTATTAGTTGTTAGAAGAATAACCAGACTAAATTTATTTATCAATGCTAATGAGATATTCCCCAGGAATTTTAAAATTCATTAATTTTTTCTTTCTTGTTTTTTTGAATATGGATTTTTTCCCGAACCATGAGATCTTTAGGTTTTACTATTTGTTTTATTAAACCAGCCTTTCTTTCAATTTTATGTTTTTCTGACGAAGCATGAGTGGCTACTGCTGATTTTACCCCACTTCCCCATTTTTGACATTCCTAAGATTTGACTTCATTCTGATTTTCAAATTTCTTTTTGTTTTCATATGTAAATTTTATCACAATCTCCAAATTTAATCTGGTAAATACCTGATTTGTTTTCTTCTTCCATTCTGTCATTTTTGTTGGTTATAATTATTGAGAAATTACAATAGAAGTAACATTATGAGGTTTTTCTTATTAAATTTATTATTATTAATAATTATCCTTCTAAGCTATAGGCCTATTCATTCCTCGGTGCAAATCTTATGTTCAACTTTCTAAAATTTTTTTTGAAACTCATGGTGCTTCAATGGATGGCAAGTGAATTTATTGAATTTTTTTTGTTTTCTTCTTTTTCTTTTAGAAGTGAACTTTTGTTGGTTAATTTTTGTCTTTTAAACATATTTATTTTCCTGTGTACCATGCTTTCTTCAAATATTTTTTTTTTTATTGGTACATTAATTATGTGTTCTTTTTCTTTTTCATAATTTTCTCTGTTCGTAGGTATATTTACTAATTTATGTGACAAACAGTTAAACACTGCCTCTTTGTGAGAAAATGGTTAATAACTGAGGCCTTAACCCATCAGCGAGGACATTTAAACATGGCGTTCCCTTCCCAGATGCAGAAGGACGTGTTAACACGCCTGGACTTTTAAATATCCAAATGCAGATTGCCATGTCATCACGTGTTGGTACATCTATGATTTTCAAGGCCTATAGGGAGTTTGTTAAACATTCTGGAGAACTTGTTTTTTGTTGCTGCTGTGGTAGGAAAATCTCCCTCCATGTTATGACATAATTTACGACAGGCATGTGGAGTGAGTTCACTACTTACTAGTGAAAGGAGATACTTTTTGTATTTTTTTCTCTTCAGCTACGCCCTTTGTTCGAACTAGTGAATGCCCTATTTTGCCAAAAAGAAATATCTGTAAAGTGTCTCATTGTGTGGTCTCATATCTAACCTTTCTTTCAAACAGACGTGGATCGTGTGTATACACAAAAACCTGTCTCAGACATTTCCAACTTCTATAAAAATTTACGTGGCTAATTGATGTGTAGAATTATGAAAAAATAAATAAAATTATATATAAGAATATAATAATATATAATAATGTAATGACAAATAAAATCAATTAGTCTCACCAGCACATATTACATAATAATAATAATAATCATAATACTCCTCACCACCCTCCTCCTCCTGCTCCTGCTCCTGCTCATGCTCCTGCTCCTGCTCATGCTCCTGCTCCTGCTCCTGCTCCTGCTCCTGCTCCTGCTCCTGCTCCTGCTCCTGCTCACCCGCTCATGCTCATGCTCCTGCTCCTCCTCCTCCTCCTCCTCCTCCTCCTCCTCCTCCTCCTCCTCCTCCTCCTCCTCCTCCTCCTCCTCCTCCCGTCGTGTCCTGTCCTGTCAGCACTTACCACACAGGGGTGCAACCCTAGCAGGATTTTTTTATTAAGGCGGCGAAGGTAATCCATTCTACACGAATAAATTTCTGTAATTATAAAAAATGAATTTATATCACAAAATTTAGATTCTCCACTTTATAAATATTGTACTATTGAAATCTGATGTTTGGAATTATGAAAATCTTAATTTAAAAATATGAATGAATGATAAATAGATGACGTTTAGAAGTATGAATTATAAGTAAACCATTAGCAACAATGTAAAAAATGAATGTCATTCTAACTTATATCTTGATGAAAGTAGAAGGAAAGCTCCCATCTACAATTAAATATAACTTGTAATTAACCGATGAAAGACACCATTCTAAATCATTCTATGTTTCGATACTATATTCTATAGTGTTCTGTTCTAGTACAGGTCTTTCACTGTAATCATAGAATTTTCATGCTATGATTGCTACTCCATTAGGGAATTATAGGTGTGGTAGCTTCCCACCCAGGGGATGATAATGATGGTAAAAATAATATTAAAGCCAGATGATGTCCGTGGACCATTTGGGCCCAAAAGCCCACTGCATGACAAGACAGTATTCTAACTTGAGACCACATATATAATAATTACTATTTTATCGACTCTTTCATTTTATTCTTTTTTTATTTATTGACACTTACACTTATTTACCAACATGTCAACAAGATTCATGTGGTTAGCACATCGCCTCAATGAGAGATCTATTAGGAAATTAAGGTGTAACTTGGAAGAAAGACGAACATAACACTGAGCAACGTGATATCTATGAAATCTAGATGTAATAAAACATTGCAAGTCTCGTAGGCTGCTATGGGTAGGGCATATGGCACGAATAGGAAATTATATAGGAACTTCGTGTACGAAAACTAGAAGCAAAGTGCCCAGTACGGAGGGATAACCATAAAGTGCAAGAAAAATATTAACCAGGATTTGAGGGAGATAAATTATATAGGACCCTCACTGCTGGGTTCCCGAGATCGAGTCTCGGTCACTCCATGTTGGTTTTATGGCGGAAAAAACGGAGCTTGGACAGGTTTTTCTCGGAGTTTTCTCCCGCCTTCCGCTGCCACAATTTCATTCCACCATTTCTCCATACTCATCTCATCACATTCATTTCGTTCATCTGCCTCTGTACTGGTGTGTCAGTCGTGGTCGGCCACACCCTTGTCATTCACAGACCTCTATATATAGCGGCTTCTTCACATCTCATCCCTCGACCCTGACTTGGACACGAAATTGAAGATATTATTATAAATTATACAGGAATGATTGGAAAACATTATTTTGGGATAGCAATGTATGGAGATGTTATGTACGCATAATCATGACCTCCATGTTCGATGGTGCCATTCATTTCAAGTCAACACAAAACAATTTGGTTTCCAATGTCCTTCATTCTTTTTTCAAAATTGTCCCTTCCATTGAATATTTTAATAATAAATTCCAATCTCTCTACCTTCCAAATCAAGATATTGTAATTAATGAATCATTATGGTTATGGAGGGGCAAACAATTCCCTCCACTTAAAACTGCCAAATTTGATTTTAAAACTTATGAATTGTGTGAATCTAGAACTAGGTATAGTCTCGAGGTAGCGGGTCCGGGTTCGATTCCTGGTCGGGACAGGCTCCTGGGTGACGTTTTTTTCGGAGTTTTTCCTCACCTGTAAGACAAATGTCAGAACGTTTAGGGCCCAACGGTCCCCGAAAATCATCCGGCCATCATCATCATCATTATCATTCACCGGTGTGGAAGCAACGGGAAGCTACCACACCTATAATTCCCTAGTAAAGCTATAAATTATAGAATGAAAATGCTATTATTGCAGTGAAAGACCTGCCCTTGGGCAGAACACTATAGAATAGAATAGAAAGGAATGGTCATTCATTGTTTAATAATCACAATTTGATATATATCTCAAATGAGTTACTGGGTGAGTAGAGTTTAAAAGTACTACCACACAAGGATCTGCATGGACTTTTAAATGACCACACAGAAGGGAGGAAACCGGTCTCTTATATGTACGGAAAACCACGCTGAGGGGTTAATACAGTTACCTATCTGTGTGTGTCTTCTTTCTGTACATTCCAAATTCTACCTTGTTTTCTTCATTCCTTAACAAATTCAGATCCAAAAAATGGAATATATCTTTTAATTTCACTTTCCATGGTAAATTTTATAGTTCTACTCTGTGACAGTTTAAAGCATCATCTATTTGTTTGTGATTCACAATAGCACGTATATCATCAACATACCTACACCAGAATATGAAAATTAAAGGGTGTCCACTTATTATCTCATGTTCAAAACTCCCCATAAATAAATTGGCTAAAAATGGGGACAAGGGTTTCCCATAGAAAGACTAGAACTTTTTTTGTTTAATTTTCTGTTGTACTTAAAAAAACATTTATTCTATGCATAATATGGTTAAAATTATATATTCCTTTATGCTTTCCTTATCTATTTTGTTTTGTTCACGTTTTTCCAAAATTTTCTCTGGGGATGCTAGTAAGTGGTGAAACAACATTAAAGGAAACTAATCTATCTGTTGGGTTTAAATATATTTTCTATAATCTTTCCATCAAATGGTATAAACATATCTATTGATAGGTTAACAAAACCATCTTATTTTTTTAATTCACCACATAATCATTTAGATATGTGGACGACATTGATGCTGTTGATAATGGGCTTTATTCTATTTCCTTCTTTGTGGATATTTGGCAGACATGGACGTTTGAATTTTTTGGGTTTGAAACCTTCAATTGGAATTTTTCTTTTCATTAGAATTTTCTTGATGTGTCTCCAAGTGGTGTCAACTTCTTTGATGTATTTCCCAGAAAACAGACAAAAATTTGAGATTGGGATCCAATGTTTTAGACAAAAACACTTCATTTGTATTAGAGTAAGCAGTATAAAATAAATTAGGGATTTGGAATGGATTCAGACTTTCAATACGGATTGAATAAGGTCTAACTTTTAAGAATTAATAAAATATGTTTTTTGAATTCAGATTTTAAAGAATACTTGGAAATGTCAGCAAATAATGGGCAATTTGAAAGATTAAGATATAAGTTAAATTTTGTTAAAAATGAATGAGTTTCATGCGATATGGGACCAGTAGAGTAAGGTAAAGGAAGGATTTATGCTTGGATGGGAAGGAAGCCTGAATTAGCTCAATGGATAGAGCATCAGCACGGAAAGTTGAAGGTTCGGGGTTCGATTCCCGGTTCAGGCATAAATTTTTCTCTTTACCATTTGATTACAATAATTTAGTTGTGTATATTAATTTACTTATTTCAATCATAGTAACAGCTTTAGCTTCTTAATATTAATTTAATTTAATAACCTATCTAACTAGGGTAATTTTAATCAATGTGTCTCACTCAACTTGTGGCCACTAGCGGGAAAAGTGACTGCAGGCAGATGAGTCATCAACTTGTGCAGTCCACACAGTGCAACTAGCACCTGGCAGTGAGTCAATCGAGCTGCATGCTTGTAAGGTGGAACATGTGTTCAACTGCAATACTGTATTCTTGTGTTATAATGTGTTATAAGGTATCCATCCATAGTAATTCTGCCCGAGGGCAGGACTTGCACTGCAATCATAGCATTTTCATGCTATGACCTGCAGCTTTACTAGGGAATTATAGGTGTGGTGGCTTCCCGTTGCTTTCCATGTGAGGTATAATAAAATAAAATTAAGCACTTATTTTAGGAATTCTCACTATGAGGTATATTCATTAAGGTAGAATTTTTTTATCACTCACCTCATATTGTTCTTCTTATTTGACTATAAACTAGTTTCGGAACATAGTTTCTGTTCCATCCTCAGTATCGTCACGACCGTTGTTCTGTTATCTTGAAGAGCTGTCCTTCACTCCTTCCATTGACTGACTGAAAAACCTCGAAACCAGGTCATTCTCACCGGGAATTTCAAAGTTCATCAATTTCTTCTTTTCGCTCTTTTGAATGTAGACCTTTTCCCAAACAGTAAGTTCTTTTGGTTTTTCTATTTGTTTTAATAATTTAGCTTCTTTCTCGAGTGGCTGCCCATGCATGATCTAAAAAACATCTTATCGAGAAAGAAGCTAAATTATTAAAACAAATAGAAAAACCAAAAGAACTTACTGTTTGGGAAAAGATCTACATTGAAAAGAGCGAAAAGAAGAAATTGATGAACTTTGAAATTCCCGGTGAGAATGACCTGGTTTCGAGGTTTTTCAGTCAGCCAATGGAACGAGTGAAGGACAGTTCTTCAAGATGACAGAACAACGGTCGTGACAATACTGAGGATGGAACAGAAACTATGTTCTGAAACTAGTTTATAGTCAAATAAGAAGAACAATATGAGGTGAGTGATAAAAAATTCTACCTTAATGAAATTAAGCACTTTGTTAAGTTTTATAGTGGCTTTAGTTCATAGTTATCATGATGCCTCAATCTGTGTTCATAGTACAGTATAGGGTATTTATGTATGATAATTATGTGAAAACAGAGTGTTGCAGAGAAACATTAGATGATTCAGAACACAATTTCCAGGTGTAAATTTTCCAAATAGAGAGACCTTTTGACAACTTGTAAACAAATTTAGAAAAACGGGTTTTGTGTTCGATAAGAAACCAAGGATAACAAAACATGTGCTGACTGAGGATAAATTAGGAGAAAAACAGAACATATGCCAACAAAATCTCTAAAGCCAAGAAAGTGGTATTTCAAAGAGCACAGCATGGCAAGGTATGAAAGTGTTACATACAGAATAACAATACCAGTACAGACTTATATGACCAATCTTTTTTTAATAACACAATTAATGGACAAAGATACAGAGATGACATACTGACACCATTTTTTTGAAGAATTGACTGATATTGACTGTCCTAATGAATATTTCCAGCAAGACTCTGCAACTGCACATACAGCTACTGACAGATTAGAGTTAATTAGAGAAATTTTTGAAGATTAGGTAATCAGCGTAGGCTTTGTGACCATCATGGTCTCCAGATTTAACTGTTTGCGATTTTCATTTGTGGGGGTCTTAAAAAATAAAGTGTATGCAAGAAACCCCCACATGTTAGATGAACTGAAAGATTATATGAGGACAGAAGTAAACTCAATAACAAAACAGCAACTAATGTGTGTGAATCGGTTTTTCCTCTTACAGTGTCGAAAATGTGTGGATGTGGGAGGAGAACATTTCCAACATCTTCTGTTATAAGTAGGGAGTGAATATTTAGGTTCTAAAAGATTGCATTACAGCATGGTGATAAAATTAGTTGAACAGGTCTTTATATCCAATCAACTGAATTTTTTATAATATAACTTACAAAAATGTTTCTCGACAATTTTTATGTGGGATCTGGCATTATTACATTTATATTGCACATCTTACTTTTAAATTAAAAAGAAATAATGTAAATAGGACATTATAATGTAAATAGAACATTCAATGTTTTTATTATTAATTTCATACATCTCAACGATGGATAAATCATATTTGAAGAGAAAAATTATACGCTCAGACCGGGACTTGAACCCAGGACCCTTGGTTCAAGTCCTGGTCTGAGCGTAAAATTTTTCTCTTGAAACATGAAATAGAACATTATTTATTTTTAATTTAAATGATCTTATACAAAGTATTGAGAATTTTTTTTGTAAGATATATTATTGAAAAATCAGCTGATTGGAAATAAAGACTTATTACATTAATTTTGCCACTATACCATGTTGCAATCTTAACTTTTAGAATATAAAAATCTGCTCCATAGTCATAAGGTACATACTTATTTTCACACTTTTATTTCACTCTTTATTACACTGAGCAACAAAAAAGAAACTTTTTTTGTCTCA
Source organism: Diploptera punctata (assembly GCA_030220185.1). NCBI lineage: Eukaryota > Metazoa > Arthropoda > Insecta > Blattodea > Blaberidae > Diploptera > Diploptera punctata. Next base: position 1,123,810 of record JASPKZ010006078.1, read on the forward strand.
GAAAGAAAAATATGTGATTCTGATAGTATTTTTTCTCCTGAATTCAAATATGATATCAGTTTTTCTCCATTGCACAAAGTTTCCGAGAGACAGGCATTTATAATTTCAAATACTTTAATATTTACACATTCGTAACTACACAATATTCGAACATTCGAACTCACCTAGAAAGTAAGAAATGATAATTTTCTGCTACATTTTGCCTGTAGAGCATCCCTCTTGATGGTCCAACAATAATCAGCCAGCATATGAGGATTCCATTTGTCTTGATATCTCTTTTCCATAGCTGAAATCTACTGAGTTAGCTCATTTGGTTTTATTTTACAATGGACAAATGGACGAAAAAACGTTTATTAAAAAAAATAATTATTTAAATCCATTAATTGAAATAAAAAAAAGCTGTGGGTGATGGAGAAATTCCGAATACATATTTGAAAACACGATAAAAAAACTGCATTAAGTACAGCTATTGGTACTCAAGTGAGAAAAATCATGTTGACCAGTGTTTATCATGCACCAACAAAATTAGAGAAATGTCGTATAGTTGATATGCCTGACTGGCATGAGTTGATGACTGACTGTTCAGTCACTTTTCCCACTAGCAGGGCCACAGGTTGAGTGATGTGCATTGTATTACTACCATATTTTATTAACCAATTTATCTCCTCATCTACTTTATAAAACTAAATCATCACTCACCAATGGCTAAACTGTCCTGCCATCTTATAATAATAATCATACATATTATACAAAGTAAGTGGATAAAGGGATATAAAGAAGAACTATTGACACATAAGTAAACAATTGGTAGTCTAAATACAGCACATCACTATGTCTACAACGTATTAAGAATTATAATGATGCTGATGATGATGATGGTGATTATATAGAAAATTATATAGAGAAGAATCTTTAAGATAAGCAATGGAATTGAGAATTAATGGCAAAGACCAAAACCAAGAAACCAATAATATAATGTAAATAATACAAAGAAATTACAGGTATGAATAATTTTTATTTGAAGTTTAAAGCTAACATCTTTATGTCTAGGTTATGTTGTGAGCTAAAATTTATGGATCCTCGTATTTATGTTCATTGTTATTTAATGAGGAGCAGCTACTTTATCCTTATGTGTAGAAAATACTTATTTAACACATTGATGACCGACAGCTCTGCGTTCCACCCACTGCTGCTGGACCGGACATTTCTGCCAGTAGGGTGGACTTTTAAATTTTAAACCACGCTAGCACAGTCTGGCTTTTACATCAATATATTTACAGTCAATAACAATAATGCATAAGTAAATCTTTATTAGTGTTCTCACCAGACCTTCTAGTAGAAATTGAGGGTTTGATAGCGTTGGAAACATTTCCTTTTATGTAAAAGCACATTCAAAAGAGCATATGTAGCGAGTTTCTTTTCTTGTGTTCACTAAAAATGCGGCAAAGTTTGGAGGGTATTTTTTTCTTTCCAATCACAGGTGGTGTTAATTTATTTTTCTTAATGCCTTAGCTTCCCTGGTGGGTCGTGAGGTGGTCTTCTAGAAGTGGTTTCTTTTCTCTCTGTCTTTCCTCGTCATCCCTGTCATCTGTTCCTAATTTCACGACTGCCAAACAAGAGGCTGTTTCAAGCAAAAAACTTCTGTTTGACATTTTGCTGTTAGGATTTTGAAATTTATACACCCTGAAAGCATTAAAGAGTGCATAATTCAGAAGCCACAATACAACTTTCTAGCTCCATTTCACTATTTTTCTAAGGATGGAGTAATATGATACGTACTGGTCAGCCCTGTCTACACCCTTCACATAGGCCTACTTGTTATATTGAAGTATTCAATAGGGCATTTTTACAACTTTACTCCTCCCACTCTCGTGTTGCCTGATGCAATGTGCTAACCATTCTTACGTCTCTTTTATCTTTCGATGTTTGTAGCAAAAGGTCCCCCTTACTACAAAAACACTTTCTCCTGGTTTGAGTTTATTTCCTGCTTCCACGAATGATTTTGGAAGCCCTCTGTTAATCTTTATTGCTTCAGAAACTCTCGTCTTTCTTTCGAGCAAATTTTCAGCTATAGCCACACTATTATAATAATTATCCTGGTGGACATGATGCCACAGATATAAATTCGGCTCCAGAACGCAAAATAGAGTTTCTTTTAATTTTTCCGCTCTGCAACATATATTTACAGGTTACATACGTATCCCGTAAACGCCTAACTACCCGCACTAAGATTCCATATTTCACCAGCCGTCTGTCTTAAAATTGTAAACAACTCTTTCTGTAAAGTTGGCAATTTCATAAAAGAGAAGAGAGGGGTACAAAAACAACTAAAATTTATTTCACAATAAGAAGAAACAAAATTGAATGCCTCATTCAAAAGCAAAGAGGCAGGAAAGCCATAGAAAACGTAAAAACAGAAATCTCCGTGACCAGTCGTCTAGCGCTGGCCATTTAAACACGGAGATCTCCGTGGCCCGTCACCAATGTGTTAATAATCTACTCTTCAGAAATGAAAACCACAGAGAAATTAATATTGTTTCTTACTTATAATTTATCAAAAATTCAGAGATGTGACTGGGGTATATACCAGTAGTATACAAATATAATCAATACTAATAAAATTCATTGTTAAAACCGTTGAGGTGGAGAGTCATAAAATAAAATAAGTTAAAATGTACCTTATTAGGTAAAATCCGTCTTCCTCAACTTATAAAATATGTAATCTTTATGCCTGTAGGCCTTTCAGAACATCTGTTCCATCTGCAGCAGGTCCCTCTTCGCTACAACATCCAGTATAATGGTTGATGCTGCTGGTCCTAATGTTGTAGCGAAGAGGGACCTGCTGAAGATGGAACGGATGTTCTGAAAGGCCTACGGGCATAAAGATTACATATTTTATAAGTTGAGGACAATGGATTTTACCTAATAATGTATATTTTAACTTATTTTATTTTATACAAATATAAATAAGAAACTATGCACCTCATCTCATAAAATATGCTTCTCTCATCTGTATATGTTCCAAATACCATCATTTCCATCAACAAATAAACTCCACTATTTGAAATGAGGTGTAAATCCCATCAAATCTTACTTGCAGGGATTTCAACATTAATAGTAACATTCTTGTTCTGCTGAATGTATGGGTAATGATATATATTCAAAAGAACAAGAACAAAACCATGAATTTTGAAGTTCCCAGCAATCAAGGTTTGATATTGAACTTCATATCAAACAAACGGAATTTAGTTGATTTAAGAACCTTTAGGTTCAATAGTACTGGTGACATATCTTTATATATAAAATGAGCATGAGTGTGTTTGTCTGTCTTTATAGACTCAAAAACTACTTGATTTGAGTGAGGTTTTTACCATCATTTAGAGCTTTGGACCGGTGAGCACGGGGATTTTCCCTCTCGATTCCACCGGGAAGATGCCCAAACTTGATCATTTAGAGGAAGTAAAAGTCATAACAAGATTTCCATAGGTGATAAGGTACTACCATAGTAGCAGAAACTAATTTTCGAGAAATCTACAATTATGAGGTGAGATGTTAAATTTGAACAAAAAAATTTTCGCCTAGACTGAGACTCGAACTCGGGACCTTTGGCTTTCCGGGCTAAAAAAGCCCTACTGGCTTTATAAAGTAGTGTTAAATTCCCAATTAACTAAGAGACCACCATATGCAAAGATAGAAGCAACAGTCTCAAAGCATTTGGCGCAAGGGAATTACAACATATAAAGAGAAAAATTTTCATCTAGATCGCAACTTGCCTCAGTAGCTCAGTTGGTAGAGCATTTGGCCCGGTAAGCCAAAGGTCCTGGGTTCAAGTTTCGGTCTAGGCGAAAATTTTTCTGTTCAAATATATGAGGTGAGGTGTTAAATTTTAACTGAATTATTAATTAAAATAAACCTCATAGTGTCACTTCTTTTTCTAATAATAATGGAAATATATTAGATTGTTACAATTTTATGACATTATTACTTCTATGGACTGATATTTTTAAGGAACCTTCATCATTATCAAGAATTTAATAACTGGTTTATGTTTCTTTGATTTGACATTCAAAATTCTATACCAATGTACCTGTAATTCCTTTTGTCACTGCAGATAAATTAAAAAGAGAGGAGAATTATGCAGCAATAGTGGTAAAGACTTACGATTTCAGGAGACATGAAAAGAAGATGACCATGACAAACACATGAGATAAAACATTTTTTTTTTCGAAAATTGGCAAATGTCTGACCTTATGAAGGTTTGTAAGAACAGGATCAGAAGATGAAGCCTCCACTATGGTGTTGTCAAACATAAGAACATTGCTGCCATAGTTTGCAAGAGAACCACATGGACGTTTGCAAGAAGAATCTTCTGCCTCTTCAAGAAGAGGAAGCAGTACCTGATGTGATCGAGAATCCAACATGGTAGACATGATGAGACTCCCTCTGCGTGAAATGACTACATGTTCTTCACATTCTGTGTCCAATCCAACTCCCTAACAAACCATCAATATTGTTGATTGTTTGAGCTTTGAAATTCAACTATACTAAATAATCAATATTTAGGCCTATTATTCAAACTACGTTTCCTTTTCAAAGTAAAAATACTGGTATGATTATTTTATATTTTGCTAAATATTGATATATTCAAATAAATTTATCTATTAATCTCAAAATAGGTTTTTAGAACCATGAAGAAAAACATGGGCTATATTGCATTTTACATCATTCATGGGAAAATAAAATTAATTTTGCCCATGTGAGTTGCTCAGATATGTCATGAATAGGACATTGGACACTGGTTAAAACCCAACAGAGGTAAGTGGACTTCAGTTTCTGAAATACAAAACAAAGAAATTCTCGAGGTGATTAAAATGTGTGATATAACTATCAGAAGTTAAGAGTTGCTATAAAAAAATTCAAGAATGTAATTACTGATTTTGATAATTTATCAATGGAATCTGTTAAATAAATTAAGTTTATAGGTAATGATAATATTATAACAGTTATGCCAAACTGTGTTTATGTACTAATTTGTATGTACGTACTGAAAAATTCAGTAATGAGTATAACACAGGTATTTGTGTCATCAAAAGCATAATGAATAAGTAAGTCTGTATCAAGATAGGACTAGGAAGATCGAATGATGTAGGCAATAGTCACAAGTTACATTTTTTTTATTTACTCACTGTGCCATTTGCATGAGTGTTGTTATTATTGTTCATTGTCAAGTCATCCTCTTCAGCTGGAATAACATCCATAGAGAGTGGTGTGACTCCAATCATTGAGATAGCCGTGGAGTTTAAAGGTACTTCTTCCATCCCTAAATATATTTAAAAAAAAATTTTTAGGAATTAACACTATGAGGTATTATTTATATAAGTAAAATTTTATCACTTCACCTCATATTCTCATATTCATAAATTTTGTAAGGAATGACGGAAATAGGACAGAATTAGGAATATACAGAAAGAAGACACATTTATATAACTATATTGAAGCTTCAGGTTTTAGCTCACAAACAGGCAGTTTTCTATAGTATGATACACATATTAGTGAAAATACCCAAGAACAGAGAAAATTATGAAAAAAGAAAAATAACTCATAATCAATGTGGCCACACATAATGTATTAGCAAAAAGCATGATACACAAGAAAGTAAACAAGTTCAAAAGACAAAAAATTATTAATCAAAATACACTTCTAGAAGAAAATGAAGAAAATATAAAATTCAAGAAATTCACATATCATCCATTGATGCTCCATAAGTTTCAATTTTTTTTAATTTCAACATATGATTGGCACTGAAAAAAGACTTCAGCATCATATGAGAAAGTCTACATAGAGAAAACAAAAATAAATTTAAAAACCAGAGTGAAAGAATATTTCAGGAATGTCAAAAATGTAGATGTAGAAAAATATACAGTAGGCAGCACTTGCATGGTCAGAAAAATATCTAATCGAAAGAAAGGTTGAATTATTAAAACAAATAGAAAACCCAAAGAGCTCACGGTTTGGGAAAAAGTCTACATTAAAAAAACAGAAAGGAGAAATTAAAGAATTTGAAAATTCCCAGGGAAAATGATTTGATTTTCAGGTTCTTTAGACTGCCAACAGAGACAGCAAGAGGTGGCTCTTCAAGAAAACATAACAACAGTTGTAAAAATACTGATGATGAAACCGATGAAGGTCCTGAAACCAGTCTAAGAAGGTGAGGTGTTAAAATTACTTAAATATTTAAAATATTTAAAACACATTATGGAATAAGCTTATTGAACACAAATAAATAAAAACTGGTTTCATATGAATTTCTATTCCTTTTATATTTCTTGATTATTACTTCTTATTGGGTTATGGCATGTAATAATATTTGGATTTAAATTAAAATAGTCCTGAATTATAAATAAAAAATATGAAACTTGATGGATAAATCTTATAATTAATACTTTTTTACAATCCTATTATATCAGCCTCAGTGATCTCTGGTCCTGAGAGTCACTGGTTCAAACCCAGTTGAAGTCAATGGATTTTTTAGGAAAGAAAAATCCAAGGAATAAGTTCTCTGAAAGGGACTTTAAGCCTGAAAGGGACTCAGGCTCATAAAAAAACTTCAAGCCTAAATTAGAGCCACAGAGGAAAATTTTTGTCGGCCTTTCCCATACAAGTAATATCTTAGTTATCTACTAGTATCTCTTTGAAATTATGTGCTAACCATATGTCTCTCGCTAAAACTGTAGGGAAATAAGCAAAACTAAATTATACTTTGTTAAAAAACCCAGCTAGGAGTGCCACTTTTTTAATGGATATGTATGGTTAGAACAGAAATCCTAACATATCTTTCTCTTATTTTACTTGTTTATAACACATTTTGTTGTGAACTGTATGTCTGGATCCAAGATTCCTAAGGTAATTTTAAAGTGTTAACCAAATGATAAAAGAAGGTTGAACAATTTTTTGTAGACTCTGACAGTCTTTTCAGAACTATGACATGGAAGAAAGATGGTGGTGGTAATGAATTTTCTTTTTGAAGAATTGAAGTAATCACCATGTCAAGAATGATATAAAGAACAGAAACCTGAAGCAACCTTAACTGTCGATATATTAAAAAAGAACAAACAGCAGTAGCAAGATTAATAACAGAGCACATGTAACATATGAAATACCAAGAACTCGAAAGATATTTCCAATAGGGACAAAGAACAATACAGAAATGGGCTCACCAGCTCACATCCTATTATACATAGATCTCACTTAAAAGAGCATATACACTCAACTGCCTAAAGTTATCAGTTTTTAGAAGCAATATGAATATTAATGGAAGAATATAAAAAGTGGGGACTGAATATAAATTTACAGAAAACAGAATATATATGTTTGGGAAAGGATGTGGATGACCTCATAATCGAAACAGGGAAAATAAAAAAAATGTGAATTTTTAAAATATCTTGGGTCAATAATTACAAGTTTAGGTACCTGTGAGAGAGATGTACAGACTAAAATTGCAATGGCAAAAAATGCAACTAAAACATTACATGGAATAATTTGGAACAAAAATATCACAAAGGAAATTAAAATGAAAATTTATAAGAGCATAATACAGAACATTTTGTCATAAGGAAGTGAAACTTGGTCTTTGACGGAAGTACAAAAAAATAAAATTAGAACAGTTGAATTTGATTATTTTAGAAGAAGCCTCCAAAAAACAAGACAGGATAAAATAAGAAATTAATTCCTTTGGAGAGAAATAAATGTCACCACTTCGATTGTTAAGAGGATTGAAAATCAAATGCTTAAATGGTATGGCCATGTACAAAGAATGGAAAATGAAAGATGGCCAAAAAATATATACCAATGGTCACCCCCTGGAAGAAATAAATGTGGCAGACCAAGATGGAAATGGAAAAGCTACGTCAGAACTATAATGGATGATAGGAATTTGGAAGAGGGAGATTGGAATGATAGAGATAAATGGAAACTGAAGACGGCAAACCTATAAATGGGAGAAAGCCGAAGAAGAAGAAGAAAGAAACAATATGAATGGTGTTATGCATCAACCGGCTATGTGCCATTATGTAAGTTTTGAGAAAAATATGTTTAAAGTTTAAGTCAATTTTCACTATTTATTGTAGCGCCAAACTAACAATACTGGATACTATAAGTTATTTTCCTTGTTTGACAGTTATGTATCAATATCTATGAGCAGGAACATTTGGTGTTCAGCTGCATGATGAAAAATTTGGATTACCATTTATGAAGATCTGGTTTCATACCTGTTTGTTGCAAAACACAGAATCTCTGATAAGATTGATGGCATTTATATTGTCTTTAATAATAAGGCTATATTTAAAGATTTGGCGCTAAAAGTGTGTGTACTCACTTCATGAGCCAGTGCAACAGATGGCATCTAAATATATTTTTTTTAAATGGCGCTTAGCTGGTTGATACATAACTTTGTCCATGTAATATCATGAACTTGGTCTTAAGAACTTAGGGACAAGAAGAAAATAATTTATATATTGTCACTTAATAGTGAGTGGAGAACATATTTTAATCGACTCACCTCATACATTTTCAAACTTCTTTGATACCGACGGTTTCAGACAAAATCATGTCCTTCTTCAGTCACTGATGAAATTCTGTGATTGTTGATTTCTTTAGTGACATCACTTCTTGTGCTGCCATCTTTCGTTGGGATTATAAACTTTGTAATTAAATTTTTATCCACCGGAATATCAAAATTCATAGATGGATATTTATTCTTCAAGGTTGATGTATTCTTCTATTACTTCTTTATTTAAATCCAAAGAACTCAACCATTTTTCCAAAACCTTGAAGAATAAATATCGATCTATGAATTTCGATATTCCGGTGGATAAAAATTTAATTACAAAGTTTATAATCCCAACGAAAGATGGCAGCACAAGAAGTGATGCCACTAAAGAAATTAACAATCACGGAATTTCATCAGTGCAAGCCATGACTGAAGAAGGACATGATTTTGTCTGAAACCGTCGGTATCAAAGAAGTTTGAAAATGTATGAGGTGAGTCGATTAAAATATGTTCTCCACTCACTATTAATGATATAACCTCATAATGTTTACTTCCCAATATTAATTTAAATATATATTGTCACTTGTTTGCCATGAGGTCATTTTCACATTGTTTTCTCGTAATGAAACACAGATGATCTTGTAGAACTCCACAGTAACTTTACTTAATTCTATAAACTCTCCGAGATATTTCACTCATAAATTGCTGTAATAATTAATCTTGTTTTAAAGTTTATCTATCACACAAATTAATGTCAGTCTCTAACAAACCCACTAGTCAACGGTTTCTTCTCTTTCAGTACACTGTTCTGCTGTCATAACATAACTGACTCACTCCTGACCCTAGCAGCAGATTATATAGAGTGGGGAAGGTAATTTCTCTGCTTCCAATCGAGACTTTTTCAGTATAGAAGCTTCTGGCATTGAACATTCCTGACAGGGAGGGTTGAAGCTTAGAGAAACCTCCAGAATGGAAGTCCAGACACGTTGATCATCTGTGCGGGTCTTTCGACTCACAAGTTAACGACTCATGAATCTATTTCTATCAATGTGAGACTACTATTCTTGCCGTCACCCGCAAAATTCAAATGCCACTGTTACGATGCTTCATAATATTATTAATAATTTGCCTCATAGTGTTTACATCCCATTAGAATTTTTATTAAATAGAAAAAATAATCTTTTTTTTTCTTTTTCCATACAGTACTAATTTATGGATTTATCTAAATTTGGTAATATACCATTATTTAATTAATAATGTTAAAAAATAATTTACTCTTAATGCTACTGTAAATTTTATAAATATTGATGATGTAAATGATATTTTACTTGCCTTCATCCTCTTGTTTTATAAGATTCTTATGCAGTCTTAGACGTACCATGTGCCATTCTACAGGGTGATACAGAAGTGCTCCTACAATTGAGTTCAGGGCAATACCACCGAGAATAAGCATGGTACCTCTGAATCCATAATTGTCCAACATTGCTTGTACTAGATGAGGAACAACAATGAAACCGAGGCCAATACCAGTCTGACAAAAACCCATTGCGAACCCTCGTTTTTCTATGAAGTAAGAGTTTATCGCCAAATATGAAGATGGAGCCACTAATCCCATACCAATTCCTAAACAAGTATAAGGTTCATGTAAAATAATATAACAGCAGAAAGAAAAATAATTTTTACTTTCCCTATATTTTATTTTTGGCTCTTTTGTAGGCACATGAGTGTGCCATTTATACAGCAATAACAAATATATGGTACAAAATTGATTGATGCAATATTACTTAGGAGTTAAGAACCATCATAATTTTCTCATAACTCTTTTTTCTTTGTACTGTTGTATGTTTTTTAATGAATAAGATTTGAACCTGTATTGTTTTGAGCAATCTCTAAGTTAATGAAATTCTACAATACATAGAGTGTAACTAAATTCCCATTACAAACTTTGAAGATGTGTGTATAGGGACCAAGACAGTTATGTTTAGCATAAGAACTCATGTTCAGAAATGTACTGTTTTACTGCTACATGCAAAATACCACAACACATGTTGCTCTGATGCCTGCTGCTTGTGGTCAGGGTCCACTTACAAGAAGGGCTTGATATGATAACAACTGACATCGACACAGATACGCTACCTCTGTACCACATTCTACTGTACACGATCACTAGTCCTCGATCCTGCAACATCTGCCACAGCCATAATCTTCAATAGTAGTCTTCCTAGGATGCCACAAGGGTCTTGTATATCAAGGATTTTACATGATCCCAGGTAGTAGTCTAGTGGGGACAAGTCAGGAAAATGTGCAGGATCTTCAGTGCCAGAAGTGTTGAACATGTATTGTGGTATTTTGTGGTAGTGAGAAAACAATATGTTTTTGGACATGAGTACCTATGCTAAATGTAACCGTCTTGGTCCCCACTATACGTCCTCAAAGTCTGTAATGGGAATTTAGTTACACCCTGTATATTCAATTTTAAAATGTAATTTATTGAGTGGGTGTTTTGAATTGTTGTTCAGTGGTTTAACCTGTCCTCCATACAACTCATCACATTACTGGTTTTTCAAACATAGGTAGTAAGTTTCCAACAAGTAAATGCTATTATTACATTTAAAGATAAAAGTTTCTGCCTGAGCCAGGAATTGACGTTGGGCCTTTACCTCTACATGCTGATGTTCTACCCCTAAGCTGTACAGACTTTCCTTCCCATCCAAGCACAAATTCCTCTCATTAACCTCTTTCTTAATTCCTTCTTTACCCTAGAGCAGCGAATATCATTCACAATGCAATTGGGTTACTTTTAGATCAAGAAGACATTACGATGAGATTTAACATACATAAAGGAAGAAATATCTAGATTGCTCAATGGTAGAGCATCAGCACGTAGATGCTGAAGGTCCAAGGTTTGATTCCTAGTTCAGGCAGATCTTTTTTATTTAGTATTAGTAGGTGGCAAGATTTTTTTTTATTTATATAAAATAATTTGTATTTTATACTATTATTTCATTTCAGTTTATATTGTTAAAACATACTATAACATTAATGAATGATTATACTGTCAATACTAATAAAATTCATTGTTAAAACCATTGAGGTGGATAGTCATAAAATAAAATAAGCTAAAATATACCTTCTTAGGTAAGATCCGTCATCCTCAACTTATAAAATATGTATTCTTTATGTATGTAGGCTTTTCAGAACATCCGTTCCATCTTCAGCAGGTCCTTCTTTGCTACATTATCTGATATGATGTTTGATACTGCTGGTTGTCATGACAACAGCACATTAGGACCAGCAGCATCAAACATCATATCAGATAATGTAGCAAAGAAGGATCTGCTGAAGATGGAACGGATGTTCTGAAAGGGCTACAGACCTAAAGAATACATATTTTATAAGTTGAGGATGATGGATCTTACCTAAGAAGGTATATTTTAACTTATTTTATTTTATGATTATACTGTAATATAAAAGTTGGAAAATTCATTTTATGGCTTTATTGTGATATTTATAACAGTTACATGTTACTGTCAAATATGTTTATTAAATGTAGAAAATCACAAAGTAATACTAAAATATATAAATGTACTATACTTTTTTGAAGAAAAAAAACTTAGGTTTTTCTACGTATTTAGTAAAAACAACATACAAAATATGCCTAATAATTTTCAATATTGCTATTTTCTGCAACATGTTTCCAATAAAAATAAAACCTTTTTTTTTTTTTTTCAAAAGATATATCAGTATTATTAATTATATTATTTTTGGTCTGGACATCTCACCTCAATATTAATGTTGATTTGTTCTTGGACATGTTTCAAAACAATTCTGTCTTATCATCAGCTTTCCCAGACTGGTTTTATTTATGTTGCATTATGTTGCACCACCTGGATGTCGATGTCAGCTCCATCCTGTGGTTGGCCAAAGAACCTCCAAACAAGGTCACCCTCCATCAGAATATCAAAATTCATAACTCTGTTTCTGTTCTTCTGAATATAAATTTTTCCCCAAATAGTCAACTCTTTTGTATTTTCTAACTGTTTTAATAATTTAGTGTCTGAATTTATATTATGTTTTTTGGTCTGAAAAACATAATATAAATTCAGACACTAAATTATTAAAACAGTTAGCAAAAATACAAAAGAGCTGACTATTTGGGAAAAAATTTATATTCAGAAGAACAGAAACAGAGTTATGAATTTTGATATTCCGATGAAGGGTGACCTTGATTGGAGGTTCTTTGGCCAACCACAGGATGGAGCTGACATCGACATCCAGGTGGTGCAACATAATGCAACATAAATAAAACCAGTCTGGGAAAGCTGACGATAAAACAGAATTGTTTTGAAACATGTCCAAGAACAAATCAACATTAATATTGAGGTAAGATGTCCAGACCAAAAATAATATAATTAAAATAACCTCAAAATGTAACTTCCTAAAATTAAATTTCAGTATTATTATTTAAATAAATTTCTACAATAAATGTATTTCTATCATACAATATATTTTTGAGAATTCTTGGTTATTTCATTATTGTTTTTCAGTTAATAATATGCAGAATTTTCCAAAAGTTGTGAAAAATATAACTTCTATAAGAAAAATCGCTATGAGGTTTAATTTAAGATTTAAATTAAAATCTTTTATATAGGTAAAAATAATTTTAATTTAAATCTTATGTAAAATAGTTTATTTTCTATAATACCACATGTCTCAAACAAAAATAAGATCTATTTCAAAATTTCCATATTGTTTATATAGGCAGAGAGTTCTCTAGAATAAATGCATTTCAAAAGCCTATAGAAATGTGCAATGGGTCACAGTTACTTAAGTAAAATATAAAGAATCAAATAATCATAGCAAAAAATTAAATATATACTTACTTACTTACTCACTGGCACTATCGAACCCGTAGGTTCATGGCCGCACGGACATAAGCTCTCCATACATCCCTATCCTGAGCTAATGCTTTCCAATCATTCCCTGTATAATCTACTTCCCTCAAATCATAGTTAATGTTATTCTCCCACCTCATTCTTGTCTATCAACTGGGCATTTTCTCTCTGGCTTTCCTACAAGAAGCTTCCATGCAAGTCTTTCATTTCCCTTACGTGCAACATGTCCTGCCCATCGCAGTCTATGAGACTTAACTGTTCTTATTATATCTGGTTTCCTATAAAGACCATGTAGTTCATTGTTATGTAGTCTTCTCCATTCACCTGTCTGTTCATCTCTCTTTGGTCCAAAAATTTTCCTAAGTACTTTATTCTCAAATACTTGTAATCTTCTTTCCTCCCTTAAAGTAAGAGTCCATGTTTCACACCCATATAATATAACTGGTAGAATAATAGTTTTATATATTTTCAGTTTAACGCTTTTTGAAAGGAGTTGGGGCATCAAGAGTCTCTGCAATGCATAATAGCATGCATTTCCAGAATTGAGCCTATGTTTAATTTCTTTGTGCATCTCATTCCTATTTGTGATTATTGTTCCTAAGTATTTGAATTATTTATATAAATAGAATAAATTAAATATCAACCTACCTGCTAAATTAATGTTTTTTTACCATGACTTGACCTTATGAAAAAAGTTTAAATTTGTCACAAAATTTAATTGCAACAAACGTATCTATTCTTGTCCACTTATTCATTGAACTTACAAATTCAAAACCTATATTACCCATCATGTAATTATTATTGTTGAATATTTAATTTTACTCATTTGAGCAAAGCTCGTTTCATTGTCCAGATGATTTTAAAAAGTTCGCATTTATTATTTTTTTGATAGAATCTTCACAACCAAGTATAACAGAAGGAAACAAAAGAATTAATTATTAATTTGACAACTGCAAACCCACTTATAATTTTCATATAGAAACCTGATGACCACTAGTCATTTGTTTTATGCACAGATGTTTTTTATGACCCTAAGTGGTTAACCCTAATTCTGTTTTCTTAAAATAAACGTTTACCTTTTAATTATTTTTATTTCATTCTTCATGAACACCTTCACATCCATAAATCTCACAGAAACAAGTTTTATACTGCAGATGGTAAAGGTTCCGGTTTGCTATTGGCATGTTGTGTAAAGAAACTCCACCTTGGATGGTCCCAAGCCCGGCTAAGAGAGGAGGAGGGTAAGCAGCTGGTATATTGAATCTCAGAGGAGATCTGGTGTTGAGAGGAACTTCATTAAATTCTGAGAAATGCTCTAGTTGTTAGTTTGTATTTACATTACCAACAAATCCTACTCTTTGTAGAAGGGTGAAGAATTCCTGGCATCTAAAAAATGAGGACTTCTCAGCTAAGGTATGTTAATCCGAGTCCTTCAGGTTGGCGGTTGAGATGTGGGACTGACAAGTCCACTCTTGTAAAAAATTTTAATGTTGAGAAACTTAAAGAAAAGAAATCCTGACAGATCAACTCATGGTGGTCTAGACTGCTGGAAGGTCACCCATGTGAAGATATGAAGATGATGATATTGTGTGAAGAATATACATGCTCATTGATTAGCACAGAACACACATGAATATGGTGAAAGACTTCAAACTGTATTTTTTTTTGCCTGCATTGCTTTGCAAGCAAAGGTACATTAAAAATGTCCCCAGATGCTACCAAAGGTTGAAACATTGCGTCTCGAGTACATTGCCAACAGCAATCCATTGCAATAATACTGTCCTTATAAGCGAGATTTTAGAGACAGGGTTTTGTGTTGAAGGTAACAAACATATTTCTCATTCATGTTTTTATTATTAATTTAACACATTGAAGGATAAATTAAATTTGAAGAGAAACATTTTTTTGTCCAGACCGGGACCCGAACCCAGGACTTTTGGTTTACTGTGCCAATGCTCTTACCAACTGAGCTACCGGTTTGAAGAGAAAAATGTTCGCCCAAACCAGAACCTGAACCCGGGACCTTTGGTTTACCGTACCAATCCTCTTACTATCTGAGCTACTAGGATATTGAGTTTGGAACTTGCCCCAGTAGCTCAGTTGGTAAGAGCATTGATATGGTAAACCAAAGGTCCCGGTCTAGGCGAAAATTTTTCTATTCAAATTTAATATTTCTCATTGTTCTTAACACTATATAAAATAAATTACCTCTAAAAGGAGACAAGAAAAACTGTGAAAATTACAGGCATCAGCTTACTAAATACTGGATACAAAATTTATCCCAATATAATTAAGAACAAATTATGCAAACATCTTAACAGCCTCCTCAGTGAAGAACAGAATGGCTTTCGTAAAGGTCGATCCTGCTGTGATGGTTATTTCTCCATGAAATTATTAATAGAAAAACACAGGGAGTTCAATGTAGAAACACATTTAGCTTTTGTGGACTTCAAAAAAGCCTTTGACAAAATCAATAGGCATAAATTGTTGGAAATTTTAGCTCACAACAATCTACCACAACAGCATATTTTAATATTATTTATTTTTTATTATTTCACTCACCTCATACTTCATAATTCATAGCAGATCCTGGGTTTCTTCACATATTTTGTGACATTGTCAATGCTGCGTCACGTTCACAACTGATGTCCAACGGCCTTCTATCCTGCAGACTGACCTCCGCGCCATCTGGTGGCCGACCGAAGAATTTCCAAATCAGTCCTCTTTCTTTATAACCGGGTATTTCAAAATTCATAGTTGTATTTTCATTCTTGCATATGTAAATTTTTTCCCAAATTGTGAGTTCCTTCGGTTTTTCCAATTGTTTAAGTAATTTTGTTTTTGGTTTCTATTCTATGTTTTTCTGACCAGGCATGTGCAGCTATTGCAGATTTTTCGGTTTCTCCATTTTTAACATTTCTGAGGTGGTTCTTTTAATCTTGTATTTAGATTCCTTTTTGTTTTTCCTATGTATATCTTTTCACAATCTTTACAATTAATTTGATAAATTCCCGATTTTTTGCAGTCTTCAATCTTTTCATTTTTGTTGGTTTTTATTAAATTACCTAAGCTGTAATCATTTTTCGATGCTAATTTAATGTTGAATTTGTTGAAAATTTTTTGAAACTTGTCAAATACGAAAGGATGGTATGTGAACTTCTTGAATTTTTTGCCTATATTTTTATCTGTCTGAAGAGTACTTTCATTGAAGACTTTTTGTTCTTTGAATTTATTTATTTTCTTGTGTATCATTTTCTTTGAAAAACCATTATCCTTAGCAATTTGTATGATGTGTTCTTTCTCTTTATTGTAATTTTCTTTGCTCATGGGGACATTCACAAGTCTGTGTGTTAAACTATTAAATACTGCCTGTTTGTGTGAAAAATGGTTAAATCCAGTAGCTTTTATATAATTGTCGATGTGAGTTTCTTTTCTGTAGATTCCAAATTCTATTTTCTTTTTTCTTCATTCCTAATCAATTTAAGGTCTAAAAATGGTATTTCATGATTATTTTCTATTTCCATTGTAAATTTGATTGTTTTATTTTGAATATTTAACAGTTTAATGGCAGATACGTAGATGATATCATAGCAATAGTAAAAGAGAAACAATTAGAAGATGCCATTAAACTGTTAAATATTCAAAATAAAACAATCAAATTTACAATGGAAATAGAAAATAATCATGAAATACCATTTTTAGACCTTAAATTGATTAGGAATGAAGAAAAAAAGAAAATAGAATTTGGAATCTACAGAAAAGAAACTCACATCGACAATTATATAAAAGCTACTGGATTTAACCATTTTTCACACAAACAGGCAGTATTTAATAGTTTAACACACAGACTTGTGAATGTCCCCATGAGCAAAGAAAATTACAATAAAGAGAAAGAACACATCATACAAATTGCTAAGGATAATGGTTTTTAAAAGAAAATGATACACAAGAAAATAAATAAATTCAAAGAACAAAAAGTCATCAATGAAAGTACTCTTCAGACAGATAAAAATATAGGCAAAAAATTCAAGAAGTTCACATACCATCCTTTCGTATTTGACAAGTTTCAAAAAATTTTCAACAAATTCAACATTAAATTAGCACCGAAAAATGATTACAGCTTAGGTAATTTAATAAAACCAACAAAAATGAAAAGATTGAAGACTGCAAAAAATCGGGAATTTATCAAATTAATTGTAAAGATTGTGAAAAGATATACATAGGAAAAACAAAAAGGAATCTAAATACAAGATTAAAAGAACACCTCAGAAATGTTAAAAATGGAGAAAAGAACCGAAAAATCTGCAATAGCTGCACATGCCTGGTCAGAAAAACATAGAATAGAAACCAAAACAAAATTACTTAAACAATTGGAAAAAAACCGAAGGAACTCACAATTTGGGAAAAATTTACATATGCAAGAATGAAAATACAACTATGAATTTTGAAATACCCGGTTATAAAGAAAGAGGACTGATTTGGAAATTCTTCGGTCGGCCACCAGATGGCATGGAGGTCAGTCTGCAGGATAGAAGGCCGTTGGACGTCAGTTGTGAACGTGACGCAGCATTGACAATGTCACAAAATATGTGAAGAAACCCAGGGTCTGCTATGAATTATGAAGTATGAGGTGAGTGAAATAATAAAAAAATAAACAATATTAAAAAACCTCATAGTGTTATTTCCTATCTACATAACTTAATAGCATATTTTAAATTTATACAATATCTATAAAACAAATTTGATTTCAGTTCAAATCAATAACATGCAAACAGAATGGACCAAAATTAATAGGGGCATAAGAAAAGGATGTGGCCTCTCGTCATATACATGGATAGAATACTCCAAGATTGGCGACAGATGAGACATGATTGTATTCAAATTAATAGAAATCTAAAAATAGATTCCTTGCTTTTTGCAGATGATTTGGTATTACTAGCTCCAACAGAAACAGATTTACAGTATTCTATACACAATTTTAATATAATTTCAAAAGGGTACAATTTGAAAATCAATACAAAGAAAACTAAAGTAGTGGCCTTTTGTGGGAAATACCCTATACCTAGCAAAATTGTTTTGGATGATGAAATTCTAAAACGAGCAAACAAATTTAATTATTTGGGTTATAATTTAACATTTCAAGATGAAGCTGATATATCAAAGAAAATAACAAATTTCACAAAAACAACGGGGATAATTAACAGTATAATCAAACCATCTTTAGTACAGAAGAACACAAGATTACGGCTTTATAAGGTTCTCGCAAGACCAGTATTAAGATATCATAGTGAAGCATGGGCAATACGAAGAAGAGATGAAAGCCAAATAACAGCAAATGAGATGTGATATATGTGCCATACAACAGGCTATACAAAGTGGGACCATAAAAGAAATGAGGAAATTATGGAAGAGTTGGATGTAGAACCCATTCTTCACCATATACAAAACTACCAGAACAACTGGGAAGCCCATCTTCAATGAATGCCATCTCATAGAATTCCAAAAGCCATGCTTCGTTACTACCCCCAAGGCAAAAGATCGCTGGGACGTCCAAAAAAGCGCTGGATGGAAAACTCCTCTTTGAGAGCATAACAGACCACACGGCCTAATACTTGCATGAATGATGATGATGATGATGATGAATTACCTCTATCAATCAAGATGATACAGAGTAGATTATATAAACTTCATAAACTTCAAGGGCATTTAAAATAAGTAGCCCTACTGTAAATAAATAAATAATAAATAAGAGATTATGTAGAGAGTCAAGTGCCCCTGTGCCTTTAAGGATTGGCCACCTCTGATTAACAGAAAATAATTTGTTAGTAAAGATTTGTAATAGAGAATCAAACTGTTTATCCATTCACAATGATAATCACAGATTCAGAAAATCCTCATCTCATTTCTGTTGACATCCATGAGGTATTATTATTATTATTATTAATAATACTATTAACAAATCTTATTATTAATTGTAATATGGTACATTAATATAATTTAGCTATTCACTGAATAAATTCATGTATTATTGTTTATTTTAAGTCACTTTGCAACATTTCAATACTACCATTAGTGTATGACCTTACAATTAATTTATGTTGCAACTCACCTGCCATGACACTATATGTGGCAACAATATGGACCATGCTATGAGCAAAAATAGTCAGAAAGATTCCAGCAGAGAAGAGTAGTCCTCCCATAATTGCTACTTTTCTATAACTCATCATTCGGAGAAGATGATTTGTCACCAAACCTACACATAAATAAGAAAACTTAGTCCTCAAGTTTCAATACTTTTTCTTTTCAGTATTGTACGTACATAATATATGTAATCAAAAAACAAGATATAAAAAATATTTCAGAATTAAAAAAACAAACAAACAAACTTCATGACTCGACAGGCCTAGAAGGTTCTTGGCCTGCCAATCAGTGTAGGGGTGACATGTGGTCAGCTTGTCAGGACCCCCAGCCGTTATAGTTGGTTTTCTTAACCTGAAGTCACTATTATTGCAGCTACCCAAATTCCTTACGATGCTGGATGGCTGAAATTCCATGAGAAAATTTCTTCCCCATGGAGACCTGAACCAGCGCTAGTCCTGTAGCTCTGCAACAAGGCATCTTGACTTCACCACTACAGCATGGGACATCTGAAGAAATGTATTATGTAGAGAATTTTAGTCCTGCACCCAGGCCAAGTGGTCTAAAACACAATGTCTTGGACAGAGCTATGGGACATGTGCTGGTTTGAGTCTCAATGGTGGAAAGACATTTTAGGGAATTTTGACCAGTATTGGACAGGTGCTCACCCATCATCACAAGGAATTTGGGTACCTACAACAAGTAGTGACTCCAATTTTAAGAGAACCAGCTATAATGGATGAGGGACTCAATATGGTGCCACATTTCACCCCTATAATAATCATTATTACTATTATTGCGATAATAATTAAAACATTACAGTAAGATTTTAAAGTAAAATAAAGTTAAAACATTTAAAGTAATTATGATGATCTTGTAGAAGATTTCCGGGCTATTGGCCGTGGTCTTGAGGCTTGTAGTTCCCTGACATTTCACCAGAGACTCAGTCTCAAGACAACCCTTGAGGATACTGGACACAGTCTCTGGCGAAACATCGGGGAACTACAAGCCTCAAGACCATGACCAACAGCCTGGAAATCTTCTACAAGATCATCATAATAACTCCGGCCGTGAAAGCCTAAGTCAATACATTTAAAGTAAAATTTTAACAGACTTAAATTAATAACCAATTTTAAATTCATAATATTATAAAATTTTCTCACTCTGACTGGATGATGGTTCATCTCCATGAATTGCACATGTGGATGTGAACCCTGTAGCCAATTGGTAACAAAGTGCCTTCTAGGCCTATCATGCCATGAAATTTAGTTTAGTTTTATATAGAGATTTTAGAATTTGTGATAAAAAATTCAAGGTTGTGAACAAAAAAAATCTAAATTATCATTTGATGAAACTATTTCGATTTAATAGGTTTGCACCCATAAAAAATTAAAATATTAAAATTTTAAACTGAAATGTCAGTCATCCTCAACAAATTATAATTCATTAAAATCATGAAGGCCTTTCAGAACTTCTTGTTCCATCATCAGCAGCTGGTTTGATATTGATAATTATGATCAGTGAGCATACTGTATAGAGGGTTCAGAAGATTAGGTGTGTTCTTGTTTAGCAGGTTTTCTTTCTCACTTCTTTCATCAGTATTTAGATTTCTTCTAGGATATTTATTTATGGTTGTTTTACCCTCTGTATAATTCTGTTGTCAATTGTGTTAAATTGATGACCTGCATTTATGATGTGTTTCACAAAGCTTGATTTTCCTTTGTTAAATTTAAAGTCTCTGAAATGCTCATATTTTATATT
Organism: Diploptera punctata; assembly: GCA_030220185.1. Lineage (NCBI taxonomy): Eukaryota > Metazoa > Arthropoda > Insecta > Blattodea > Blaberidae > Diploptera > Diploptera punctata. The sequence goes on from JASPKZ010006078.1 coordinate 1,145,152, forward strand.
AAAATTTCTGGTGGTTCTGCCAATATAAAATTTATTGCAACAATTGCATTTCATCTATGTCTTTTATGTCTTTCGGGCTTAATGGCTGTGGTCTGGTTTTATTAACATTCAACGTTTCGTCTACTACTGTGGTAGACATCCTCAGGAGATTCTGCATGCTCTATGATCTTTAGCCCAAAAGACATAAAAGACATGAATCAAGACACCTGCTGTGAAAGTCTACAATTTTACATAATTGCATTTGAGTTTGTATATTCCTTTATTTTTATATTGGTATCTTCTTTTTTTATAGATAATATTATTTAGCTTGTTGTTAGCTTTATAAGCTATTTTTACGTTTTTGTCATGTTTCCTAATTGTTTTGGCCAGTTTTATGGTTTCATTGCCTGTATATATGAGGGCCATCAAATTAGTTTTATTTTCATTAATTTCTTTGTCAAGTTTGGTTATATTTGTCAATTTGTAGTTTCTTTTTTGTTTACTTACTAATTTGTTAATTGTTTCATGGTTATATCCATTTTTCACGTCAGAGTTTTTATGTAGTCCAGTTCCTTATTATAATTTGCTTTATTTAACAGCAACTTTATCATTCTATTAGGAAACATGACATAAGCAGTCGCCAATTCATTTTGATCACCTGTCTTCTTCCTCCAATTCCTTGTGCCTGCTTTTCTTAAATCTGGCAATCTACTTTAACCTGAATCTACCAACTTTTCTCTTACCATCCAATTATATTTTCACTGCATATTCATAATAATAATAATATTATACATTCAATATTTTTTTTTAATGCCACCAGTTTTGTCCTTTTAGACATTTCTGGTATTCTCTCCTGGCAATGGCATAATTGTAACCCACTTCTGAGGTTGGAGTGCCTGGAAGGTGAGGTTATGTTGCCCCGATGATATGATAGGTGATGGCGATAGTGGTGCTCCAGTAGAGCCCCTAATCCTAAAATTAATCTAAGATGAATATGAATGATGATGATTGCGATGGCCATATGATTTCGGGGACCATTTGGGCCTTAAAGTTTTCCTGACATTTGTCTATCAGGTGAGGAGAAACCCTGATAAAAACCTCACCCAGAAAATCTGTCCTGACCGGGGATTGAACCCAGGCCCACTGCGTGACAAGGTAGCACACTACCTCGAGATCACAGCGGTGGATACACTCAATGTGTTGTGAAGAGTTTTTTTAATATTTAAATTTGTTTTATTTATTTCAGCGGTACATATATTAAAATTGGAAAGATACAGATATGATTAGCATGGCCCCTATGGAGGAATGACATGCAAAATCGTGAAGCATTCCACATTTATTTATTCCTTGCCTTTAGTTCCGAGGGTTGCAGGTTCAAACCCAGCCAGGGTTGATTGATTTTTAGGATGGAAAATCCAAGGGACAAGTCCTCTGGGAGAGACTTTAAGCTGTGGGTCCTGGGTCTGAAGATTTTCAGGATTGTATAACAACAGCAAGCCTGAATAACGAGACCTCTGTACAAAATTTATTGACTGTTCTCCAACCAAGTAATATCTTAGTTGCCTACTAGGTGTCTCACTGAGGTGATTCGCTGACCACATATCACTCGATGACATCTGTAGTAAATAAGCATAACTAAATTATGCTTGGATAAAACATTCCTACTAGGAAGTGCCGTAATCCCCACATGGGGAAGTATGGGGTATATAGATAGATTTTATTTTAATATTAGCAAATACCCAGCTTGCACTGCTACGCCTAAATAAATGAAATGTGTTTTTATTTTTAGTTGAATAAGTAAAAAGAAAAAATAATTATAAATTTATATCATAATTATATTTAGATTCCCGTGCTGATTCCGGTGTTGCCCGGGAATCTACTTATCCTGATCTTCTTAGCGTCAATGAGCTAAAAGACGAGAATCATTACTGTCAATTATCTGTAAAAGATAGACACATGTAGTCACAGATTTTTTTGTAGAATTTTTCGAGATATTCAATGCTGGGAACAATAATTTTGTGTATCTGTTATGGTTTAGGCAGTGTTATGAGGGAGGCTAAGGTCAAACTAAAAGGACTGTCATGACAATGATGATGATGATGATAATGATGATGGTGATTTGATCTTAGCAGATTTCTTTTTTTTTGCAATTTTACCTTTTTTTTACTACATTTATACCACTTGTATAATTTAAGAATCCGCTGAGTCTAGTTTCAATTCCAACTTTTTTTAAAAGTACTATCTAATTTTATTTTCTAAAGATTTTTCATATTCCAAACAGTTTTGTTCTGCGAGAAACTACTGAAACCTCACAAAATATTCAATTCTGGAACAATAATTTTGTATATATGTTATGGTTTAGGCAGTGTAAGCCAATTAAGCATCCAAAAAGTGACTTTTTTTAGTGCTCCAATATTCTTTTCTCTTAGCTCCAGCCTTAAAGTATGTACTGTAATGTGTTATATATGTTAGCTGTCCTAGAAAAATTCTCTAAATTATGGCCAAAACCATATTCAAATCAGTCAAATAGTTTTTTGAGTCCAGAAAGGACTCACACTCACTTTTATATATAAAATTTTTAATAATACCTCAACGGAACATATCATGAATCTTATAAAAGTTGACTTTTATATACAAAGATGAGCTTATGCGATTACACACCCATAATATTTCACCACTAGCTGCAACTGACATAGAAAGGATACACACATATTCAGAGATTGACAAAATGTGACAAGTTCCTTCACAGAAAATACTACGTGTTTAAGACTTGAAATAAAAATCTGTAGCCACAAAATGAGGTGGCTGCTCCAAATCATTGGATGACACATACCTGTGAAGTTGACAGAAGCTGTTAATGCTGTCATGATGACAGTGGCGCCTGTAGTCTGTTCTCCAAGTTGCTCCAATATTCCACTAAACAAGGGCCCAAAGGATAAATATTGCCCTGTTGTGGAGATCTGCAATAGTAATATTCTTATCAACATGGTATTAGACACCAAAAAAACTGATAATATTTCCATCTTAGAATTAAATTAATAACTATTCTTGCCTAGTTTTAAAGTTCACATATTATATATCAATGAAAAGGATATCCCTGAAAAAATTACTAGTTATAATAAAAGTTTGGGAATTATTAATCAAGTTATGAAACCATCCCTTTACAAAAAAACCACCAGATTATGTTTGTATAACACTTTGGCTAGACCAGTGTTGACCTATGGTAGTGAAGCATGGACACTAAAAAGACAACATGAAAGCAGAATAACGGCTGGTGAAATGAGATTCATGCGTAGAACAGCGGGTTGCACCAGATGGGATCGGAAAAGGAACACTGACATCTAAAAGAATTGAAGAATATTCCAATTTTGGAATATATTAAACAGTACCAACTAAATTGGAAATATCATCTTGAAAGAATGAGTTCAAATCGGATCCCCAAAGCAGTTTATAATTATATACCAACAGGACGAAGATCTCTGGGCTGTCCTATGAAATGCTGAAGGGAAAATTTTCTATAGGATCGTAACAGGCCTTGGCCTAATAATTGGAAGGAAGGTAGAAGAATAAGATTTGATAAAATACAAACATAATAGGCCTATGTATGTATAAATATATGAATCTGGAGTCATCGTACCTCATAACTTGATGTGTTCTACTTGAACTAGTTTTCGTACATCGTGTATATCATCATCAGCTTTTCCAGATTATTGAAATTTACATTGTCGGCCCTGGATGTCAGCTCCACTCCATCTTTTGGCTGACCGAAGAACATGTAAATTTAATATTTTTCCCTGGGAAATTTAATAGTAAATGAAATGTGCATAAGTGTGCAAGAATTGGGAAATCTCTAGTGTTCGTCACTGAGTTCTGTGACTGATTTTGGGCATTTAATACAGCACAGCACATGGTATTTGTCACATTTAGTTCACAGTATTTGAATATACATTTATCTGTTATCACATGAAACTTTGTTACGTGGCATAGTTTATGATGAAGCCATGAGATGATGTTTCTCATCTTCTGGTTTGCTCCTGTCCATGCTCTATTGACTGCGGCACGCATAGCATAGAACTCATCTTCAATGACTTCTCTTTTCCCTTCCTTTGATTCTCTGCTAACAACTCTTTGAATGCATCTATAGTACTGTAGTACTGTATAGTGCAGATCCCCCAACAGGTAGGGCTCTTGGGTCAGCAAGTTCATGTATCTTGATGGGGTATATTTCGACACTCCTATTAATATTAATAAAATTTGGATCCTGGCACTATATAACACGAGAATAAAACCTATGACTTACACCAGTAAAAACCAATAAAAAAAAACTCTAAAATAACAGACCGTATAGAAAACATCATCACCCAATACTTACTTATAAATAAGGACACGATTAGTGCACAGCCAGTCTGCAGCCAACAGTTGAAGAGTTAGGAGGTCATAGAGCATGGAGAATCTCTTGAGGATGTCTACCGCAGTAGTAGACGAACCATTGAGTGTTAAGAAACCAGAGCACGGCCATTTAGCCCAAAAGACATGAAAGACATGAATCAAGACACTTGCCGTGAAAGTCTACAATTTTACATACTCCTATTAATCTTTTAAGGTATGTTGCCTTCAATTTTTCCCATTCTCTTAAGTATTTTTTCCTGAGGTTTTCCCATATTAAATGGATACTATATGTTAGAATTGGTACAATTTTTGTTTGAAATAGTTTCATTGTCACTTCTAGAGGTATTTTACCTAGGAATTTCAAATGTCATAATCTTGATAACAATGACTAGATGTCGGCTCCCACTCCAACTTTTGGCTGTAAATCAAATCTTTTTCACAGGAAATTTCAAAATTCATAATCTTGTAATCAAGATATATTTCAATAGTCTGGAAAAACTGATGGTATACATGATGCACCAAAACTAGTTCAAATAGAACACAACAAGTTATGATGTAAAATGACTCTGGATTCAGCTAATTTATTAAGAAGAACCTCATAATGTTACTTCCTAATGTAATTTATCCATGTATGTATATTTCAATCCCACCCACTACACTTTCGTGCTTTGGATTCCGCACAGGGCAGATAGATGGTGTTATTGTGGTATATTTTTAATTTAAGCATCACTTTGGTAGACCACTTTTCTTTTCATACATTATGTATTATTGTATTGTGTACAAAGGGGAGTGTAGAATGTTTGTATATTTGTAATGTAAAGTGTATTGAATGAGGGATGATGATGAGCAGAAAGGAGATGATGAAACCCTGTGCTGACAAGTAGCCTACTCCTGTCAAAAAGCACCAACAGGATCTCCAGGCTTTACTCCCATCTGATAGACAAACCACTATCAACAGTACAACATGCTTCACAACATATGTATTGGAGGGATTTACAATTTAATGCAGGAATTTAGTGCACAAACTAACGATTAAAATTTGGCCACTCCTCCTGACCCTGAGATTGAAAATTTTAGAGGTGATGTCCTTAGAGAAATCAACAACAAGAGAATTTCATCAGTGGAAGTCATGACTGAAGAGGGACAAGATATTGTCTGAAACCGCTTGTATCAAAGAAATTTGAAATTATATAGGGTGAGTCATTAAAAATATGTTCTCCACTCACTATTAATGATATAACCTCATAATATTAATTTAAATATATTTTAGAATTAAATTAATTTTACAATTAACATTTTCAACCCTGGCGGCATCGAACCTGGACCCGCTAGTCAGCAAGTAGGCACGCTACCACCTGAGCCAGCATCGGGAACTTATTATTGTACTATCTAATACCCAGCGAGCGTTGTGCGTCTAAATAAATGAAATGTGTTTTTATGTTTAGTTGAATAAGTAAAAAGAAAAATAATTATACATTTATATCATAATTATTTTTAGATACCCCGTGCTGATTATCCAGCTTTGCCTGAGAATCAACTTATCCTGATCTCCTTGGCATCAATGAGCTGAAAGACAAAAATGGTTATTATGAGTTATGCATTAAAGAAAACTGCCCTACAATGCTATGCTTGCCCAGAAATGTACTGATCCCAATCCTCTTGGTATCAGTGAGTTGAAAGACAAAAATGATTCGTAAAAGATAGACAGGTGCTGTCGCACATTTTTTTTTGTAGATTTTTTAGATATTCAATTCTGTGTACATTACATTTGTGTATTTGCTGACCAGCCTCATGGGCTAGTGGTCAGCATTACTGACTACTGTTCATGAGGTCTCGGGTTCGATTCCCGGTCAGACCATAGGAATTTTTTTTAAAAGGAAGTATTCCTGTGGTTGCTCATGGTGTGGATTAAGTTTAGGTTAAGAACTCTCCTGGTGCTTCATTATCACCAATCATATCATTGGGGTAATGTAACTCTGCCTTCCAGGTGCCCCAACCTAAGAAATGGATTACAATTCCGCCAATGCCAGGGGAGAAAGCCAGAAATGTCATAAAAAACAACCAGGTGGCATTAGACAAAAAAAAGTGTATTTGTTATTGTTTATGCAGCATAATAATATCCTGCTAGAGTTCGGAATTCCTAAAAATTAGTTAGACTTATACAAATGTGTCTAAATGGCACAAAGAGTAGGGTGTGTACAGGCACACAATTTTCGGATACTTTTGAAATCCACAATGCTATTATGCATTGCAGAGACTCTTGAGGTCCCAATTCCTTTCAAAAAACGTTAAACTGAAAATACATAAATCTATTATTCTACCGATTATATTATGTGGATGCAAAACATGGCCTCTTACTTTAATGGAGGAAAGGAGATTACGAGTATTTGAGAATAAAGTTCTTTGGAAAATTTTTGGACTAAAAAGAGATGAACAGACAGGTGAATGGAGAAGACTACACAACAGTGAACTACATGGTCTTTATAGGAAGCTAGATATAATAAGAACAGTTAAGTCTCGTAGACTGGGATGGACAGGACATGTGGCACATATGGGGAATGGAAGATGTGCTTGGAAGCTTCTTGTAAGAAAACCAGAGGGAAAACGCCCAGTTGGTAGACCAAGAATGAGGTGGGAGAATAACATTAACTATGATTTGAGGGAAGTAGATTATACAGGGAATGATTGGAAAACATTAGCTCAGGACAGAGATGTATGGAGAGCTTATGTCCGCGCGGCCATGAACCTACGGGTTCGATAGTGACAGTGAGTTAGTTAGTTATGCAGCGTAAGCCATTTAAGCGTCCATAAAGCGACTTTTTAATGTACTGATGCCCTTTTTTTTAGCTCCGGCTCTATAGTACGTATGGTAATATGTTATATAGGTTAATTGTTCCAGAACAATTCTCTAAATGATGGAAAAAATCCCATTCTAATCAGTCAAGTAGTTTGTGAGTCCATAAAGGACAGTCAGGCTCGTACTCATTTTTACACGTTTTACATTAGCTTGACCTGTATCTGTCTATGTAACGGAATCTTTCAACACGATTTTCACCCACTTAAAAACATTGTATCGACTTGAAACTTTGTATACTTGCAAAGGACCAACGACAATACAATAATTTCATAATTTTTTCTAAGATCTTGGCCAGGATCATCAGGACATCAAAAAAATAAAGACCGGTATAATAGGTTGCGGACTTATCGACTTTTTAGTCCATCGTTGTAAGAAATTAATATTATAACCTCTGGTAGCTCAGGTGGTAGTGCAGTGGACTGTAGTGGTATATAATTTCAGTAATCTATAGGTCGCTGGTTCAAATCCGGCCCGGAGGATTTTTTTAGAACTAAAAATATCGTAAGCAATTAAATTTTCATGGGATTCCAGTTTATGACAATCAATTAAAGTAAAAATTAAAAAATGCATAATAATTTTAAAAAAGTAAAACTAAAACAAACGCTTTATTAGAAAACAAAACTAGACAATTAAAAATAAATAACATATTTAAAAAACTAATACAACACGCTTTATTAGAAAACCGAGCTAAAAAAATGAAAAATAATTTTAATTTCCAACACGCTTGGGATAAAATTAAAGTGGTCAACAAAAAAATCATCTCCAACACATCTACAATAAAACTAGAGTTATCTAAAAAAAATTACCATCAAAAGCGTGGTGTGCTTTTTATGATTTTTATTTCGTTTTCTTCTTAGAGACTTTAATTTTACCAATATCTGTTTATTATCAAATATATTGATTGATATAGAGCACCCCACGCTTTTGATGGTAACATTATTTTTTTTTTGTATATGACTCTAGTTTTATTATAGAAGTGTTGGAGATGATTTTTTTTTGTTGCCCACTTTAATTTTATCCCAAGCGTGTTGGAAATTAAGATTATTTTTCATTTCGGTTTTCTAATAAAGCGTGTTGTTTTAGTTTTTTTTAAAACTATTATTTATTATATATACAGATTTTTCTTGTCATTTTCTCTGATTGTGTATGCGTGTGTGTCTGTTATAAAGCCATCTTGCTAGGGGTTCCATGCTAGACGAATGTATAGCGTTAATGTGCTGTATTTTCAAATCATACACTATTTTAGCTGAATCCTTCACATAGATGATGTGTACTTGTGTTGTGTAGACGCAGAGAGAGGAGTGTGGGATGAGTGTTTGTATAGTGTGTGTTGATTATCTCTGCTATAGGTTAAACAATAGGTACTACATGATGAAGCGAAAGTTTATTGCATCCACCTTTTTTAGTATTTATTTCTTTAGCTTCATGGAGAAAATGACATGTCGTATTCTCTTTTTTAAAAAAATGATCTATCAGTATTTAGTTCAAGAATACAAGATTAATATTTACCCAAATGTGAAATAACAACAACAATAATAACAATAACAATAACAACAATAACAACAATAATAATAATAATAACAATAACAATAATAATAACAGTAACAGTAACAATAACAATAACATAAATAATAACAATAATAATAATATAAGCAGGGTTTATTAAATGTACTAAGAGACTAAAGGGAAAATGACTGAGTCAAACCACCGTCATTTGTAGTGTTTAAGAAATGCAGTGCATTATGTTAGTTTATTTTTTTTTATTTAATGTCCCAGGTTGTCAATTTTTTTTTAAAATTAGTATACACCGACGTAAAGAGAAAAGAAAAATGTCGAAAGCCCATGTTACACTCCAGTGAAACGCCTTTTATAAGGTTTTCTTCATATAATTTTTAGAGCACATTCAGAACTTTCGTGAATATATTCGTAAACTGTGCACATGAGAACATAGAAATTCGCAGAGATATTCGGGGCAACAAATTTTTTTTTTGTAGAGCTGTGTAATCTAAGGTGAATATGAATGATGATGATTATGATGTTCGGAGACCGTTTGGGTTTTAAAGTTTTCTGACTTTTGTCTTACACTAACTAAATAACTAACTAACTCATTGGCACTATCGAACCCGTAGGTTCATGGCCGCGCGGACATAAACTTCCATACATCCCTATCCTGATGAGATAATGCTTTCCAATCATTCCCTGTATAATATACTTACCTCAAATCATAGTTAATATTATTCTCCCACCTCATTCTTGCTCTACCAATTGAACGTTTTCCCTCTGGTTTCCTTATAACAAGCTTCCAAGCAGTCTTTCATTCCCCATTCGTGCCTCATGCCCTAGCCATCACAGTCTACGAGACTTAACTATTCTTATTATATTTGGCTTCCTATAAAGATCACGTAGTTCACTGTTATGTAGTCTTCTCCATTCACCTGTCTGTTCATCTCTCTTTTGGTCCAAAATTTTTCCTAAGAACTTTATTGTCAAATACTCGTGATCTCCTTTCTTTCTTTAAAGTAAGAGTCCAATAAGTGAGGAAAAACCTCAAAAAACCTCACCCAGGAAACTTGTCCCGACCGAGACTTGAACTCGGGCCTGCTGCGTGACAAGGTAGCCAACTAACTAACTAACTAAGGTAGCACGCTTCATAATTCTATACATTTTATATAATGTAAAATATCCTGTAGTCAAAACATATAGTATCTATCTATTTAAATGGCGTAGCTAATTGTTTAGCATCCTTACTCATAAATGTCATGGATGGTCCGACCCAATGAGACATCTAACTAGGAACTAAGGTATTGCGAGGACATTGATGTTGGTATATTTTGCTTAGAGGCATCTTTATTCAGGCTTAAGGATTTTTTACGAGCCTGAAAATCTTCAGTCTCGGGACCCACGCAATGCATATAGGCTGTCCATTTAAACGCAATGTTAGAATCATATTAAGATTATGAGTAGTTGTGTTTAAATGTTTTTAGTTTTTATCACTACTTCATTAATTAAACTTACAAACATGAGTGCCATTCCGAAGGCGACGAGCCAACCCCAACCTCCTTCTGGTGGTCTGAGGGACTCCTCAATCTTCGTGTGACCATTGTGAGAGCAGTTTCTGTTCTCACCACTGAGGTCCCCCATGGATCTTATTCTGAAACACAAAAACAAGATCAAACTGATGAATAACCACAAGTTAAAGTACTGTATGTGACAGAGCTCGTCGGACGTGGAATGAATGTGTGGTGGGGGTTGTTGAGCGACACTGTTGAAAGAGAGAAAATTAGGAATTATAATGTACCATGAGTTACAAAAACATCGACTCACCCATATCGCACCACTTTACAATGGAGTAGCTAATTCAGAATCGCTGAGAGAAATGCTTTTCGAACGACAATAGAGTGTTGGGGCTCGGAAGTTGAGGAAAACCTCTTTTTTTATTTTATGTCTAAAGACGAGGCCCAACATAATATATATACATTTTGGGTCATTGTAGGCCAGAAAATAGTCGAATAATTGTTTTATTCTCATAACTATTCAAAAAATCGCCCCATTAATATTAATTGCATATACAATCAATTTTTAATGGGTTTATTATTTTAATCATTCTTACTTCAATTATTGTCCTTTTTCGACTTTGTTATTGGTTCTTTTTTTAGCCTTATTTTAATCTTAGATTAAAATAAGAATATACAAAACAATTATCAAACCTGTTGTAGTGTATGGCAGTGAATCCTGGACCATATCAGAAAGAACTGCTACAAGACTTGCCACCTGGGAGAGAAAAGATCTTGGTCCAATTAAGGATAAGAGTACCTGGAGAATAAGAACTAACCAGGAAATATATGACGGATATAAAGATAACGATATAGTTATAGATATTAAAGTTAGACTATCGAATGGTTGGGCCATATTTGCAGAATGAACGAGACACGTTTGCCCAGGATGATATCAAACGCTAAGCTGGATGGAAGGAGAAAAGTTGGGAGGCCTAGGTTACGATGGATGGACGATGTACAGGCGGACCTACGGAAGATTGGCATAACAAATTGGAGAAATAAGGTCACTGACCGAAGAGAATGGATAGTTATGAGGGAGGCTAAGGTCAAACTAAAAGGACCGTCACGTCGATGATGATGATGATGACGATGACTAGATCTTAGCAGATTTATTTATTTTTTTCAATTTTACCTTCTTTTGACTACATTTATACCACTTGTATAATTTAAGAATCCGCTGAGTCTAGTCTAAATTCCAACTTATTTAAAAATACTATCTAATTTTACTTTCTAAAGATTTTTCATATTCCAAACAGTTGTTCTGCGAGAAACTATTGAAACCTCGCAAAATATCCCATTATGTTCAACCAGCCTACTGACTGCCTGAACTATTGTATTTCAACTTCTAATTTTGTAATAAGTTGTCACTTTGTGACAATTACCTCGAGCAGAGGGTGAAGGCAGAGAGGTTGTCTTTATCCACTCCTTAGCAACTGTAACACTTTCTAGGTATTTTTTTCTGGTTTAGGGCCTATACGTATTTTTTAGGATATATATAGACCCTATATGTCTTTTTAAAGGTCTATGATAGACATTTTAAAGGTCTATGATATAATTTTATAGGTTCTCAACTTCCGAGCCCTAGTTATGAAGAACCGACGCCATTAACCCTGATACACTCACCCCCACTGAAAAATCATCCCTCTATTTCTCCAAGATTCACGTCCGACGAGTTCCGTCACATACAATAAGTGGATAGTTTTATGGCATACAAAGTGATACGGTTGAAGCATTTATCAATAGCTTGGCTTGTTCGCCCCGCGGCATTGCCTAGTTGAATATCGCAATATGATACCATATTGTCTAACCAACGGATCTGTGCCGCCGTAATATATCCGAACTGAACACTCATTTCTTTTCTGCCTCAGTAAATCATTTCCCTCCTTGCGTTCATATCTCTGTCCTTTCTTTCACCTCTCCCACTACTCACAATTTTGAGCCTTTTTGGGGGACAGATTATTTACACCAGCAGTCCAGTGTTGTCAACTTAAAATTAAGACTGTAGCTCGGAGTGGTGAAACAAATATTATTAAGCAAGCAATAAAAACCAATCAACGTCATTAGACCTACTTAAATATGAAGAAGTAATAATTAACCATACATGATTCAATATTCAAATCCATGACACGGTTTGGGGGGAATTTTGGTAACATCACTACTCAGAAAGTTGTAGTGGCTGCTGTTTGACGTGATGGGAGGGAAGTGTGTGGAACAGAGTGAGTACAGGCGCTAACTTTTCTAAGAACGACTGCAGCTCTGAAGGGACACAGATCCGTTGGTCCGACAATACGTTTCTATCCTTGCGCTCGGAGACACTACATAACTGATTGTTGGGGATTTGTTCTAGAGAAGGAGTTTATATTTACCTTCATAACTGTGAAAGTCTCATGTATTTATGTCCTATAGTTCATGTGTTATTAATACTTTATTTTGTTATTAAAACATGATATTGTAATAGAGCGGGGAGTAGGATATTATACAGTAAGAGAGTGTTTAAGTGAAGAAAGAATCATAAATTTACTATACACTTAAAATAGATAGCATTTGTTTGCATATTGATATGGTTGAGATAGGAAGTGTGGGGATAATACGAACGTTTACGATTGGGAATGACACATCTGCCATTGTAATTCATTCACTATAGCCTATTAAACATTTTTTTTTCTGAATGTTGTGCCTTCAGACGTGAATATATAGCCTATTAGATATCCCAAAAAATCAAAGTATTATATTTTTAACACATACCTCTTAATTTATTTATATTGTGTTAAAACAATTTAAGTATGTACAATTTGGTGCAGGTAGGCCCACGACAACCCGTGCCGACTACTTCGAAACATGTCGGTACTTGCAAACTTTGAAAAGAAAATTTGAATAATAATTTTTTTTTTACTGTAAAATAGTAAATAGTTAGACGTTTTGGGCGCATTGATATTTATTTACTAAATTAACTTTTAAATATTGAATCCTTCTATACTAATCCAATAAAATGTTCATGTGTTATGTTTGGTATGGAACCGGCACGCGTTATCATGATCCAATCGCAATAGTAATTGTTATTTGGGTTATTAAGGTCAAACAGAAAAAAAGAGGGTATGCGTATTGATTTTGCGCGAAAAACCCTCCTTTTTGTCTTGGAACACCCAAATAGGCCTATATATATATATATATATAGGCCTATTTCGATGTTACAATTAAATTTTGTATATATAGGCTATCGATGTTACAATTAAAGTTGGTATATATAGGCCATATTTCGATGTTACAATTAAATTTTGTATATATAGGCTATATTTCGATGTTACAATTAAATTTTGTATATATAGGCCATATTTCGATGTTACAATTAAATTTTGTATATAGGCCTATAGGCTATATTTCGATGTTACAATTCAATTTTGTATATATAGGCTATATTTCGATGTTACAATTAAATTTTGTATATATAGGCTATATTTCGATGTTACAATTACATTTTGTATATATAGTCTATAGGCTATTTCGATGTTACAATTAAATTTTGTATATGTAGGCTATATACATATATATTGTGGAAAGCAACGGGAAACTACCACACCTATAATTCGCGAGTAAAGCTCCAAAGCATAGCTTGAAAATGCTGTGATTGCCTTCGGGCAGAATTACTAGGAATGGATATATATATATATATATATATATAGGCCTATATACTATATTTCGATGTTACAATTAAATTTTGAATATATAGGATATATTTCGATGTTACAATTAAATTTTGAATATATAGGATATATTTCGATGTTACAATTAAATTTTGAATATATAGGATTTATTTCGATGTTACAATTAAATTTTGTACACACACACACACACACACACACACATATATATATATTGTTGCGAATAATATGGTAGGATACATATAGGCTTAAAGTAATAAAAACTTTAATATACATAGATCTAAAGCTAAAATGTTCCAAAAATATAATATAAGTATACCATAAGATAAACATGTCTTATAATAGATCATTAGAATCAGAAAATTACAAGGATTAGGGAAATCATATGAGCATTTTTATTAAAAGTAAATTAATCAAGAAATAATCAAAATATAATATGTTATTAATATCTCTATAAAATACGTATGTGGAAAAGTAGAAATATATCCAGATAAAATTCCACTACATGCCTAGAATAAAGAGGTATTATTAAAATGCTACCTGACTAATGCAAGTAACAAAAGACATTCATCCTCCATTTAGAAAAGATAACAGTTTCTTAATATAACAGTTTACAAAATTGAAAGAAACTGAAAACAATTATCTATTAACAATATCAAAAAGCAATTAACCCAGTTCTTGTAAACTGTAATTAACGCTATTGACCAGTAATTCCAAGAAATAAGGATACCATTTACACATAAAAGAACAACACGTGTAAATTATGAAGGTATACATAGCGGTGTTGACAAATTTACATTTCAGGAACTCCAAGGGCGTAAACCCCCCTCTAAGGAAACACATGACTAGCAAATAAGATTATTGTAACATATGTATATTAAAATTGTATCGAGTGGAATCGAAAGAAGTGGGAGGAGCTATCGTCTTTTTAAGCGAGAACATATATCAAAATTCCCTCACTTTCGGTCATTCTGTGTTCAGTGTTTAAACATCATAGATGTACACATCACGATCTCCGATCCAGTTAAAATTTAGATTCGTCCGAGGACTTGCTAAATTTAAAGTTATCTTTAACTTTATAAAGATTTAGTCCGTTAAACATTTAGACTTTTAAAATATTTGATTCAAGCACGTGGACCTCTAATTACTTCATCGACTCCACTCATTAATAAAACTTTATTAATTGTATTAACAAAAGTGTAATTCTCCGTAAATAAATGGTATTGGATTCGTTAAAATTGAGTAGAAAATTTGTATGTTGTTCTTTGCTGATAAAAAGTTTCACAACCCTGAGTTCTCTTGCCCACCCCTGAGAATCGGTACAATATATGCTATGTTACAATTCATTTTTGTATATATAGGCCTATATAGGCTATATTGCGATGTTACAATTAAATTTTGTATATATAGGCTATATTTTCTCTAATGGTTTCTGATAAAAGTTTTGAAAATATTTCGTGTTGTCCATTCATGCCCATGGACTTAATACCTTGATAATATAGATATAAATTATGGGGTTTCTCATTGAGAAGTTACTTCATTTCTCGCGCCATATGGAAATAACATTTAGGCCTATCTTACGTTAGTATTTTTTTTTAATCCAATGCCACCAGATTGTTTTTTACGACATTTTTTACTTTCGCCCCTGGCATTGGCGGAATTGTAATCAATTTTTTAGATTGGGGCACCTGGAAGGCGGAGTTACGTTACCCCGATTATAGCCTATGATGGGTGATAAATGATAATGAAGCGCCAGGAGAGTACTTAATCTAAACTTAACCTAAATTCCAAACCATAGGCAACTGCAATAATTCCTTTTAAGGAAACATTCCTATAGTCTGACCGGGAATCGAACCCGGGACTCATGAACTGTATTCGGAAACGCTGATCACTAACCCATAAGGATGGTCTATTGTTGTTTTTTCCCTTAAACTATTGGGCCAACATTTCACAATCGCAGAATACCACAGGTAAGAAACCGCTCTATAAATTTTAATATTTGCTATCGAATACAAGTCTAACGCCTATTGCGTGAATACCATTTCTCGGCTGTAAAGATTAAATTAATGGTTGTATATTATACAAGACGATTAAATACATTTTTATCCATAATTCGATCGTTTCATGTTCAGATGAATTCAAGATGCTCATTTTTTCTTGCTGTTACAAATCGCCATCTTCTGTATTGTGAGAAACATAAACATATGATGGTTTAGATTTCAATAAATAAATAAACTGAAAAGAATAGATAGGCTTAAATTGAATTTTAACGTCACAACTGAGTAGATAATGTTCCTGTTACCTCGGATGTGGCCCTGGCATTTAACTGATCGCTTATCCGGAAAGGCTATCCATGACCTTCGGTCAAAAAGTATATGTTGATTTAGAGTTTAAAAAAAAGTCCTCTCCTCAAAGGTCCTTTTAGGCCCGGGAGACGTGGAACATGTAAACGTACCTACGAAGGGAGAGGTTAAACTAAGGAAAATAAAGAGAAGGAAGAAAATGAGTGAAACAAACATAATTTTAAGAATGTTACTTAAATAAATATTTTGAATGCGGGTACTTACATTTCATTTGCAGATATGAGACTGCCTCACTCGAGACGAGGCATAGATTCTTCCAAAAAACGCTACCTCATAATCACATTTTCATCCTGAAAATCAAAATTATCATAACTTAGTAGCGTTATTAAAATTATAACGACATTTTTTAAATCATTCAAATGCGATAAATATGTCAAACTGTATTACTCAGAAATCAAACAATAATTTACTAATTAGCATTATCATAGGAATGAGGTGCACAAATAAATTAAACATAGGCTCAATTCTGGAAATTAATGGCCTACTATTATGCATTACAGGGACTCTGTCGTCCGAACTTCTCTTAAAATAACGTTAAACTGAAAATGTATAAAACTGTTATTCTCGTAGTTAGGCCTATATGATATGGATGCGAAACACGCACCCTTACTTTAAGAGAGGAGATATGCTTACGAGTATTTGAAAATAATGTTCTTAGGGAATTTTTTTAACCAAAGCGAGATATACAGGCAAGCGATAAGAGTGAGCTACATGATATTTATAGGAAACCAGATATAATACGAACAGTTAAGTCTCGTAGACTGCGATGGGGAGTACATGTGGCATGAATGGAGAATGAAAGACAGCCGTGGAAACTTCTAGTAGGAAAACCAGAGGTAAGTGCCCAGTAGGTAGACCAAGAATGACGTGGGAGAATAGCTTTAACCATGACATGAGGGAAGTAGATTATACAGGCAAGGAATGGAAAACATCTGATGATGGGGAATTATGCAGAGCTTATGTCCGCGCGAGTTCGATAGTGACAGGTGAGTTAGTTAGTTATAATAAATGTATGTCTCCTATTCACGTTCTTCCCCTATTAAAAACAGTTAGTAGAAATAAAATTTTGATTTTCTTAAATCAATTAAAGTGTAAAATGAATATAAATATAAGTAAATAATAGCAATATTACAATTATAATATAAAATTATAAAATTGTTACCTAGTAGGTCCGTCTCCTCAACTTTGTAAACTGTTAACTCTCTGTAGGCCTTACGGGACTAGTCCCATCAGCAGCAGAAGGAGCAGGAGATGGGAATATTATTCTCGGGGTCAATAGATAGAGCCTCATTCCTGTTCCTTCTGCTAATGATGAGACTAGTCCCGAAAGGCCTACAGAGAATTAACAGTTTACAAAATTGAGGAGAAGGACCTACTAGGTACGATTTTATAATTTTGTTTTATAATTTTATAAGTCAAGATGGATACAACATGTTCATCGAATGGAAGATCACAGAATACCCAAACTAATGTTAAGATATCAACCCGCAGGAAGAAGAAGACCAGGACGTCCACTCAAAAGACTTCTGGATGGTGTTTCTCTTGAGGCCGAAACAGGTCAACAAATGACCTAAATTCGTGAATGTACTATGATGATGATGATAAAATAAAATAAGTTAAAATACCTTCTTAGGTAAAATCCGTCGTCCTCAACTTTTAAAATATGTAATCTTTATGCCTGTAGACCTTTCAGGACATCCGTCCCATCTTCAGCAGTTCATTCTTCGCTACAGAATCCAGTATGATGTTTGATGCTGTAGCGAAGAATGAACTGCTGAAGATGGGACGGATGTCCTGAAAGGCATCCAGTATGATGTTTGATGCTGTAGCGAAGAATGAACTGCTGAAGATGGGACGGATGTCCTGAAAGGCCTACATGCATAAAGATTACATATTTTAAAAGTTGAGGACGGCAGATTTTACCTAAGAAGGTATTTTAACTTATTTTATTTTATGACTCTCCACCTCAACGGTTTTGACAATGCATTTTATTAGTATTGACTTTATAATTTTAATTTTATGACTAATACCTTAATGGAATTTTATAATGAATTGTATTAATGTTGATTAAAGTAAATAATATTGTGTCGAGGCAGGACAAATACGTTTTTATTGAGCGTGATGTCGAGTGAAACATGGATAGTTGCGTACTGACATCTTGTTACAACACGCAGTAAATGTAATTTGATTGTAATTCAAATCATGTCCCAGCGTTATACAGAGACAGGTGTTTTCGACATGTTGCCCGGATACAAGTCAGATGTATGCTAAATAGCTCCTGTACAAATATCCACTGCTAATAACAACGTATATTCTTCCCACCTTTATCCTTTTGTTTAATTTATGTCTCTTCCGTAATATCTGATTGGTATGACGCGCCTATTTTATTCATTTGTTTATATTTCTTCATTTTTTGTGTGTTAATAAAATAATACCAGTCTTTATACAACAAAATGTAGATTTCATCATCACCATCATCATCAATAAAATTAGTGTATTAGGTCTGATTAGTTATTAGTGATGTTTTTGGGCGACTAAACATTAAACGACACAAGCGTCCTTTTAGTGTATGCCTTCTAATTAAAAAAACAAAACAATAGTATATTATGATGCGAGGTTGGGAAGTGTTTTTACATAATTGAGAAAAATGTTCAAAAATCGAGCGATAGCCAGGTTTTTAATTTCCGATATTCTGTAAAACATTTCACAAACGTAGGCCTACGTTGTAAATTATTTTTTTGCGCGATGGTGTTTTCAAAATAATAAATAATAGTAAAATAATAACATCACTGTTGGAAATATTTGCGTTCATTATAAACAAATGACTAACATTAATAGCGTGGGCAATATTTATTAGTTGAAACTACAGGAAGCCGTGATACCATTTAGTGATAAAATGGCGGCAAGTACGTATTTATTGTTTTATATTATTTCAAATAAAGTTTAGTTAATTTAAAATGCAGTGATTTGTTTCGTATAATACGGTATATATTAACACTACCTTTTGGATATTTTTTGTATATACATTGTATGTAGTGTACATAGAGGGCAGTGGTTTTACTTCCCACACAAAAAAGCAAAATACACAACTCAACTATTTAGAGATAATTTCGCACAAGTCAAAGCCCCAAAGGCATAAATATATAAATCCTTATCATACAAAATGCAAGAACACGAAAATAATCCAAAATCTGAGTATATGAAGAACTTTTTCCTTTAACTGAACTCGTCCAAAACTTAGAAACTTTAATTATCATTGATTGATTATGGTAGTCCTCTCAGATGACTATTTCTTAAACAAAAATATGAACATCCTATTGAAATCGGTGTATAATACTAAACACATAAAAGAAAATTTTCAGGAGATATGTTTTTTCTTGCCTTCTAATAAAAAAAATGAAAAGGATTATGCTCAGTTTTGAAAAATCTCATACATACAATTTAATTCCGTAACGTTAATCATATTTCTAATAGTTCTAATTGAATATGAAACTCGATTAAAAAACTTATAACTTGACATAAAAGTTACATTTCAACACTAAACAATGTATTAATGAAACTAGCAATTTTTGTGAATGAGAGACGGAAGAACATATTTTAAGAAAAATTACAATTCACATTTTACAATGGTTTGTTTGATCAAAATAATTCAGACATAAGTTTTCTTTTTTAAGATCTGAACAATCATTGATATTATTTTTATCGTATTCAACTTAATCTTCACCAGTAGCATGTTCAGTCTCTCCTAAGTAGAATCTGATACTTCAGGAATGTTTTACTCAAAAGACACTGGTACAGAAATAGATTATAATTTCCACTTAAACCAATCCTTTAAATATTCAACACGTTTGCCTCGTTTTCTATCACAATACCACCAGCTAAATCTCGATGTAAAAGGAATTTTCGACGGTGCATGGTGGACGAACTTATTGTCATCCGTGATGATGCTGAGTTGTCCTAAAAACCTATATAATCTTCGCAAAAGCTATATCAGTGACATAAGTGCTTCTTTGTATACGAAGAGCATGATGGTATAAAGGGAAATAAATGGGCCACGCCTCTACAATATAATAATTCCCTCCTCAACATGAAATATACAAACTATATAAAAGTCATTGCTTTTGCAGAAAATTATTCGTAAGATACCTATTTACGTGATAGGCCTATTACTAATTTCGTGAAAACATTTCAATTCGTTGTCACTTAATTAAATGTTTTAAAAACTAGTTCCTGGTTTATTCCAGACATGGCATAAGTTTTCTTCTTTCCATTTCATTGCTTTGTATCCTTTTGTCCCTTTTGAAAACCAATACAAAACCTCAAAAGTCATAATGAAGTTTAAAGTGGTTGAAGATTTGTTTTTCTCGTGACTGACCTAGAAGATTTTTTTTATTTTGGGTAAATGTCTATTTAATAGTAGCATACTATTTTAATATCAACTGAATTAACTGATACATAAGTCTTAACAATGTAAAAGGGTGTTAATGGTATAGAAGCTTCCGCATTTTCGATTTTGTTTGTATAATTTTTTATGTCTCTATATCTCATATTTAATCGTGTGAATGTAGACAGTAAGAAAAAAAACCTTAAGAATATTAATAAGCTTTCATATTATTTACATTACGTAGAAATAAGTTATATTAAAATTACATATTTCACTCATTAACAGGGCTATAATAATATTTAAGCCTATAGACTAAGTTGGTATTTGATTTAAACCAATTTACTAAAATAATTTATTCATTGTTCGTTAAATTATTGAGTTTTCTGTATTTTAAAATTTCAAATGATATTTCTCTAAAAAATATTATTATAACTAACTAACTAACTCACTCACTTACACTATCGAACCCATGAGTTCATGCCCGCACGGACATATGCTCTCTATACACCCCTCTCCTGAGCTAATGTTTTCCATCATCCCCTGTACAATCTACTTCCCTCAAATCATAGTTACTGTTATTTTCCCACCTCATTCTTGGTCTATCAATTGGGCTTTTTCCTCTGGTTTTCCTATAAGAAGCTTCCATGCACGTCTTTCATTCCCCATTCGTGCCACATGTTCTGCCCATCACAGTCTACGAGACTTAACTGTTCTTATTATATCTGGCTTTCTATAAAGACCGTTTAGTTCACTGTTATGTAGTCTTCTCCATTCACCTGTCTGTTCATCTCTCTTTGGTCCAAAATTTTTCCTAAGAACTTTATTCTCAAATACTCGTAATCTCTTTTCCTCCCTTAAAGCAAGAGTCCATGTTTCGCATCCATATAATATAACTGGTAGAATAATGGTTTTATTTATTTTCAGTTTAACGTTTTTTTAAAGGAGTCACTGTAATGCATAATAACACGCATTTCCAGAATTGAGCCTATATTTAATTTCTTTGAGCATCTCATTCCCATTTGTGATTATCCATCCATAGTAATTCTGCCCGAAGGCAGGTCCGTCACTGCAATCATAGCATTTTCATGCTATGCTTGCAGCTTTACTATGGAATTGTAGGTGTGGTAGCTACCCGTTGCTTTCCACACTGGTGAAGGATGATGATGATGGCCATATGATTTCGGGGACCGTTTGGGCCTTAAAGTTTTCCTGACATTTGTCTTACAGGTGAGGAAAAATCCCGATAAAAACCTCACCCAGAAAAACTGCCCCGACCGAGGATCGAACCCGGGCCCGCTGCGTGACAAGGCAGCACGCTACCTCGAGACCACAGCGGTGGACTTCGTGATTATTGTTCCTAGGTATTTGAATTCAGCTACTTCCTCAAAATTTCCCTCATTTGTCATTAGCTGTCCATTTCCATTATATAATGTATTTCTATGTGTGGCCATATATTTAGTTTTATTGATATTCACTTCCAGTCCCAATTTCTTATTGTTACTCAATAGTGTGTGCGTGTTGGCCTTTAGTATCTCCTCGCCATCGTCCAATAGTACATCATCGGCATAAACTAACAGCTTATTAATACCATTGAGTTGTAGGCCTTCTTCATCCTCTAAAGATTTGATGGCATGCTCTAGTACAAAATTAAATAGTAAAGGAGATAGTGCATCTCCTTGTTTCAACCCATTGTGGATTTCAAAAGTATCCGAAAACTTTTTGTCTACACGCACCCTACTCTTTGTGCCATTTAGACACATTCGTATAAGTCTAACTAACGTTTTAGTAATTCCGAACTCCAGCAGGATACTATATAACTTCTCCCTCTTAATTGAATCGTATGCCTTTTTGAACAGTACAGTTGATGCACAGTAACATTATATTTCCATTTATTTTCTAAGATCTGTCTTAAACTAAATATCTGATCTGTTGTAGACCTGTTTCTTCTAAATCCATATTGACGATCTCCTACAAATTATTATTATTTTTTTATTATTGTTATTATTATTATTTCATGTTTATGTTTATAGAGGACAATATTTTTGCTAGAAAGAGGACTACTACCGTATATTTGTTTGCAGACATTTGATCGCCATGTGTAATGTTAATATTATAATTTAATATTAAGTTTATTTTAGAGGGAAATAGGCCTAAATATTAAATGCAGTTTGATATCACTTATGCAATTATTGTATCTATCCCCATATTACTTCTAATATTGATATCAATTTTAATAAACAGAGAATTAAATTTTATTTTTAATTTACAAGCTTCTGTTTTAATATCACAGAATTAGGAACTCAGCATTAGGATACCACTATCACGAATTTAGGAGTCATATCACATATTTAGGAATCCTTGTTTTCGATAAAATAATGAGGAATTTGGGGACAACTGTACATCGGTTTTGAATATCAAAGTGGGCTAAGAAAAATAAAATATACTTCAACGAACCTGAAATCTAAACTAATGGCCATAAGAAGGAAAAAAAGCCAGACAAAAACAAGCTATTAACATATAACTATGAAAAAAACTGATGCAAGAAAAATTTTCAAATATTAGGGATTATCTTAGACGATAGATTTTTAGATTTTGATTATCGTCAAAATCGATTAAAATGTTACATGCCTTGTGTAAATCGGCTAAAAGTAACTGGAGATTAAGACTTCATGTAATTCGAATAGTCTACAATGGAGCAATAGTACTATTGTCATAAGGGGTTCCAGCATGTAGGCTACAGAGTACATAAGCCGGAAGAATAGGTAATACTTTCAAAACTAAGACGGCTGCAGAGACTAGCAAATATTAAAATTGCTAAGGCCTTCAAAACAACATGACATACATTTATGTGTATTTTAATTGGAATGAATCCTATCTTAATTGAACAGAAAAACACTTCAGTGTTATCTGAACACGCGAATCAACCAACCAAATGAATCATGCAACGCTCCTATCCATTATTCAAAATGGACTCGTCCTGCGAAAACTTGTATGGTAATAGAAAAAAAAGTGAAAAATGAGAATATACTTTCGATATATATATATATATATATATATATATATATATATATATATATATATAATTTTTTCATTCGTTTTCTGATGCCTTTATGTTTTATACTAAATTACTGGATTATTTAGGGTAAATTTTTATTATTATCATTATTACCATTATCATTATTACCATTATCATTATTACCATTATCATTATTACCATTATCATTATTACCATTATTATTACCATTATTATTATTACTATTATCATTACCATCACCATCACCATCACCATCACCATCATCATTATTATTATTATTATTATTATTATTATTATTATTATTATTATTATTATTATTATTATTATTAAGGAGACTAGGCAATATTTTTGGATGCGATTACATTTCTTTGGAATGTATTTCTTTGCTTCTCTCTTAAAGAAAAAGCGTTTCGCATCCGTGAAATATAGGCTAATTGGAAGAATTGTCATTCTATATAATATTGGTTACTTTCTTCATAGAGAAGTTGCGATGACAAGAGTATCTGAATGTATAATAGTTACGCCAAGTTTATTATTATCATTTTTATCATTATCATTATTATTATTATTATTATTATTATTATTATTATTATTATTATTATTATTATTATTATGTCCACTGTTGTGTCTCGGGGCAGCTTTGCTGCCTCATAAGGTTAAGAGCCTGGGTTTAATCCCGGTCGGAACAAGTTTCCTGGGTGATTTTTTTTTTTTAGGGTTTCCCTTACCTGTACGACAAATGTCAGGAAACATTAGGGCCAAAACGGTCCCCGAACGTCATCTGTCCATCATAATCAACATTATCATACTTGATATGTTTAGTATGAATGTGTGTGAATGGTGTGCTTCGTCTTAATGTTATGTTGGCTCGGAGAAGGCCTTGATATTAAGCTTATCCCTCATTCGGAGAGACCATCCATGTCCTTGTGTGGTCAAAAAAGTATTGTGTGATCCATAGCTAATATCCCTCTCCCGACAGGTTATAGCATTGTGAGGTCCGGGCGGCGTGTGGCATATACAAGGTTAAACTGCGTCAATGGATTGGAATTAAATTATTATTATTATTATTATTAATATTATTAATATTATTAATATTATTAATATTATTAATATTATTAATATTATTAATATTATTAATATTATTAATATTATTAATATTATTAATATTATTATTATTATTATTATTATTATTATTATTATTATTATTATTATTATTATTATTATTATTATTATTATTATTATTAAATGCACAAATGAAAAAAAAATTACTCGCCACTGAAATGGACTACTGGAGACGTGCTGCAAGAATATCCAGGAAGGATAAAATCAGAAATTCATATATAAAAGAAAAAATGCAGGTACAATATTCAATATTAGATTTTATAAAGAAGGAACAATTAAATTGGTACAGACACATTGGAAGGATTGAAGAAGGAAGACTACCTAAGATAATCATGGATTGGGAACCACAGGGAAGGAAAAAGAAGGGTAGACCAAATATTAAGTGGATTCAGGGAATCAATGAAACTAAGAGGAATGGGAAATAGAAGAAGATATATGGATGAACAGACAAGAATGGAAAAATGTGTTGAAACAAATGTGTAGTTAACTGTGAACACGGGTACCGGAAAAATGTATATTCATTGTAAAAGCTGGAATAATAAAAAAATATTATTATTATTATTATTATTATTATTATTATTATTATTATTATTATTGAAGCTAGAGATTTGAGGGAAGAAGATGCTCTAGACAGGAACCTCTGGCGACAATTCACTTTCGGTTGAAGGAGAGACACTGTATTGTGGAATATTCCTAATTTAAAAAAATATATTATTATATTTATACAATAGGAATCTTAGCTATTTCTTTCATTACATTTTTTTCACTTGATTTTAATTACGATTATTCATTATTTTTCTGTCCGTTTTTCACATTTCGAATATTATGGTATATATTTCACTTTCTTCGAGAATAATTATGCTCAAATTTTCCGCTTTAATCGCCTATGAGATTGCAACTTACAACCATCGTTTTTTTTTTTATTTCTCGGCTAAAAATAACTCTTTTAGAAGTTATAATAGTCTAATTAGCAAATTTGAAGGGAACAGGGAAGGAATCATGTAAGACACTTTTCCTTGAAACACACAGTAGGAAACGTACTTTTAGTTATAAAACGTCCATGCTTCCTTACCTGAATGCCAAACTTTGAAGATAAATATTACCAGGATTGAACTGTATCTTTTACTATTTTATACTTTTAAATTGTAGTACTTTCAATGGAGAATCTAATGACACCTCCAACTCCATTTCGACAGAAAAGTAATTTACTTGGTTCTTTCATTTACCCTTTAATTACAAGTGATTTGAGGCGCTCAGAATAATAAAGGCAGATCCCAACCGCCATCGAATTTTGAGTTAGAAGCATGACCGTGCACAGCTACCATCTACCTTTCATGTGATGATGTATCAAACAAATTGGGATATGCCAAAGCTCTCATTTTCCACCTTTAAAATTTGTCCGTAGTGAAAACGAACATATTCTCAGCGTAAAAATAACATATCACAACTTTGAGTGCTTTACTTTTTATGTCCGCTACACGTTCATGGCGTTGTAGTGAACGGTAGTGAATTAATATAATGAACATGGATATACAGAATGGTATGACTTCAAACTTTGTAATTAGAAAAAATATGTTGATGACGCTCCTTTGCTTTTACGTAAGGTTACATCCATTATTGTGGATCATGATAATCCTGAGATTGTTAAATTTGGTTTATGTTATTCTAACTCTGAAGTGTATCAAAAAGTTTATTTTAGGAAAGAGGTAAAGTTCACATGTTTCATTGTTTACATTACAGCAGAAGTACAGTGAACAGAGAAAGATAAATACAATGACCTGATGAAATTATTGAAATATATACCACCATCTATCATGATTTTTATAAGTCTTCGTCATGATGTAGTTGATGATGACAAAAAATGTGAAGATTTTGAAAGTGTTCGATTAGGTATTTCAAGATGTTAAATGAAGGAAAATTCAATTTTACACCATTTTTTTCTGTTTTCTATATTTTTTTGTTCTAATAAACAACACAAAATAAGGAAAACTATTAATCACAATGGTTCAAGAATTTGCACTTACACTTGAAATTCCGTAATTTAAATACCCAGAAAATATCAAGTTATAATGTTACCTACTCTCCACGTTTTGGAATAAAACAGAAAATGACATTTATCTCAAAATGAACTTCGGTTGGGACCTGCCGTTATTATTCTAAGCGCCTCATTTAGCTACTATGATCATGTCGTGATTAATTATTATGAACTTGTTCATGTGACAATTTTAGCTTTCTCTGGATTTTAGGAAATTTTAATCCGCCGTCAAGGACCGCGTTTGGAGAGCGAACTTGTATTGGGAGTTCATTAGGAGCGCGTCACTAATAGGCTACCCAAACCGGTCCATTCTTATTTATGGGAATTTAAACATGTAATGCCATGTCACATCTAAAATATTAGGTTATATCCAATAGGCTACTATTATTATTATTATTATTATTATTATTATTATTATTATTATTATTATTATTATTATTATTATTATTATTATTATTAAATAAAATATCTTCAACTCGTGTCCAACTGAGGGTGGGGTCGAGGGATAAGATGAGATGAAGCCCCCTATATCTGTGATTGGCAAAGGTGCCGGTCGACCACGCCTGACGCGCCATCACGGGGGCAGATACTTACTTAATACTTAATACAGGCTTTCCACTTTACAGCAGTTTGCCCTTGATTCCTGCTTTCCAGAGATTCCTATCTTCCCATTGAACATCTTCCATACCCCTCTTTATCATGGCATCGTATATTCCCTCATACCATGTTCATCGATTATAATCCACAAATAATTATTTGTTAAGGAATTTCCGAAAATATATCACATACTCAATCTAACATAAATCTATAAGATAAAAGTTAAAAATTAAAATGTACCTGTTGGCAGGTGCCGTCGTCCTCAACTTTGTTATGTACATTAAATATTAACTGGAGGTCTTTCGGAAGTTAACTTCCATCATCAGCAAGTTGGAGTCTACATCGTCGTAAACCACAACTAGTAGCAGAAGCTCAACCTGCTGATGATGGAAGTTAACCTCAGAAAGGCCTCCAGTTAATATTTTATATACAAAGTTGAGGATGACGGCACCTGCCAACATGTACATTTTAATTTACAACTTGTATCTTATGACTATTCACGTCAACGGAATTTGATATGAATTTTATTAGTATATCATAAACCTAACTCACTTTTCTTATCAAAGACTGCAATAATGCTCTTCAATTAATGCTTTTGGTTGACATTTACAAAATATTTTCCTATATTTCAGTAGTTTTAAACAGCATGAGTGAAAAGGATTGGACAGTGAAGTTTGAAATGACAGAGATGTGAACGAGAATGAAAGTAGATTAATTTGGACGTAGAAAGATGTTAAATTTCCTAAATAAATTAATTAATAATAACAATAATAATAACTAAATTACTGGCACTATAGAATCCGTAGCTTTATGGCCAAGCGGACCTAAGCTCTCTATCCTGAGGTAATATTTTTTCCATCATCACCTGTATAATCTAATTCCCTCATATCATTCTTAATGCTATTCTCTCACCTCATTCTTGGTCTACCAACTTGGCGTTTTCTTTCGGATTTTCTTACAATAAGTCTCCATGCCCCTCTTTCATACGCCTTTCGTGCCACATGTCCTGCCATCGTAGTCTATCAGAATTAACTCTCTCTATTATATCTGGTTTTCTAAAAACACCACGTGGCTCACTGTTATGTAGTCTTCTTCATTCGCCTTTCTGTTCTGCTCTTTTGGTCGAAAAATTTTCGTAAGAACTTTATTCTCAAATACTCGTAATCTGCCTTAGAACCTGTCCGGCAGCAATGCTACCGCCAGCATAGCTCGTAGGTCACTCCACCACGACAAGATAAAGATACCATGGAGATGATGATAATAATAATAATAATAATAATAATAATTATTATTATTATTATTATTATTATTATCGACATTATTATTTAGATTTACCATGTATTTTATTATTTGGTAAGATGTGTTTAGTTTTCAATTGATGGCTTAAACCAAAAAACTTGTTCTTGGCGAGAACACACATAACCTATGCTACTTTCGCATTCGAAGTAGCCAATGATGCAACAAGAATTTTCACTTTCACATTCCTGACGCTGTTCTTGCTTCCATACTGCAATAATACAACAAAATTCGCTGGAATTCTCGGAATTTGGATAAATAAGGGCTTTAATTGTTCTACAAATCTAGGATACAGTATATTTAGTTCATCTGAGAACAGCTTCAGCATTTAGACAAAAAGTGTTATAAAACAAGCAATAAGAAACGATATATATATAATACCATCGTAATCAAGTTCGTGTACAATCAGCACCTAATTTTATTGTTGAAGTGATCGGTAGATTCATTACTTTCCACTCCACCGGCCAGATTTAATTCTTGACGGAATAACAGATTTTAAATTTCCACTTTGTATCCGGATGTATTTTCTGTACTTGTGTTTAGGAAAAGTGAAAAAGGAAAAATAGTAAAAAAATAGATACATAAAAATAAGGGTGGAAAAAAGGGAAAAAAATCTTAAGGCTGCATGTATGTGTATATATACATATACATATACACGAAGGCTGATCTCTATGCTGTAGCCCTGGACCTATTTCTAGTTGAACAAAAATATTGATTTCTTGGCACACAAGCCTTTGGCACGTGTCTTGGCAATATGCCAAATTGCAAGCCTGTGGATGTTTGTGTTCGATCGTAACAGGTGTTTGAAAGACATAAGGTGCAGCGTTAGTACAGAATGGAGACGGTTGAGCAAAGAGTTGTTATTAAATACCTTCAAAAGAACGTGATGTCTCCTCAAATTTATGAAGATATGACGGCAATTTTGGGACAATCTGCTATGTCTTACGGCATAGTCAAAAGATGGTTTCGTGCATTTAAATGTGGGCAAAAAATATATACCATTAGTCACCCCCTGGAAGAAATAAACGTGGCAGACCAAGATGGAAATGGAAAACCTACATCAGAACTATAATGGATGATAGGAATTTGGAAGAAGGAGATTGGAATGATAGAAATAAATGGAAACTGAAGGCGGCAAACCTATAAGTGGGGGAAAGCCGAAGAAGAAGAAGAAGAAGAAGAAGCTCGTCCTGTGAAGATGGTAGTGACCCTCCAAGAACTGTCAGAACTCCAGAAAACAGCAACAAAGTGCATGATATAGTACTGCAAGATCGACGAATCACAATCAGAGACATAATAGAGGAAACAGGCTTCTCATATCACAGTGTGCACAACATTTTGTAAAAGGAATTGGGCATGAAGAAATTGACTGCAAGATGGTGCCTCGAATGTTGACGCTGGCTCAGAAACGACATTGGTATTTTACAGCCTTTTAGAGATGATATTAAGTTATTTAGTAAGGACATTGTGAGCAAAATTTAACTAATTTTAGAGCAGATAACAATTATTTATTGAGAGCTGTGTGACTATGGATGAGACATGGGCCCACCACTATAATCCTGAAACCAATATTCAAAGTATGCAGTGGAAACATAAAGTTCACCGACCCCGAATAATTCAAAGTGCTTCCATCAGCAGACAATGTGCTGCTCTCTGTCTTTTTGGATGCCCAAGGTGTTATTATGGTAGACTATTTGCAGAAAGGATGCACAATAACAGGCCTTTATTACGCAGATTTAATTCATGAATTGCGAGATGCTATCAAAGAGAAACACCGTGGCAAATTAAGTAGAAAGGTCCTTCTTCATCAAGGTAATGCCCCAAGTCACAAATCCTTAGTTGCAATGGCTGCGATTTCAACAGTAGGCTTTGAATTGCTGGACCATCCACCGATCTGGCCCCGAGCGATTACAGGCTATTCCCAAAACTCAAGGAACAACTGCATGGGAAGAAATTTTCATCCGATAATCAGGTAATGCTGTCCGTAAACCAGTGATTTGCAGAGGTTGGACGACACTTCTTCCAGGAAGATGTAGAAATGTTGGAGCACTGCTGGGAGAAGTGTGTCAATCTTCTAGGGGACTATGTGGAAAAAGAGGTAAGAATAATTTTTCTCCACAATCGTAAGTGGGTCAGGGCTACAGCATAGGGATCACTCCTCGTATATATAAATGGAACAAAACTCTGTCGACAATCTTTCACAGATTGTTCAGAGATATAGTCTGTATGTTTTGTCATAATTACAGTCCGGACTTCTACGTAATTCCATTTTTTTCTCAGTAGGCCTATGTTTCAGTCTAAGAATATAAAATGTTACTAAGACCATTATATTTCATGTTCACGTCACATATTTTTACATATTGCGGTCAATATTACATATTTTAAACATATATATTATTTATATTATGTCAAATGCTTAATTGGAAGCACACGCCCATCTGATGAAGTGTTCACCAATCACGTTCTGTGATGTCGAGTGAACGTTTTCACAATATAAAAAAAATTCTACTCGACAAAACTAACTTCTGAAAATATCAATAAATATATAGCGGCTTGTCCGCTCCGTAGCCGAGTGTTTAAGGCAAGAAACCTTGGCGCAGAGCTATGGGTCTTGCGCTAGTTCGAGTCTCCATGGGGGAAGAAATTTTCTCATGGTATATCGGCCAGTATGGGACCGGTGCTCACCCAGCATCGTGAGGTATTTGGGTAGCCACAGTAAGTAGCGGCTCCATGTTGAAAAAAAAACAGCTATAACTGCGGGGGACTCGATATGCTGACCACATGTTACCCCTACACTCGCAGGATGATCATCTACCTCTATGATTGACACATGTGGATGTGAGGCCAGCAGCCGGATGGTAGGCTAAGGGCCTTCTAGGCCTGTCGCGCCAGGAGTAGAGAATATAGCGGCTTACTATTTCGTGCCACGATAGACTTAAGGGGGTACCTAATGTGATGGTACATACTGTACTTATGTATGTGATTTGTGTTAAAATCATATTTTCATCTTTTTATTTATACAGAAACATTTTAATAAACTTTTAATCGCTTGGGAAAATATTAATTTCATATTATCGCCATTAGAATGGATAAATTGATTAATTAAACATTTTTAACGTCTCGTAATTCTGATATTACTTTTTTTTTTTTGGTTTTTGTAACATATTTTTGTACATATTCCATATGACATAAAATTCGGCCTCTAGTCATAATGAACTCATGGTCCCGATGACTAATTAGTGAGTAAGTGCGAATATTTTTTTACGGTACTACTTCAAGAAATGATTAGCTTATCACATATATATATATATATATATATATGTATATATATATATATATATATGTGTGTGTGGTACAGAAAAAATACGAATGTGTTTTATTTCATTCATAGCCTGGTTACAGATTTTTTCGTTTAATATGATTTGTAATTTATTTACAAATCATATTAAATATTGAATATTACTACTCTATGGTGCGATAGGCCTAGAAGGCCCTTGGCCTACCAGCCGGCTGCTGACCGCACATCTACATGTGTTAATCACAGAGGTAAACGATCATCCAGCCAATGTAGGGGTGACATGTGGTCAGTATGTCGGCCCCCAGTTGTTACACCTGATTTTCTCAATCTGGAGCCGCTACTTATTGTAGCTACCCAAATTTCTCACGATGCTGGTTGAGCACCGGTTCCATACTGCCAATAAGAAAATCTTCCCTCGTGGAGAATCGAACCAGCGTAAGTCCCATAACTCTGTGCCAAGGCATCTTTCCTTAACTACTCGGCTACGGCGCGGGACTGACTTGAATGTTAGGGATAGAATTTGCACTAACTAGCATGTTTATTACATGGACGAGAAATTGCTAAAATGTACAGAAATTAATGTTATGTTTTATTTGAAGAGAAAAATTATACGCTCAGACCGGGACTTGAACCCGGGACCCTTGGTTCTCCAGACCAAGTGCTCTACCAACTGAGCTACCTGAGCAAGTACCGATCTAAACGCAAATCTTTCTCTATATACATTGTAATTCCCGTCCACCAAATGCTATGAAGCCATGCTTCTATCTTGCAAATGGCGGCTCCTTTTTATTAAGAAGACATATTTGGGAATTATACATTACAGCCAGTACGGCTTTTTCCATGTTATTATTATTGATTTCGTACATCTCAATGATGGATAAATCATATTTGAAGAGAAAAATTATAATTTTTCTCTTCAAATATGATTTATCCATCATTGAGATGTACGAAATCAATAATAATAATAATGTTATGTTTGTTTATTTAATGTAGCTAAGGTTGATTATGAGCCTAAAGTAAAAGGGGTTAGCTCCTGAAATGTGCTTTTAATATTCAGAGTTATTTAACAATCTAGGCCCACACAAGCGGGTTTTAACTTCACCTCCAAAGAAGATCCACATCCCTTAACAAATTCAATCAACCTTATATGTGATTAAACTCTCAACTCCGAGACCACGAAGAGATACATTGTTAACATTTATTTATTTTACTTTATGTTTAACAAGTACGTAACATTTGACACAGATTATCTCTATTTGTAGAATTTAGAATAAAATAGAATGCATTTATTTAACCTGGTAGAGTTAAGGCCATGTGGCCTTCTCTTCCACTCACAGGACAAACATATGTTGCATTTAAATACAAAAAAATACAACAATAGTACATACTAAATTAATTATCTGGTTAAACTGAACAACAATGAAAATGATGTCTAATAATAGAACAAAATTAAATACAATCAAAATTAAATTAACGGAAAGTTGTATACTCACAGGAAAAACAACTCGAATCTACTATATATAAAAAGAAAAAAGAATGTACAAGAAAGTAGTAAACTCTAAAGAATTAATATATCGCTTATATATAAGACATTAGGTAAATATATTAACAAATCTTCATAATAATTTTATTAAATAATGAAAAAACAAATTACTAATAGCTAAAAAAGTAATACTAGTGAGATCTTTCCGTTAATAATTACATTCTGAAGGATGGTAAAGTTTGGCATCTCTGACATAGGATGGAAGAGAATTCCATGTTCTAGCAGGAGAAACTGTAAAAGATCATCAGAATGCTCTATCAAAATAATGTTTTATTATTTTACAAATTGCTACGATTGGCGTTGTTTTTATATTTATAATTTCCATTTCCTTCTGTCAAGGGGTCTTTTCTTCCAATCCCCTCCCTTTCACGACTTACTTGATATACAGGGTGGACCGTTCGAATGGACCTAATTTCAATTGCTTGTTACTGGCAAACGGTTGAAGATAGAAACTTAAAACAACGTTCATATTACAGAAAAACTCACCAAGTTTTGATATCCAGATCACCACATCTCTATATGAGCCCCAGCAGTCACTGTGACGATATCAAAGCGATGAACAATTTCTTGCCAAGTACGTTGGAGTATGTCTTCTGGAATGTTCTCAATAGCCTCTATGATGCGCTCACGAAGATCACGAAGGTATTTGACTGGGGTGGTGTAAACTTTATCTTTGACATAGCCCCAGAGAAAGAAATCCAGTGGTGTTAAATCGGGAGATCTCGGGGGCCACGCGATTGGTCCTCCCCTACCAATCCAACGGCCAGGGAAAATGTTGTCCAAAGTCGTACGAACTTCATTGGACCAGTGGGGAGGAGCACCATCTTGCTGGAAAACGATGTTAGGCTGCAGTTGTTCAATTTGTGGAAAGAAGAACTGCTCCAGCATGTCAAGATATGTGGTACCACGAACAGTTTTCTCGGCGAAGAAAAACGGTCCAATGACCTTAATATGTGACAAACTGCACCAAACATTCATCTTCGGACTATCACGAACATGCTCTTGAATAGCGTGAGGATTCTCCGATCCCCAGATCCGCACATTATGCCGGTTTACCTTGCCTGACAAATGGAAAGTGGCTTCGTCCGAGAAGAAAATCTTGGTCATGAAGTCAGGATCAGCGCCGAGACGGTCCAGCATCGTATTGGCGAATTCCACTCGTTTCGGCATGTCATTCGGCTCCAGACGTTGCACTAACTGCACTTTATATGCGTGCAGTTTGAGGCGTTTGTGGACAATCCGTTGTAATGTCGATTTTGGTATTTGAAGTTCCCGCGAAGCTCTTCTTAATGACTTCCGGGGGCTTCGCTCAAATGCGGCTTGAACATTTGCTACCATTTCATCGGATGCTCTGCGACCACCACCATGCTTCTTCAACACAGATCCTGTAGCTAATAATGTATCACGCTACTTCTTTATGCTTCTAGCAGTTGGAGCATCACGGTTAAACACACGCCGGAACTCCCTTTGAACTCTAATGATTGATTTAAACTCCGCATACCACAAAACAGCTTGCGCTTTCATCTGCAGAGTCGCCATTTTCACAAACAATTAAATCTAAGAACGAGAAACGTATCTTTGTGCCATCTACCGACAGGATTCGAAACTTGGTGAGTTTTTCTGTACTATGAACGTTGTTTTAAGTTTCTATCTTCAACCGTTTGCCAGTAACAAGCAATTGAAATTAGGTCCATTCGAGCGGTCCACCCTGTAATTTTCCTAACTGTGTAAAGGTCGTCTCAACCTCTTTCTTCCTAGTGGTATCAATTCTAAGATCTTCTTTGGGCATCTTGTGCTGTTTATCCTAACTGTGTATCCTTATATTGCTAGTGTATTTAATTACTTTAATGAGTTTAGTATTAATATAACACAAATCATGTTTTGTTCGTATCATTCTCCTTTGCATTAATTCTTTGTGTGTCAGAGCGAGTTTCATATTTTGTATTTTTCTCCTAAATGTTTCCTAATGTCTTTAATTATCTTATTCGGCCTGATATTAACCTATTCTATATTGTTTTGTGTATTTTATTTCCTTTTGTATTATTTCTTAATTTTTATGTGCCAGAATTTATTTTATGTCTTGAAACAGGCTTCTAAATTCATATATTTGGATTTCCCTCTCCCTTTAACTAAAACTTTGTAATGTGTACATTATATCTATCTATCTATCTATAATGGCGTAGTCCATTGTTAAGCCATAATCTCTCCTTTGTAAGAAATTATTAAACCAAGGTAATTTCTTACTTACTCACTGGCACTATCGAACCCGTAGATTCATGGCCGCACGGATATAAGCTCTCCATACACCCCTATCCTGAGCCAATGCTTTCCAATCATTCCCTGTATAATCTACTTCCCTCAAATCATAGTTAATGTTATTCTCCCACCTCATTCTTGGTCTACCAACTGGGCGTTTTCCCTCTGCCTTTCCTACAAGAAGCTTCCATGCAAGTCTTTCATTTCCCATACGTGCAACATGTCCTGCGAGACTTAACTGTTTTTATTATATCTGGCTTCCTATAAAGACCAAGTAGTTCATTGTTATGTAGTCTTCTCCATTCGCCTGTCTGTTCATCTCTCTTTGGTCCAAAAATTTTCCTAAGTACTTTATTCTCAAATACTTGTAATCTCCTTTCCTCTCTTAAAGTAAGAGTCCATGTTTCGCACCCATATAATATAACTGGCAGAATAATAGTTTTATATATTTTCAGTTTAACATTTTTTGAAAGGAGTTGGGACATCAAGAGTCTCTGCAATGCATAATAGCATGCATTTCCAGAATTGAGCCTATGTTTAATTTCTTTGTGCATCTCATTCCTATCTGTGATTATTGTTCCTACGTATTTGAATTCAGCCACTTCCTCAAAATTTCCCTCATTTGTCATTAGCTGTCCATTTCCATTATTTAATGAATTTCTACGTGTGACCATATATTTAGTTTTATTGATATTTACTTCCAGTCCTAATTTCTTAGTGTTACTCAATAGTGTGTGCGTGTTGTCCTTTAGTATCTTCTCGCTATCGGCCAACAATACTACATCATCAGCATAAACTAACAGCTTATTAATACCATTGAGCTGTAAGCCTTCCTCATTCTCTAAAGATTTAATGGCATGCTCTAGTACAAAATTAAATAGTATAGGAGATAGTGCATCTCCTTGCTTCAACCCATTCTGGATTTCAAAAGTGTCTGAAAACTGTTTGCCTACACGCACCCTACTCTTTGTGCCATTTAGACACATTCGTATAAGTCTAACTAACTTTTTAGGAATTCCAAACTCCAGCAGGACACTATATAACTTCTCCCTCTTAATTGAATCATATGCTTTTTTGAAGTCTACATATAGTTGATGTAGAGTACCATTACATTCCCATTTCTTTTCTAAAATCTGTCTTATACTAAAAATCTGATCTGTTGTAGACCTGTTTCTTCTAAATGCACATTGATGATCTCCTAGAATGTCATCAATATAGGGAGTAAGTCTGCTTACTAATACATTTGTTAGAATTTTGTACGAAGTTGAAAGTAATGAGATGCCCCTGTAGTTGTTGCAATCAGTTTTACCTCCATTCTTATAAATTGGTACGATAATTGATTCCTTCCATTCATCTGGAAGAGCTTCTTTTTCCCAAATGTTACTAAGCAATCAGCGTATCTTGTCCATCAATTTTTCTCCCCCTGATTTTATCAGTTCTGCTGGGATCTCATCTGAACCTGATGCTTTATACATCTTCAATTTTTCAATCGCCATTTCAACCTCTAATGCACTTGGCTCTGCAACTAGCATTTCTGCTGTCTGTAACTTATCCTCCTCAATGTCCTGTTCTGCATGTACATTTAATAGCTGATTAAAGTAACTTTTCCATCTATTCAATATACTCCTGGAATCTGCAATCATATCCCCATTTTCATTCCGAATTATGTTTGTTCTAGCCTGAAACCCTTTCTTCTCTATACTAATTCCCTGATATAATTCTCTAATGTTCCTGTTTTTTGCGTTCATTTCAATATCATTAATCTTCTCTCTCAAATATTCCCTCTTTTTACTCTTTAGTAGCTTGGTGGTTTCCCGTCTAATACTACCCAACTGCTCTAAATTTACCTCATTTGGCTCGTGTAACCATTTCATTTTTGCTAGCTTTCTTTTCTTTACAATGTCGGCACATTCCTCATCAAACCATTTCTTGTTTTGCCTCTTTTTTAAACAACCAATGCTTTCTGATGCTGACAATTTAATAGTATCTCTTATAGCCTCCCATTCTTTATTTATATCAGTTTCTTCTTCGTTTGCCACATTGTCATCAGAAGATTCCAGTACTTCAAATCTATTAGCAACTTTGATTTGGTATTCTTGCCGCATTTCATAATTTTTCAAGTTTTTTAATTCAAATTTTACAGAATCATCTTTAGCGTTTGTTCCTCTCATAAGCGATAGCCGTTGTCTGATTTTCACTCTGACCAGATGATGATCCGAATTGCAGTCTGTCCCTCTAACTGATCTAACATCAATGATGCTACTGTGCCAGCGTTTATCCACTAATACATGATCTATCTGGTTCCGAGTTTCTCCATCTGGGGACGTCCAGGTGTATTTATGAATATCCTTATGCTGAAATGTTGTGCTCTTAACAATGAGATTCTTTGATGTGGCAAATGTGACTAATCTAACCCCGTTGTCGTTACTATCTTCATGAAGACTGAATTTGCCTATTGTTGGTTTGAATATATCTTCCCGCCCCACTTTTGCATTAAAATCTCCTAAGACAATTTTCATATGATATCGTGAAAGGCTATCAAATAAGCATTCTAATTCTTCATAGAACTCATCCTTGATCTTGTCATCTTTATCTTCTGTGGGGGCATGTACATTTACAATTATAAAATCATGTTGTTTACCCTTTAGAATTACGTATGATACCCTATCACTAACAAACTTAATATCTCGGATAGCGGATAGGATCCTCCTTCTGACTAAAAAACCCGTTCCAAATGCAGGTCTTTCTGCACCCCCGTAGTATAATGCAAAGCTTCCCGATACCTGACTACCTTCTCCTGTCTACCTAACTTCCTGTAAAGCAACTATATCCAAGGGCGATTTATCTAGTTCCTGCGTTAATATCTCTAGTGACCCGCTATTGAATAAAGTCCTAACATTCCATGTTCCTAGGAACATGTCCCTGTGTTTGAGCCTTTGGCATAGGTTCCCTGAAGTAGTCCCCGCCCGGAGAACCGAATGGGGGACTATTTGACCTCCGGAAAATTTTACCCCAGTTGAACCCATGTCCTCATTTCTTGACATCTAGCAGGCAACTAAGGCATTACTGGACGTTGAGGTCGGTAAATTTTGTTCAGAAGCCTTTTATTCAAGCTTTAGGATCTTTTACGAGCCTGAAAAATCTTCAAACACGGGACTCACAGGTTGAAATTTCTCCTGGAGGACTTGCTCCTTGGATTTTTCCGTCCTAAAAATCCATCGACTCCGGACGTGTTTGAACCCGCGAACCTCGGAACCAAAGTCAAGGAACATAACCACTAGATTATCGCGGCCGATAATGTGTATATTCTACATGTATTATTTCTGTAACTGAACTGCACCCGAGCACGAGCACTTGCTCATTCGGGTGTCAATACTGTGCACAACATTTATTTGTAAATAAAATTTATTCTTATTCATATACCTCTTTAACTGTCAATTCTGTGTTTCATTAATGATGCCCCTGCAATTACTCCAGTAACTTATGTTATTTGTATGCTTGGTATTTAACCTTATTTTCTTTTTCTACATCATCTTAAAAATCCATCTCGGTTACCAGAAGTTTCTTCCTTAATCTCTGTTTTACACTCCAAACTTCAGCTCCATATTAAACTCATATCCAAATGATACATAATTCTGTACATGTGTACTCTAATGAGGAATCTATGTTGTGACTCACTGTAATAGCGACGTTTGAATTTCGCGGATGACAGTGAGAAAGGTGATCTCGTTTTGGTAAAAATAGATTCGTGAGTCGCTGATTCGTCAGTCGTGGACTCGTGAGTCGGAAGACCCGGGTAGACTATCGATGCGTCTAGACTCCCATTCCAAAGGTTTCTTCAGGCAACGACCCTCCCTTATGGGAAAGTTCGATGTCAGAAACTTCCATACTAGAAAGGTATGGGGCCGAGAAATTTCCGTTATCGATCTATGTAGCCTAAGCTATTGCCAGGGATGGGAGCGAGTCAGTTGTAAAGTGACAGCTATACAGTGAGCTGTGAAAGAGAAGAAACTTTGGCAAGTGGACTCGTTAAAGACTGTAAAATAATTGTGTGATATCTATCTATAGTAATTATGCCGGAGGGCAGGTCTTCCAATGCAATCATAGCATTTTCATGCTATGTTTGCAGCTTTACTAGGGAATTATAGGCGTGGTAGCTTCCCATTGCTCTCCACACTGGTGAAAGATTATGATAAGTATGTTGATGATGCCGGATGATTTTCGGGGACCGTTGGGTCCTAAGCTTCCTGACATTTGTCTTACAGGTGAGGAAAAACCCTGAAGAAATCTCACCCAGGATCCTATCCCGACCGGGAATCGAACCTGGGCCCGCTGTGTGACAAGTCAGCACGCTACCTCGAGACCACAGTGATTGCAATTGTATGATAGATAAACTTTAAAACAAGATAAATTATTAGGCCTACATCAATTTGTAAGCATAATACTAAGGAGAGTTTATAGAATTAAACTGTGTTGTTTTATTACACCAAAACAATGTGAAGACGACCCGAAGGTATCTTGTGGGAATATTTATATAATTTTATTGACGGCCTTGGTGATCTCCAAGTTGCGAGTTTAATCCCAGACAAGGTTATTGAAAATTTTAGGGGATGTGGAACACTGGATTGACTTGAAGAAGGCATTTGATAAAGTAAATAGAAACAAATTATTAGAAATACTCAAATATGATGGAATCCCAGACCAACTGATAAAAGTTATATATGATATTTATAAGGATAATTACATTCAAGTTAAGATTTAAAATAAAATCTCTGAATGCAGACCAATTAATCAAGGAGTTAGACAATGATGTGGTCTTTCACTAATGCTCTTCATAATATACATGACCACAATGATTAAAGAATGGAGACTACAACCACAAGGCAGTATACCACTTAATACGAGTAGATTATATAATTTAGACACATTATTTGCAGATGACATTGTGTTTATAGCGAATTCAGAAGATGACCTACAACGTTCAGTCCACTCTTTACACAAATTGCAATAAACTACAACATGGAAATCTCAACAGAAAAATCCAAATTCATAGCTTTTCTAGGAAAAGACCCAATTCGCAGTAAAATTATTATTAATAATAAAATATTAGAACAAACTAACACATTTAACTACTTCGGATACAAATTTACATACGAAGAGGAAAAAGATTTTAGTCAAAAAATTATAAAATTTAACAGAGTAACAGGAATTATAAATAATATTTTCAAGCCAAACACAGTACAGGAACACTCACGAACTAGAATTTATAAAACACTGGCCAGACCCATATTATGTTATGGCAGTGAGGCCTGGACAATTCGCAGTGTAGATGAACAAAGACTAACAGCGGCAGAAATGAAATTTATGAGACGTACTGCAGGTTACTCAAGAACAGACCATAAAAGAAATTCGGAGATTTTCAAAGAATTACAAACAGAATCGATCATGGAATATGTGCAAAAATACAGAAACAACTGGAAATCTCACGTAAGAAGAATGAGCAGAACAAGAATATCACGTCAAATCTTAAATTATCAGCCGCCAGGCAAGATATCAATAGGCGACCTTTCAAACGTTGGATTGAGACTATAACATACCGCTAGGTCTATCACATGAAAGGAAGAAGAAGAAGGAGCACTGGATGAAGACACTTTTTTGTACAGAAAGCAAAAATCAGCAAGTTGAAGAAAATGGTACTTTAGTTATTAATTTTTATATTGAAACTTTTATATTATTTTATACACGTGTCTAGTTGATTTAGGCTATTCCAGTGAAAGGCGTGCCCGCATTTTTTTTGATGTTTCTATTTATACAGTGAAAGACCGTCACTTTTCTGCCAAGATATCTCTCTTGGTCGGGTTAACGTATTTTAGCTGTCCGCATGGGTGACCAAATGCTACGCCGGCATAGCTTGCGGATGTTTAAACTCGTTGAAATGAGAAAGCTTAAAGTTTCGTAGACTACGATGAGCAGGGCAGGTCATGTGGTATTGTAAGCTTATGTTTTCCCTTTACAGAGATTTAGGCACTCTCCCCCTACAGGGAAGAATTTGAACCATACTAATTTAGTTACACTTGTTTTCGTATAGATGTCATTTTGAGTGGTCCGTCGTCAGCGTTCCGCCTCATACTGACATCTAGGAAACCAAGGTAGTACTAGGACGGGAAAATTCGGTAAATTTTGCTTAGAGGCCTTTTCATTCAGGCTTAAGAATTTTTTACGAGCCTGAAAATCTTCAGACTCGGGGCCCACGGCTTAAAGTCCCTCCCGGAGGACTTGCTCCTTGGATTTTTCCGTCCTAAAAATCTGCGACCCTCGGGACCAGAGGCAAGGAGCATAACCACTAGTCCACCGCGGCCGACAGGCCATGTGGTACGAATGGGAAATGAAAGAGC
Source organism: Diploptera punctata (assembly GCA_030220185.1). Lineage (NCBI taxonomy): Eukaryota > Metazoa > Arthropoda > Insecta > Blattodea > Blaberidae > Diploptera > Diploptera punctata. The sequence continues at coordinate 1,187,415 of JASPKZ010006078.1, forward strand.
CATGGAAGATTCTATTAGCAAAACCACACGGAAAGCGCCTAGTAGGTAGACATTAACCGTGATTTGAAGAAGGTTAATTATACAGGGAAAATATTAATTCCGGATAGGGCTTTATGGAGATGTTATGTCAGCGCTGCTATGAACCTGCAAAATCGATAGTACCAGTGAGTCAGTTATTTAGTCCACATTTTTTTTTATAATTTCCTTATGAGATCTTAAAATTTGTTTTTTGTCAATTATGTGGAATGTATCTAATATACTTAACAACTTAAGGAACATATAATGATAATAATAATAATAATAATAATAATGATAATAATAATAATAACAATAACAATAATAATAATCATCATCCGGTATCATGGCAGCTGCCGCCGTCTTCCGGAAACCAAACGCCATTCCTCTCTGTCCATCCATTGTTCTTCCTCCAATCCTCTGATATTCATAGCTGCTAGTACCCCTTCTATCCAAGTTTTCTTCGGTCTTTATCTCTTCCTCCTTTCTATTGGGATCCATTCCATAACAATTTTAGGCAATCTTTGCTCTGGCATTCTTTTGACATGACCATACCACTGCAATCTTTTCTTTTCTATAATGTCTATGATGTCTGGCTCCTCTTGTACACCCATTATTTCCCTTATTTCTTTATTTCGTATTCTATCCATTCTAGATTTTCCAGCTGATCTTCTTAAAACATCCATTTCTGTACTTAAAATTATTTTCATTACCCTGATAGGAATTTGCCAGACTTCAGCATCATATGTTAAAATACTCTGAATTATGGTTTGATATATTTGTATTTTTCTATTTTTTGTAATATTTTTGCTCCACTAAACATAGTTTAAAGCATTTATTGCTTGTTTTGTTTGTGCGATTCTATTTTTAATTTTCACTTTGTTATCGCCTGAATGGTCGAATTGTGTTCCTAAATAAGTGCATTGAATACAAGGTTTTAATTCTTCTCCAATGTTGAAATTTATATTTTCCATTTCTTCTCCTATACACAGATATTTAGTTTTCTCAATGTTTAATAATAATAATAATAATAATAATAATAATAATAATAATAATAATAATAATAATAAATAGGTCCATGTAAAAGTAGTACAAAATAAATTTTAACATTTGTCCACTTTAATATAAAATTATAGAATATTCACCTGAAAGGTCCGTCTCCTCAACTTAATTATCATTTAACTGTAGCGCTTTCGGGACTTGTCCCATCATCGGCAGGACTATGATTTGTCCACTTGTATGAATTAGATGTATTCAAGCATTTATTGCGCAGTTTCTAAAAATATAATTAAAACATAAAAATTGTCTTTATCATTTTAGAATTTTTAAATAAAATTCTTATGATAATTTATCGCAAAAATATTAATATTGCTACATTTTCAACTATAATAACAGCTATTGAAGGTGCCAGGAAAAAAATAATGTTGTCGGCAGAAAGATGCTTAGCTGCCGTTATAATGTTGCTAAAAGCATTATAGTGTATTAAAGTATTACGAAAATCGCATTTTATAATAACAAAATAGTGATATGGACATGGTAATAGCAATCCAAACCACATTTTCTACGAGACTCTTAGTAATAATTAGAGTCAGGATGTTAGGCACTTAAAAAGTTCAAAATAGACAGGCAAAAAAGTTACTAAACATTAATATAGGCACTAAAAATCAAAATAGGCTCTTACAAGAAAATGGACTACAATATAACATTTTACAGCCTTACGTAAAGAATATAAACATATGCTATCAATGGCATATAAAGATATCAGAAATGATTTTGGAACTTGATTTGCTTTTTACAAAGAGCGTACTTATGTTTTGCAGTGTGTACGTGCTGCAAAACATGACACTTATTTGCGCAATTCACTCAAATTTTACACACTTCGCAAAACAATGTCACTTGAGAATATTTCCACACCAAATTCTTTCACGAAATTGGTCAGTTTGACTTTTACTGTTTTATTGTGTCCATTCTTTAGGCATCGTGAAACAACTGTTCTAAAGGTAAAAAAAGCCACATACACTTATTGCACAACTTTGTCTTTGAAGCAACTGTCTGTGAACGAGGACCACTGACTGGATTCAGGGTTATCAACATCAAAAATAATATTGCCAGTCAATTAAAGGTTTCTATGCAATGATATTTGTCATGAAGTTAGTCCATTTTAGTCAATTTCATTGAAATACTAAGTTAATTTCGAGAGAAAATGGCAAATAGGCATTTATAGGCATTGTAAGCTGAAATAGGCATTTATAGGCAAAATTAACTTCATGGAAAACAACTCAAAGTCCGTCGCTGTGGCGTAATCGGTCGAGTCACTACCTTCCACTCCGGCGACCCGGGTTCGATTCCCGGCGGGGTAGGGATTTTTAAAATATCTACCTTGGGACTGGGTGTGTGTCGTGTCCAGTTGTACCCATTGGGTTTAATTCCTAAAAAAAAACAACTTTAGGGTCGTCTGTATGAACTTACATGAAGTCACTTTTACAATATTTATAATAAATAAGTGTAGGCATTTTCCCCAACATCCGGTCTCTAGTAATAATACGTCCTCTGAGTATGTTACTGGCATTCTGTAGAGTACAATCGAGTGACAAAATTGCCATTTTAAGACTACTCATTATTGTTTTCAATTGCACTATCCATTTATCCGCTTTTATAGACTGGAAGGACTCTCATTCTTACCGTGGAGATAGGTCACCAAAGTGTCCCCTTGAGAATGGATGACTCTTGCACACCTCTTCCGTTGACTTTTCTTTTTTGTTTTCTGTATACTAGAAAATCAACTAAATTAAAATTCTACAAGATAAATGCTGTCCCTATTTCTGTAAGGCTGTAAGTTTTGAACTCTAATCAAAAGAGAATAGAAACAGCAGGAATGAAGTTTTTAAGAAGTGTAGCCGGTTGCACGCTATTAGATAAAAGAAAAAAGCAAAAATATCAGGAATGAATTAAATATTTTGAAACTGACGAATAAAATGAAGCAATATAGAAAAAATTGAGAGATAATGTTCAGAGTATGAAAATAGACAGAATACCAAAAATTATTTTATATTATAGGTCAAAAGGTCCCTCTATGGTATCTTTACCTCGTCGTGGTGGAGTGGCTTGCGTGGTTAAATGACCCTGAGAGCTATGCCGGCGGTAGCATTGCTGCCGAAAGGGTTACCCATGCTGACAGGTAGAAGACGATAAGCCTGACGAAAAAAGTACCTTTGTCGAAAGAATAACGATCTTTCATCGTAAAAATATAATCGTCAAGAAACACGGACCTGGGTTCCACTGGGGTAAACATTTCTGGAGATAAAATAGTCCCCCATTCGGTTCTCCGGGCGGGAAATACTTTGGGGAATCCATGTTAAAGGGCTCAAACACAGGGACATGTTCTTAGGAATATGGAATGTTAGGGCATTATATAATAGTGGGGCACTAGAAATATAAACAAAGAAATTAGTTAAACCACCCTTGGATATAGTAGCTTTAAAGGAGGGAAGTAGATTATACAGGCGATGATTGGAAAACATTAGCTGAGGATAGGGATGTGCGGAGAGTTTATGCCCGGGGCCATGAATCTAAGAGCTCGATAGTGCAAGTGATTTTATTAATTATACAGTGCGGTCAGTATAGCAGTGGACAGCAGACGCGGGGATTTCACTATACATTGCTGACGCACTCGCGGCGGGGAACGGACAGCGTAGGATCGCGGTGATACAACCACACACATTTTCGTAACTATTTTACAAATTCTCGCACTTACCAACTTTATTGAAGCAGGTGCTGGAACTGTTCACCATCGTAGTCCATACATTTTTGACACCTCTTTATAAAATTTGTTGTACATATTATGGACTGTTAAACGTGACGGAATTTTTATTCTCGGGAATCGTGTTTCAAAAAGTATTCGTACTTGGCTGGCAGACTGAGTTAACAAATATTGATCAGAAATAAATACACGTTGTTCAGTAGAAACATTATTAGCCATTATACAGTTTACACTTATACTTATACACACGTCATTCAGTTTACATTTATACAATCCTGTTTTATAAGATATACATTTTAAAATTGAAATAACTTATACACGCGCCATTCTGTACACAAGGAAAATCGAGCGAGCACCTTATCCACTCGAAGTAAACGATCTGTCTGCGACTGTGAATGCGTGGGATGTGCTTGTATACTGCTGAGTCTGCGCACATTTCAAGTCCCGTGTATGCACGTGTAAGCCTTCGTCACCGCACAGCACAAACCCCGCACCTGCTGTCCAATGCTATACTGGTCGCACTGTAGGTGAAAAGGTTAAATAAATATCGGTAAGCTCAAGAAGATATGGATCCTAATTTTCAATATTGTAATCTATGAGACCGGATAGAACCTTAAAGGCTTAATCCGTAACATGATGATGACGATAACCAGTATTTTAATGACTATTTCACTCATGCACCAAATGGTAGTCAACAACCAATCATGTTTCAATGAATTTTGTTTTACAACCAATGACAGTCGTGTTTCACCTCGCTCTTTATCAATTTATCTTTATCAGCTGCTGCTTTTGTGATAAAGAAAGCTCCTCCTTTTTAGTATTATGACCAGGTCAGAGCATTATTTTTTCCAACAAATACATTGTATAGGCTATAGCAAATAATGAACAGATTCCTTGATTTTATTGAGTTTACTAAAAAATAAATGAATAACATATAATGTTGATTATAATATACAGTTTGATGTGTTTCATTTCTTCTCCACAGCATTCTTACAATATTGCGATCCTATTTGGCAATAAATAATATGATCAAGTTGCAGTCAATGAACATAACCTCACATTTCTGATTTGTTTTCAAAAATCGCCGTTTACAATAAATATATAAATATTTTAAAATACCGGTAACTATTATTAAATAATTGTTGAGTAAACAGTTTAATTTTATTCGTTAAATGATCCTAAAAAATTCCACTCTTGATTTCCAAATCATCTAGATAAATTCACTCCTCACTTCGTGACTCGTGAATTTATCGGTGATTTCGAAATCACTCGTGACATTACTTATGAAAATTAATGGAAACCATGTAAAATATTCAGGGTTTGAATTGAGAGTTCCTGAATTCAAATATGAAACTCTACCTCTGTGCCAACTCGCCCATATATTATTCTTTATTCGAACGAAAATAGTTTTTTTTAAAGGTCCATTAAAGAAATCGTAATCCTAATATATCGGAACTGCTGGAATACGCGAAAAATAACCTGATGTCAACCTACAAAAGTGTTTACATCGCTGCAATGTTTAATGGCTACAGAGCTGGACTTTAAATAGAATCTACGAAGCATTGCGTTGGAGGTTTTGAGAGAAAACGTCAAGGAAATCTTACGGTGTAGTTCTAAATCAATGAACTGTAGACGGGAAAAAAGTAATTAGTACTTTTGTTTAATATATAACCAGATGAGGGAATTTAAAAAATGATAAAATGAGGCAGATTTAATATTTTATGCGTGTAGAGAATATTAGGAGTGGAAATAGTATATTGCAATGCGAGATTGGGAAGTGATTTTTACAGAATCAAGGAAAAATGTTTTAAAACCGAGCGATAGCGATTTCTTAATTTTCGAGATTCTGTAAAACATTTGGCGAACGTGCATTGTACATAACTTTTTTCCGCGATGGAGTTTTCAAAATAATAAATAATAGTAAAATAATAACATCTTTGTTGGAAATTTTTGCGTTCATTACAAACAATTGACTAACGTTAACAGTGTGAGCAATGTTTATTAGTTGAAACAACAGGAGGCCTTGAGAACAATTATTGATAACATGGCCGCAAGTACGTATTTATTGTTTTTATTGTTCCAAATAAAGTTCAGTTCATTTAAAATGCAGCGATTTGTTTCGTATAATGTATATTAACACTAAAAGTAAAAGTAAAGTAATCCCACTACAGGCCTCAGGAGGCCCTTGGGGTAGTAGGAGATTAAGGCTCCCACTATTTCTGAACAATCGGCACTTGATGTCAGCCGGGTTGTCAGCCCTGCGTGACGGCCGCCTTTACCCCCAGAACAAGCATCTGGTACTCATTTCCGTTAGAGGCTGTGTCGACCCCAGGGCCATAGTGCCGCCAGAAGGTTTGGGTCAGTTTTTAAAAATCCTGACCACCGGGACTTGAACCCTCGACCTTTCGGCTTGTAGCTCAGTGCCTTAACCACTACGCTACGGCGTGCCCCCGTATATTAACACTACCTTTAGGATATTTTCTGTATATATATATATATATATATATATATATTTTGTACGTAGTATACATAGGGGGCAATGGTTTTACTTCCCGCACACGGGTGTAAATGTAATATTACAATATAGTTAATTAGGTTGGCAACCCCGAAATGTAGGAAGTTGAACTTTGAATAATGGTTGTCATTGCGGGTAAATACGACAAAACGCACTATCGCGCAAAAAGATTTATTTTCGCATTTGTAGGCATCAAATGGGATAGATTAACGCCATTAAGAAATAAACATTCATCTAGGATAATAAGTTTAAAATAATAATAATCCATCCGTCCATAGTAATTCTGCCCGAGGGCAGGTCTTTCAGTGCAATCATAGTATTTTCATGCTATGCTTTGCAGCTTAACTAGGTAATTGTAGGTGTGGTAGCTTCCCGTTGCTTTCCACACCGGTGAAGGATGATGATGATAATGATAAGGATGATAATGATGATGGCCATATGATTTCGGGGACTGTTTGGGCCTTAACGTTTTCCTGACATTTGTCTTAGAGGTGAGGAAAAACCCCGATAAAAATCTCACCCAGAAAAACTGTCCCGACCGGGGATCGAACCCGGGCCTGCTGCGTGACAAGCAGCACGCTACCTCAAGCCCACAGCGGTGGACTATAATAATAATAATAATAATAATAATAATAATAATAATAATAATAATAATAATAATAATAATAATAATAATAATAATAATAATTTATTGTCTATTCTTAGTTTAACCTTTCCCTTTTAGGACCACGACGGTCTGTGAGACTGGTGTGTTTCGTGTTAATGTGTTTCTCGGAGGAGGCCTTGACTTTGATCTGATCACTCTTTCAAGGAGGCCCTTGTGTCTCTGTGTAGTCAAAAATGTATGTGTGTGGTCCACAGTTTAAAATCCCTCTCCCGAAAGGTCGTGCTACTGTGAGGCCCAGGTGGCTTGTGACATGAAGGACCTATAAGATGAGAAGTTGAAGTAAGTTAATGGAATGGAAAAATATAACAAAAAAATGCAATAATAATAATGTATGATTATATTATTAAGAAAAACTATACATAAACTGTATATTAGGTAATATCAGATTACTCTTCGGTTACGTCAACTCTGTATATCATTGACTAGACTTGCGAAAACCTTTGAAAACTAGACCTATATTTTATAGAGGAAAAACTATAACAGTAAATAAGACAAAAAACTGTTGTAAATAATGTCAAATATAAACAAAGTTTTATATTTACGCTACATAAAAACAGCACAATTCGGCATAATTTATGCCTGTATCCGAAACTTTCCGGTTAAATTGACTATAATTCTTTTATTAGACATTAATCAACAAACTTAGTACATGTTTACGACGCATTAAATTTCAAGGTGACTACTTTAAAACCATTAACAACTCTAAAAAAGACAAAGCAGAAAAAGTGACAATTGTATGATGCAAGCAATTTGCTGTAGATTCTCAAAGAGCCGCAAGCAATTACGAGTAGCTATCTTAATTTGATATTATACTGTGAACGCAGTTTCATAAACCTTCAATATAAATTTAATTTGTTTGGATGATAGAAAGCGAAACGTACAGATACCAATTTATTTTTACTAGCATTTGTAACATTAACCTTACTAGATACATCTGTGTTACCAGTTGAATACCCATAAACACTCCTACTTACTTTCGTTTTTCTTTTTATTTGTTTTTCTTCTCTTCCTTGTAGGTACTTTTACGCTATCCGGACCTTAGAGGATCACAACCTGTCCAGAGAAGATTAAAATTCTGGATCCATTCATACATTTTTGACCACACAAGGATCTGGAGTGCCTCTCCGGACGAATTATTAGCTCAATTCAAGGCCACCTCCGAGAAAGCACGAATATTTAAGACAAGTCACATTATCCACTCATATATTTATATTAATCAAAGCGAATATGATCATCTACATCGTCTCGAAGGATTACAACTGTTGATCTGTTCCGACTCAAAATTGCTTACGCCATATCATTAAAGGTCGACCTATATTTCATTTTCAATATCCACCGTTATGACCATATTACCGAACACTTTAATAACCTCTCTTGGCTCCGTCTTACTGACAGACGTAAATTGCACTCTCTTTCACTACTTTTCAAGCTTCTGAATTCCTACATTCCAACTTACCTGGCGTCCAGATTAGAGAAGTTATCCTCTTACCACAATATTGACACTAGGTTACAAGATAGCAGTCTGCTAACAATTCCTCTTCATAGCACTTCCTCCTATTCTACCTCCTTCACAGTAGCCTCTGCCCGCTCCTGGAATCTCCTTCCTCAAGATATCAGGGGTTGCCGCACACTTGGCTCCTTTAACTCACGCTTATACAGTTACCTGTTGTCTAATAATTAATTTTTCTCTATTTATTTAATTTTATACTATGTCATTAATGTTTTCCTCGTTTTTTATATATATTGTACAAATTATACATTTAATTCGTTAAATTTAGAGTAAATCAAAATACATTATAAATATTAATTGTATTGTATTCATAACATGTAATCGTTTATGTATATTGTAATTTAGATGTAAGACTATTTTTTTTGTATTTTTTTTAAAACCTGGTTGAGTGGTAGACAAGGCCTTAAGGCCTTAACTCTGCCAGGTAAAATAAAGCTATTATTATTATTATTATTATTATTATTATTGTTATTATTGTTATTATTGTTATTGTTATTATTGTTATTATTGTTATTATTGTTATTATTGTTATTATTGTTATTATAGGGGGCACGCCGTAGCGTAGTGGTTAAGGCACTGAGCTACAAGCCGGAGGGTCGAGGGTTCAAGTCCCGTTGGGGTCAGAATTTTTAAACTGACCCAAACCCTCTGGCGGCACTATGGCCCTGGGGTCGACTCAACCTCTAAGGGAATTGAGTACCAGACGCTTGTTCTGGGGGTAAAGGCGGCCGTCACGCAGGGTTGACAACCCGGCTGACATAAAGTGCCGATTGTCTAAAAAAAGTGGGAGCCTTAACCTCCTACTACCCCAAGGGTCTCCGGAACTGTTGTGGGATCACTTTTACTTTAAATTATTATTATTATATTTCTTGTCCCCTTTGGATTATAATATAAAACAGTTCTTGCCATCTTAGCGTTTGGAATTTGTAGGGCACGGTCTCTCCAATTTATTCTACATTTTTCTATTAATGTTGTGATTGATTCTATATTAAATTCCTTTCTGGTATCTGAGGAATGTAGATTTTTTTTAAAGGAGCTCCACGTGCAACCTTTAGAAGAAAAGATATCCGCCAACACAGACAGATGGCAGCAATGTGCATCCCGAATGTTACCAACTAGGATACCTAATGCAGATCTTCGGTATCGCCCACGAGGACTACGACGATCTGGACGTCCACAAAAACGACTTCTAGATCCTATCTAGTTGAGAGCGAAACTGGTCAATATTGGCTTATATTCATGAATGGTGTATGATGATGCTGATACCAGTACTTCTTTTGTGATCTAATAATGTATTTCCAGTTAAAAAGCGGAGAAATTTCATTTCTGGAACGTCAATTTGTCTTTTTTGATCAGAGGTAAGCGTCCAACTTTCAACATCCATATAATAAGAGTGGCAATGCAACCACTGCGAATAGAGGTGTGGATGATTATGACGGCAAGATGGGGTTCGAGGATTATTTGGGCCTCAAAGTTTCCTGACATTTATATTACAGATGAGAAAAAAAATAATAAAATGAAACTTCGTAAGCTATTTGTGGCAAAATAAATAGAACATTGAATAATAAAGCCCATAAACAAAATTAACTTTATAAAACCATGGCAGTCCCTGTTCTTTTGTATGGGAATGAATCTTGGATCATGACTACCAAACAAGAAAGTAAAATCCAAGCAACCGAGTTGAAATTTTTTAAGAAGAGTAAAAGGATGCACTAGAATGGACCAGATAAGAAACGAGGATATCCGTGAAGAACTGCAGATCTACTTAATAAAATAAAAATATATTTAACAACAAGAATCAGTGGAAAGAACATGTAGAAAGAATGGAAGAAAGAAGATTACCAAATAAAATCTTACATTATTTTCCGAGAGAAAGAAGAGATGTCGGACGTCCTCGGAAGAGATGGTCTTAGATCTATTAGTGAAGATGGAACCGGCAACTAATGCCTAAACCAGGAAGTGAATAAGAAGAAGAAGAATATGAAATTTAGCCCTGGAATCGTCTCCAGATCAGGGAACGAACCCGGGCCCACTATGTCTAATGCAACGATGCCGGCGTTACCTCTACAGCACAGCGGTGAACAACTTCTTTTCGTTAGAGGAATTTAATATTACTAGTTGTTATATGTAAAGGTGCCATTTGGTAGATAAAAATAAGGATACATTCGGTCTATTCATTTATGCACAGCCTAAGAAATAATGTATGGTGCACGGATAATTTTTAACTCCCAGAACGAAGCCATTGCTGATGATCATAGGCCAGTTACTTGGTTCACAAGTGTACAACTATTTGAGAAACTAAAATCCTTTCTATTTCGTTGTGTGTCCTGCAAGGGAAAATAAATTCACTTACATAAGTAGTGCGGTGAATGCTGTAAATAAAACAAGGCAAAGCAAATAAAAGATAACAAACAAAATGAATTGAAATAAGGATGAGAAAAAAAACACGACAACGGGATCGAACACGCGACTCATGCATGGTAAACACATGCTTCCTCCACTAGACCACAACCGTCCCTGCTAGAAACAGTCTGCATGAAGCGATGTAATACTCCAGTATTTACTTGTATATTGTAATCAGATATTAACTTGACTTAGTTTAAATTAATAAGACGCCTTTACATTAGTTGTCGAAATAGACAATCTTGTTATGTCTTGTGTTTTATAAACGAAGTTTTTTTTTTCGTTTATACTGGTTTTCCTTCTTGTATTAACTTTTTTTTTGTTTTACCTGTTTGTTAACTTTCTTTTTAATTCTCACATAGACACAAGGACTGAGCACACACCCAAATCCTAGGTGGAGATTAAAAATCCGCTACCCCGCCAGGAATCGAATCCGGGTCGCCGGAGTCGATGGTAGGGACTCTACGACTACGCCACGGCGACGGACTTTGTAATTATATATTAACTTGACTTAGTTTTAAAAGTTTGGGAACCGCTGATCTACTCTGTTTATGAATTATATAGTTATTTTTCCCCCTCTTTTCGTTTACACTGTTTTCCTTCTTGTTTTACCTTTTTGTTAACTTTCTGTTATTCTCACACATAGACACAAGGGCAAAACACACACTCAGACCCGAGGTGGAAATTAAAAATCCCCTACCCCGCCGGGAATCGAACCCGGGTCGCCGGAGTGGAAGGTAGGGACTCTACCAACTACGCCACGGCGACGTACGAATCATGAGATGTTACAATCGTTATTCATTTTTGATACATGCCCTGTTTCCTTTAATTAATTTATTTCCCAAAAAAATATATCCATCGTAATTCTGCCCAAGGGCAGGTCTTCCACTGTAATTATAGCATTTTCAGGCTATGCTTTGCAGCTTTACTAGGGAATTACAGGTGTGGTAACTACCCGCACCAGTGAAGGATGATGATAATAATGATAAGGATGATGATGATGGCCAGATGATTTTCGGGGACCGTTGAGTTCTAAGCTTCCTGACATTTGTTTTACAGGTGAGGAAAAGCCCGGAGAAATCCTCACCCAGGAGCCTGTCCCGACCGGGAATCGGGACAAGTTTCCAGTCGGGACAAGTTTTCACACCTGTAAGACAAAAATGTGAGGAAACTTTAAGGCCCGAACTGTCCCAAGCATCATCTGGCCAGCATTATTACAATTTATCATATTCACCTCATTTAACTAAGTTTAGGATTAAGACCGGGGCACGCCCACTGGCGGCACTATGGCCCTGGGGTCGACTCAGCCTCTAACTGAAATGAGTACCAGACGCTTGTTCTGGGGGTAAAGGCGGCCGTCACGCAGGGCTGACAACCCGGCTGACGTAAAGTGCCGATTGTCTAGAAAAAGTGGGAGCCTTAACTTCCTACTACCCCAAGGGCCTCCGGGTCTGTTGTGGGATCACTTTACTTTACTTTAGGATTAAGACCTCTCCTGGCACATCATTACCCGTCATATCATTGGGGTAACGTAACCACGTCTTTCAGGCGTCCCAACCTCAGAAGTGGGTTAAAATACGCCAATACCAGATGAGAATACCAAAAATGTCGAAATGACAAACTGGTGGCATCGCACAAAGAATTTAAGATATTATAAAGATAATCGGTGAAGATGTAATAACATTTGTCGAGTTTAATTTCATAACCTATGTAGCTGCTAATATAAAATATAAGTTAAATTAACATTCCACAAGTAGTTTAATCATAGTTTAAATATTGCTTTAGTATTAAATTCAGGTTTGTTTACGTGCAGCAAATAAGAATGATACTGGACCCACGGGTATATTTTCCTGCCAAAAGAAGCCATACTCTGAATGTTTACTAACTGAAAATTACATTGACCCCGGGTTTGAACGTGTTAACCTTGGAACCAAAGGCGAATTTGTAATCACTAATCATTTTTTTCGGATTGGCATTATAACTCTTTACTTCTCTGCTAATTGTGTAAATTTGATGAAAATTGTCTAGATATGAGCATTTCCGATCAATTCTCTATCACAAATATCTCAGTAGACTATATTATTTATACTTAAGAAGCACATGCATAACATGTTAAACATATAAGCTAATAAATAAATAATTTTTTTTTCATTTTCCTTAGCTTAACCTCTCTCTTTCAAGATAATTTTAACAGCTCAATGCCAGAGCAACCTCGGAGACAACAAGAACATTTAAGATAAGACTCATTCACTCATACTTTTATGCTAAACGGCGAATATAATACGGAATATTATAATGGGGAAATCGTATTCGAGGAATATATATATAACCTCACCCATGAAACCTGTTCCGACGGGGATCGAACCTGGTTCCGCTGTATCTGAGAGAACGACGTTACCACTAGGAGTCCTTTATATCCCTCCTCATCACACTGTATATTATTCATTATCTTTTACGGTCTCACCAAAACATGGAATTCCCTTCCGCCCTATGTCAGAGACTGTCAAACTATAACATCCTTCAAAAACAAACTAAAGAATTATTTAATAACAAACTAACTTATACGCCTCACTGATAGTATTCTTTTAACAATTAATAAATTTAATTATTTATGAAAGTAATATTAAGATTAACAAATATTTTATTTTGCTTTGTTTTAAATATTGTATAATCGTAAAATTAGTTTTCTATATCTCATTATTTTTCTTTGCTTTTTATATACATTAGACAGAGACAATTTAATATGTCTTGCTTGTATACATTTTATTATTAGTTTTAGTCTTAATTTTAATTAACATTAACTGGTTGCATAATAGATCGTAATATATAATAGATATTATATTTTTGATCAAATTTTTATTTAGTATTTAATATTAGAGTTAATCGAGATTGTTATATTCTGATGTAATATATGTTTGTCCTGGTGAGTGGAAGAGAAGGCCACATGGCCTTAACTCCACCAGGCTAAATAAATCTAATCTAATCTAATCCAATCTATACCATTGCGGTTGACAAATAAATTTGTAAATCTAAAATAAATAAAAATAATTATACTTACAAAAAAGTTACTTTATAGGAAGCTAGATATAATGAGAACTGTTAAGTCTTGTAGACTGCGATGGGCAGGACATATGGCACGAATAGGGAATGAAAGACGTGCATGGAAGCTTTTTGTAGGAAAACCAGAGGGAAAACACCCAGTTGGTAGACCAAGAATGAGGTGGGAGAACAACATTAACCATGATTTGAGGAAAGTAGATTATACAGGGAATGATTGGAAAACATTAGCTCGAGATAGGGATGTATTGAGAGCTTATGTCAGCGCGGCCATGAACCTACGGGTTGGATAGTGCCAGTGAGTTAGTTATAAATAAAGTTCGCATATTTTCAATTAAGTGAAATATTTATTAATTTGGCTCACCATGACTCTATACTCCGCACGTGCGTGTCTGTCGATTAAATTGTATGGTTGCAGTTAAATTGCGAAAAAGCAACCATAGCAGATGCGAATGCGATTTTTTAATTTTTGTTTCAGGTAAATCCCTGCTTCCAATTGTCAGATGTCGCTGTATTTTTTTTTGAGAACACCTTTCTCGTTTTATTTCAAAAGCAAATAGGCCACCGAGTTATTATTTTTCTTTTGGAAAAAACTAAAATTATGGCAACCAGAGCGGTTTTTAAATTATCGTTTTAAGTAAACTTCGATTTTGTTAGTTAATAAACTCGATCTTACTCTTAATTGATATATTCTGAGTTTGATTCCGAAAAAAAGTATGGCCGCAAGAGCGTTAACAGACACACACACATATATTTCTTATGGTAATTTTAGACGTCTACTTTGTAGGGTCGATGAAGGTATGTAAACTTTTTCCAAAATCTAATTCATGAGAACAACCCAAATAGCTTAATTTAATATTTTTAAAATGCATAATTAACCACATTTGCTGTTAATAAGTAAAGGTTAAAAATATTAAAATGCGTACCTGATATTTCAGTCGCCCTCAAACAATTAAAATTTCAGTTTAATCACTTCGTCACCTATATTACTCTTCATTTCTTCGGAATTCTTTAAATGAAAAGTACCAGTATTTCTTCTTCTTCTTCTTCTTATTATTATTATTTATTAATATTATCAGTATTATCGTTATCATTATTATTGTTATTATTATTGTTATTATTATTATTATTATCATCATTATCATCATTATTATCATTATTATCATCATTATCATCATTATTATCATTATTATCATTATTATCATTATTAATCATTATTATCATTATTATCATTATTATCATTATTATTATTATTATTATTATTATTATTATTATTATTATTATTATATTATTATTATTATTATTATTATTATTATTATTATTATTATTATTATTATTATTATTATTATTATTATTATTATTATTATTATTATGGATTTTTTAGGAGAGCAGCAAAACGTTCAAAATTATAAAAAATAAGAAATACTGTCATCCGAGAAAAAAAATTAATATTAGATATTCAATACCAGATTATATAAGATACAGGCAATTAAATTGGTATGGGCACGTACGACGAATGCAAGAAGAAAGGTTACCCAGAAAAAAACATTGGAACGGTGTCTATCTGGAAGAAGAATGAAAGGAAGACCTCGATACTCGTGGATTCAAGAAATACGAACTGGAATTAGAAGAAGAGGACTGGAGGACATGGAGTGAATGGATAGAGACAAGTGGAGAAGGAAAATAGGACTTTAGGAACAGAGAGATGTGCAAACATTGAAAATCTGTACATAAATAAAAATATTATTATTGTTATTACTATTATTATTAAAATATTATTCCTATGAGAGATTTTATAAAACTCCTGTCAAGAAAGGCAAGTTTTTGTAACTTACAGATACCTATCATGATAGAAATATGTATCACGATGTAATTCAACTTCAAATATATACAAGGTATTCTTAATGTTATTCATGTCATTACAGAGGTTATCGACTTAATTTGTTAATGCATTCACATGAATTAATTATTTATACCTTCCTTATAAACAGTTGTGATCTGATTCTGTCAAATTCTGATAAATATTATGACTTATGTTACCGCTATATCTTATACAATACGTGACAAAGGTCATGTTGGTTTGACCTGATGCTTTATTCAACATATTATTCAGCAATGGACTTCTAAATGTTTAAATACACCTGCTCTTATCACAGAATAACAAATTACCAAAGGCTTCTTGTAACACATTTGTTGTCTAATAAATTAAAATTGAAAATTCTGAATAAATACAAAACTATTTATAAATAATTCTTCATTTATATATAAACTTTCTAATCATTATTTTTATAAGCAGATGGATTTCCAAAGATTTTTCTCTTAACTGAGCTTTCTACTTCTGAATATTTGACCCATCGTCAGGACAGAAGGATGTCACACACACACACACACACACACACACACACACACACACACACACACACACACACACACACACACACACACACACCCAAATGTTGTTTGTACATGGAATTTACATTGCAACATTTAATATATTTTAACTATTTATAATTAGTATGTCCACCGCTGTGGTCTCGAGGTAGCGTGCTGCCTTGTCACGCAGCGGGCCCGGGTTCTATCCCCGGTGGGGGCAGTTTTTCTGGGTGAGGTTTTTATCTGGGTTTTTCCTCACCTGTAAGACAAATGTCAGGAAAACTTTAAGGCTCAAACGGTCCTTGAAATCATATGGCCATCATCCTAATCATTATCATCCTTACCATTATCATTATCATCCTTACCATTATCATTATCATCATCATCCTTCACCGGTGTGGAAAGCAACGGGAAGCTACCACACCTACACAATTCCCTAGTAAAGCTGCAAGCATAGCATGAAAATGCTATGATTGCAGTGAAGGACCTGCCTTCGGGCAGAATTACTATGGATGGATGGATAATTAGTATAGTGTATAACTATATTGTCAAATAATTATTTGTATTTGTGCTGGTTGAGTGGAAGAGAATACCTCATCATCGTCGTCATCATAGTACATTCATGAATTTAGGCCATTTGTTGACCTGTTTCGGCCTCAAGAAAAACACCATCCAAAAGTCTTTTGAGTGGACGTCCTGGTCTTCTTCTTCCTGCAGGTTGATATCTTAACATTTGTTTGGGTATTCTGTGATCTTCCATTCGATGAACATGTTGCATCCATCTTGACTTATAATCAGAAATTTTGTTTTCTAAAGACTCCATGTGTAATTCTTCTAAGATGTTTTCATTTTTTTTGTGATCTAGTAGTGTGTATCCTGCAGTCCTCCGAAGATATCTCATTTCAGCAGATCTAAGTCTCTGTATATCATTCTGTTTCAATGTCCATACTTCGCTACCATACAAAAGAGTTGGAAGAGCCAGTGTTTTATACACTTTCAGTCTTGAATGCTTTTGGACTAACTGTGGCTTGAAGATAGAATTTATTAACCCTAAAATTCTTAAAAATTTAGATATTTTTGCATTTACATCCTTTTCTTCTTCATATGAGATATTGCATCCTAGATTTATGTAAAATTATTCACCTGCTCCAAAATTTTATTGTCCAGTACAATTTTACTTCTGACAGGATCTACACCTTGAAATGCCATAATTTTTGTTTTTTCTGTAGATATCTTCAAATTATATTCTTCTGTAATTTTGTTAAGTTCATACAGACCTTTCTGTAGATTATCTTCGGAATTTGCTATTATTATTTGGTCATCTGCAAACAATATGGTGTTTAATTTTCTATTTTCTGATATTCTTATTCCAAATTTATATTTTTTGTTCCAACAACATATTACTTCATTGATATAAGAATACCTTATGGCCTTAACTCTGCCAAAATAAAATATATTATTATTATTATTATTATTACTTACTTACTTACTCACTCACTGGCACTATCGAACCCGTAGGTTCATGGCCGTACGGACATACGCTCTCCATACATCCCTATCCTGAGCTAATGCTTTCCAATCATTCCCTGTATAATCTACTTCCCTCAAATCATAGTTAATGTTATTTTCCCACCTCATTCTTGGTCTACCAACTGGGCGTCTTCCCTCTGGCTTTCCTACAAGAAGCTTCCATGCACGTCTATCATTCCCCATATGCGCAACATGTCCTGCCCATCGCAGTCTACGAGACTTAACTGTTCTTATTATATCTGGCTTCCTATAAAGACCATGTAGTTCATTGTTATGTAGTCTTCTCCATTCACCTGTCTCTTCATCTCTCTTTGGTCCAAAAATTTTCCTAAGTACTTTATTCTCAAATACTTTTAATCTCCTTTCCTCCCTTAAAGTAAGAGTCCATGTTTCGCATCCATATAATATAACTGGTAGAATAATAGTTTTATATATTTTCAGTTTAACGTTTTTTGAAAGGAGTTGGGACATCAAGAGTATTATTATTATTATATTATTATTATTATTATTATTATTATTATTATTATTATTATTATTATTATTATTATTATTATTATATAGTGCTTAAGTTGGTGGGACATGGCTTCCATCAAATAATTGGAGTGGAATTTTTAAGTTTATTTCCTTATAATTTACTACAAACGTATTGCCGAAACGTTCACCACCGTGGTATCGAGATAGCGTGCTGCCCTGCTCGGGACAAGTTCCCTGGGTGAAGTTTTTTCGGGATTTTCCTCACTTGTAAGACAAATGTCAGGAAACTTTAAGGCCCAAACGGTCCTCGAACATCATATGACCATCATAATCGTCGTCATTCATATTCACCTTAGATTAAGTTTAGGATAAAAGTCTCTCCTGGCGCACCACTATCATCATCATCCTTCATATCATCGGCGCAGCCGTAGCCCCGCCTCATCAGTGGGTTACAATTACCCCAATGCCAGAAGAGACACTAGAAATGTCGAAATGACAGCCTGGGACATAGAATAAAAGAAACATAGCCGAAACCATCTACGTAGTTATTTGTTTGTCAAAATCTTTGAAAACTCTGGTTCTATGTAAAGTAGACCTATA
The DNA here is from genome assembly GCA_030220185.1 of Diploptera punctata. NCBI lineage: Eukaryota > Metazoa > Arthropoda > Insecta > Blattodea > Blaberidae > Diploptera > Diploptera punctata. The sequence goes on from JASPKZ010006078.1 coordinate 1,206,319, forward strand.
GGCTATAGTTTGTGTTTAACATTTTTATGGAAGCTCCTATAAAGGTGTCCCCACAAATACTTTTTTTTAAATAAAGCACTGTAGGTAGGCCTATATTACAGATCTAACATTTTCCAATACTGTTATTTTAACACAGTTCCAATAATGGATCATATTATATTATCATAATGATATCGTGAAAATAAAAATTAATATCTGAACCAGGAATCGAACCGTAGCGGGCTGCACACTAGTCTGAAGAACTAGAGGTCCACGGTTCGATTCCTGGTTCAGACATTAATTTTTCTTTTCACAATATCATTATAATATTATAATATTACAGATCCTACTTTATCATGGCAAATAAATAAACAGCATCACAATTTTAATTGTTTATATAAGCAAAATCATTGTCAAAATGCCAAAGTTAGTTTCCAATTCCCAAAAAAAGAAAATAGAACCAAAATTCAAAATAACTGCCTTAAAAGTAAAGTTGAAAATAAAGTCTAAATGGGGTGAAATATAAATCTATACGAGGTTATTATAATTCTCCGTAAGTACATTTTCATATGCTAGTACTATTAATATAACTTCGTTTAAGGCCTATATTTACAAATAAAATAATTACCGGTAGTTACATTTAGCAAAATATTTATCCTCTTTGAAGAGAACTGAAGTAGCCTATACATAAATATTACATTTGCAATATTCGGTTTTAATAAGAATACAAAAAGAATACAAATAATGACTTATTTTTATGTTTATAAAAAATTTGTAAATGAAATTTCTGCACCCTACAGGATTCGAATGTTCATACCGTACGTGAGACGGTAACAGAAATTACTACGCTACCGAAGTTTGGCAAGTTTATTGAAAATTATCATAAGTAATGCCACGAGTGATTTCCAAATTATCGATAAATTCACGACTCACGAAGTGAGGAGTGAATTTATCTAGAGAATTTGGAAATCAAGAGTGGCATTTGTTAGGACTATTTAACGAATAAAATTAAGCTGTTTACTCACAAATCATTATTTAACTATAGTTATTTTAAAATATGTATATATTTAATGTAAACGGCGATGTTTGAAAACAAATGAGAAACGATAGGTACGCTTCTACTGCTTCTTTTGTTTATCACTGCAACCAGATCATACTATTTACTGCCAAAGGAACGCAATATTGTAAGAATGCTCTCTAGTGGAGAAAAAATGAAACACATCAATCTGTATATTAATTCATTTCTGATGTCGTATGATGTAAATATGACAATTATATTTTTCTGGATTATTACCTGGGAAAAATACATTTAAGAAAGTGCAAACAGTGGTTTCTTTTTTTGGTGGTATAATCAATTGCTACAAATGTTGACATGTAAGCACTATTATATACAATCTGGTAGCCGTATTTGTTATAGGCTCAGTCACTGCAAAATAACGGTCAGACCTGTTCAGAATATTAAAAAGGAGGAGCTTTGTTTAATATATGATAATCCTAACACTGATAAATATTTCGTGAAACACGACTCTGATTGGTTGTAAAACAGAAATCATTGAAACGTGATTGGTCATTGACTCCCATTTGGGGCATGAGTTAAATAGTCAATAATATTAATAATCTTTCTTCAACTAAAAGAGGAATGCAGACAAGAATTTCACCGTTTCCTTAGCGAATTTTCAAGACATCCTGATCAAAGTACGGTCGGCTCAGTTATTTAGTTTACAGGCGCTTCGCTTTGTGGGTAGGTAGGTCTATTTTACACGCATAAGTATTTAGCATATCAAGTGACGTCACGTTTTATTCACTAGAATAAATGTTTACCAACTAAAAACAGCAAAAGACAAAAGTTGCATAGCTGTTAAGGTAATTATATCCACATGGAGTAGACATGGAAACATCATTTAAATATGCGAAGACATTATTGGTAGAGAACTATTTTCAGTTTTTGGTGATTGGAGCGACGTCTTAGAAGTCTCTAAAACAACTCCCAGACTCTACCTAGCAGTAACAATGTATTTTTTTTAACCAGAGGAAAACAGTTCCCTTTGATGCCGCCTGTAAACTATATGGCTCCGCCGACTTTAATAATTTAGTTGCCTACTAGATGTCTCATTAAGGCGATGTGTTGACCACATGCCACTCACTGATATCTGCAGGTAAATAATCCATAATTGAATTAACTTAGAAAAATAAATCCAAATATGAGATCACGCATGTGTCCATAAGAGACATGTAGATATTGGTCGTGGTCGTTTTCTTTCACTACTAAGCAGGATCGATGCAGATATATAAACAATTTAAAAGATATATATATTTTTCATGAGAACAGTCTTAATAGCTTTATTCCTTTCGAATTCGCAAAAACAAATTCAAGGTTGTACAGGCATACAACTATAGGATGTATTACACTTTTGATTACTATGGTACTGATACTAGGAATACACTATTACAGTATTTTACGTACTATAAGACGCACCTTTTTCTTCGAAAAATTGCCCCAAAATTCAGGTGCGTCTAATCCTTGAAATTAATATAAAAATGTCCAGTGTTTGATTTAAAATTCCCGCAAGTCTTAAAAATGGCACTATATTCGATGCCGCGGTGACCTTTGTCTGGCAACATTGGATTCAACTGGCAACAGCAGTGCACCGATGTGACGAACATGAGTTGCTGAGATTCACAAGCTGGCTAGCACTGTCTCCCTCTCGCCCTATCACAAACCCAGAACACTATCTAGCATAAGATGCGTCATTGCAGTCTACGATGCCAGTAAACTTTAAGAAATGGATGATGGATGAAACCCAACATGAATTCACGCCGAAGGGAGCTTTAAAACGACATACAATCAAACAAGTATGTCAGTGGATAAAGCAGCCGTGGTCTAGAGTGAGAGAAGACATTATTGTCAAATCTTTCAAGAAGTGCGGCGTAAGTAACGCTCTCGATGGCAGTGATGAGCATCTTATATATGAAGAAGAAGAAGAAGAAGAAAGTTCAGATGATGATTTTCAGGGATTTTAAAGATCAGAACGGTTTTATAAACTAATTTTTTTTTTTTTTGCTCTGGCTTTGCAATCTAATAATAAAAATGGTAAAAATGAATTTTTTTAATTGCTTATAAATTAAGGTGCGTCATAGGCCTGGTCTACACGTAACGTTTTGTTGACAGTCTTGCATGATCATGCCAAGTTTGTCAAACAAAACGTTGCGTGTGTACGGCAAATTGGACGTTTTGCATGAACTGAATGAGGTTTGACAAACTCGCAAAAGACTGATGGGCTGGAGCTTTGTGTACATGCAAGACGGCGGACTGACCCAAAGACTGAGTATGAGTAGTGTAGCCGCACGATTTTTGTGTCAGTCTTATTTGATCGTTCAAGACTGACGATAAAACGTTACGTGTAGACCAGGCCTTATAGTCCGTAAATAAGATATACGATAAAGTGAAGAAAATTGATTTTAATGGAATGAGGAAAGAAAGTGAAACTGAGCACGATAATTTAATTTAAACAACTCAGAAACAAACAAAAATGACGTATTACTGTTAATTGATTTTGATAACAGACTTATTTGTAGATAAAAACATAGACCTACTGTCTACTTTTATGTGCAAAAACTGCTATCTTAAATGGGTAATTAGTTTACTGCTTATCCCAAGTTTATTTCTTCAGTATTCTGAAGGTACATCATGTGTTTTTATGAACATCCGCATCTGTTACGTAAACGTTAACTAAAAAAAGAAAAAAGAATGGAATGCGCTATTTTCTAAAGATCTCCGCTCCTTCCATTTTTTTCTAAAATAAAAATTCAAGGACATAAATATCTCTGAGCTAGAAGACTAGAATTAAATTTCCTGAAGGAGAAACACAATAATGACATTTGCAACGCATGAAATAAATAATTTGTAATGTGATACGTTTATCATCGTCTTATAAGGAATATTTTTGTGTAAAATAAATTTAATCAGCCAGAAGATATTATTTTCTTATTTTCTAAAAACATGTTATTCTTAAACATCATATATAGCCATAAAAAGTAGATAATTTTACACATAAGTCATAATTTCATGAATTAAAAAAATAATTACCTCTCATTTTTTTAAAAATTAAACTATTTTAACTAAAAAAGTAATTTTCATGAATATTTAACTCATACCCTAAATGGGAGTCAATGACCAATCATGTTTCAATTAATTTTGTTTTACAACCAATCACAGTCGTGTTTCACCTCGATATTTATCTACCACTGTTTATCATATTAAAGAAAGCTCCTCATTTTCAATATTCTGAACAGGTCAGGACATTATTTTGCAGTGACTGACTCTCGAACAAATACGTTGAATATAGCAAATAATGAACAGATTCCTTCGAACTACGCATTTGATAACTGTGTGTTCAATAATTGTGTTTTTGAATAATGATTTTACGGAGTTGTTACCCAAAAAAAGAATTAATAACCTATAATGTTCGTTACAATATACAGTTTGATGTGTTTCATTTTTTCTCCACTAAGGTGCATTCTTACAACATTGCGATCGTATTTGGCAATAAATAATATGATCTAGTTGTAGTGACGAACAAAAGAAGCATAACCAAACATTTTTCATTTGTTTTAAAATATCGCCATTTACATTAAATATATAAATATTTTAAAATAACTATAGATAAATAATGATTTGTGAGTAAACAGCTTAATTTTATTCGTTAAATAGTCCTAACAAATGCCACTCTTGATTTCCAAATCATCTAGATAAATTGGAAATCACTCGTGGCATTACTAATGATAACAATAATATTTTTTTTATTATTCCGGCTTTTACAATGAATATACATTTTTCCGGTACCCATGTTCACAGTTAACTACACGTTTGTTTCAACACATTTTTCCATTCTTGTCTGTTCATCCATATATCTTCTTCTATTTCCCTTTCTATTTCCCATTCCCTCTTAGTTTCATTGATTCCCTGAATCCACGTAATATTTGGTCTACCCTTCTTTCTCCTTCCCTGTGGTTCCCAATCCATGATTATCTTAGGTAGTCTTCCTTCTTCCATCCTTCTAATGTGTCCGTACCAATTAATTGTTTCTTCTGTATAAAATCTAATATTGAATATTGTACCTGCATTTTTTTTCTTTTATATATGAATTTCTGATTTTATCCTTCCTGGATATTCTTGCAGCACGTCTCCAGTAGTCCATTTCAGTGGCGAGTATTATTTTTTTTTTCATTTGTGCATTTAAAGCTCACACTTCAGCTCCATAGGTAATAATGCTTCTGATTATTGTATTAAAAATAGTTTTTTGTTTCTTTGAAGATATGTTTGTCCCATACTATTCCATTTAGGGCAGATATAGCATAATTTCCTATATTGATCCTGTTTCTTATCTCTGTTTCTTGTTTACCATCTTTAGTAATTTTAATTCCCAAATACTTATATTCTTCAGTGTATTTAATTGTCCCTAAATTTTCTTCTAGTATTAAATATTGAGGAAGATCCCCTATTGTCATATATCTAGATTTATCCATATTGATCTTTAAACCCCATAAACTATATTCTTGTATTAATTTTCTAGTGAGGTATTCTATATCTTCAAATTCTTGAGCCAATATCAATTGGTCATCTGCAAACTGGAGTGTATATATTGTTGAATTATCATCTAGTGGTATTCCCATCGGTTTACATTTCTTTTTCCATTCTTCAATAGCTTTTTCAGCATAAATCTTATATAATCCTTTATTTGTTTGGAAACCTTTAGACAAGTACTTTCCCATTTTTTACTTGCACATATGATTCTGAATATAGTTTTTGAATTGCTTCAATCAGTGTTGGATTTATTTTTTTTAGTTTTAAGACTTTCCATAATTTTGATGTAGGAATGTTATCGTAGGCTTTTTCTATATCTATAAATACTAGATGTAGCGGTTGTGCTCTGATTATTTTCTTTTCTATAATCTGTCGTATGCTAAAAATGTGGTCTATTGTTGATCTGCCCACTCTAAATCCTGCCTGTTCCTCAGGTTCTAACTCTTTGTATTCAATTTCTAGGAACTACTTGATCATCTTTCCATATAGTCTACTTAGTGTACTATTGACTAATTCTCCTATAGTTTTTGCATTTATCTTTTTTTTCCTTTTTTATGTATGGTTGAAATATATCCTATTTTCCAATCTGATGGTATATCTTCTCCATTTATGAATTTTTCAAATAGACTTCTCAATAATTCGAACAACTTATCTGTTCCATGTTTTATTAATTCAGCTGGAATATTTCCTTTCTCTGGTGACGTTCTATTCTTTAATGACTTTACTGCTTCTTTCACTGTTTCTATGTTTAGGTGTATATTTTCTTTTAGTTCTGCATCAAATTCTGCCTCTATAGGGTTTATATATTGCTCTCTGTTTTCTGTTAATAATTCTTTGAAGTATTTATCCCAAGTTTGGAAATTGATGTATTTATTAAATCCTTCTTTGTCATTCTTTCTTACATTCTTTAAAGTTTTCCATGCTTCCGCATTTCTTTTTCCTCCAATGTACCTTTGTATTTTTTTTACATGTATTTTCCCAGCATTTGTTCTTTAATTCTGATATACCTTTTCTTATTTTTGCTTGTTGTTTACGATGGTTAATTTTGTCCTCCTTTGATTTAGTATTAAGCCATTTTAGATAAAGATCTCTTTTTATTTTTACTTCTTTGTCAATTTCTTCACTCCAGCAATAGTTTTTATTATTATTAGTATATTTCTCTTCCCCAATAGCTTCTTTAGCTGCTTCATGCAGTTTATCTTTAATGTATTGATATTGCTTTTCTGTAGATTCAAAATGTAGTTTCTATTAATTTTTCATTTAGTCTTTGCTTAAATAAATAAATATGATGTACTGTCATTTACCAAACTTAATAAATTATATTTATAACCACTTATTATATTATTATCTAAATTATCTTTTTCTTCGTTTGGATTGGGATCATTTTTACCTTGAATGCTTAAATATGGAAATGTGATTTTAAAATTGACTAAAAAGTGATCTCCGAATGCGGTACCTCTATATGCTCTTACATCATTTACTCTTAATTTACTTTCCTATTTAATTATAATGTAGTCAATAATTGATTTTTGTTGAAGAGTATCTTGCTGCCTTGTATACTTATGAATATCTTTGTGCTGGTAGTATCCATTTAATATTCTCAGAGAATTTTGCTCACAGATGTCTATAATTCTTTTTCCATTATCGTTTACAACATTTTCTCCATGTGGACCTATAATTTTACTTTGTTTTTGTCTTCCTGTTCTGCTGTTGAAATCCCCTGCCATAATTAAATCTCTTTCTGGTCCAATTTCTTATATTACTGAATTTAATATAACAATAATAATAATAATAACATTATTATTATTATTATTATTATTATTTTATTAAGAATTTCTCCACAATACAGTAGTTTTCCTACAATCCATTGTAAATTTTACTCATCCATACATCCATATTCTCTGAATCACTCTGTTAATCCTCTCGACACCATGCTCTTCTGCAATCCTTAAACCCTCTGTTATTTTGGTCTCCCCTTTCTTCTGTTGCCCTCAGCTTCAAAATTTAATATCGTCTTAGGTATCCTGTCATCTGACATCCTCTTTATGTGGTGAAACCATTTCAGTCTCCTTTCTTCAATAACTTGAACATTTTTTAACATAATATCTTATTCACATAATACATTATATAATCTAATATTATATAATAATAATAATAATAAAAAAATAATAATAATAATTAATAATAATTAATAATAATAATAATAATAATAATAATAATAAATGGGAATAGCTACGCCGTGCCCCAAGTACAATGGGTAGTATTGGTAAACACAACATACATATTTAATTGCTTCTTTTCAATTTTTGTAATTTTACTAATGTTTACTCAGCCTTCCAATTAGTGTTAATTACAAATTCATTGGTAAAGTAATTTATTTAGTTCAGCATACACATTATTTTATCAACAAACAAAATCAAATAATGTCTGTAAATGTATTAGTTAATCAAATATATTTTTAAGGTTTAAGACACTGGCTATGATAGTTGCCTTACTATTTTCCCGCTACATATAATGCATACCACCATGTTTGGGTTATAAAATGGGAAACACTAGATTTCACTTAATATATTACGCAGATGATGTGTTCTCCTTTCAGAATCTGAAGATAATTTACAAAGATCTTTACATCAATTTAATATAAATGCCAGAAAATACAATATGGAAATTAACACGAACAAGACAAGACAATATCAAAAGAACCAGTGAGATGCAAATTAGAAGTGGAAAGAAAAATTATAGAACAAGTGTTAGAATTTAATTATTTAGGTGTATTAATAACAAACACTAAAAATTTAATAAAAGAGGTAAAGAAACAAGCTGATAAAGCAGCACAAATATCAGGGTATATGAAAGATTTAATTTGGCGCAACAAACATATGTCAAAAGAAAGCAAAACCCGCATATACAAAACGATAGTTCGACCAGTTATCCTATATGGAGCAGAAACTAGGGCTGATACAACAAAAACTAAACAAATAATAAGCACATGCGAAATGAAAATCTTAAGAAGTATTCAGGGGAAAACATTATTTGATAAAATACACAACACAGAAATTAGGAACAATTGCCATATTCAAGACATAACCAAATTTATCATAGATAGACGAAAATATTCGAAGGGTTATATAGAAAGAATGGAAGAAAACCGGCTAGCAAAAAAAGCTAAAGAAGATAGACCAATGGACGAGAGAAGAACAAGAGGAAGACCAGCCAAGAGATGGATAGACAGTGAATGCACATCCAATACGTCTTCCTCCGAGGAGTGATTTTGGAAATAAACAGGATGAAATCCTACAAATTAAGTTTAAGAAGAAGAAGATATAATGCGCAATACTATTTATTGTATTATTACAAATTTGAATAGACAGAAACATCTTATATTAATAAAATTCTATTTTGACTGCCTACAATTTAAATTGTACTTGAAAGTACATTTCACATCTTTAATTTAAGGCATATTTTGAACTCTGAAAGTTGATATTAAAAACCCATACATCCAAGATCTAGTTATAAGGCTAGGCACATCATTGATCAACATTAAAAATCTGAGACTATTTATTACGTAATGAATTATTTTTTTATCAAGTGTGATTTTTATTTTGTGAAAACAGCTGAAAAATCATATCTTGATCACTATTTTTAAGAAAAATCCTTTCGACCAATAATAATGATCATCTGTGAAAAATCTTTCTTAAAATAAATATAAAGTTTAATTGAAAAAAAATAATTTTACTCAATAATTGTAATACTTTGATTTATTTATTTCGTTTTAGCTAATATACTTCTGCGACAAGTTTGAAAATGTGGCGTTTTATGATGCACATATAGACACAAATAAGAATATTTTTACACTTACTTGCGTTTTCTTCAGAATTTATATCGAAAGCTTCACAGATGCACGAGTTTTTATTTCGCCCCATATTATCTTCAACTTGTAGATTATAACCGACGTGAACACACTGACAATCAGGAATAAACTGTTTGCTGAATTGTTTACATAACTGGGAATTTGTTACTACTGCTCGAAAAAAAATAGCTTGTTTGCTAACTTAGCAACCCTAATCGTCTTAGAATTAAGTAGAGAGAGGGAGAGATAAGTATAAGAGTATTAACTTAATATTATTTAATATTCCTGAATTACCATTTATGTAAACAACTTGAAAAGAAACGTATTTTTATCCAGTGGGATTTTTATTTTTTGAGTGTAATTCTTTCGATCAAGAATTTATCACAATTTTAAGTGAAAAAAAAAATATCCCTCATTATTTGTACTTGAATCAGTAAAACTCAAAGATTGATTTTAATTTTAATGGATAAATGAGGCATGGTTATTAAATGTATCGATTTAAAATAATACCATAATTTTTTTGCAAAAATAATTTTCGATTTCAAACCCTGCTAGAAATAATTATCACTCTGTAGGGGCCTAAAATGCAGAAATCATGCATATTTAGAGATAAGATGAACCCAAACATTCAAATAACTTATTAAGTTTTAATCTGTTATACTATTTGACTTCTATTCCAGTTATTTCATTTCTTAGTTACAAGAGGAATATCAAATCCCAGAATGTTCTATAAATACACACTATTTTATTCATTATCATAAAGCAGATGTCAATCGTCATTGGATGAATCTGGAGGTCATACTAAATTCTGTAGAAAGAAGTTTGCAACTACGTAGTACAATTTGTTAATACAATTTGGCATACTGTTAGGGGGGAAATTATCCGATCCATCCGGGATTGAAGTATGAATTTACAGGATAATCACACTTTCAGCTTTTCAGATAGGTATGTCTGTAACTTCACTGTTTCAGTAATATTTGACGTTTTTTATAGTATATTGAAAAGTAGTGTTGAATGAGTGTGCTAGAGTAGAAGTAATCGAAAAAGCTTAAGTTTAAATTCGGTACAGGCTAAACTGTTCATTTTTTCATTATATAATTTCCCTCGAACCCAGCTCACGACAGTCAGGAGAGTAAGAATTCGGAGAAGTGATATACAAATGTGTTATTATCAGGCAGCGTATTTTGGTTCCCGAACGTAGAGGAGATAGAGTAGTTTCTTCTTGTACATTCATTACGTCACGTGAATGTGTAAGCAGTTTAAAACTGCAAATAGATATGCACAGACGAGCCATAATCTTAGTAGATACCGATGCTCCATTGTCAATGTTATTTATGTAAAACACGAAGGTATCTATCATTATTATGTACCGAACTATACCTTTGGTAGCATCCTGACGTAAAATTCAGGGACACAGTTTGAACCCTGAAATCTCCAGGCTATACTAATCGATTACTTACCTCACTTGTATCGGAACGAAAATGCGATGCGTATTTATTATATTAATTTTGTTAGAAGAAAAAATGCAGGTACAATATTCAATATTAGATTTTATAAAGAGAAACAATTAAATTGGTACGGACACATTAGAAGAATGGAAGAAGGAAGACTACCTAAGATAATCATGGATTGGGAACCACAGGGAAGGAAAAAGAAGGATAGACCAACTATTACGTGGATTCAGGGAATCAATGAAGCTAAGAGGGAATGGGAAATGGAAGAAGATATATGGATGAACAGACAGGAATGGAAAAATGTGTTGAAACAAATGTGTAGTTAACTGTGAACATGGGTACCGGAGAAATGTATATTCATTGTAAAATCCGGAAAAAAAAAATTGTTAGAGAAGATGATGAACAATAGTTTATAGGTGAAAGGTTATTTATACACCACCCGCAAGAAAATAGCATCTGATAAAGATTAAGGGTCTTTTCAGATTAATCTGTCAATTAGATCGAATATTTACCTGTTTCATGGCTTTGGGGACCAGCGTCCTGAGTTCATTTCCCGATTTCGGTATGTTGATGTTTTTTCTCCTAGAAGAATTGTGCATATTCGTGAGGGTTATGGTATGTGTGATTGTCTTTGTGTCCTTACACGTTAAAAAAACATTAAAATAAAAATATATATTCAAAAAAAGAGGGTAAATCAGTTAAGTCAAAGAGCAAACAAAAGTCACAATATTATACAAATACTAAACGAGATCCGGTAATAAAGACCATGTTAATAGTATCAGAGCCATCTCATCTAATCTTGTAAGAGATTCACTTTGTAACACTACTCATGATTTCGTGCTGAAATCCTCGACTATCTTTACCTATCTCTTACCTCGTACTCCAGAAGGAAATGTTTAATCGGAGATGAAGTTTCAACTAAAATCGAGTAAAAAAGACAGAATGGATAAAAAAGAATATAGGGCCTACCTCAGAAAAAAAATGGTTATTAAATCTAGCTGCAATAACTTCAAATCTATTGTTGAAATTTCATCTTATATATATTTTTCCAAATGTCCCAGTTTTTTCTTTCGACATTCCTGGTTTCTCTCCTGGCATGGCGTACTTGTAACCCACTTCTGAGGTTGGGGCGCCTGGAAGGCGGAGTTACGTTGCCCCGATGATATGATGGGTGATGATGATGATAATGGTGCACCAGGAGAGTCCCTACTCCTAAGCTTAACCTAAGATGAATATGAATGATGATTTCGATGGCCATATGATTTCGGGGACCGTTTGGACCTTAAAGTTTTCCTGACATTTGTCTTATAGGTGAGGAAAAACCCCGATAAAAACCTCACCCAGAAAAACTGTTCCGACCGGGGATCGAACTCGGGCCCGCTGCGTGACAAGGCAGCACGCTACCCCGAGACCACAGCGGTGGATATATATATATATATATATATATATATAACCCTTAATTTCTATCAAACATATAATTAAATATGCCTAAGGAAATATGTATTTAGCCTCGTGTGTATACATACATCCATACACACATACATAGGCCTACATACACGTAAATACGTGCATACATATTTTGATATATGGTTGATATACAGGGCGTCCCATTCAAACCTCCCACATTTTAATTAATCACAACTAACTAAGTATGCGGAATTATGAAATGAGGTTGGTATTAAACGAAACAGAAACTCATGTCGTTGCCACACATTAAAACACCTCTACATGTGCACCATTTCTTCAACCTTTTCTTCTGAAACACGTGTACGAGTACTTCCTGATTATTTTTAAACGCTTCCAGTAGCCAGAAACTTCTCAAGCCATGCCTTAATGGTCTTCCCATCAGGTAAATTCCCTCCATATTCTCTCCAATAATTTCTTTGCACTGTAATTATTGACTTCGTCTCTGCATACCAGAAAACAGTTTGTGATCGCCATTTTGTTTTATGTCATTATTGTCCGACATGCGACAGATGAATTAACTGCAACAATGAAAACAAAAATTCTTTGAGTTTCTCTTTCTTTTAATACCAACCTCATTTCATAATTCCGCATACTTTGAGAATTATGATTAATTAAAATGTGGGAGGTTTGAATGGGATATGGTGTACATTAAAATAAATCATAGGCTATACTTGGAATTTGTACCGTATTTTTTAACTTAGGCCTACTGTAGTGAGATGTTTAAGAACTGCGTTTTCTTATCTTGAACTATATATATATATATATATATATATATAGTCAATATGTAATATTATTCTTTGTGTGGAGACAATAGACTAATAATGAAAATGGACGAATAACGCCCATGTTATTTCATTACATAGGAAGATATGATAGGCCTGCAGTAAATTAATCTTTTATTTTTTTATTCTTGTAAAAGGCGGTATGAATAGGCCTAGTTAGACTGATTTTCTCTAAAAACTAATTTAATTATTATTAGTGGAATAGAGCATATTTTCTATTGGAAACGATTACGTATGTACCTGTTGGGAGGTGCCGTCCTCCTCAACTTTCTTAAAATAATGTATTTAAAATATTATTTAGAGCCCTTTCAGAAGCTAACTTCCACCACCAGCAGGATGAGTATGTGCTACTAACGACACATCAAGACCATCAACATCTTAAATACAACAACTAGTAGCACATACTCATCCTGCTGATGATGGAAGTTAACTTCCGAAAGGCCTCCAAATAATATTTTTAATACATTTTAAGAAATTTGATGGCGACAGCACGAGCCAACAGGTACATTTTTTAAAATTTTTATCTTATGACTATTCACCTCAACAGAATTTCATATGAATTTTATTAGTACATTCGTCACGCATGTGCTAAAGTCGATCAAGCAAACCAGTATTATTAATAATAAATTAATGTGGACTATTTAACTCATGCCACAAATGCTAGTCAATGACCAATCACGTATCAATGTATGTTGTTTTACAACCAATGACAGTCGTGTTTCACCTCGCTCTTTATCGATTTCTCTTTTATCAGCTCCTGCTTTTGTGATAAAGAAAGCTCCTCGTTTTTAATGTTCTGAACAGGCCAAAGCATTATTTTTCTCCAACAAATACATTGAATATAGCAAATAATGAAAAGATCCCTTGATTTTACTGAGTTGTTTACTAAAAAAAATAAATGAATAACCCGTAATGTTGATTATGATTTATAATTTGATGTGTTTCATTATTTCTCCACTTGGGTGCACTCTTACAATATTGCGATCTTATTTGGCAATAAATAATATGATCAAGCAGCAGTGAATGAACATAACCTCACATTTCTGATTTGTTTTCAAACATCGCCGTTTATATTAAATATATAAAATATTTTAAAATAACTATAGTTAAAAAATATTTGTGAGAAAACAGCTTAATTTTATTCGTTAAATAGTCCTAACAAATGCCACTCTTGATTTCCAAATTCTCTGGATAAATTCACTCCTCACTTCGTGAGTCGTGAATTTATCGATAATTTAGAAATCACACGTGGCATTACTTATGGTTAATAAGGAAAATAGAGTAGAGCTTTAATTAGTTTCCACTACTTTTATCAAATTTATTTGTTTTCTTAGGCATTGTAATCAAAATTTCGTAATTTATTTATTTATTTATATGCGTATAGTGTTGTCAAAACATTAAAGTAAATCCATTTCATTAGCAGACTAATAAATGGACCAATCCTGCAAAAAGGAACCAACCCTCAAATTTAAAATATATAAGTCAATGCTATATTATTGTTCGTCAAGTAACACTCCAAGTCTTGCAAAGAGATTCACTCACATTCTTCTGCCATCTAGGAACCAATTAAGAAAACACTAACAGAATATACCACATTAATTTTTTCACACAAACAAGCAAACAACAAAAATGTGTAATATTTATGAAGTAAATAATGTTTGAGGTACCATCTTTCTGGTAAAACAGAAGCTCTTTGATATTCTACTAGTTGAAGTAATAAGTAAATGTTTATTTTTATTTGTGATTTTATTGCTATTGACATTTAAATGTATTTTTCTCAGTTTAGTTATCTTGTGGCTTGGTTCCTTTTTGCAGAATGTGATCCAATTGCATTTGTAACTTTCGGTTAGTGCATAATCGATATATTATATAAATAAAAAATATATATATATGAAGAAATAAACTACAATTCAAATAAATTTTTCTATTAAATATTAGGAGCATTGATGATGATGATGATTGAGTCCTTATTTTGTATTCCCTCTATTTTCTTATTTTTTTTTCAAGAATTTGAAAATTCTCTCTCAACGCTCGGCCCCTCCTGAAAAATATCACTATCCTCCCACGAATTTACAAGATCAATCTCTCCGGTTGAATCTATAATCTAAGTTGCCCTCTCTCTTTTAAAAAAATACCACAATATGTGTCTAATTTTCCGGTTCGTTGCCACTGAAGACATAATTTATACATGAGGACATAATGGTCATATGTTAATAACACTACCTCAGAATGCTAATAAAACGAATAAATTTTAATTCTTTTCAATAATGTTACATTCGTTTACCATAAATCCATTGTTTCCGAGTTGTTAGTTTTTTTAGCATTTTATATTTTTACGATGGAGTGAGGAGCCAACAGAATAACTGCAGTTGAAATGAATTTTTGGAGAAGAGCTGCCTGAAAATCTCGACTGGAAAGAACTAGAAATACAGAAATTAGAAAATGGATGAATGCAGTATGAAATATAATGGATGAGATTGAACACCGAAGGCTGAAATGGTATGGACACGTAAGAGGAATGCAGGATGGAAGACTACCAAAGGCTGTCTTGGAAAATTGAAAGGAGCAGAAAACAACCAGGAAGAAAACATTCAGAATTCAATCAGGAAATTTGGTGTAACGGATAAAGATACAGAGGACGGAGAACGGTGGATAACTTTAATTAAGGGAGGTTTGTGAATACTAATAAAATTCATTGTTAAAACCGTTGAGGTGGAGAGTCACAAAATAAAATAAGTTAAAATATACCTTCTTAGGTAAAATCCGTCGTCCTCAACTTATAAAATATGTAATCTTTATGCCTGTAGGACTTTCAGAACATCCGTACCGTCTTCAGCAGGTGTCGTGACGTCACGACAAAGCCACATTAGGACTAGCAGCATCAACCATCATACTGGATGTTGTAGCGAAGAGTGACCTGCTGAAGACGGAACGGATGTTCTGAAAGGTCTACAGGCATAAAAATTACATATTTTATACGTTGAGGACGACGGATTTTACCTAAGAAGGTATATTTTAACTTATTTTATTTTATGAGATTTGTGAATGTTTGTTACAAACTGATAGCCTATAAGGATGTAGTCATTTATGTATTATTTTTAAAAAACTCATGTTAATTATTAAGATTGATTGGAGAAAACCCTAATAATGAGGAAAATTCTCAAAATGGACGAATGCTGTTAGAGGAAAGTTGCGAACTTGCATGCA
The DNA here is from genome assembly GCA_030220185.1 of Diploptera punctata. Taxonomy (NCBI): domain Eukaryota; kingdom Metazoa; phylum Arthropoda; class Insecta; order Blattodea; family Blaberidae; genus Diploptera; species Diploptera punctata. The sequence goes on from JASPKZ010006078.1 coordinate 1,222,642, forward strand.
CCATATGAGTTGTTTCTTTATTGAACCGTTTTATCTCAGGTTATGAGCAGTACGAGATATTTTTATCTTGTTTAATTTTGTAAGCTTTTGTAAATTTCTGATAGCAAGTACAAAAATAACAATCGAAAAGTAATAATAAATAGTACAGTTCATTGGTGTTTAAGAGATCTTGTTCATTTACATATCGATGACAGATTACACTTAAACTTTTTACGACCTTTTGCCGTCTTTTACTTCATATCATTTCTCTGATTTGTTTAGAGAAGAATACAACAGCTTTTAATACAAATTATAACAACACTGGTGACAAAAATGAACTGTTTTCTTTCACAAGAATAAAAAGATGAGATTTTAGAAGTATTTTTCATCCTGAATTTAAATATAAATCAGTTTTTCCTATCAGACAAGGGTTTCCTGTGATATTCATTTACATTTTTTATAATTTTTAATAAAATCCATCTAACTCTAACTCATTCTGACTTGCCTAGAAAGTGGTAGATAGTGATTTTCGAGCATATTTTGCATCTGGAACATCTCTCTTCTTGGTCCAACAGTAGTCAGCCAGCATATTAAAACTCCACTTGCCTTGGTACCTCTTTTCCATTGTGGAAATTTGCTGATGAAAACGCTCACCGTGACAGCCCTTAAATACAGCTTGAAAAAAAATCGCTACATATAAAGTAAAGGTTCCTATGACAGGTCAAAGAGAATGCTAAAGTCAATTTTAAAAAAGTAGCTGTCACAAAAAAACTGTGCCTGATAAAAAAAATCTGACTTCATATCTAAATTCAGTATGAAAAAATGCACTAGATTCACTAATCAGATTTGTTGTGAAGAAAACCTTGTCGACCAGTGTAATCGTTATTGAATTAAACATAACGTATTGTACAATATACACGCCTTACTTTTTAGCAATTTCCGAAGCTATGAAGCCATTGAGGCTGTTCTCATATGTTCTTTTTTATTTTTAAAACTCTTCATAAACAGTACCTACTAACACCGAAAATGACCGCGGGGAAAAAATATATAGGGGAAAAAATATATATACACATATGTTTGTGTATGTGTGTTGTGTGTGTGTGTGTGTGTGTTTATGTATTTTAACGCTCTAGCGGCTTCAAATTGTATTTTTCTCGGAGTAACCAGAAAAACGAGAGCAGTGAGTGTGAGGATTAACCCGAAACAAAATTTTAAAATAGCTCTAGTGGTTGCTATTTTCTGTTTTTCACAACGAAGCTTGGTACGTGCTATTAAAATAAAATGAGAAATTTAGTATAAAAATCAGCGAAATCTGACCATTAAAAGTGGGAGTTTATGTAAAACCAAAATTTAAATATCGCTCTAGTGGCCACCATGTTCATTTTATCGAAACGTAACTGAATATATGCGATTCGATTAACTAAATAAATATATATGCTGTAAATCAATATAAGATTGAATCATAAATTCTAATCGCTGAGGAATTCGCTTATTTTACCTAATCAGTATACGAGACGGATTTTTTAAAACTTAAAACTAAAGTTGTACTTTGAAAACTGTAATTTAAAATCGCTGTAGCAGGCACCACTTTTTCTCGCAACTTAAATGGATATATACGACCTATTTGACAAAAGAAATATAACTTATATTCCGTACAGCAACTAAATCCGACCTTAAATACGACTTGCTGAAGAATTCGCTTAATTGAGCCGTTCCTGCGTGACAGACATTTTTTGTTAATCCTGTATTTTAAATTGGCTATTTTCTTTAACTTGTATCGTTGCATATTAATGAAACATTCCTTTCTATTGTAATGGTGGACTTTTTTGCTAGGACTAAGCGTTAAGTGATGAGTAACTGATACATTTTTCATTTGTAGGAAGATACGCTTTCGATTAATTACTTTCACTCGAAACATTCCAGCATTTCTACAGATGAATACTAGCAAACCACAACTTTACCACACTTTAAAGTATTTCTGAATATATAAGTGAATTAAAATCATGTTTCGATGTAAATTTCTTCATCTGGTTCCTGGCGTAAATAACATTTAACATTTTGATTTGCACTGTTTGTTATTATTTTGTTTAACCACGATTTTTAACTGCTAGGATCATTAGCGTCGCGAATCAAATTTGGGCGTGAAAGGGTCGACAAAATTTCCCCAATTTTTCAGGCTTGAGGTCCTTTTGTGTGTCTTAAATCTACGATATATGTCACACTTCCCTTCCGCAGGAAACAATACTCAGGATTTTTACGTTCTAAATAAATGCATCGACTCCGGCCGGGTTTGAAACAGCGAACCTCGGAACTAGAAGTGACTACTGCAACCACTAGTCCACCAGGATCGACATTTGTATTTGAAAACATGCGTATTCGAACATACGGTCCTTAACACTAAACAATTGCAAGCATATATAATTATTTTTTATTTATATACAGATTTTCAAAGTTTATCTTTGTGGGCCTACATTTGTATTTTCCTTCTCCACTCATCCTTATCCATCCACTCCATATCCACCAGTCCTCTTGTTCTTATTCCAGTTCATATTTCTTGCATCCATGAATTTCGAGGTCTTCCACTCTCTTCTTCTAGGTGGACACCATTCCAAACATTTTCTGGGTAATCTTTCTTCTTGCATTTATTCGTATGTGCCCATACCAATTTAATTGCTTATATCTAATATAATCTACTGCTAAATATTTAATATTCAAATAATAACAATACATTAATATAAGTCTTATTTATATAGGCAGATTTAAGGCTATGAAGGCTTCTATTCCAATTAAACAGTCAACAATTAAAAAACATGCAACACATAATAGTGTGTACATGGTGTTACACGACCTCAGCTAATAAATTAGGAATGATAAGTCATACAGATGGGCTGCGATATAACTTATGAAGAAGAACAAGATATAAATAAGAAAATGCAGAAATGTTAACATATGTGTGTAATAATCAGACGAACACTGAGGAACAAAGTAAGAAAGGATACGCAGATTTTACTCGACGATGGCACTACCATGGCGATGTATGGAAGTGAGGCCTGGGTCTGCCGGAAAAATTCAGGCAGAGGAAATGAGATTACTACGGGCTGTGAAAGGTTGTACAAGAGAAGAAACGATTAGAAATAAGAATATTAGAGAGGAACTACAAGTACAACCACTTCTTCAACAAATAGAAGAATACAGGACCAATTGGATAGAACATCTGCAAAGAATGACAGAGGATATGGTACCTAAGATAGCACTGATGTATAATCCTGGAGAACGAAGATCGATAGGAAGACCAAGAGAGCGCTGGGCTGAACAGATATGAGATTGGAACAGGCAAAGACGTAATCCGTGAACTTGATGATGATAAGGTCATACAGAGAGGACCATTTTTTTAGCCCGTAAAGTTCTCCGCCAGTTATTTAAATATATCGGATCCAGTGAAAAAAAATAATAGGAAGAAGCGCGCACAAATGTGCATTAGATTTGGTCTCTGCTGTATGCCAGAAACGATTTTGTTCTCTTTAAACAGGCATTGAAATGGTATCTTGCACACGGTCTATCACAGAGCTTACACACGCAGTCCATTAACGGGTCATGATAGTTGCAGTTTGTGGTGATATCCATGCACTGCCAGTCTTGTTAGCACTGCGTAACTTGTTGTTTGGTCCAGTCAATAATCATATACGGTATCCATCCATCCATGGTAATTCTGCCCGAGGGCAGGTCTTTCACTGCAATCATAGCATTTGCATTCTATGCTTTGCAGCTTTACTAGGGAATTGTAGGTGTGGTAGCTTCCCGTTGCTTTCCACACCGGTGAAGGATGATGATGATAATGATAATGGTAAGGATGATAATGATAAGGATGATGGCCATATGATTTCGGGGACCGTTTGGGCCTTAAAGTTTTCCTGACATTTGTCTTACAGGTGAGGAAAAACCACAATAAGAACCTCACCCAGAAAAACTGCCCCGACCGGGGATCGAACCCGGACGCGCTGTGTTTCAAGGCAGCACGCTACCTCGAGACCACAGCGGTGAACTAATGATATATAGATGTATATTATTATGTATATTGTGTAATTCAACCCAAATTATGTAATTTCTACGCAATCGTTTTTCTACTGTTTTATTAAAAGATAGATAGATCATCGGTTGATTAATGTCTTTGACATCGTCCGATTCCTAATAGCCAATTTTGTCGGTCCATCCAATCTCCTGGTTGTAGATGTTTCTCCTTCATATATAACCATATTCCCTGACTCCAGGAGGTTTTAGGTCTTCCTCTGCTTCGTCTTCCCTCAGGTTTCCATTCCAAAACAGATTTTGGTAGTCGATCCTCTTCCATTCGCTGGACATGTCCGTACCATCTTAATTGCTGAGTTTTAATATAAATCTTTCTGCTCCATAAGTAATTATGCTTTTAACAATTGTATGATACATATTCATTTTATTTTTATTACTTATATTTTTATCTCACAATATTCCATTGAGGCAAGCAATTGCAAATTTTCCTTTATTATTTCTATTTCTTATTTCCTCTTCACAACTCCCATTTTTATTTATTTTAATTCCTAAATATGTGATCTCACTACAACATTTTATTGTTTCTCCAGTCTCCAAAATTAAATTTTGTTCTGGTTCACCAATTGATAAATATTTTGTTTCTTTCATGTTTAAATTTAAACCCCATTTTTCATATTCTTCTATTACTTTTCTAGTCATATATTCCAAATCTTCATAATCTTGTGCAATTAACAATTGATCATCTGCAAAATGTAAGTTGTATAAAGTTTTGTTGTTTGAAATAGGAATTCCCATGCTTGAACATTTTCTCCTCCAATTCTTTAATATTTCATGTACATATATTTTAAACAGAGTCGGTGATAGACAACAACCTTGACAAAGACCTTTATTTATCGTAAAACGATGTGACAATTTACTGCCAATTTTAATTTTAGACATGCAATTGTCATATAAATTTTGTATAGCTTTAATTATAATAGTTTTAATTCCCATACGTCTTAAAGCAATCCATAGTTTCTCTATAGGGACATTGTCGTATGCTTTCACTAGATCTACAAGTAGTAGGTGCAAAGGTTGTCCATATTGCATTTTATTTTCTATTACTTGAGTAATGCAAAATAAATTGTCGGTTGTGGAACGCCCTGCTCTAAATCCTGACTGTTCTTCTAATTCCATATCACTATAGTTTTTTTCCAAATAATATTTAGTATACGTCCATAGAGTCTACTCATAGTACTTGTCACTGTTATACCTCTATAATTTTCACATTGCTCTTTTTTTTCCTTTTTTATGGATTGTCGAAATGTATCCTAGTTTCCATTCTTCAGGAACTTTTTCACCACTTATAAATTTTGTAAATAATTTTCTCAGTCGTTCAAATAAATGTTCAGATCCATGTTTTAATAGTTCTGCGGGAATTCCTCCTGGACCACTAGATCTTTTATTTTTTAATGATTGAACATTCATTTTAATATCCTCTATGTCCAATTGTATATGTTCATCTTCATTTATTTCTGGAATATTTTGAACGTTATCTAAATTAAATACCCTGTTTTCTGATAGTAACGTTTTAAAATAATTTTCCCATTCAGTCATAGGTATTGTTTGTACATTTGTTTGTCCACTTCTTTTATTTCTCAATTTTTTTTTAAATTCTCCGAGATTCAGAACTTCGTTTTCCTCCAATACATGTTTGAATTTTTAAACAATTTTGTTCCCAGCTCTGATTTTTGACTTCCGTAATTTTTTTCTAACTCTTGCTTGAACTTCTTTATATTGTATTTTGTCTTTCAGATCTTTGGTATTCAACCACATTAAATATTGTTCTTTTTTGTTTGCTATTTCTTTTGCTAAGTCCTCATTCCAAAAATATTTGAATTTATTTATTTCTCTATTTGCTTCTCCTAAAGCTTCTTTTGCCGCCTGATGAATACTTTTCACTATATAGTTGTATTCTTCCTGAGCATTGTCCAACGTAGAGATTAGTAACTGATCATCTAACCTTTTCTTATATAGATATGATGTGCTCTCATTCTCCAAACTATCCAAGTTGTATAGAGTTGTTGACAAGTCGTGGAAACTGTCCTCTTCATTTTTAGTTTTATTAAAAGTATTACATTAATTAAACCAATATGACATAGGCCTATTGCCAATTTAAAGGTAGAGAAACATATATAGGCTTACTTTAAGCATTATAGAAAACCCTTCTCATATCAGCTTCGCTTCTCTCAAAAAACAACAAACTGAAAATATACAAAACTATTTTTCTTCTATTTATATTACATGGATGCGGGACATGGATTCTTATCTTTGAGGGACGAGAAAAGATTACGAGTATTTGAGAATAAAGTAGGCTACTTACAAACATTTCTGGACCAAAAAAAAAAAAGACGAACAGACAGGCGAATGGAGAATAGGCTATTACATAAGAGTAAGCTACTGATTTTTATGGGAAATCAAATGTAATAAGGACAATTACGTCTCTAGACTGCGAATGGTTGTACATGTGGCATGTATGGGGAAGTAGAGGGAGTTTAGAAACTTTGTTGGAAAACCAGAGAAAAAGCACCCAGTAGGTAACCCAAGAATGAGATGGGTAAATAACTTAATCCTGAATTGAGTGAGGTAAATTATACAAGGGATTATTACAAAACATTAGCTCAGGATAGGAAAGTATGAAGAGCTTATGTCAGTTTATCTACGGGTTCGATAGTGCCAGTGAGTTAATTTAGTTAGGCAGTAATCTATGAGTAAGTTTAGTTTAGTTAGCTAAAAAGGTAAAGTGATCCCACTACAGGCCTCAGAAGGCCCTTGGGGTAGTGGGAGGTTAAGGCTCCCACTTCTCTGGACAATCGGCACTTAATGTCAGCTGGGTTATCAGCCTTACATGACGGCCGTCTTTACCCCCAGAACAAGTGTCTGGTACTCATTTCCGTTAGAGGCTGAGTCGACCCCAGGGCCATAGAGCCGCCAGAAGGTTTGGGTCAGTTGAAAAATGTGACCCCACCGGGACTCGAACCCTCGATCTTCCGGCTTGTAGCGCAGTGCCTTAACCACTACGCTACGTCATGCCCCCAGTTTAGTTAGTTAGAGAGTGTAATCTATGAGTTCTGTACATTGATCAAGTTGCAGATATTGAAGAAAACAACTGTACAGATAATACATTTATGAAACGTTTGTTCTGACACTTTTCAAGGTGTGTTCAAATAGTCTTGTGTCCCTCATTATATGCTTGATACCTTCGCAGCAACGGGCGTCCAAATCTGTAGAACATTGCAAGAATCTGTTTGGTATAATCAAACGCATAATTGATTAGTATAATCAACTTAGCTCTGGTGGCAACTTGAGTTTCATGCACTATACATTCGACAGTACCCCCCCCCCAAAACTAGGACTAATTTGATGTATTGCACATTTTGGTCAATGCGGAAAACTTATGAACGAAATATTTAAGAGTATAAGTTTCGTTATAAGAAATTATCCTCTCTATATGACCCACTGTTCCTAAAAATTTAACGGTGAGAACTTGTAACATTCTCTATAACTAACTCACTCGCTCTATCGAACCCATAGGTTCATGGCCGCGTAGATGTAAGTTCTCCACACATCCCTAACCTGAGGGAATGTTTTACAATTAAACCGATCCCTGTATAATCTACTTTCCTTAAACCCAACCTCCTCATTCATTGGGCGTTTTCTCTCTGTTTTTCCTACAAGATGCTTCAACGTAGCCTACGTCTTTCATTTCCCATTCGTGCCTTATGCCCTGCCCGTCGCAGTCTACGAGACTTAACTGTATACAATAACATTCTGTATACAATATTAATATTTTACAGACTATAATTCACGAACAATGGCAATATTGACAACAAATTACGATTAATAAACATGACAGTATTGATAATAATAGTCCACCGCTGTGATCTCGGGATAATATTGTTGCCTCATACGCGAAGACACCGGGTTGGATCACTTGTAGGAACAAATTTCCTGGATGAGGCTTTTTCCTGTTTTTTTTTCCTCGCCTTTATGACAAATGTCGGGAAACATAAAGAACCAAATGGCCCGTAACATCATTTAGCTATCATAATCATCAATATTATGTTGGCCCTGACATTGAGCTGATCACTCATTCTGGCAAGCCCTCCATGTCCTGGTATGGTCAAAACACGTGTGTGATCCATAGATAAAATACTCTCCTAATAGGTCGTATTCCTGTGGTACATTTATAAAGTACCTACAAAGGGAAAGATTAGACTAAGGTTAAGAGAGAGACAGGGGGGATAGACCCTTATAATGTTTAATTAATCAAGGACTGGAAATAAATATCAATGAAACTAAATATATGGTCACACGTAGAAATACATTATATTATGGAAATGGACAGTTAATGACAAATGAGGGAAATTTTGATGAAGTGGCTGAATTGAAATATCTAGGAACAATAATCACAAATATGAATGAGATGCACAAAGAAATTAAACATAGGCTCAATTCTGGAAATGCGTAGGCTACTATTATGCATTACAGAGACTCTTGATGTCCCAACTCCTTTCAAAAAACGTTAAACTGAAAATATATAAAACTATTATTCTACCAGTTATATTATATGGGTGCGAAACATGGACTCTTACTTTAAGGGAGGAAAGGAGATTACAAGTATTTGAAAATAAAGTACTTAGGAAATTTTTTGGACCAAAGAGAGATGAACAGACAGGTGAATGGAGAAGACTACCTAACAATGAACTACATGGTCTTTATAGGAAGCCAGATATAATAAGAACAGTTAAATCTCGTAGACTGCGATGGGCAGGACATGTTGCACGTATGGGGAATGAAAGACTTGCATGGAAGCTTCTTGTAGGAAAGCCAGAGGGAAAACGTCCAGTTGGTAAACCAAGAATGAGGTGGGAGAATAGCATTAACTATGATTTGAGGGAAGTAGATTATACAGGGAATGATTGGAAAACATTAGCTCAGGATAGGGATGTATGGAGAGCTTATGTCCGCGCGGCAATAGACCTACGGATTTGATAGTGCCAGTGAGTGAGTAAGTAAGTACAATAATCTTAGAGAAAGGCCAACTCATTTGAAGGAGGTAAAATAATTCAACGTACAGGGAAGGAACCAATTGTCACTTTTCGTCGAAATGGATTTTGAGTTGTCGTTAGATTCTAATGAGAAGGACTATGTTTTAGAAATGCTAAGTAGTAAAACAATCTATTTATCCATGGATTTAATTACCTCCAACGTTATGCATGCATGTAAATAAATAGGTACGCTGTATAATTATATTCCAATAACGCAGTTTAAGCTCTCACCTTATTGGTACTTTTACGTGCCACACGCCACTCGGGCCTTACAGTGACACGACCTGTCGGGAGAGAGATTTGAACTATGGATCACATAGCTACATACTTTTTTGACCACACAAGGGCATGGAGAGCCTCCCCGAATGAATGATCAGCTCAGTCTCAGGGTCTCCTCCGTAACAACATATTAATTCAAAACACACCATTCACAAACACATTCATACTAAACATGGCGAATATTATGATGATTATGATGACCAGATTATGTACGGGGAGTGTTTGGGACTTAAAATTTCCTGAAATTTGTCTTACAGGTGAGAAAAACCGCGCAACACTTATCCCGACCGGGGGTCGAACTCGATCCCACTGCATACTGAGGCAGAGAAATTAGTTATTGTACATCAGAGAAGTGTACGCGTTGAGTAATTAAAATTCCATTTTCTATGTTTCATGGTAAAGTGACTTACCTATATTTTTCCCCTGTACCGTTCAATTGTATACATAGTTGAATAAAATAACAACATAGAATAAATTATTATTATATATTAATTTAACTTAGAATATTATGAACTCGTATTTTGAAGGACGACACTTTCTAGCAACTTTTAATATTGCAACAAAACAAAGTCTCGTCTAATATATAAAAATGAATGTTTGTTTGTTTGTTTGTACTTTATGCGCGGCCATACCGTTGATCCGATTGTGATGGGGCTTTTTGCAAAATGTTCATGAGATTCCAGGGATGAACATAGGCTATAAGAGAGTTGTGATACTCAACTCCTACACCCTTATAAATCGCCCTTTGTAGTGGTAAACGTGAAAAAGTAGCTCTTTCGACGCTTAAATGGCTTATGCTGCCTAAAACCATAACAAATATACAAAATTAATCTACACAGAATTGAATATCTCAAAAAGCTCTACAAAAAAGTCCGCGACAGCATATGTTTATCTGTTACGGATAACTCACAATAACCATTTTTGTCTTTCTTTGATGCCAAGAAGATCAAGACAAGTAAGCTACGTAAATTCCTGTGCAAGCACAGCAGCACATGGAGGGTATTCTTTTACGGATAACTCACAATAATGAATTTTGTCTTTTAACTCATTTATGCCAAGAAGATCGAGATAAGTAGATTCCCGGGCAGCACCAGTAAACAGCACGGGGAATCTTAAAATAATTACGATATACATTTATATTTATTTTTCATATTCAACTAATCATAAGAAGTACATTCATTTTCGTCTTTCAGCTCATTTATGCCAAGAAGATCTGAATGAGTAGATTCCCGGATAACGTCGGGTAAACAGCACGGGGTATCTTAAATTAATTACAATATAAATGTTTCCTTAATTTTTTTAACTAAACATAAAAAAATAATTTTCGTATTTAAGCTCATTTATGTCAAGAAGATCGGGACAAGTAGATTCCTTACAACGCCAGGTAATCAGCATGGGGTTCTAAAAATATAAATTTATAATTATTTTTCCTTTTACTAATTCAACTAAACATAAAAGCATATTAATTTTCATTTATTTAGGCGTAGCAGCGCACGCTGGGTATTAGCTAGTTTTAAATAAAAACTAAAGAGTATTTTTTGTTAATGTTTTGACACAAACTGAAACTTAATAAAAAATACAAATTTGTAATATGCCTATATATATATTACGTGTCACGTTGTTTGTCCGCGATGGTATCCTAAACTACTGAACCGATTTTAATGAAATTTTGCACACTGTGTGCTGTTTGATCCAACTTGAGACCTACGGTTGTTTATAACTACATTTATAGTCGCATTATTTTTTTATTGCAAATTATTTGTTTATTATTTAACAAAGAGTTATAATTATCTGTGAGTTCCATACGATTCTAACAGATGACGGTGTAAGGTAATTGGTTTATTATTTAACCAGGTGGCTGTGCTTTTTTGTTGCAACCGCCAATTTCAATTGAATTACAAATATTTATTCTTTCATAATTTAAGTGTGTTCAGTATTTATTTTATATTCAATATATTGATAATAATATTAATTTCGTGTGTAAGTATTAGTTTTAAGTAATCTAGCTGAAAGACAGCAACTTAATTTAAATTTAACTGGACCGAGAAGGGACATTGAACAATATGGCGAATCAGTTCTAGAGACCATGAATGATAAGATATCAAGTGAATTTCCGCAAAATGGTATAGCCCTATGTGACATAAATCTTACATTTAAGAAGAATGTCAATTTAAAAACATATGAAGGTCCTAAGGAACGGAATAACAGAACTGTAAGTAAGTCTGTTAGTTATAATAATATGCCTAATATTACAGAAACAATCCCCATGCCTCAATTAAATGAAAAACAAGATGCCTATAATATATCACAAGATGATATTACTATACAGAGACTTCTTGATGATGATGAGAATTCAAACTGCCTACAAATTCGTAGAAATTAACGAAAGTATAATGAAATCAGCAAGCCTCCTCAAAATATTCCATCAATAAATGTATATAATCCTTATGATACACTTATGGATGATACTGAGAATGCAGACAACATAAATTCATCTCAATCAACAAAACCACTTCCACATAAACCACCACCCATATTTATACCGGGTGTAGTTAACGTACCAGAACTAAAAAATTGTGTAAAACAAAAACTATATATATATATATATATATATATATATATATATATATATATATAAAACAAAGTCGGATTAGTTACACTATTTATAACTCAAGAAAGGCTGGACCGATTTTTATGATCTTTGATTTGTTGTATTTGTTTCCGCCCCAAATAGCAGATAACTATTAAAACATCGGAAAAATTAACGTAAAAATATTTAAAGGCGATACGACGTTCACCGGGCCAGCTAGTGTGTGTATATATTAATGGTATTATTTTGGAATGAAATGAAAATATGCAATAATCTAGAATTGAGAATTGTTTTTTTTTTCATACTAATTACTTAGTTATTGTATTTACACCGGCATTTTTTAGGAAATTTTGTTTTCTGTCATTGATGACAAAAGGTTTACAAACATCAAAAATAATACTAACATGTCTTGCAAACTTGAGGACGTCATTGAAACACCATACAACGACTTGCAAGTCAATGACACTCATAAACTTGGAGTCACTTATTCAATCAATGAATCAACACTTCAATTGAAGAGACGGTCAGCTTGTACAATGTAATAACACTAAGAAGTAGTGCCAACTTTGTTTCAACCTAAAGCCAGCGAGTAAAAAATGGTTTACATTTTATAAAATGCATGCACGTCAGGAAATAAGACAGCAATCCCAACTAATTTGTGGCAGCCGACGGCAAACCGACTTTACTCCAGGAAAGTTTCCGAAACTCGTTTTAAAGGAATTTGATTCAACCTCAAGAGTTTTTTTTTCTGGATATAGAATATCGAGATTATTATTTTATATAAAGTAACTAAATATACGGACACAAATAAATACATTATATAATGAAAATGGACAGTTAATGACTTCTTCTTCTTCTTCGTCACGATTTAGGCTTATTTACTAGTCTGTTCCGGCTCCAAATTGCTGATGTTTCTATCTTTTCTTTGGTCTTCCCAAACCTCTTCTACCTCATGGTAAAAAGTTATATGCTGCTTTTGGTATTCTATTCTCAGTCATCCTTGCTAAGTGTTCTTTCCAATTTGTCCTATATTTCATTATTGTTGTATTTATGTGTATGTATGTGGAACGAATGAGGAATGAAATAGGGACATGTAAGCTCCTTGTAGGTAAACCAGAAGGAAAGGGCCCTGTAGGAAGGCCCAGAATGAGGTAGGAGAATAATATTAACTATGATTTGACACAGATTACACAGGGGATGATTGGAAAAAAATTTTCAAGGATAGGGATGTATGGGGAGCTAATATCCGCACGGCCTGAACCTAGTGAGTTAGTTATAAAGTAGACTAATTTTAAGAACTCACAAATTATTTATGATAGTATTTAAGAATAGAGTGATTAGTACAATTTTTGGACCGAAGAAAGACTATTAGACTGAGACTGGCGAACAGAGAAGACATAAAAATAGCTCCATGATATTTAAGAGAAAAAAAAATCAGTAATAACATTTAAGTTTTATAGACTGAGTGGAAATTCCATGTAACACGATTGGGGAATGTTAAGCAAAATATCCTCTTTTAGGATCCATCCACAGTAATTCTGTCCGAGGGCAGGTCCTTTACTGCAATCATAGCATTTTCATGCTATGCTTTGCAGCTTTACTAGGGAATTGTAGGTGTGGTAGCTTCCCGTTGCTTTCCACACCGGTGAAGGATGATGATAATGATAAGGATGATGATGGCCATATGATTTCGGGGACCGTTTGGGCTTTAACGTTTTCCTGACATTTGTCTTACAGGTGAGGAAAAACCCCGATAAAAACCTCACCCAGAAAAACTGCTCGATCGGGGATCGACCCCGGGCCCGCTGCGTGACAAGGCAGCACGCTATCTCGAGACCACAACGGCGGACTCTTTTAGGATAATGAAAGGAAAATCGGTCGATAAATTAGACCAAGAATGAGGTGGGAGAATAACAATCATGATTTGAAAGAAGAAAATAAATGCAGTTAATCACTGGAAAATAATAGCTCAGGATAGGGATGTATGGGGGACTCATGTACGTCCGACCATGACCCTCCTGGTTCGTTATTATCGTATTTATGTTACAATTTAATATGGATACCGGGTTCATTCATCTTTCAAACTCTAAATTATCCAATAAGAATCTCTCACAGAGATGTAAATATGTATAATTTATTCCGATTATTTTTTTAATCCTATTAAGAGAAATTCCAATTTGTGTGATAATTAGCATTCCAGTTATAAATCATACTCATGAGAAAGAATCTTGGTGCATTTTTATATTAATCATCTGATGAAAAAAGTTGAGAAGAGATTAATTTCAAAAGTAATACAACAAAAGATTACAGTTGATGTTCGACTGACTTGAGATAGGAATGTTAATCATTTTTCGAAAATTTAAATATAATTTAACGTTGTTCTACAAGATCATCTTGATCATTATGAATTACGTTACACACATTACACTGGTCAACATGGTTTTTGTCTCATGAGTACCAATAGTTATACTTAATGCAGTTTTTTATCATGTTTTCAAATATGTATTCGGAATTTCTCCATCACCCACAGTTTTTTTTATTTCAATTTCAATTAATGGATTAAAATAATTATTTTCTGCTAAACAAACATTAAGGGATTACGTCAAAATCAAAACATACAGTGGTGTACCCTGACTTGCAATCTGCAATGACACCAGTTCCATACTGCGAAGAATTGCATATACCAAAGCCTCCAGAACATGTGACATTAGATGAAGAGAGCTCAGATTCTGATGGAAGTAAGGAAGAAGAAGAAACAGATTTTGGTGATACAACTTTTGAAAGCAGAGAATTTACAATTCTTTCGGCCGATTTATCTAATAAATTATAATCATATGATTTTAATTTAATTTTTATATCATGACCCATAGTATATTAATTTTTTCTATTATTTTTTTATTTTTTTGTTTTGATTTTTATTTTCTATAACATAGTTAAAGAAATTATAAAAAATGAAAATAAAAATAACATTGTTAATAAATATTTTGAAACAGACCTGTTCATCTGAGCCTCATTTATTGACTCAAGAAGATCTTAACAATATCATACGAGATTTAAAATTATCCAAAAACCAGTCTGAAATCCTTGGTTCCCGGCTAAAAGGATGGAATCTCTTGGAAACCTTGCGTGATGGAGAAAACCGATATCATATTTGAATTCAGGAGAAAAAATACTATCAGAATCACATATTTTTCTTTCTGAGACACTAAAAAAAGGTTTATGTTTTGTTATCAATAAAACCCAGTCACCAAACAAACACGTAACAACATTTAAAAGACGTTGATGAGTTTCGATAGCTAAGCTATAATTTTCAAAATTGAGTAATATATGCAACTGCATAATCCAATGTTTGCATTCCAAAATTTAAGTATTTTTCGCAACTTAGAATATACAAGTTTTTATTACAACTTAACGGCTGTTTAAACATTATTATTAATTGGTATTATAATACATAATATGGCAGTAAAACTGGGTGATTAATCAAGGGGTGACAGTATATACAAATTACATTTTTTAGACGTCTTTAAGGACTCATGAGATTAGATAAAGAAATAAAACTTGTTTAATCCGGAACGTGAATAATGCGGAAATCTGTCCAATGTGAACAAATTTATTGGTCCCGGCAAAATAATAGTAATTTTACGTGTGTTTATGTTCCATAAAACGGAATCTATCCAACGCGGAAATGGAAGGATATTTCTACACAAATCATGAAAAAAATATAAAGCGGAAAGACAGCGAGAGAAATAAATTAGTTTCTACTTCATTGAATACCCTTTAGGACAAAAAAAATAGGGAATGATTCCTGCCGCCGGGTGAATTCTACCTGTGCCCGAAATTTTCTTTCGGCCTCACTGCATACCCATTATGCGAAATGCAGATACTGTACCTGTCTTACAAATAACCATTGCACTGTCTTCTTCATCTTCTTAATCATAATTTGTAAGATTTTCATCCTGTTTATTTCCAAAGTCACTCCTCGGAAGAAGACGTATTGAATATTTGATCCGAGGCTTGATCCTTGGGACTGTGAGCAATATATGAAACACCTTGAAGCGGGTTGCTAGCCCGTAAAATCTTAAATTAATTTTTAAGTTCTGTGACCGATCTTTCGCAGGTAAGCGTACTGAATGTACAGAATAAAGATGTCTGAAACGTATGTATCATTGTCATTAAATGAAAAAGTGAAAGTGAATGAAGATAAAGAAAAAAAACTCTCAGTGTGCGAAATGATGACTAAATTTAAATGTGGAAAAACTCAAGTTTATGAGACTTAAAAACACAAAGAAAAAAATAATGAATGAATGAATGAATGAATGAATGCAAGGATATGAAAATAAATCATTATGGACCGATGATCCAAAGTCAAGCGATTTCAATGCATCTTCAGGTTGACTGGACAGATTTAAAGGACGACACAATGTAGTGTGGAATGAAATTTGTGGGGAATCAAAGGATGTGGACAAAAGTGTAGTTAGAGAGGGAAGCCGAAACTGCATACTTTAATTCAGGATACGTGCCTTAGATACATTTTTAACTCTGACGAAACGTGACTGTTTTTTCGCGCATTACCGTCGAAGTCGCTCGTACATACTATACATCACATTTCAACGGCACTGGAACCACAAATAATCCTAGGTACGTAAAAATGACATATACGGTACTCTATAATCTAAGATTATTAATACTTTTTCGTTTTTTTATAATGCGGAATGTTGTCTATTGCGGAAAAAATTGGTCTCATGCGATTCCGGTTTGAGCAAGTTTTACTGTATGTATTTGAGAACAACTTCAAGTCAGTAGCGCTGTTGATGAAATTGAAGCGGACGGACAATATTGACTAAACCAAATTGGTTATAAAAAGGATACCATGACATACATTACATTACAATCCAACAGGACATAGAAGGAGAGGATGATGAAAGAGACGATGAATGGACCAATCTCATCTTGAGAAAAATATTTTTATTGTTATTATTATTATTATTATTATTATATTATTATTATTATTATTATTATTATTATTAACTAACTCACTGGCACTATCGAACCCGTAGGTTCATGGCCGCGAGGACATAAACTCTCCATAATTACCTATCCTGAGCTAATGTTTACCAATCATTCCCTGTATAATCCACTTCCCCCAAATCATGGTTAATGTTATTCTCCCACCTCATTCTTGGTCTACCAACAGGGCGTTTTCCCTCTAGTGTTCCTACAAGAAGCTTCCATGCACGTATTTCACTCCCCATTCGTGCCACATGTCCTGCCCATCGCAGTCTAGGAGACTTAATTGTTCTTATTATATCTGGCTTTCTATAAAGATCATGTAGTTCACTGTTATGTAGTCTTCTACATAATAATAATAGTAATAATAATAATAATAATAATAATA